>OY728130.1:1163985766-1165235766 GCA_963277665.1 Viscum album
TGTTGTTGTGTCAATATCTTAGCTTTTACTTTTGGGTATTTACATTGGAGACATTTATCTATACCAATTTAATTTATACATGATTTTTGGGATGGTTTTTTCTTTTTATATATTATGTCATGGAGTTTATTGTGGTTTACTTCCCCTATCTCTTGATCATAAGTAATTATATAGAGTGATGCCTCTCATTAATGATATTTTTATACTCTCTATGTTAGTCTCCTAACCAAGGCCTACTAGAGATAGGACTAGAGTATCCCTATATTTCTCCCTTTAATGAGGAATATTTGGTGTTTGGGGTTCACGACAATACAAATGTTTCTATTTAGATAAATATTTTTTAAATTTTGAATCACGATATGTTTTTTGACATAATTGAGTTATAGCGTGATAGATGAGTTTAAAATAATATATAGTTATTAATTTAATTGCAAGATATAATTCTATTATGACTTCTAATTTATCAATGAAATTAGTATAGATATGATTTTTTTCATAGGAGATTGGTTTTATACATAGAATTTTATATCATATCATAATATATTGTGATAATACTAAATTGATTATTCAAGATAAAGAATCTATGTATCATCAAAAAAATCATATAATTTATAATTTTAATATCCTATTTAATTCTACTCAAAGTGGTGAAGTTGGAATTATTATAGTTTTTATATAAGTAAATCTTATAAACTAATTAACAAATATTCATTATAGTAGATGTATGAGTGAAATATGAGATTTAGTAGGATGAAACTTTTTATCTATAGGATTTAGTGCAAGTGAGAGTAAATTGGAGTTCGGGTCCAAGAACTAAGTAGTTTTATAATTTTGATTTTAATATTATATTTATTCTTATCAAAATTTTATTATTCATCTATGTAATTTTAATTTCCTTGAGTTTTTTGTCATATAAAAGGGTTTTACTAGTTACTTCTATAATGATGTGCTTGTGATTACATGCCAATATTCTTAAATAGTATACTCTATGGTCTAGATACATTAATATGATAGGACACAAATTATGTTTTACTATCTAATGTTGGTGAATCAAAATTATTGATACCTATTATCATAAATTTTATACACTGAGATCTCCAAGAAGGGTAATTATGAGGACATAAAATCCTTGATGAATTCAATATGTTTTATATTTCATTGTATATTCGTATCAATGATCATCTGTGTTCGTCAATTGACTTTTTATCATTATTAATGTTTATAACGAATCATATTCATTGATTCATTGACATTTTCCTTAATCACATATGACATAGGAGAGGTATAATGTCTTGGGATAATCATGAGTCTTATTGGATTAATTGAATGTTCAATAAAGTAACTATCCCTTATGAGTTAATGGTAAAAAAATATGTTTGTCCCTATCAATATGGTTGATGTGTTTAAAAATTATACATATCCATCGTAGTTTATAATAATATTATATTTGGAAAAAATAAATGAAATGTGAATAAATAAATGTTTGAAACAAGTATGCATCCCTTTGGAAGAAATATCATTTGTAAATTGGATTATTTTGAACAATAGTATCAGTAGGAAGCATGTTGTTGATGAAATAATGACATATATCTCTTTAGGTACGTTGACTTTTTTGGATGCCACTCTTTTACATTAGGTATGTTCTATCGATTTACATGGAGAAAGGGCCGAATAGTCTCACAAATAAAGAGATTTGAAAACATCATTAAATTATATTTAATTTTTATTAAAAAAAATATTACATACCATTAGAAAAAGATAATGTCTAGATGATCATTAAATTCAATTACCAGATTTTAATTTTTGAATATACATCCTAAATTTAAATCCATTATTATATATTCACAATTTTATTGAATAATATAAAATTAATATTTTATTCATAATATTAGTGAATATGATAATTATTTTATATAATGATTATATTTTTATTCAAGGAATGAAAAATTATATTTGAGAATATGGATCAATTATAATGATTTTAAAACAAATGATTCGTTTTATTTAATTTAATTCAAATAAATGAAAATTTATTTATTTTAGAAAATATATTACATAAATAACATGTCAGGAGAAATAATTAATGTTTTGATAATATTATTTTTTAAAATATTTCATAGGTTATGAAATATATTAAATAAGAATTTAAATTGTTTCATGAAATAATCTTAATTTAACCTAATTAAATATAAAATAACATGTTATTTCCACCTTTCAAATTCAAAAATTTTATTTTAACATTTTCTAATATAATATTAATCTATAGAGAGTGTATCCCTTTATATATTCCCCAATAACATAAAGATAGATAATAATATATTCTTGTTCCAATCAATGAATAATGGAATAAATAAAATTTTCATTATTTTCTACCACCTGGGAGAATAAAAATATCATTCTATTTTTTTGGTGCATGTGTGGATATATATTATGGGATCCTATATTGGATTCTTCAACTCAATAAAACATAGTAGAGCAGATGAAACTATGAAATTTTAATGAATAATTCATTTTTTGAACTAATTATCATTAAATTAATTGAAAATTAAATTACCATGACCTTGTAAATGAAATTCATGGGATAATTTGACAACTTCCATGGATTTTACCTATTGAATGCTTCATAAAGAATGAAGGATTCCATAAAACAATATTATTACACCTTGAAATATTTATAACTTACAATTATAATTCTCTTAAATTACAATAGTATTTTATGACCATATAATTCTAACCTTGGAAAATATGATATAAATATCACCCATAATATTTTTTGTATTTACATGATTTACAATTTAAATATGTCTTATAAAATTGTTGAGTAAGATAAGTCTATCTCATAGGTTCATTTCATGTATATGGATGATATTCATAATATTTTTTTTTCATATATTACAAATATTAAAGGAAATTTATGAGTTGATTAGTGATCCCAGACATAGACATACTAAGAATTGATTCGTTATCACAAACATCTCATGATTATATGGTTCTAGAAAATTATGATATGTTTTATTCATAGTGAGACTCTACTTATTTTAATGAGTTCACATTCTATATTTTATTCACATTCTAGAGATTCACCATCTTTTTTACATTACCATGATTTCATTTCTAATATATAACGATCCTATTTTTGTTTTTATAATCCCCATTTTTTTGAACTCATGTTAGAGTTATTGAATCTTATATATCACCCTTATATTTTTTATTCCCCTATTGGATTTATATATCTCCATTATATTTTATGCTTTTACTAGGGTACTTCATGTAATGATAGGTTTTTAAGGAGATCTAGGAGTGTAAAATGAAGATGGAATATAATGATAAGTTTTTCAAATTTTAAGGCAATTTAATATTATGTTAATCTAAAAAATAAAATTGAACTCCAATTTTTTGGGATTTTTTTTATGTGTTAATGTTATAAATTATTTAATTTCACATTTATGGGATGAAGGTCATTATAAATTCACCTCTTCATCTTTACAATACATTTTACTCACACTCATTATGTCATGTTCTATTTGTCACCACAATATAGAATGTGTCACCTTAGTATTTCATCGTTATTTTGTTTCTAGATAAATTATAATAAGCCACTAACCCATCCATGATAATGTTTTCTGTAAATAAAATATGTTAACATAATCATCATTCCTTAAAAAATCTTCTCAATAAATAAGTTACAGAATTCTTCTAATTTGGATATATCTAAACAACAACCCCTAGGATAAAATGATATTTTTGAGTGTTCCTGAACTATATGTAATGAAATATACTATATTTAATATTAATCAATGTAAATAAATTAAAAATATCCCCAATATTAATTAAAATCCTGAGGTTTTTATAATATATAATGGAACATTTATTTACCCCTTTGTATTTTTTGTAAACATATAAAGAACATATCAGATCTTAATCCTAGAATCATTGGCCACAAATATCACATGAATTTCCCATTGAGGAAGAATATTCTTCTCTTCTACCTATTGATCTTCAATCACATAAAAATTGAAATATATTTTATCCCCCATTGAATGAATATATCTTCTTATATTCCCCTTTTTTTCAGAAAATATAATGTATTAAATAGGAAAAATACAACAAAACTAATAGATATTTTGTGAGAGAATTCACTCCAAATAACACTTTTACAAGTTATAATATATCATTTGTTAGATATTACCTGATAAAAACTACATAAAAAATCTTTTGGAAACATATTTCAATAAATTTTCTACACATTAAACCTTCTACTTGATGAAGTGTTACGTGATATTAAAATTCTTCAAACTTGAATATTACACTACATTCATTAAAAATTTTATTTTAATGTTATTATCACACCAAATCATTAATGTATATGAAAAAATATCCATAATATCTTTAGTTATTCCATTCATATAAAACATTTCTTTTTTGTAACATGATTATGTAACATATATTGATTTGTTTTTCTTTTTGTGGAAAAAAATTTCATCTTGTAGTGAAATGAAACACATCTACCACCAATATTGAGTGAAATTGCAAGGTTAACGTTATATCACCAATGTAAACTACCAATTACTTAAAATAATAAACATATATATAAATATTGAAGTATATATCATATTATAATCCATTATAAATAGTTTATTAAATCCATTTATTTGTTGTGTGAAACTATTATCAAGTATACAAGGCTTTCCCTTATTTTATGATTTGAAATACCCCTATCCAGTAATTATTTTTTTGATATGTCTTCCTATTTATATATTTTTTATTATTGATTTTATTTTGTTTTTTATGTAGTATAGTGTGTAATTAGTGTGTGTTTTATCTGGATTGATCCCATATACCAAAAGACTCCTCCTGGAAATCAAAAGTACGGTCTAATTTGACCTTCTCATTTTCATGTTATATCAGCTAGCCTCTATTTTCTTCATCATGTGTCCTAATAAATTCATTTCATAAATTTTATTAAGGTATTTAAATATTCAACCATCACACATAATAATTGGTCTATTACACACCACAACACCACCAATTTCCACTAGGACAAAATTTTTTCACTTCAAAATATTCTTATTTAAAATGTTATCGTTGGATTTCCTTTTGATTATGAATTAATTTTTAATATAACTACATCATTCATATGAATATCTTTTTACAAATTAAATATTCTATTTGGATTACTAGAAAATTATTTCTTCATTTTGGTATATATTATTTTGTGATTTTTAGCACCATTACTTCAACTAATATTAGGTGATCCTTTTTTCTTTGGTAAGGTAATCACACTTTTACTCTTTTTATTACAATATTATACTTTTTGAGTGAATTTTGGAGTTTCCCTAAGAATATATCCATGAAATATATTCCATTAAATAATTTAATTGGAAGTATTAATGATTTTTTTAACTGATTTAGAATTCACACTTACTTATATAATAGAATTTAGGAACTCCACTTGTAAATATTATATCAAGTAATTTTTATCACCACGTATTATAATTCCAAGATCCATTACCTCTAAATATATGGTAATTATATTTTATAAATTAATTTAAAGAATCTCAACTCTTACTTAGTGGATTATATTGAGACCTACTACCTTCCTTATCAAATCAAGTTCGATTTTTTATACATTCTCAACATTTGATTCAATAATAGACTTATTTAATTAATAATTCTAAAAATTTAATTTATTTTATATTTATCATGAATTATAAATTCTTTTAGATATACCAATTTATCTATACTCATTTGAATCTAATTTGGAGTCTCATAGTGATTTAAATTTTCTATACTAATACATTTTTTTATTAAATAGATCATTAAACTAAATTTATTGACCTATAAGATATATAATTCCTTGATTATTTTATTTAACATTCTCATATTTAATTTTCTCATAATAAAACATTGCAACATGTTTAGATAGAAATTTATTTTCCCTTCATATATTTTTCTTTTCATTTCCTTTATAATATATTCCTCCATGATGACCACTTGTCACTTTATTAATTATATATTATCATATTAATTTATCATCCTCTTTGTATTATTCATTATTAATGGGTAAATAATAGGAAAAACTTATAATATTAACATAATAGTAACACATACTAGAATTTTACCATTATACCTTCAATCTCCACAATACATGCATTTGGTAAATAATGATATGAACTCTCTAAAATTTAGGGAATCGTACTCAAAATAAGTTCCCTAACAAGTATTCTATATGGATTCAATGTTTATTGGACATTTTGAGACATTAAATGAGGTATCCTTTTCATATTTTTCTTCTTATTGAATGATTTAACTCGCTCACCATGACATTATTTATCAAATCAATATTTCACTATACTATATCTCAATCCAAACAAATAGTGAATTTTTAATCAAATAATTATGAGATAATTCTCATAAACTTCTTCACCATAGTTGAATTTTCATGCATCTTTAAATAACCATGATTGATGTTAATAATTGTATTTTATAGAATTAAAATCTCATCCATCAACTTATCTTCACCCATTATAATATTAAAAAATTTAGTATTATATATTTATAATTATGATTCTTTTTCTTTTTTTTTGTCTTTTTAAATGACATGATTGAATTTCATTTGAATTTCATTTATCATTTTAGTTCCAATGGATTTTTCAACTCTTTCCATATTTGAGATTTGATTAATGAATTTCATGCTCTCGTATATTCTTTTATATTCTTTTTATTAAGACTATAAAATGTTATGATAACGTTGGGTGTATTTAAAACAGTCTCAGTAATATGATGAATTTCCAAGAAAAGAGTTTGAAGATATGGAACCCAACTCCCCCAATATATATGAAATCGTGTAATTATCTAGGTTTTAGACCCATTATTATTATTATTACTATTATTATTATTATATTTTATATTTATTTATTTAATTAATTAATTTTAAAGAGTAAACCTGTATTATTTCAAAAGGATTGAAACATGATTAGAAAATTATTTCAACAAGACATGAACCAAATTGAGTACATTTTATTAATTCATAAGTGTGACATTACAAAAAATAACATAAATAGTTAATTAGAAACATAGATCATTACTCACTTTGGATTAAGTATATACATTAAAATTTAATAAACTAATATGGTAAAATAGATAGATATGAATAAAATATTCGTACATAGAAAATATAATTGATTATATTTATTAATGAGTTTCGCTATTAAAGAAAAACCTATAATGACGAATTACACCAATAAATGAGAAGTAATTATAAAAAATCTATAACATGAAATAAGAACACTACCATATGAAGTGAGTTTTGAATGAAAAAATTATTTAGTAAGTCAATATATAGAAATTAAATTTGGAATATATAAATATGGTCATTCAAAATATATTTTTTGAAAATATGGTGTTTATTTTATATCTAATTAGTATATTGATGTCGTGTATTACCAAGTAGTTAATTTAAAATAATAAAACTCAAAAAGAAATAAAAATTTTATTTTAAAATATTATAAATTTATATATATATGAATTACATATACACATAAATATTATAATTAATATATTATATGATGTATATACTAAATTAAAATAATTAATTCAACATAAATGAATTTGTGAAATTTAGTTTTGGATTATAAATCATTATGTTTTAACAGTATTTTTAAAACCATATTTAGTATTAAATTAATACTTCATAGTTTAAAAGAGATATTTTTTGTTATATAATGTATATTTAATCCTAAAAGATTAAATTTAAAAACATAATAATATTATTATATATAAAATAATATATTAATATATTTTAAAATTTCTTTTTTTCAAATAATATAAAAAACACTTAATATTTAAAAGCATCATTTTTCAAAAAATATCGGTTTTACCCTATATACTAAATTTTATTTTAAAATATTAATTTATAAATATTATAATTTGAGTTTGAAAAATGACATAATCTTTTTTTTGGAATAATAATTATTGCTATTTTTATGATATAATTTATATTTTGATTAATGGTGGAAATATCAATTTTAATGATATTGTAGCTTTTAGGAAATTATTATACCAAAATCCCATGAATATTTTTAAAAAAAATTACTATAAATATATAATCTATAAATTTAAATCAATTTTTTTGAAATAGTATGCAGAAATTTAAAATTCATTAATAACATTTTAAAAATTTTGGTTATTTTTGTAATAATTTTTTTTCATTTGTTTTAATTAACAAAATTTTCATATGGTGGAAAAATATATTAACTTAATTTATTATTAATTAAGTATTATTTTATTAATAATAAACATTTTAATATTAAAATTCTTGTAGGATCTCCATCTAATTGTAACACATTCCTATATGGAAGTGAAAAAGGTGGATTATGTGCTTTCATAAATGCAGTTGTAGAAAAAAAAACTCAACGTGGTCCTTTATTAATCTACTTTTTTGTAAACCCTTAGTGGAATTGGATATGAGGGGTAAAAATAGAAATCATATTTTGAAACCCTATATATTACACTATATTTATTCTTTTTAATATATTTTTTTAGGATTGGACATGCTTGTTCCTAATCCTTTCTAATGGTTGAGAATATATTACTAAGGTAACAATTAATTGCCTCGGTAAAATCAAGTATGGTAAAAGTAAATATATAATATAAAAATACATAAAAACAAATCTATGTCATGTGTCTAAATTTTATGTTGAGTTTTGATTAAATTTAACACTTACTAATATCTACTATTGTCCACATTGGCTTCACATTCCATGTAAAACATGTGCTTTCTTTTTATTAATGTGTTATATGTTCCAAAAGTTCCCTTCTCTTAAATTATAAAAGAAACCCCCACCCATACTACTTTATGAACTTCCATATCAAATTTTTCTTATATAAAAATATTCCAAATCATCTCTTAAACCATCTTTGTCTTTTGATATTTGATATTTCCAAAATACGAATCTAATATTCTATAAGATGGTGACCATTGGAGAAAATAAAAAGTCAGAGGTAATACTTTTCATTGCAAAGTATTTATTATTTATTACTTCATCCGATAAAAATAAATTATATCTATTCTATTATGATAAAAACAGTACTGTAATTTTTTTTATGTGTTTAAAGTAATGGAATATCCTTTTTATACAATTCTCTAAAAAAATTGTGAAAATGAAAATGACATCATGTGTGTTTAGGGACTACTTCCACCATTAAAATAATGTTCAATTCTCCAAAAACATCTTTCATTGATGGTTAAAAAAGATTATTTACTAATATAATATGATATTTATAATGTTTTAATTATCCTAAATTGATAATATATTTTATTTGGTAACATAAATTTAATCTACTAAAACAGGATTGTCGTTCTTGTGTACGCCCATACAACTGTATCTATATGTTGATGTTCATATTTAATTTTCTATACCAAATATCATGGGGGTAATAAAGCACATATGTAATTTATAAGGATTTTATTTAATAAAACATTAAATTTTTTTTAATAAAAATATTTTTACATTAAAAATTATAAAATTAATAGTGAATAATAATAATTCATTTAACTGCTAAAAAGGAAATATCAATGTACCTTTCCTAATTTGAGTTTATTTATAGAAAACATATTTAATAGTATAAATTATGGGATAATTTAATAATATATTAAAAAAATAAAAATAATATATTTTAGATATTAAGAAACTATTTTTCAATACTTTTCCTTTTTAAACATACCAAGAAAGTTTTTGAATAATTGACTGAAGTACATCAAGTAACTAGTATATATGAAAATTATGTAATAAACAAGTCACACATGATGATAAATATACCCTATAAAAATAAAAATGTATGGATAATGTTATTATGAATGTTTTTAGTAAATACAATTTTATTATTCATGACTTTAAGAACTACTGTATAGTGCTTTCAAACCTGATGTAAGGTATGTTCTCTACCTTCTTTATGACTTTATATTACATATTATTTTTTTGTTCTTCCTTTTTTGAAATATTATTAAAATGTAGAATTTTTTTAATTTCAAAAACATATATCATAGTAAAATATCATTTTCATTTTTTGAGTTATAAAATTTTTTATTTTGCTTTGATATTTCCACTTCTAAGTAATCTCAGTTTAAGGGAAATTTCATATTTATTGTTTCATATTAAGAATGACTCTCAAAAAATATTTTTTAACAATGAATTACATTAAAAAAATATTTAATTTTTATATAAACCTCTTAGTTCCATTTTTTTTATATAAAATAATAATATTTATTCTTTAATAAAATGATATTTTAGTGTTTTCATAATGCTTCACCCAAGTGGCGTGTTTTTATTCTTCCTTCTTTGAGATTATTCTATTAACATCTATATATAGAAACTGAATAATATATAGCTATAATTCATTTTAAAATATGAACTTCGAACTGACTTCATTCAGTATTCTCTTGATAATCATTATGATTTATTTTTCTATTATGCATTCAATCAAAATTATGAAACCCAATTCCATATCTTGGATTTAATCATGTATATGATTTATGTATGGTTTACATTCCTCATGTGGTATGAATATGTATGATTTTAATTTCTATAATGGGGGGATTATATAGCCCTATAATTCATTGGAAAAACCATTATATCTGATGACTTTTTATATAATGGATTATAAATTTAACATAATACCCCATTAGACATTATCCACATTATGATGATCGAATTGGGAGTGACCACTAACTAATGTTTTTGATATAATGTTTTTTTTTACATTTGTATGATCTTACGACATCACTTTTTTAACAACCTATAATGTCAAATGGTTAAAATAATAAATGATATGACTTATTTCAACAAGGTGAACCTTTTATTTTGGGATTAAATTTTATTAGAACTCTAGTTTAGTGTGATTGGATTTGAGTTGTGATTTGGATGGGTGACCTCCTATGATGTTTTTGTATGTGTTTGTGAGAAAGGAAAATGCACACTATAAAGACCATGTGATTTCATGTGTGTAAAATCATTAGTCTAATAACCCAATTGGGCATATTGGTGGGCCTCAACTAAGGGACAACTTATGTGTGGGGAAACTAGTGGTGCATGCAAGTCTAGGACATGATGACCATTTTAATGTGGGTTTTCAATGTTATTAGTGGGTCATAGTTGTAAAATTGTCATTAGGGAATGAACTCAGCCTTAGGAGTGGTGGCACAACCTGTGATGAGATATAATGTCGACAACGAGTATGTTGTGCTCTAAAGGGGGGTGAGTTAGGAAAACACACACAGGAAAGAACATGTATTATCTTATGGAAAAAATCATTAGTCTGATGAACCATTTGAGAAAATGGGTAGTCCCTGGGTAAGGAACAATATATATATATATGGAGAATAGTGGTATAAGGATGGATAGGGATAGATGACAATTTTAAGGTGGGTTTTCAATGTTATCAGTGGGTCCTAGTTGTAATACTGGAATTATAGGAGGAACCTCTCCGTAGCTGTAGTAGAACTACCTGGGTTGAGATATAGGGTCCATAATGAGGATGTTTCACACTAAGGCTGGTAAATGTAACGCCCCAATATTTTAATGTGTTAAAATGAAAAAATATATGAATCATGTCAACAAGGCGAACCTTTGTTTTTAGAATCCTATTTAATTATAACTCCATAGTTAATCATGCTTGTCCAAGAGTAATGATAGGGATGGGTAACCTCTTGGGAATTTTCCCTCAACGTAAGCACACGGGTATAAAAAATTGTATTCCTATGGGTAAAATATGTACAATTGAGGGAAAATCACACTTTAAAAAAATGAATTTTGACCTATAAAAAAATCATTAAGCTGGTGACATGTTCAGTCATGTCAGTGGGCCAGAAATTATGGGGAAACTACGGTTTTATGGATGGTTAGGACCTGATGAACATGTTAAGGCAAGTTGTCTATGATATCAGTAGGGCCTAATTGTAACATTGGAATCAGAGGAGGAATGCAACCTTAGGTGCAGTGGCACTACCTGGGTTGAGATATAGGGTCCACAACAAGGACATTGTCCTCAAAAGGGGGGGTTCAATGTAACACCCCAAAATTATAAAGGATTAAAAGTTAAAAAAATATGAATCATGTCAACAAGGTGAACCATTTATTTTAGGATCTAGTGAGATTATAACTCCATAGTTAATCATTATTGTCCTGGATTAATGATCAGGATGGGTATCCTCTTAGGATGTTTCCCTAAGTGCACACTAGAAGAAAACAAATTTCTTATATGGAAAATATGTGCGATTGTGGAAAATCACACTTGAAGGAATAAATTGTAACCTATGGGGGAAATTGATATTCCGATGACCTATTTGAGCATTTGAGTGGGCCCAAACATGGGGACCATGACTCTACAAAGAAACTACTAGTTCGTAGTGGGACAGTACGTGAAAATCATGTTATGGTAGGGTGTCTTTACTTTTAGTGTTTCCAAGTTGTTAAAATATTCTTATTTCATTACTCCATGCTTATGATTGTTCTTTCTATGATATCATGTTATGCCACGTGATAATATTTTTCATCTTTATTTATATATTAATTACCTTTTTTGGATTTCTAGATCATTTTTTCCCTTACATAGATCTCTTATGATATACTATGTCATTTTAGAAGATATATCGGTGTTATAATCACTAAATGGAGTTTTAAATAAAGATTAGTTTTTGTGTTTAAGATGATGTATTTTTCTATCTAATCTTCTAAACACACTAGACCTCTCAATCGTTAGTGTGTATTTTTTTTGATATGTTATGAATTATGAATTAATTTTTTTTTAGGCATGGATATCTATAGTTGATATAAAATGAAGGACTACTTATTTGGGAGATTATGATGATATAACCTTAGTGAAAACATTGAGATAAGACATAGTGATAATCATATATAGAGGGAAACATCCTAAAATTTTAATAGTGGACATTTTTAGGGCTTCATTAAATTTACATATCGAACTTTATAATGGAAAGTGAATGCAGGGCCTGGAATAGTTGTACCTAGGGGTTACACCAAAGAGGTCATGTTGTGTATTAACTCAACCATGGCATGGTACATGATAAAGTGGCCTAACTGCACACCTGACTAGACTCCCATAGGGTATTTTTTGTTTTATCATATTTTATTTATGAACCACCATAATGTATTGACTTCCTTTGTAACGCCCCGACCCTAGTTTCCCAGAGTCGGTGCATTATTACATAACATTGGCATGATCACAAGAAAGATCAAATTTCAAAAGACCGATTGGTTTAGTAGCCTTGGAAACACTAGATATATTCATAAGTTTTACATTACATCATAAAATGAAAAACTACTACAACAACATAATGTCTCCACAGTTCACACTATTATCCCCTCATAATATCCCTGCAGGTCATTCATAATTTACTTTTTCACTTCCTGGGAAAAATAAAACATAGAAAAGGGGTGAGTTCAAATGCCCAGTAAGGATAACAATATAGTGGAAACTTTCATAAATAAGAATAAACATTTAAGGCAATGTATATCTAAAATAAAAGCCTTTCAAACTTTAACTTTCAACATTGGATGACATAAATAAAATGAAATAATTCCATTTACTCATTCACATGGATATTCTACTAATCGAATAATCAAATGAAAAATCACTAACCACTTTCATAATGTTGGAATGCATAATGCCAGACTATCATAACCACATAGCCAAGGCCTCGTGCCAAGACTACAAATCAGATTTTTTCAAGGCCTAGTGCCAAGTCACTAGTTTGTCTCATGAGACCTACCGATGCATCGAGGAGTTATAGCGGGCTCCACCCGTCACTTATTAAGTCCAATGCATTTCTCATATGAATAGGTTTAAACATATCATAAACCATAACATAATCGTATCACATAAAACATACATGAAGGAAACATAACATTTCCACATTTCAATCACAAGATATCAATACAACACATTGATATAGTAAAAATGCTTCCAAACCATTTTCAATACCAAAATAAAAGAATGTTAAAACTTTGTATTTATTTTTCATTAAAAAAATGTGATGGCTTGTAGAGGAAGCTGAAACTCAAATAATGGTCACGGCGGTGGATAAGTCATTGTCGCCGCATAAGTACGGAACGAAAAACATTCCCTTTTCTCGTTTAGCAAAACGCTTCGTATAAAAAGATTCCTTTTGAATAAATGTAAAAGTCAAAGGGTTTTATACACCGTATAAAAGGAAAGTTGTGTATAAAGCCAAATATGCCTCAATGAAAGGGGATTGAGACGAAGTCCTTAAAAAGATCATTTTTAAAATAAAATAGATCTATTATGGGTATTCACTATTGGTACACATAAAGAAAGTAAAAATACAAAATATGATATAATATTATCATGACATAATTTGAAAGAAGGAGATTAACTCAAAGAATGGAAGTTGGGTTAAGAAATTCCAATACCTTGTACTTTTCCTTGGTTGGGGTAGATTAACCTCCTGTATAATGGTGAAATAATTGTTATTAAATTATACAAGAATCATATACATTCCTATGATATCATATATTATCTTTTAACATTGCTTTGTTAACAATATCTTAGATTTATCGTTGTTTCGGGTGTTAACGTACTCGTTTTCTTTTATATGTTTTGTTACGTAAGTCGTGTTTTTCATGGATAGGTTGTATCTTATTCATATCCAGAATGATATCATGTCTTTAAACATTATTTTTAAATTATAAAATGATAATTATACTTGAATGGATACGACGAAGAATGAATCTCATCGCGTTCGTGGAGACGGTAGTCCGTACGTACGCACGAGCGACAATATCATTATTTTGATATATAATTGGATAGTATATCATATATACAGAATCATTATCATGTTATATTTATAATTTACATGAATTACATATCATTATTATACCCACCTAAATAATAATATATCGAATAACAATTACACCACGACTTGGAGACGGTAAGCCGTACGTACGCACGTATGGTGACATGTCATTCAAATGATGGGTAGAATACTGAATAAGGTTGTTCCATATGCATAATAACATCACAGTATATATATTATACTGGAGTTATAATTTTAGAATTGAAATAATAAACAAAGAGGGAGTGGAAGAAGAAAGAAACATGAAAGAGGGTGATGAAAATGTTACCTCTTCTTCGGGTTCTTCCTTTTGATTTGATCAAAAGGACTCCATAAGATGGATTTCTGACTAAAGAAAAGCTTCTAGGATGAAGGGAGAGATGTTGGGAGAGTATTTGGGTAGAGTTTGGCCTATCAAAAAGGCTTGAAAGTGTGAATAAGGTGGTAGAGGTGGGGGCCTTTTATAAGAAGAGAGGAGGGGCTCTTTTGGAAAGATTGAAATGTTACATTATTATACAATGCTTTTCGGATTCTAAAGGTCCCACATGTAAATAATTCGTGGATAAGGTGATAAGGGTTCGAAATCTCCTCATCCAATAGGATTTGGACAAGTGTAATCCTTGGATTTTGCATTATCTTCTCATTTTATTTAAATCGTTAAATAATGAGGTCATCGCTGCATCATAATGATGTCATAAATAATTTATATTATTTAATGTCTAAAAATTATAAAAAAACTACTATGATGTAGGAAATCGTTTTAGCTTTCTAATTAATATTTATAGTCAAAATTTGGACTTGTGTAACCCCACTTAAAAACTATTTTAGTAAAACAACTCATGTTTGTGTCAATTTAATTTTAACATTAAATAAATATATATTAATGTCATTTTCCAACTAAAGGGGCTCCATGGGGTCCCCAAGTTGACCCATGGGTTGTCTTGGTCGTCCATGACTCATCCAATAGGAGTAGTACAAGTGTCATGCTCATCTCATATTATTAAAACATTATTTGTACCTTAAACTACACTAATTACCTCTAATCGCGATTAAGAACTTAAAAGTTACTATTCACCAAAAAATTATTTTAATCTCATTGAACAACATTTTACTTCTTAATGACAACCATGTATGTTGGATTTTTGAAAATCAAATCACAGAAGTGGTAATATTTCATTTAAATGAAAAATCAGTTATTTATCTACCACTTAGTGGTTTCGATATTCATCAAAAATTGAAGTTTTTCAGAACAATGCCAAAATTACACCCTAAGCTATAATTGATATTCCGAATTCAAAAATGATGTCTATTTTACAAAATTCCAAACATATAAGTTGAATTAATTAATTTTATAATTAATTCACGTTGTTATAAAAAATAGCGTGTTTCTAAGAAACAATTTATATCAAAAGATTGGCAATTGTTTATATCCAATTTCAATGTTAAATTAATTCTAATGACCACCATTGGATAAAATGGTAAAAATATATTCTAATTATACTTTAAAACCACTAAATAGTATAATTTATCACTATAAATTATTTTTATTTAAAAAGTTGTTTTTAAGTATTTTTCACTATTCATAAAACATTAGAAGTTCTCAGAAAAATACCAAAAATTCAACATAGGCTAATTTTGATATTCTGAATCCAAAAATGAAGTCCATTTTGATAAATAAAATTTATAAAATTTCAAAAAGTTGGTATTACTATTCACAACGGCTAGTTTAATTAGTTGTGGTGTGTGTTAGAGCTCGAGGTTGTGTACAACACACGCTATTGCATTATTCGAAGGGAAACGTACCGTAGAAGCTTGGGGTGTTAAATCCTTGTTATTTTAATGGAATAATTTGAGAAGTATAAGATAACCAAATATAAAATATCCTATGATAAACTAAGAATAATATAGGTTGAACTAAAGTAATTGTAGGCTAATTACATGATTCAAATAGTTAAATGGTTTTATAGTTGAATTCTTATTTTTTATTGGTTATTATAATTTTCTTTTGATGTTAACTTCTTATCACTCAGGTTATCCCTTTTGGTTTTAGTTATGGATAAAACTATAAGAAACCAATTTAACACTGGTTGTGAGATAAAATACGATGATTATTTCAATGATCAGCCCATTATAGTGAGGTATAGTGAGAGAAATATTGGGATTATATCAATCTAACTATCATAAAACATGATTAACCATATTACTGTAATCAAATTCTTGAAAGCCCTAAAGAATACAAGGGCTGAGGATGATAAAAATTTAAGCAATGAAAATGATGAAATAATGGGCATTAAACCCCCTATATGTCATAATTATGGGAATAAGAACTGATAAATTTTCATCAAGGGGACTATAAGATTATTTACTTTTGGAGGAGGGGATCTTCAAGCATCAAACATCTATAAGAATTTCGTGATTTTCGTTAAAATGACTAAAAAATCAACATAGTTATAAGGTATAATTAATAATTCAATTTTTTGTGGGGTAATTTAGTATCATACAAGTGAATTACCTGATCCATGTACTAAAAAATATGAAAAGCATAAAAACCACTAATACCAATAGGAAATTTGTATTCCTCTAAAAATTGGACTCTTATAGTGGATCATTATATTTAAGGAACATGTAACCTCTATTATAGAGTTGTAAATGTCTTCTGGGAATTTAATTCTAGTAGCTCTATTAAATCTAAGATGTTCTCTAATATCATTATATCACCACCCCATTTATTATATTATCAAAGAAATTTTCAAATGTTATTATTAATTATATCCGAGTAAAATATTAGAACAATATTCCTTATATAAATATTATTATCATTTAGATATATTGTTATGAAATTTTTTGAGGGATTAGTTTCCTCTTATTACAGGAAAAATTATCTAGACTAAAGAAAAAAAATCATATCACCCTATAATATTATATGAGTGAAAGGATAATAATAATCCACCTATATATAAAATTATATAATATTTTTCTTGATGTAAAATAATAGTATATTCTTGGACCAAATTGTTATAAAAAAACTCAATATTTTGTAAAATTCATTTCATAAGAAATATATATGTTTCCATAGTTTATAAGTTTTATAACTGTCTATAAAATAAATCATAAATCATTCTATAATTTAGATGAACTTAGTGTATTTTCATTAGAATATGATCATTAAAATTGTGACTGTGTAATTAATTTTGTGGATAAAATGCAATACCCCTAGTTTTATTAGACATAATTTTTATTATTATTGTTATTATTTTTTTATTTTTATCTAGGTCTATAATTTAAAATAATATTTCTTTATTTATTCAAAATGATTGAAACATGATTATAAAATTATCCCTACAAGATATGAACCAAACAAAATGCACATTATTCATTCATAATTAGTGAAATAAAAAATCAAAGAAAATTAAGTACTATAAAACATGTATTATAAATCATCACATATTAAGTTAATCTATTAAAAATACATTATTAAATAATGGAAAATTTTGAAAAGAAAAAAGTCTTCAAGACTAGAAAATCTCATGGATCATATTTAACCTTCGGTATAAAAAATAACCAAACAAAACCTATAATGATGAAGATAACCTAAAAATGGGAAAGCATTGTGAAATAAATAATATGAAATTAGAACTATTCCTTGAAAAGTGAGTGTGGAATTAATGAATTATTTACTAAGTATTTATAGTGGAATAAAATCTAGATTTTATAAATATGTTCATTGAAAATATAGTCATTGAATAATTGATTATTAAAAATATATTCATTGCTCATATATCCAATAGTTATACTAAATTCATGTGTTGTTAACTCGAATATTTAAAATAATATAACTAAAAATGAAATAGAATATAATATTTACATTTTATAAGTATATATATTTATGTGTTTTGTATATGTATTAATATTACTATAAATATATGATACGATGTATATATAAACTTTAAATAATACATATATATTAATTGTGTATTAAGAATAAATTTTAGTACATAAATAATAATATTATAATATTTTTTGTTAAATCATAATTAGTATATAATTATTATTAATGTTTTCTTCAATAAACTATTTTTTTAAGTATTGTATATTTATTCCTCATAGAAAAAATTGAAAACTGTTAAAATATTATTATATATTAACTAATATATTAAAATCATTTAAAGATGAAATTGATATGAAAAAAATCAAAAACACATCATGTTAAAAAAACTATGTTGATATATGCAACTCATGCTAAAATTTTTCGAATGTCTAGGTACATTATTAATAAAGAATATTTTTATTTTTTTCTTTAAAAAGAATTTACACATAGTGAAATTACATTTTTTGTTATATTAATGTTAATTAAATATTATATTAATAATTATAAATATTTTAATGTCAATATAAAAAACAACATTGATAATTTCATCCTTAAAATAAAACATATGCTTAAAAATAAACATTTTTATAAAAAAAAATGTTTACATGCTACATGTGCTAATGTTAAAAAAAAAATCATTTCACATAAAAATATATTTAAATTTTTTTTTATATTTAGAATCATGACTTTCAAATAATCTAATAAGGATCACTTTATTTTATGTTATTAAAATTAAATTACTTAAGTGAAAATTATTTACCTCAGTATAAACAAAAAAAGGAAAATGTAATAAACTATAGGAGTAAATTACTTAATATCATTAGTTTTATAGTGTTTATAAGGTTAAATTGAATATATAATATTCTGAAATCTAATATTTTCCACTTTTTATTCATATAACTTTTTAGATATATGATCCCTTTTTATTAACTAATTCTATGTGCACAAAATTCGCTTCAATGTAATTATAAAAGGATTATAACTCTCCACAGTTCTAATTTTCCTTAGTATAAACCAAAAATATTATCAATTATCTATTCAAATCTATCCCCGGATTCTATAATCTTTAATTTTCATTAAAATATCATGTCAAGGTTCCTTAATGTACTGACCAAATGAGACGTCCAAAACAAGGGGTAATATTTTACACTTCACCATCTTGATTCCTTTCTACTTATACCTCCCCAAATATCTTATATCCATGAGATTAGGATAACACCATTATTATTAATATTCTTGAATGTTTTTATACTAACATAATATCCATTTTATGCCTTCCCCATAAAACATTGATAAATATATAAACATTTTCATTAGTGTGTATAGATTACTGCCTCCATGAATGGAGTGTTCAATTTTCCATCACTGCCTTTCATGGATAATTAAAAAAATATTTACTATGATAACATTATTGTTATAAAAATTTATTTATTTTCAAGTTATAATATATTTTATTTTCAAACTTCCTTTCTTCTTCACAAATGATAGTTTTGTTCGTGTGTACATATAAGCCTCCACCTCAATATGAGGATACTTCTATATAATTTTCCCTGACAAATATCATTGTAAGAATAAAACATGAATGTAATGTATAAAAGAGGTTATTTTTTAAACCATTAATAATATATAATGATCGTATTCAACATTCCGTTAGTGATATTAAAAATAATATTTTATAGTAAATTTATTCAATAAAAACAACTATTCAATGTAACTTTTCTAATTCAATTTCCTTAATAGAAAACCAAATGATCTATATAAATTGTGTGCTAACTAAACAGTTAAATAAATAATAATATAAAATTATGGATATTTTGAAACTATTTTATAACACTTTTACCTTGGCCGAAAACCATGAATTTTCCCATGAAATTGATCGAAGAAATCAAGTAACCGCCATAAGTAGAAGCATTGTAAAAAGATTATGATACGTGATGATAAACAGTTCCTATAAAAATAAATAATATGGATAAGGTTCTATGGATTATTTTTTATAAACATAATTTGATTATTTTGAAATTTATGTGCATGTTCAGATCAATTTTTCACAAGAGGTAAGGGATCCATTTTACCTCTTTTATGACTTTTTGGTTACATTTTCTTTCTCTTTTTCTCCATTTCAGAAAATACTATTATCATCTACCTATTGTATTTTTTTTATATTTCCATTAAATATTAATTTCATTTATTATGTTATAATTTTTTTAGTTTCCTTCGATATTCCAACTGTTAAATAATCCTTGTTTATGAGAACATTCATTTTTGTTAACAGATATCAAGCATCACACAAGTAAAATGTTTTTAATCCATGAATAAATTATAAAATAAAAATTTTATTTGTGAACCATCTTGGTTCATTACTGTATATATGTAAAATTATATGGTCTTTCCTTTATTAAAAAATTTATTTAATTATTTCATTAATCCTCACACAAGTGGGGTGTTTTATTCTATCTTCTCCAAGATTCTTCTCATGAATCCACTATATTTGAACTCAATGATCAAGACCTATATTTTATTTTAAAATATTAATATTAAAATGATTTAATTCCTTCTTCTCTTTATAATCCATATTATTTTTCCTTTTTTCCCCTGAATCAAAAATCTAAAACCAAAATATATCTCATTGGTTTGATCATTCTTATGATTTAGATAGGGTTTATTTTATTCATATGACACACATATGTATCATTTTAATTTATGTGATGGGGGCTTATAGTTACATCTCCCTCCAATGTATTAGAAAAATATTTATATCTAATAAGATGTCGTTTAAAGGATTAGGGAGGGAATCTTATCCACTATGGGAATTTTTCCACACTATGATTTTAGTCTTGGGAATAACCCTTGAATTATGTTTAATATATCATGTTTTATTTTGATTTTACTTTTTTATGATATTATGAAATAATTTCCTCATTCCATGTATTCATTCTTATGATGATCCTCTTTTTTATATCTTGTTAATCCTCTTAAATCTCAGGTTAGGAATTATTAACATAGTTACTCAGTTATTGGGATTTCTAACTCACCCTTGTTCTTATTTATTTCTCTCAGGATATACTATTTAGTTCTAAAAAATATGGGGGAGTTCATAGAACTATAAATAGTTTTAAATAATGTTTTTTTTGTTTAAGATGATGTATTTGTGTGTTTATTCTTCCATAGATACTAGACCTCTATATCATGAGGGTAAATTTCTTGGGGAATTATGTAAAGAATAATGAAATAAAATTTGTTTAAGGAATGTGTAAATATAAATCCTTTCCAATTAAACATGATAACTCCATTATTATTAACAAAATTCATGATATACATCGAGATTATATAAGAAAATATATTTTATATCATATAGAAAACTCAAATTTTAAGTAATAATTAGAACCATTTGGATGAAGATCTATAATAATAGATTTATAAAATTCCACATTATGTTAAGAAACTGACTTTGATATAATTTCGCATCCTGTGTGTAGGAGATTAATGACCATAATGTGGTGTTTTGGGTTAAATTATAGGTTTTAAAAACATCAAAAATTAATTAAATTTCTACAGTATTGGTTAAATACTTGATCGACTTACAAAAACAAGTGATGGAATGAGATTGAGATACATAGAACACAAAGGATAAAAGTGTTTTCAAAAGGTTCAAAAACTATTTTTTTCAATAGATAACATTTGGGGTCTATTTTTAAAGATATCAGTATCCATACTCTAATAATATTATTAAAAATGACAATGAATAATGTTTTAATATAATTTTAAACTCCATACATAATAAAAAATAAATATATTTGTTAATAAGTTGATCAGTATTCTACTCCACCCATTAAGTTTCTCTATGTTTGGATTAGATGCAAACCCTAATAATTCACCAAAAATATGAACTGATATTCTTTATAATGATCTCTATAATGTTTCATCAATTTTCTCAAAGTAACATCATACTCTGATTGGTGAAAACTATCAATTATTTATATGGATGGATCCATGATGAAGTATTGGTAACACCCATTATTTTTCCAACTTATCTCAAATAAATTAAATATATTTTTTAATATATCTTCATATATTCTTATTTCAAAAAGAAATTTCACTCCTATGACATAGATATACATATATATATATATAATCATTCAAAACACAGTTAATTTGGTCATGACATAGTTCTCTATAATTTTAAAATAAAATAGTCATCACTATGTTAGTTTTCCCTCTAATCATAGTGTAATGATTTTGTTTTGACATGATTGGATATACCAAACTTATTTTTACATCAACCCACAATGGAAGAAATTTTACATATTCGTTAAATTTTCTAGAATCTTGGGGAGTAAAATCATATGAATTTATGACTTCATTAACATTATAATAAACCTCTACCACACCCATTCTGATCCTCCATTACAGTTTAACATAAAGAATATATGAAGCCATAATTTCTAATATGGTCATTTCACCACAACTTATTCATAATTAATTTTATTGACACTAACTATTTCATTTTCTAGCTATCAACACAGTATATATTTTTTTGTATTTTAATTTAATTGTTAATTTTTATCCAGATCAACTCCAATAAACCTCTATTTCATTTTATAGTATGATCTAAATAATAAAAATATGAAAAAACATCATAAAATAATAATTTATAATATCATGATATAAACCAATATATGCTTCTAATATTTATGTTTGATAAAACTCATACTATTACATATATTGATGTTCCTATAAGTTTTTTTCATCGCTTAGTTAATAGAATAATAATATATTTAATATATTTCAATGGTGATCGACACATAATGCCCCCCTATTAATTTACTTCATTAGAATCATTTAGCCACCATAGACACAATAGTGGAATCTATTATCATTGAAAATTTTGTACCGAAATCCTTATTCTTAGTTATGTATGACTCATTATGGATTGGTGAGGGATATGAAATTTTACATTTATGCTTTGTAATACATTGAAAGATATGTCATGTTACAATTTAATACCATTTTTTATGTTTAAAAACATATGTTTCAAATTGATTATACAAAAAATCATTCATCTGAATAATAATGTCTTTACATATCCAAAATAAATAATTTATTCCATTTTAGGGGTTTCTGACAATTTTTGTGAAATATATTGAATAAATTCCATAATTATCATCACCAAATCCTATCACTCTAAAATACAGGTTACTGTGCTTCTAAAATTCACTTGATCTATTGAATTTACCTCATCATTAAAATCTATATTTTTTATTATAGTACAGAGGCTTCAATAATATTCAGAAAACAATGACTTACTATAATTAAAAAAAATTAAATTTTTGTTCCAATTGATATGAACTAAGTAATTTTATTTATAATCAGGAGTCACCTCTTCCTTCATTGAGCATTAAGATTCTTAAAAATTTTATATATCATGATTTCCCATTATATTTTTCAATATATTATTCATATGGTCCTCATGATGAAAAGATCACATTGTTACCTCAATTACATGATTATGGTTTCAGAAATTATAACGATGAGTTTATAATTTTAAGGGAGATGATGCTAAAATATACTCATGTATTTAGACATTAACTCTCTTAATAAAATAGTCGATATTTTCAATGGAATGGTCAACCATATAGATGTTAAAAATCCACCAAAATAATGTATTTTTTGAATTTTTAGGTAAAAAATCATTTTATATTAAGGCCCAAAGGAAATAAAAATACTTTAAAATCCAAACACTCAATTGTGATTGACCATTCATTAATTCTTGGAAACATTCACTTTTTTATTGAGCCTATATTACTAAAAATTTATAAATGATTTTTTTATATAGGGTCACACATGTATCGCCTCTATTAAAAAATCCTCCCTTTCACCCTGATAATCTATCTAACTTCACCAGTAGGACACCTCTTTTTATGTGTTGAAAAATCATTCAACATTTCATCCTGATAGTAATTGATTCATTTACTTAAATAATACTAGAGAAATGTATCATAGAATATAACATAGTTAGAGTGACCCATGTCTATTTATATTCATGAATTATGATAACCTACAACTAGAAAATCACTATGGGGTGTTGTTCAATATGGAAGTGGTAGAAAAATGGAGGGCATAAATGTTAGAATATCTAAACTGATGGAAAAAATAGGTAGGGTATGTGGTGATAAAACCCAACCATTACAATTGTAAGAATAATATTATTTCTTTTGGAACTAAATCTTTTAAGTTCCAAAAAATTTCAGTTTCAATGATTAATTATTTCCTAATGTAAACTCCCTTTGATTTCATAGAGGTATCAGGGGTGTATAGGGCTGGTTCGGAACCCGTTAACCAACTCTTTTGTTGAAACATGTCTGGAACAAGGATAGTATAAATTTTTTAGTGTAGGACACATGATTTCTTATAATAATGATAGTATGGAAATAGAAAATATAAAAGATTATTTGTTTAATAAACCATGCAATTTGGGGTGCATGTTGTGTGAATAAACTATAGAATATTGAAAAAATATTTTCACTAAATTCGTGCATAGTTAGTCAAACTGTGTGAATTGACCCTACGAATTTCACCTTCCTATAGTAGTGGGTGCACAGTTGGCCCACAATTTGGAAAATCATTTGGCCAAAACATGTGACCCAGTGATTTTGGTGAATTTAATAATTTTACTTCTTTTATACTTTTATTTCAACCATAATTAACTTTTTACTCCTATAAACTACAACTAAACTTTGAGATCTATTCCAAGACACCTAAATAAGGATTTGACGGATCTTCTTCATCCGAGATCAAATTCAAGACTCATTAATCTCACTAGATCTGCATCTTAAAGATATATGTTCCTTTTGTGTCCTTCATCATTCATCTTGGTATAGGGTTATTTATTTAGGTGTATGATAATAATCAATATTTCAAGGTTCTTCATCTATTCTTCAATTTTTCTCCTAATCGGAGTCAAATCAAGAGCTTATACAAGTTCAGAAATCCACTATGGATCTATAGTAGGAGGTGTCATACATTCCTTAAAATTACAAATGTTTATATTTATTCCATTGTGTCGTATGCCTAATTTTTTGAGTGATGAAGTTGAAATGGTCTTTAATCAATGTCTCAAATTAATAGTTGAGACCTATGTAATTAATGAGATCATTGATAATTGTTTACAGTCATGAAACACTAATTTGAATCTCCCCTTGGGTGTGTTGTTAATTAATTAGACAACCATGGGTGGCTTGAACATGAATTACATTGGAGATATTTCATTTCCCCTTACAAGGGGGATTTAATTATTATTTGAAAGCATAATTTAATTGAAAATTTTATTGATTAAAATAGTTAATAGACTTATTATTACCCTAGGATATGTCCATTTTATGGCTTGATTTAGTATGAGATGCTTCTGATTTGGATATTCCCATTTGACTTAAATATATTTTAATCCATTTAATCTTCTCCCATGACTTGATTCACCTTCTAAGGTGAGTTTTAAATTAAACATTCTTTGTGATGACCTTGACATGGTTAATGATATTGAATAAATGTTGTAATATGCCTTGGGTTACACATGGGTTCTTATACAAACTCCATGAATAGACTCACTTGGATTCTACCATGATTAAGCTCAAGTGACACTTGGATTGCTAATATGGATTTCCAAGGACATACTCATGGGGTTTAATATTATATTCCTTAGTGATACATTGATTTCATATTGATTTATAAGGATGTACTTAGAGGGTATTGGGTTATACAGACCATCGGTGACACTTAAGCTCAATTAGTGTTACTAATTATGGACTCGAATGGAAATGATGTTACACAACATATTGATGGATATTGGGATTCCAATGAGGAATGACTAGTATGGGGATATAGGATTCTTGGTTCAAGCTATTCCTAGAGAGATACATGTTTTTCAATTAAAGAAATCCAAGGAAATGATCCAGTTCTTTATTTATTAATTAATATAATGATTCAAACAATGACTTTTCCAAGCCAAAGCACAATCATGGATCGGTTATTGACTTAAACCTATAGATGGAATAGTTAAGAATCTAATTATCACACTTCTTTATGGGGACATTGGTCTACATTACAGTTCTAGAGACTTATTTAATTAAATGAAACAGATATATTAAATGAATTTGATTACAAAATGATACAATAATGGTTGTTTTTAAAGGATCTTGGCTAAGGCATACATAGGTAGTTGGGGACGGTATTCCACGGGAACCCAGAACTTCTTGGGTTTTTTACATTAATCATTTACATTGAATATTCTTTTATCGCCTTTACATTATTATGGTTATATATTCAATTACTATACGGAACTAGAATATAGGTGGTTGCATACTGGGATTGTATCTCACACCATTTTTGGGCCACCATTTGGTTACCCAGATATACTATTTGGATATATATATAGATACAAGAAAGTTCCCTACTATAGGTATCATATTGTTTCTTAAAAGCATCAGAGAACATGACCAAGATAATGCTCCTAATAATATTTGGGATAGTTTTTAACCTTTTTGTACTTTTATAGCTTGTAATGTGCACCTTATAAGTATAACGACTTTGTATGTTTTGTAGAGACATGACCATTATCGTATATATATATATATATGATATTCCTTCTGGTATTGATTATTAATATATGTATTATATATTCTTTATTGTATAACTAATTTACTTCTTTTACTACTAATATATTATTGTATATGAATTTTGATTAACTCATGTAATGAGGTCATAGTCTCCACATATACCCATCCTACTCACTTAATACAAGTTATCAGCATTTTGTGTTTGGGGAGATTCACTTGAGGTCATGTGGCCAACTGGGATTAGGACACCATTCAGAGATATCTGGGTATGGGAAATTACAATGTTATATTAGGGAATTTACGTTTTCTGGGTTATCATTTTGAGATAATAGACAGGGGATGGGAAGGAATGAGAATTTGGTAATGATTAATGCTTAGGTCTACCCAACCTAAGTACTAGAAAAATCCAAATTAGCTCGAATGAAAAATTGATGTTTTGTGGATTTTGGCTAAAAAAGTTGATTTTTTTCCATCGTTTGGTGATGCACTTGAATTGTGATAATATTATTGATTCCACTGTGTGCTCTATTTTGTTTCAACCTAATAGAATGAGTGTATTCTTTCACATTAATCATTTTAGGCACTTTACATGATTCACATGCCCAACATTATTCCATGCCATATAGGATGAATTTCTTGATTGCGTGATGTTGTGATATCTTCAATGATACATATACTAGTTATGTAATTTATATTATATATAGGGAATTACAGAATAAGGTTGTTACTTAGAGTGTATTCTTAACTTAAGATTTATTTTCTTCATTAGGCTACAACATACACCCTAAGTATCCAATATTGGCACGTTGAGTCATGGACCACAAGTCGCACAGACCGAGAAAATATATAATGTGAATTTACTGGATTCCATATTTTAGTTCATGAAGAGTGTGGGACCTTATAGATAATAATTTGGAGAACCATTTGGTTCAAATTTTTGAAATTAATTATGATATAATGTAATTTATTAAGAGAATGAAATGGAAACTAATTTTTTTTATATCAGAGAAATTGACCCAGACCCAACCTTAAAAGTGGGAAGTATGTAGTATCTCTAACTTCTATATGTTCTTTATGATTTCTAGACCTGGATCAATATGTAGGGAGAAGGGTGTGTTTCTTATATAGGGAGTCTTGTACATATCCTATTTCAATATTTTTTCACATAGCTATGAAATTTTTGAATGTTCTTATTTGAGGATGGTTTTTAGCATTGTAGAGGCATGCCACCATAACTACCTCTAGTCATACCCCAGGAAGGTGGCAATGAAAACACTCTTGAGGTGGTGCGGCATGGGATACCAGTGACTCCTACATTGGTTATAGCTTCAACACTAGTATTTATACTATTAAAAGGTGTTGATACATAGATCCATTAAGCCTTTATGTGTTTAATACAAACCATTCAAGGAGCACCACAACATTCCTTCACTATGGAAGAGTTAAAGCGTGATTTATAATAGTAGTATAATCTCATGTCTTGGTGGGGTGGTAGACCACAAGTTATGGAGTCATAGCTAGATTCTATGTTATCTATCTGATAGATAATCAATACACCTTTTTAGATGAGGGTAAATCTTATTATGTATATGTTGCATGATTCCACCATGAGATAGTGGGATTTCATTACTTAAAAGGATCATCGTCAGGAGTTGGATTTGAAATATATTCATAAAACCTTATTAGATTACTTATATCCTATTACATTGATGGGTTGATAGATCCTAAGAGTTCATGCATCTGTATTAGTTTGATTTATCAATTATGGATTATTCAGCCCATTTTAATTAGCTCCAACACATCTCACCTATTCTGATGTGTGATGAGTTATCTAGAGCTAAGAGATTTACGGATGGAATTAGGTATGACATCCAATTGTAGGTGAAAGTGTTTTGGCTAACTGTCATTTATGTAATAGAAAATTAGGTGTTTGTCAAAGAGAGTAACCTGAGAGAGGTTGGTGGTATGAGCCTGGGCTATTCAGCATCTATATTTGGTGAAACCTCAATCAGTAGTAGGATGTGTCATCTAGATCATCCAATTTTTACATTTGCATCCAATTAACATACTATTATAGCCATGTGTGGTGACACATGTGCAGTAGACTGGGACATATGAGACACCAATTCATTAGAGACCCATTCAAGTGATGGTATTGTCGCATGATGGGCCATCTAGATAGATTTTTCAAAATGTTTTCTCTAGATTTTAGTGAGAGAGGTTATACACCAACTCCACATTTATAAGTAGGGGCATCAGCTTCTAGTCATGGTTGGAGTTAGTGTATAGGTGACTGATCCGGCCAAGGAAGTGGTTGTGGTCATGGAAGTCACACCCTATATTTGTATTGAATGTAGAGAGGATCTTATCAGGGTGGATAAGATATATAACAAGGTCCCAGATCATGATCGATATACATAGTGCAACAAAAACTGGAGTAGAATAATCCTAGACATTCTATTTTGAGAGGTATAATTCTATTAGGATCTACATTATAATCGACTCTTATTGATAAAATTGATTTTCATAGATTTATATATATATATCATTTTTGAATAGATATGGGATCAATTTTTAGTTTTTTGATGGTTTTATGACACTTGATACTCTATTGGGGATTTGGACAGAGGGTTTACATTAGTGCAGGGAGTGCCCCCATGATATTTGTGTGTGTCACTTAGTGTGTGACCTATATCACCTCAAGATGAAAGGTTTTTATATCATCCTCAGGATGGATATGTTTGTTCCATTTCATTCTTTAATTTACTTCAATCACTAAACAATAACCTTTAAATCACCAAAGGGCAGAGAGTTTATTCACAAGGGTGATTTGGATTTCTAGGAATGTTGCGATAGACCCAAGCATCATGGGATGGGTGGGATGACATCTTGGTTTGAGGTTTTATATCTGGATTATCATAAAGGAAATAGAAATAATTTATCTCCCATGGTATATTATTTCATGGATTCTTTCCCAAAAAAATCAGTATAGCCTCCTATGAGAGAGGTTTAGTTCTCTATCGAGCTAGTTTCAAGAGTTTTAACTGTATCCATTCCTCCTAATAGGATACTACTAAGATATATAAACACAAGAGGTAGGTAAAGGATTTAGAGTAATAGGTTTTTATCTAACCCAATACTTCTTCATGGGGTTCTTTATTATTTTTGTCAAAAATCTGGGTGGAACTCTCAGCCTATAAAAATTTTAACAAAAATTGAACTAGCTGATGGTTAAAAACTGGCTCCTCTACCATAGATAGATGATCTATTCAACTAGCTCTGATGAGTTTATAGTTTTTTGAATATTGATTTGAGATCGTGTTTTCATCAGCTTCATGTTAGACTATCAGACATACCTTACAATGATTTTCATTGTAGGTATGGTATATAAGAGTATTTGGTTATGTATTTTGGTCTCTGAATGCACTATCAATTTTCATGGAACTGATGAACTCGGTCTTCCATACATTTTCAAACTTTTTTATCATGCTATTCATATATGATATATTCGTGTATTCTCACAATCAACTGGACTATGCCAAAAATCTTGATATCATGTTGAATACACTGAGAGAGAATCACTTATACACTATGTTTACAAAGTGCTACTTCTGGATGGTTCAAACTCACTTATTAGGTTATATTATCTCATATACTATATTATTATTTGACATAGGGAAGGTGAGAGTTGTAGTTTTATAGAATAATCCTAGTGACATTTTTAGGTATATAGTTTCATGGGGATAGTAGGATGTTATAGGCATTTTATACAGGACATCGCACACTTAGAAGCACCGTTTATGGGATTTACTAAAATGTTTGTGGTTTGTGTTTGTACAGATGCATTCAATTCAGCATTTCATGAGCTAAAAGTGAGATCAACTTTAGTGTTGACCATGATTTTTTTAGAGCCAATAGGAGTTATAGTGTTTACTATGATGTATCAGGTATCACACAAGGAATAGTTTTTATGTATGGAGATAGAGTTGTAGCCTACATATCTTGGCAGTAAAGTCAATAGGCGATAAAGTACCCCAATCACAATCTCATGAAAGATGAATTTGTTCATGAATTATGTTTTTGTATATATTACTTACTTGGATAGTGCTTTTTTATTCGTGGATCAGAAAATACTAAGGTAGATATTTACAAAGTGTGATCTGAATCTGAGGCGATAATGGTTGGTCGAATACCAATAGTCTTTTAACTTTATGCTTGATAACCTTCCTGGAAATTGAAATTCATAGTCTGATACACTAATAGGGACGAATCAAATCCATGAAGTTAATAAGGCTATTATAAAGTAGAAGCTTATACATTTGATCTCTGGGATACACTTTGAAGTGAAAGATGGTCAGGGGAAGACCTTTATATTATCCTTAGTAGTGGTCTCTACATTTTTGGATTGAGTGTGGTTAAGGTAACCATTAGATTTTGAGGGGATAGTACTATGGGAGAGTGTGGAAGGTGAGGACCCAAATCCTAGTTAGGCCATAGGTGAGGATGAGATTCGGTGTGTACATGGTCATGTATAAAATTCAATAGGCATTCGTGAAAAGCAGATGTAGGACATTCATGATTCATATAGAGAAGTACACCCCTACATCGCCAACATATATCGAGATTTACATCTCCATTACTGGTGGTCATGTATGAAAATATTTGTAGATGGTTTTTTATGAGGAGTTCCACCTATCTGTAGGTAAAGGATGAACATCAACGACCGACCCGGGTTTTATAGTAGCAACACAATCTCGATTCGAAATAGAACGATATTGTTATGGATTTTATTAATGGGTTACCCATGTCACTACATGGAAATGACGTATTATCAGTCATTATTTATAAGATCAAAATGTTTTCTCATTTTTTTCCTATTAAGGAGACTATTTCAGTTGATGATCATGGGAGGTTTTATAGCGGTGACATAGTAAGACTTCGTAGGGTTGCTCATACTATAATATCAGATGGGGATGAATGGTTTAATTCATGGTTCTGGAATGAGTTTCATAGGGTGTTTGGTACACAGGTTCTTCTGAGCACTGAAAACCACCCATAGACTGATAGATAGTAAAATCTAATGATATAGGTACTTGAGGACTTGTTTCAGGCATGTGTCCATGATTTCAGTGGCTCTTAAGAGAGACATATACCCATGGTTGAATATTTCTATGATAATAACTTCGACAAAACTATTACTATGTTTCCATATGATGCTTTTTATGGTATACATTACAATCACCCTTATGTTGGTTAGAGGAAAGACTTTTATTTATTCTTGGACCTCGTCTTGTTTAGGATACCACAGAGCAGGTTCAGTTGACTTAAAAGTAGATTAATATTGTTCAATATTAACATAATTATATTTTGGTAAACAGAAATTACATCTAGAGTTTTAGGATATGGATATGGTATTTTTATGTGTCTCATTGAGGTGGGAACAAAGGAGGATCAGAAGATAGGGTAATCATTCACCATGATATGTTGGGTTATTCTATATTCTGGAGAGAGTCGGGTTGATAGCTTATCGATTGTAGTTACATCAGATGTACCAATCCATGCACGTGAACTTCCGTGTATCTCATATGTGCCTCTATTATTCATACATGTCTCATAAATTTCAACCTAATGGGGTTGATTTATAGTTATATGATTTTTTTGAGGAGTATCCTATTTTTATTGTGGATCAAAGAATGATGGTTCATCGAGGCTAATCAGTTCCTCTGGTATGGGTACTATTATACCACAGATATGTATAGTATGAGACCTAGGAGTGGTAGTATGATGTTAGGGTAAAGTGGAATGATTTGTTCACAAATGAATCTTTACCACCCTTGAGAGGTAAATTTAGGGATGATTTTCTTCAAGGAGGAAGTTTGTAAGAACATGGTTCTTTCTTGAGGAAAAAAATCTTCTACTTTCAATAAATATTCATTTTAAAATATTAATTATAGCATAATGTGAATGACCATTGAGGTCATGTAGGTACTAGGGGTTTTTGGGGTTGGTTCATATCTCAATACCCAACTTTTGAGTTGAAACAGGTTCAGTTTATGGTTATTAGAAACCATGAAGGGTAGGATTCATGGTTCCTTGTAACCATGTGAGGCTGGATAGTGGGAAGCTCTAGGATACACAATCTAATAAACTATGATATTTGGGGCAAACTATCATGTGAAAATATCATGATTTTGATAGATTGGATTCAAATTTTTTTCACAAAATTATTCCAACCATGCACATAAACCATGAGACTTTCACAATCTTAGAGTAGTGGGAACACAGTTGGCACACGACTTGGATAACAATGCATCCAAACTACTCAGCCGAGTTATTTTGGTGAATTTACCAATATCCCATATTTTAATCAATTTTTTCTTCTTGAAATCTCTTTTTCCTCATACGGATGGTAGCTCAAACATTGAAAGATCCTACTTGATGACTAAACTATGATTTGGGAGATATTATTTGTCTGAGCTCCGAATCGAGAGTTGTTCATCTCATTGGATCTCATACTTTTTAGTATCGAATGTGCAATTTTAGTGAATGATAACATTGACTATTTCCTTGTTCTTCATCAATTATTCAATTTTTCTCCTAAATAAAGTAAAATAACTATCTAAATCTAAACTATCACTCCAAGGAAAACCTTTGGTAGGTGGTCTCATACTATTCCTTCAAAGCCATAGTGTTTATATATATTTCATTATTCCACACACAAAATTTATAGAGTAAAACCATTCAAGAAGATTTTCATCATTATTTAAAATTAATAAGTGAGACCTATGTAAATAATGAGTACATTGATGATTTTTTAATGTTCATGAACATTGAATTGGATCCACCCCTTGGGTGTGTTGTTAATTAATTGGACCACCATGGGTGGCTTGAGATTAAATTAACATAGAGGTGTTTCATTACCCCTTTCCAAGGGATGTTAATTATTGAAATGAAATCATAATTGAATTGTAAATTGAATTGATTAAATAATGATAAGGGAATAACCATGTTCCTGGAGTCTTTCCATGTAATGGATTAATTAATCTTGATTTTCTTATGATATTGACATGCACATGTTATTTAAATAGATGTTAATCCTTCTAAGAATAGCCTATGAGTTGAGTCACCTTATATAGTGAGTTTTAAATGAGATGTTCTTGGTGATGACCTTGACAAAGTAAATGATATTGAATGAATGGCTTTTTATGCCTTGGATGACACATGGGTTCTTATACATACACCATGGATGAACTTACTTGGCTTATACCTTGCTTATGTTCAAGTAACACTTGGACTCCTTATATGGATTTAAAAGGATGGACTCATGGGGGAAGACTATTATATGCATGAAAGATAATTGGATTCTGTATGGATTTCCAAGGACATACTTGGAGATTAGTTGATCATATACACCATGGGTGACACTTGGGATCCCATAGTGGACCACAAGGATTGAATAGAATTGAAATGATATTAGACCAAACCTAGAGCGATTCTACGATTCCAATGTGGATTTCCTAAAATGGGATAATAGGGTTCTTGGTTCAAATGATTCCTAGACCAATTAATAGATTCTAATTAAGGAATTACAAGGATAGTCTTAAGATATTAATTTATTAATTAATGGAATGATTCATAAGCCAGGTCTACCACGAAAAAGAATAATATTTGATTTGGTCACTAAATTATACCTAATATATGGTCTAGTTGTGCATCTCCTAACCACACATCCTTACGGGGGATATTGGGCTATGTTTTAGGTCTCATGTTTTATTTATTAAATGAAAAATATATTTAAATAAAACTGATTGTCATATGAGACAATACTAATTATTTATTCCTATGAATTTATTTAAGGCCAAATTAGGTAGTTGGGGATGGTTTTCCATGGGAACCTGGGACTTATTGGTTTGTTTATCTTAAGTATTTTCTTTTATATATTCTATTACTTCCTACACAATATTATGTCTACATATTCACTGACTAAGTGGAACTAGACCTTGGGTGGTTACCTACCAGGATTGTATCCCACACCATGTATGGGGATGCCTTTCGGTACCCAGAAAGTTTATTTTTATATAAGTATTGATTTGGGAAGGCACCAAGATATAGGTATCATATTTCTGCTTAGGATTCATAGAGCACAGGAATGATTCGACGCTCATAATAATAACTACGATAGTTTTTTTCCTTTATTACATTTGTAAAAAAATTTATAAACCTTACATGTATACCAATTGTTGATGATATATAGAGACATGAAGTGTATAATATGTAAATGATATTACTTCTCGTATTGATTATTTATATTCTTCATGGATGTTATTAATTTTCTGAATGATTTATTACTTCCTATTTATATATATTATTGTATATTTTTTATACTATATAGTAGTGATAAGGAAATTGTCTCACAAGAGACACACCCAAGTCCTTTGCTTCAAGTTGATAGCCTATAACATTTGTAGGGATGCACTAAAGACCATGTGGACAACCAAGCTCAGGGAACCTTTTTGTGGCATCCAGGTCCAAGATATTACAACATACATGATACATTACTTTATACGAAAACTTATTAAATCTCATAATAGATAACACCAATGAATATACAGTTTTCCTGTGTTTAGAATCTCGATACATATCCTAATTATTTTATATGTTTTATTTAAAATATACCACATATATTTTTAACACATAATACTTTTCTATACATTTCATACATAACACTCTTATTTATAACCCTGGGAATAGAAATATATGAAATGATGAGCTAAAATTACCATTTAAGGTAAACATAAGTGATAAAAATACAAGATCATAAGTGAGAATAAGGTGATAATATGGGTATGATAATATAATCAATTAACAGGTACATAAAATTTAAAAAAATATTCCTTATAAAATATAAAACATAAACCATGATTCATGGTATATTAATTTTGGATTAGTAATTTACATGAATAATTAGAGTGTGGAAATATGATTCAGTAATCATGATCCATAAAAAATTTACCTAGGTTTATGAATATGGAACGTAAAAAAGAAAATAAAATTATTCCTAAAATCTAGGATTACTACCAAGACAATCATCAAATAGTGAATAGAATACCATAATGGATTAGTTTTTCTCCGCATTTCAACAATGAAATTTGACATAGTCCAATGGCGTATTTGGTTCACTCCCCAGATACCTACATGTCATTTAATGAGATTTTATTAGTTATATAATTAATTAAATTGATATATTATTCTAGAACCCCCAGTCACACAATGAATATAATACATATGTGTGCTACATGAACTTTAAAACATTCATAATTCCAAAAAAGAATATTCAAACTCTAAGAATGGAGTTAGATTCATGAAAACTATCAAAAACCGCGATCATAAGATATTTATAGAAATACTGTGGATAGAATCATTAGATAAAATACCTTTATGATCATAACAATAATTAAAGGGTTTTTAAATAAATGAAAGACTCTTTTATAAGAGCTCTAAAAAATTTCATTTAAAATCTAGAAGAAAAATATTTACTTTTGATAATATTTATTTTAAATAAAATGATTTATAAAATAATGGGAATATAAAAAAATTTGTAAAAAATTAAATCTTGTATAGTGATCCTCTTCAAATAAAATAAGCTATTAGGAAAAATAATCTTGTATAAAATAATAAAATAGTTTTTATTCACACTTTTACCAAGAAATTCAATAGGAAATGATCCATGTAGAAAACATTAAAAGGGGATTATTATCATTATTTTGTACAAAATATAAATTAAAATAGTATATTAACATTGAGAATAATATATTTATTATTTAGGTCATCTTTAAAAATAATGAATATTATCATAGAGGTGAATGATTCCTAAATGAGAGGAATATATATAGTTAGTTCCACTTACAAGAATCCTTTTAATTGATATTTTAACCCTAGGAAAGTATAATGATATGAAGACTATAAACCCTATAAAATAAATATATAATAAAATAATATATATTATTTTTGGGATAAAAACAAAAATATTCTTCCAATGGAAATTTTACAAAATCATTCTCGATTTAAAAGTGATATTGCAAAATAAACACTTTCTATAGACTCCCTCTTGGTAAGATGCATTATGAAACACTATATAAGAAATTTAAATTTTTTTATTAATTTGTATAAAAATATTATTCAAATTTATTTTACTTAATAACATTAATTTATAATTTATTATCACACATATATAAAATATTAATCATTTAAAATAGTATTTAGGTGTTATTTGTTCTTTTTTCACGAATGATTTTATTTGGAGGTTTCAGTCCATCATCCTTAATCATAGTTTCATAACATACAGAATTAATTTTGATATATTATAATTTATTTATATATTTCTTTATTCCCATTTCGATTTTCTGAAACTTATAGTTAGGGTTTTCATAGAATATAAAAAAAAATCATTTTTGTGACTTTTGATTCAATAAAAAAGGATTGATTTTATAAATGAATATACTTTCATATATTACAATTATATAATTATTAGAACACATTATCTCCATAATTGTTATGTATTATTGAAATTATTTATTAATACTTATTTATTCATTATGTAAATTAAATACCAACATTCATATAGGGGGTAGAAACAAAAATAGATCACAATATAACCATTGAATGAGTAAGAACATGTTATTATATAGAAATAATAACAATTTTACAACATCTTAATGATTTAAAAAAATGTTATTAAATTTATTAATCCTATTATAGAAGATGTGGATAATGATGATGTAGAATAATTATTAATGATAGGATAACATTTACGTTGAATAATTGAATCTCTTCTTAGAAAGAATCTCGGAAATTAGGGATTTGGGACATCTTTTATGACCAAAGGATCCTAAATATTAGATAGACTTTTTAATAATATAATTTTAAAATTTATTTTATGGAAATTATAAAGAAATTTTTTTTCAGGGGTGGGTAGAGGGTGTTTTCTTTTATATATGAGATGAAGTTACATTTTAACAAATACCAATTATTTCTTCTATAATGATTCCATTATAAAATGGAAAGTGGTAAAGGTGAAAAAATAAAAGATATTTCATTAGTTAGGGTCTATAATTAATTATTCCATCCCTTGAAAATAATTTTTTTGATAGTTTCTAGAAGGTTCCCCTTATTTAAAACCCTTTACCTTGTTTTAGCATTTACTATGGTGACTTCCTTTTACACCAGTAACTTATTTTTATTATAAAATACAAAATTTAAATTATTACCGAATATGGATTTTATAATTATAAATATGAATCTTCTTTTACTGGATTCAATTTCTAAATTCCCATAAAAATTATTTTTAAATAATAAATCTATAATATATAAAAATTGTTTTTAGAAAATTATGTTTTTATACTCAAAAATGATTTATTATTATTTCTTACAAAATAATAATAATTAGATAAATGGTAATTTATTTTATTATAAATATATTTAAATAATTTATACCATTATTTTATAGTGATCAATTTAATTATTAGCACAAAAATAACAAAAAATGAAAAAAATCATTAAAATTTATTATTTTTAACATTAAATAATTTTAATAACATCTCATAGTTTTTATTCTAACCCACTAAATTTTATCAATACCAATGTATTATAATCATTCATTGAACACATTAAACCATTGTTAAAAAAATAATGCATAATTAATATAAATAACTATTTTTATAAAAAATGTATTATTTTCTTTTTTTTTCTTTCTATAATTTTTTATTATTTGGGAATTATATTACATTAAATTTGTTAGAACAATTAAAAAATCAAATTTTCATATTGGATACAACTATATCCAATGACCATATATCTAATGGTCATTTATTTGAATATAATATTATATTTCTTTTATGTAAACTTACAGGAATCTCTAGAATCATTCGTCCTATTTACTTAATTCTAAAAATTTCTATAATATTTCTAACGTTTTTCCTTCACTATATAGTTATAATCACAGGTACAGTCTTACATGAAAACCATGAGCATAAGGATTTAATTATCATTATCTGTATATTTACATTTTTCTATTCAACATGGATTTTTCATAATGATATTTCATTTTTCAATATCATAATGTATCAACTTTTATCTTATATTGAAAAAAATTTCACAAGCATTTATATGTTGGTTTTTTATAATTAATTTTTGTGTGTATTTCAATCTATCAAGAACAATTGTTTTATTTAATGGAAAATACACACTAAATTCATAGGTTCTTATATTATAACCCCCCAAAAATAATTTTTTCCTCAAAATTTCATTAATCTATTAAACAAAATGTCTGTAATTTTTCCTCATTACCTCCTTAGGATCCAAATCTTCTTCTTTAAAATTATGATTCTACTATATAAAATTAACTTGGTGTGTGATCTAGTTTTTTAATATGTTATCTTTATGATCAAATATTTATATTTTTGTTCTTAATAAGAGCGAGAATCCTCCAACAATGCAAAATATCAGATCAAAACATGTGATGGATCAGATTTGTAATTCCTCATAATTTATACTTTGTTATATTTATTAAATTATTACAAGTTTTTTTGTAATTTCAATATGATAATATATTATCCCCATTTTATTTTGGATTTAGAACGGTCTAATGAATCTAGTGATGAACATTCACTTCTAACCAAATCACATAATCCTATTCAATATTGACAATCAATGGAAGACCTTATATCCACATTAAATTCCAAACATCACTAATGATTACCAACATTGATATTAAATAAAACATGGGTTTATTAATATATTTTTGAATAATTTAAACATTATCTAACTTTTATTATGAAATATCTGGTCTCAGGATCTTATGCTCTCCAACTGCATCCCTACATGTTGTACATTGGAACCTCTTCCCATATAGATCTTCATATGGTGTAATTTGAATTGTAAGATAGAAATTAGTGTTTCATGATTTCACTATTAGATTAAGTTTTTAATCCAAATTTCATTTTAAATACAGTGAATAGAATCACAAAATATATTCTAGTGTTTTTGAATGCACACCTATCATGGGGTGTGGAAAATGAAAAATTATAAATGTTTTCCAAGTGCTGCATAGTGGCTAACTATGGTCATTCCACATAAGATGATTTAACAATTATTCACTTACTTTATTTTACTCACCTATAATACATTTTTTGTTATTGTTATTATATAATTAAAACAATTTAATTTATAAGATAAAATGAATACAATTTTTTTATTAATATCTAATAAAATATTGTTATTAGAAAAGAAAGAACATTGAATTTGTGGTTTGGTTTATGGGTCCCATTATTCTCCTTGTTGGTTTTAAAATTTAGTTTTATAAATGAATTAAAATATTTAATTCATGAATTATGAAGATTTTATTTAGTGTTTGAAAAATAGAATTCATGTAGGAGTCTAAGTGTTATCTCCTCCTATAATCAAGGTTGATGACACGCCACAACCGAGACTGTGAAATTTCGCAGGACATACCCCCAAGGAATTTGATTTCATCCACTTAATGGATCAACTTGAATCAATGCAGATCTTGTATCCAGTGGAAGGGAGGGAAAATCGTTAATAAAAGTATAGAAATGAGTTTTAGAATAGTAAAGTTGTTGAAAATATCAAAAATCTTCCACATCACTATTACTCACCACAAACATAAAAATCATTAATGAATTTATGTATAGAATTAAATGGAAACATAATCTTCCTCATTGGGTTAGCCCATCATTTTTTAGGGTAATAGGTCATTGTGGTTGGATGAGAAAGTAGATCAGAAAATAAAAAATGGAAAATAAAAAAATTAAAATTAAAGGAACATAAGAGAGAGAGAGAGAGAGAGATGAAGAATAAAATAAAATAGAAGAAGAACAAAGGGAGATAAGAAAAAAATAAAATAAAATAAAATAACAGTGAAATTAAAAGGACATGAAGATGATGTGAATAAAGATAATATTATAGGAAATACAGAAATTGGTTAACAAAATGCATGAATGAATATTTACTTAATAATTTAAAATTAAATTTAGAATAAAACTAAATAAAAAAGGAAATTAAAATAAAAACAAAAAATAGAAAACATGCAAAAATCTCAACAAAATATTCTTCTATAGGTGGGTTTGAACTACTTTGTTGTAATGGGTAAGGGCTCCTTTTATAGAGAATTGGAGTAACCTCAGCATACCTTTAGTGGTCAAGGGATATCAAAATATTTGGGGATATCATATTAATAATATCCCAAGATCAATTTGAGATATAATTGGAAACACCAACAAAATATGTGGGATCCTTCTTTAGTAGTGGTCCAAATCTAGTGGAGTAGTGGCTCTACATGTCGTGCATGGATTCAATCTCATTCAAAATGGAAGCTATGAAGAATTAGGTATTTGGTAGTGACTAAATGGTAACAGGATCATTGTAGCATGGTGGAAATCTCCTCAACCACTTCTGTGACGTCCCGAACATGGCTTCCCCTCAACCCGAGCCCCGAGCCTGGTTGGCCACACAACCCTTGGCTTGTCTCCCCATTGGACAGGGGCTACCGACTAGCAGTGGGGGTGTAATGGTAAGTTACTGTGGAGACGGTACCCCCATATCAAAGCACAAAACGATATAGTAGAAAATTAATAAAAATATAGAAAGCAAGACCAATGGTAAACAAGAGAAAAAGGGGAACATACAAACCAAACAACAGAAATGAGGAAAACCCTAATAGATATAAAAAAGAAACATAGGCAGTGTATGATACCAAATTGATGCATGGAATGCCAATACAATAGAAATAGATGGAATACATGCTATACAGTAATTCAAAAGAGAAAAAAAGGTAGTCCACATGCATCCTTAGCCAAGCTCGGTTTTCTGCTCTAGAACTCTAGCTAGAATGTATATGTATCAAAAACCTGAAGCTGGGCCTTTTCTCATACTACTACCTGCAGTAGTAAATTCTACAAGGGTACCAAGGGGGATACCCAAGTTGGGTGTGAAACAAGTCTCATTAGGCCACTACCAGTGATGAATTTATGTAATCCAAATTGGTGTTCGCAAAATAAATACTATGCGGTAAACTGCAAGTAAGTAAAGCAATGAAATAAAAAACCCTCCAACTCAGGTTCCATAAGGTCACCTGGCGGGTCTACCTGCTTCAACTCATGTCTTGTATTCAGAACAATAACCAGTTGTATAAGTACATAGATATAGGTTATTACTAGCACAATGTAAGAATGCCTATCATCCATGTTTCTATCATATGTAATAATCATTACTGGCACGACTTAAGAAAGCCTCTCATCCACAAACACTAAGGTTGGCATGGGGTAAGAATGCCTCCCGCCCACACATGGAGATTTTATCTAGCATGGGGTAAGAATACCTCCCTCTCACACATGGATATTCATCTGGAACGGGGTAAGAATGCTTCCAACCCACACACGGGTTGTCACAAGCATGTCAACACATCAGGGCATAACCATTCACATCAATATATATTAGGCAATCCATCTTATATCATATCACATTAAAAATCATTGCATTTCCCAAACACATTTTAAGGAAAACATACATCTAAATTCATTAAAGGGTTCGGGCTATCTCATCCTAGCCAACCTCTAACCAATCCATCTCATTTTCTTAACATGGAAAATGCCTATCAAGACATACTGTTAAGGTCCAAAGGTAAAGAAGGGCCGAATCATAAGGCATAACACCTATGGTTGACCTTACATAGTCCATACCTCATCTAAACACCCTAAGAAGGTTGGATTCATCAATCTCATACCACACAGGTCATTTGGATATGAAGCATTCATTATGAATAAGTGTTTTGGTGAAATACATACCATGGCATGATGATAATAACTCAAAAAGGAGAAAACCCAAAATGGAAACCATGTGACCACCTACTTTAGATTTGTAGGCGTAGGATCGCTTAATATCGACCTCAGATTAGAAGTAGGTCAGAAGAGATCTAAGTTCTAATCCAATGCCCTATAATGAGGGAATATGAGCCTTTGGAAAAATAGAAAAACGAATACCATGATACACTGAGGAAGGAAGCTTAGGTGTGGTTAGCCTTACCTTGGACTTTCCATCACTTCTGACGGATCGAGAATCGAACACTAGGGGAAAACAACAAGATATTGAGAGAGGAGAGTGTTTGGAGCTCAAAATAGGGATCCCCTCTATTCAGCCCGTGGGAAGGAGGAAGAATAAAAGGATTATTCATAAATATAATTAAGGGAAAATGGTAAATTTTTACCCAGATCAGGGTCACATAGTTTAGGTGCACGGTTTACCAAACTGTGTGCAAATGGTGCACTCGACACTACCTTATGAAAAAGGGTCACATGGTTTAGGCACACGGTTTACCCAAACCGTGTGCAAACCATGCGCATCTTCCAGTCTCTAGACCAAAGGACAAATGGTTTGTCTGAAACCATGCACAAGTCATGCGCAGGTCGTGCATCACTGTCTGAAAGTCTATTTCTCAAACTATGGGCTCCGAATCAACCTCGGACACTCCTCAGACATTCCTTAGGATGGTACCCACATTACACAATCTTAATGGAAAGATTGGAAAGTAGAACTAATGATCCTTACCATTTCAAAAGAGTTGAGTCGTTACAACCTCCCCTCTTTAAAGCAACTCATCCTTGACTTGGACTTCCGAGGGTACGGAGGTTTCATCAACAAAAAGCCCTGGCCATTGAGAACGTATATCAGCCTCTCATTCCCAGGTCTCGTCCTGTAATTATTCGTGATGCCATAACACCCGTAAAAGAGGAACATACCTACCATGTAGTGTCTTCGCACTCCGGTCAACAATTCTCATTAGATACTTCTCGAAGGAAGAATCCATATCCAGGTCAACCTCCTCAGGCTGAAAAATATAAGTCGGATTAGAAAAAGTATCAGCGTATCTGAGATACTTGAAAAACATCATGCATGTCTTGATATCTCTATGGAAGTGCAAGCTAGTAAGCTAATGGTTCGATCTGATTCATTACCTCAAAGGGTCCTACGAACCTCAGTGAAAGCATACCTTAATTCCGTATATATCATTGCCCCATCCTGGTTGAGACCTTCAAGAAAACCCGGTTCCCAACCTCGAACTCAAGAGGTTGCTAGTGCTTGTTATCATAGGAATGATTTCTAGACTAAGTTGTCTACATACGCTTCCTAATAAGCTGTATCTACTCTGTATTCTCCCTCACAAGACGTGGTCCTAGAATAGCTGCCTCCCATGCTTGAATCCATCACAAAGTTGAGCAACAAGGCCTATCATATAAGGCTTCATAGTGATCCATCTTAATGGTAGCCGTTAAGATGTTGTTTTAACTGATCTTGACAATATGAATGTGTTTCTCCCATGAACCTCCAAAATCAAGAACACTAGAACGTAATATATCGTATAGTACATGTGTAGTCTGCTCGGTCTGTCTATGAGTCTGTGGGTGATAGGCTATGCTCAAAAGTACATGTGTACCTAAAGCCTTCTGTAAACCCTTCTAGAACCGAGATGTAAAATAAGGATTTCTATCTGAGACAACAGAACAAGGTGCTCCATGATGGAACACTATTTCTTTGACATACGGTCTTCCCATGTCATAAACCGTGAAGGTCTCCTGCATAGATAATAAATACGTGACCTTCGTCAGATGGTCGATGAAATCCCATAATACATCATTTCCACGAGGTGACCTAGGTAAAATAGTTACAAATTCCACAGAAACATCATCTCGTTTCCACTTCGGAATGGACAACGGCTATAGAAGCCATGCCGGACACTGATATTCTGCCTTCACCTGTTGACAAGTGGAAAAAACGCGTGATATAACCTACTATCTCTCGCTTCATACTAGGCCACTAGTACTGTCATCGCAAATGAAGATACATTTTGTGGATGCCTGGGTGAACTTCCCATGTTTAGGCGTTGAAATAAACAGCAGAAAATGCTTGCTGAATATCTAAATGTGGCATGGAAAGATGCATGGCCTAATCATATGGTGCCTATAGTGATACAAGTAATAATTCATTACCCTCATTTCATCAGGTCAAACCCTGAATCCAAACTCCAACTTTGCAAATCTCTATAACATCACAAAATATGTGAACCACCCAACGGTGACATGGTATCAACAGTAATTAGCATAATCAATAATGACATAAAATAGGAATCTTGGCCCATACCCCATACATGGGTTTGCGACGCCCAAGAACAGCTCATGGATAAGTCTCTAAGCATTCTTAGTCTCCAAATATATCATGTCCAAATAGTAAATCAAGAAAGAAAGAAACCACCGATACCACATTGTGATGTCCCGGACCGGCTTCCCTCAACCCGATCCCCGTGCTAAGTTGGCCACATGACCCCTGGTTCGTCTCCACATAGGCCAGGGGCTGCCGACTAGCAGCGAGGGTGTAATGGTAAGTCATTGGGTAGATTATACCCCCATGTCAGAGTACACAGTGGTATAGAAGAAGAGTAATAAAAATAGCAGAAGCACAACCAATGGTAAAAAGGAGAAAAAAGGGAACATACTATCCAAACAACATAAGTGACGAAAAACCCTAATAGATACACAAAATCCACATAGGAAGTTTCTGATAAAAAATCGATGCATGGCATGCCGATACAATGGAAATAGATGGAATACATGCTATAAAATAATACAAAAGAGAACAAAAGTAGTCCACAAGAATCCATATCCAAGATCAGTCCTCTACTCTGGAACTCTAGCTAGAATGTACATGTATCAACAACCTGAAGCTGGTCCTTTTCCCCTACCAATACCAGCAGCAGTAAAGTCTACACGGGTGCCAAGGAGGCTTCCCGGGTAGGGTGTGAGACAAGTCTCAGTAGGCCACCACCAATGATGTATATGTGTAATACAAATGGGTGTTAAAAAAATAAATAGTTTTTGGTAAACTAAAAGTAATTAAAGAAAATAAATAAACAACCCTCCAGCTCAGGTTCCAAAAGGACACCAGTCGAGTCTACTGCTTCAGCTCATGGCCAGTATTCTGAACAATCACTAGGGGTATAAGTACATAGATATAGGTTATTACTGGCACGAGGTAAGCATGCCTCCGTCCATGTTTCTCTCATATGTTATAATCATTACTGGAATAAGGTTAGAATGCCTCTCGTCCATAAGCATTGTAGCTGGCACAAGGTATGAATGCCTCCCGCCCACACATAGCGATTTATCTGGCACAGGGTAAGAATGCCTCCCGCCCACCCTCGGAGATTCATCTTCCACAGGGTAAGAATGCTTCCTGACCACACACGGGTTATCAAAAGCATGTCCACACAGCAAGTCATAACCATTCACATCACAGTATATAAGGAAATCCATCTTATATCATATCACATTAATGAATCATGGAATTTCCCAAACACATTTTAAGGAAAACATACATCTCAATTATTTAAAGGGTTCATGCTATCTAATCCTAAACAACCTCTAACTAAGCCATCTCATTTTCCTAACAAGGAAAATGAATTTCAAGATATACCGTTAAGTTCCAAAGGAGAAAAATGGAAGAATATTAAGGAATAACAACTATGGTTGACATTACCCATTCCATACCTCATCTAAACACCCTAACAAGGTTGGATTCATCAATATCATACCATAAAGGTCATTTAGATTTGAATCAGTCATTATAAATGAGGGTTTTAGGGAAATACAAACCAAGAAACAATGATAATAACTCAAAAATGTGAAAACCCAAAATGGAAACCACATGACCACCTACCTTAGAGATGTAGTCATATGATCGCTTGGTATCGGCCTCTGATAAGATGTATGTTGCAAGAGATCTTAGTTCCATTCAAAATTCCCTGGAAATAGAGTATATGAACCTTCAGCAAAATAAGGAAATAAATACCAAAATTCACCAAGGAAGGAAGCTTAGGTGTGGTTAACAATAGCTTGGCCTTTCCAACACTTCTGACAGATTGAGAATCAGACACAGGGGAAAAAACGGCAAGAGATTGAGAGAGGAGAGGGTTTGGAGCTCAAAAGAGGGCTCCCCTCTATTATGTCCACTGGAAGGAGGAAGAAGATGAGGATTAGGCTTAAATATAATTAAGATCAAAATGGTAATTTTTTAACAAGATTAGGGTCGCACGGTTACCTTATGACCATGGGCCGCATGGTTTAGGCATACAGTTTACCCAAACCGTGCGCAACTCGTGCACATATTTTTGCCTCCAGACCAAACGCTGCATGGTTTGTCTGAAACCATGTGCAGGCCCTGCGCATGCCGTGCGCCACTATCTGCAAGTCCATTTCTCAAACTCTCGGGCTCCGAATCAACCACAGAAACTCCACAGAAATTCTTTGGGATGTTACCCACATTACACAAGCTTAATGTAAATATTTAAATGCAAAACTAATGATCTGTACCTTGTCCAAAGAGTCAGGTCCTTACTAATTGGTCTTTTATAAGGGTTTGAGCGGGATCATTGCATGGTGGTGTGGAGATATGTTACTAGGGGATGGATTGAGCTAATATCTCATGTTGGTCTTCCATGGTGGGTCCTGGTTAGAGGAACGACAATTGGTGATTTAAGGTGGTGGATCCATAATGGGGAGTAGAAGAGTAGGCATCGGTATTTTTCCTAGGTGAGGTCGAGGTGGATCAAGTAGGATTACATCATCTCATTTAAAATTCAAATATTAACCATTAAAATGAATCCCATATTGAAATAGAACAACTGAGAGATGCTAGTTTATAATGTAAGGTATATGTAAAGTTCTTATACTGCATGGAACATTGTTGGAGACAAGAATACACATGTAGACACTAACCTGTAAGCTAGAACACACATGACTAGTGTGGTCCTTCACACACACTATTCTCCAATGGGATTGACTCCCCACCGGCCAGCCTACATGGGACTGATACTTTGGGTGGCTCCCTTGTGGTCTAGTGTCCTTTCTCTTTCTGTGCATGGATAGAAATCTCTCATTTATGTGGCTACGTTCCATGCCATCTTGATTTGAGTTCTTCCTTGGTAGTCTGGTTGTTTTTTAAAAACACCCTAAAAATGTTCAAACTTAAAAGTAATTTCAACACTAAACAAAACGATCAAGAAAATATTCATAATAAAAACTAATAATCAAAATTTAACATTCTATTTTTATATTAAACTGTTTCAACTCATCCTTTATAATTCCACAATTTTATCTAAAATAATTAAATCAATCAATATTAGGATTTAAAACTAATCAAAAATAATTATAATTTTTTTAAAATTTTAAATGAAATATTAGTCTATCTCATATCCCCCACACATAAACCATTATTTTCATTGAGAATTAAATATAAACTTTTAATACAAAGGTACCAATGTAACCATTATTTAAATTTCAGAGTAATAAAATCAAATTATTATCAATGTCAGTTCAAATTTTGAAATGTCAAATAAAATGTTAGTCCAATTTTCCATTTTCTAATAGAACAATCAACTCATGTATTTTAATTTACCCCTTTTAAAAATAATGGAACTTCTTATGGAAACTTTTCAAGATACTTAATTTAATATTATTAAACATAAAAAATAATTATTTACCTCACCTTGAATATTTTCCCTCACCACTCATTATATTAATTTCAATAGAGTTATTCTCATATCATGAATACATTCTCCTTATCCGGAGGCTTTTAATGGATCTTTATTTTCCACTTCTTAAATGTAAGAAAAATATAAAATCAGGAGGGATTTTCATGTAAGGTTCAAAATGTATTAGAGGCATAAGGTTGATATGAGTTGTTGTTTTAAAGATTAAGGCCTAATGTGGAGGTTTATATATTAATGTATAAAACATGATATAAGAAGTAAATGTGTAATGACATTCTCCTATTAAATTTATAATAGCTCCAGTGTCCCCCAAAACATAAGGTAAAGGTCACGATAAAATAAATCATAATGAATGATTTATGTAACCTCTTTAATGTTTTTAACTTTTTTCAAAAATAAATCAGTTATTTTATTTTCATAAATTTATTCTTAAAATAATCCTCACATCCACCACCTAACCACAAATGATAAACATAATGTATGGTGATGGTGAATTTTTATTCATCTAAGTCACAACCCATTATTTTCAATTTTTTAGTTATTTTTTCTATTTTCCCTTCATTTTTTTAAAGACGGTAAAAAAAATAAAGAGTATAATAAATATAAATCTTTCTTAATATCTATTTATATCAACTACACACTTCATCTATACAATGTATATCATCCCTTTCTTCATGACTCTCTTCACCCCCACACTTCAATATTAAAATATCATAAAAATTCTAATAGGAGGGTTGGAATGGATAAAAATGTACAGAAACATGGATCATTCCTAACAAAATCATTAATGGTATATATGGGTTAAAAAAAGATTTAATGTAAAGATAGTTTCAAGGATACGAGTTTTTTATAATATGCATCAATCATTTTAAATGTGTTTTTTCACAGACATAGATTTGATAAGTTAAAATGAATGTTCAAGTAGGTGACATGTTCCAAGATCACTCAAGAAATATGATGAAGATATAATAGAAATAAATTGGTCTTTAAATCCACTATATAATGGGAAATGTGATATAGAAACATATCTCCAGGTATGAATAATAATAAAATTAAATTTGCATCAATTTCATAAATTCAAAGCATGAAATATTTTCATAAAAATTCATTTACGTGAATCAAATAATTCCCTGAAATCATGAGTCCTCATTTCAATATTCATTCTTCACTTTAATCATCCAATTATCTATTTTAATCATTAAATTTTATTAAAATTTATGTTTAAAACATGGAATCATAGGATTCCAAAGAAACTTATTTCTCCTAGATAGGTTATGTAAAAATAATTCAAGCATGGGCATATAATTTTTAAATTAATGCTCACAATATGTTTTCTGAACAAAAATATAGGTAGTTTTAAAGATAAACAACAAAATTTAACACCCTTCCCCATGAATATTTGTCTACTTTCTCCACTACATATTGTTTCCTTGTGCCTTAATGAACATATAAAATAGATTTACTATATTGAGCATAATGATCATTTCATTTTCGCACAAATAAAATAAAAAGTTTCGGATGAATGTTGGAATAATTCCTAAGATTTTAAACTAAATATATTTTCCTAGAAATCAAATAAAAGGGATAAGACTTGGAATAATCCCCCATGGGGACTAATTTTTTACTTCCTCTAAAGGGCAGTACCAGTTGTTATTAAAAGTTTGGTGAGGGTGGGGCTTCGTTGAAATTAAACACCACATGTGGATTTTCTATCTTGGGATTATTTTTTTGGGTTGGGGAATGATCCATGGATAGATTATACTATATCCATCTAGTGAAAAATTATATATATATTTCTTGGCAGGGGTAGGTTGAAGTATGAATCATCCTCCTCCTTGGTTTCTATTGGTGCAACCTTCTAATTTTCCAGTGTTAGTTCAACATAGGATGCATGAATTGAATGGTAAAAATGAAATTAACTATGTATTTTTAATTAAATAATATTTAAATTTAAATCAAAATTATTATCTTCGATGTGAGAATCTTAAATATTTATTTCCTTAGGCTTAGAAACCTGGACTTTTTATTTCCATCATCAAATGTATGTTCATCAAAATTAGTGGGATCAATGAGTTTCTCAATATGTTCCTGTTTAATTTATTCATATTCCTATAAGGTTTAGTAAAAATGTATGAATATTAAAATTTAGTACCATAAGGGGATATACTAAAATAATAAAATATATATTTCAAGAAATGATCATACGACATCCTTCAATTTGTTACACATTACATTATGATATATTATATATGATTAAAATTAATAAAACACAGATGATAAATATTTATAGGGTATTGGAGAATTAGTTACATTACATGACAACTTAAAATAGAATATATATAATCTTTATTGAAAACATCCTTAACATACTCATGATATTCCAACCTACTTAAAACTATATGGGATAACCTGGGGATATACATAAGAAAAGGGGTGAGATATAAATCATATTGTGGGAATAAACATGGAATAAAATGAATAAGGTAATAATGTTAGAAAATATGAATTTTAATGGGACATAAAATTATTGAGAACCAAAAACATGAATAATAATGCTTGATATATCATTATAGCATAAAGATAACATAGGGAATGTGTAAAAAATTTAAAACACTATATCCAAAACCAATATCAAGGATAACTTCCAAGACATCATAATGGAAAAAATTCATATAAATTAATCAAGTTCACTCCTTATCCCAATATGACATCTCAGAAGACTAAACATTACCCAATTCATTGTAGAGTTATATAATTCAAGGCACACCGTCACTTTAATTTCATTCTTATACTTAACTGTGCTACAAAGATCATAAAACATGGAATCATTTATCATCACATTATATTCCAAAAACATTAAAGGGTATAATAAATAAATTTAATTCACCAATAAATGGGTACAAGTGCATAAATGTGGACACTATTTATGGAAAATGGGTATGGGTATTCCCTACACATTTGTTCAGCATGGAAAATCATGGTGAACTTTCTACAACATAATGGGATAATTTAAATGTTCATAGGATGGATTTTTGAGAGTGAAATGTGTATATAATAATTTATACATAAAATGTTAATTAATTTGGATATGGAAGAACATATCCTAGCATTATTAAATGAAAATAAAATACATAGGAAAAAAAGATACTTGAATAAAGAGGGGAGGAGGATCCCTTACCATGAGAGTGAGACTGTAAATGCTTGGGAGGAGATTCTTGAGAGCATATGGGAACTATGATAGGTCTCTAGAGAAGAGAGGGAAGAATTAAAATTTTCTTAAAAGGATTTTTATTGAAGATAAATGGGAGATTGGGTGGGTTTATATAGGAAATGAGTGGTAAATTCTCTATCATTTCTCCAACTTATGTTTACGACTTTATATAATAATATAATAGAACATACAAAACATTCCATGGTTTATTACCATTGTTTCATCCACAGGGGAGTTGTTTTTATTATTTTATAATTCCAAATTTTTAGGAGAATAAAATAAGTTCCTTATTGAAATTGAAGTGAGTCATACTCTTAATGAAATTATTTTAAAACCGTAAAATATATTATTGGTTTTATAGGATTCATTAAACATTCAAGAAATAACATTATTTTAATTGTAAAACATATATTTGGTCATGGATACCCAATATGATATTTATTACATCATTTTGGTTTATTATGACATCATTATAGACATAGTATATTTATACGGTATTTTATTTTTATCAAAAAATTCTTCTATATCAGAAAATTATTAAAATTTCACTATTGGATAATATCAAAATTCTGATTCAAAAAATAATATTCATTTTTATAAATAATTCTATAAATATTTTCATTTTCACTTTTAAAATTGGAATTGATATTTATTGAGAAAGTTTTGGTGTTTTTCATAAAAACACTTTTCAAAACCATATAAAATTTACATTTAACATTTTTAAAAATATATGATCATTAATATTTAATAAAATTTAATTATTAATAATATTTAGTTAAAATTTTATTTATTTCAAAAATCCTTTAATTCATTAAAATAAATTCTTTAATTGAATTTCGATATTACATGAAAATAAAATTTCATTTTATTAATCTAATATCAAAATAATTTATAAAGTTAAAATAATAATAGGAAAATATATTTATTATACATATTCAATTTATTAGGGTATTGATACATACCCCTTTAATACACCAATTAACACCCTAAGAGTAAGGTGGGAGCTATTGAGTCCTTCGTGGGGTAGTTTGTCATAAATGATTTAAGTCATGATCTCAGAGGGATTTAACTTCTCCCATATATAATTTCACTCATTATTAAGTTATTGGACATTATTTTGGTTGTAATCAACGTCAAATCCCATAGATTATATCTCCCTTATAATCTCTGATAAATGGGAACCATGGGGTATGATCCTACAGATTTATTCCTTCTCTTCCTTTGTTTGTGTTAATTTTGTTTGTTAAAAAATCAATATTTATACTAATAATACGATCAATTTTCAATGAATATATTATCAAAGTAAAAGATGTGGGTATCTCTTTTTCATCATATCCTTCGGTTCTTACATCACTTATTCAAGCTTTTTGTTTCTCCACATCACTTCAAACATGTGCATTGTCTTATTTCATAGAATGTTTTCTCTGGGATCTAAGATCTTCAATGGATGATACACGTATGAGAGATCATTATCCTATGGTACCACCTCATGATTTAGTACATGTCAGGGGTCTTGTATTTACTTACTCAAGAGGGATACATTTAATTCATCATGTACTTAAGATAGGTTAGGTGTCAGTTTTAGTTGATCGTCCACCACTCCAATATGATCAAGGATCTCATAGAGGATGGTGTATCTTATACAAATATTTCTATTATTCAAAAATCTCATGAATTTATTCCATGGATATATGTAGAGGAATATAATATATCCAACATAAAACTCTAGGCCTCATCAATGGTTGTAGCATATCTCTTATTTTAACTCTAAGAAGACTTGATGTGTGGTTGAATGGGTTTAACCTTTTCCCCCATTTTCTAACCATTTCAAGACCTAGTAGTTTTCATTCTACATATTTATACTAGCTTGTAGGTATTTAGAACCACTTACCTTAAATTCATTTAAAGGTATCCATTTGGATTCTTGGGTGAAAATATTATTGTATAAGAACTCGACTGAAGGAAGATATTAATGACATCCTCTTTTGAAGGCAATTGAGCATGCTCTCAACGTGTCCCAAAGTGTCTGGACTGTCCACTCAGATTGGTCATCAGTTTCAAGGTGATAATATGTGATGAATTTGAAAACAATGTTTAGAGTGTTTTTGGGACACTGTTATAAAATAGCGGTAAATCTGGGGTCTCAATTAGATATAATCAATAGTGTTATTTTGTGCAGACTCACCACTTCTCTAATGTATATCCATGAATGTTGATCTAGTGATAAATCCTCTTGAATCATAATGAAGTGTGAATTATTTATAATATTGACCACTAAACCCTAGTTATCATTATTTATTCATGATGGATTAAAAATACCACGAACAATGAACATGGTGATGTTTTATCATTTCCATGTTGGTGTGGGTAATGTTTTCATCATCCTCTTGTATAATTTCCATTTTACATTCACTTTATGACATACAAGACATATTGATGTATATTCCATTATCTCCTTCTTGTTATTGTACCACCAATAGTGTTATTGGTGATCTCAATACATATTTAATCATATAGGATGGATATATAAGGTTGAATTATATGATACATTTAATAGAACTTTCTTTAACTCAGTATCTGATGGTACACATAGTCATATCCCAAATATATCAACTCCTTAATTAACATTGAACATTGAGGATTTCCCTTTTCTTATAGTTTTTTATTTCTACTAAATTCCCAGATCGTCTCATTGAGAATAATTTATCTTCACTACAAGGGATGGTTGAGTAATAATTTGTGAAAGGATCGATGATGTTCCTTCCTTTATGATTCCCATGTCCATAAATTGCATATATAAGAAGATCAGATCCAACTCAATTCTCATCAATTATAAAATTGATAGATAATCTCTACTTAGAGCATAATACACATTATTTTCTTTTCCATGATTGTAGTGAATTCAGAAGTCATATTCCTTAATAAGATCTATCCATCTTAGTTAACTCATATTCATCTCTTTTTCTATGAATATATACTTGAAGATTTAATTATCCATATATATTTCACACTACTCCCAAAGAGATAATTATAGAATATTTTCAATGTGAATATCATTATATCCACTCCAAATCTTTTTTATGGTTGTTCTTTTCATTAACCATTAACTTCTTTGAAACATAGGATACCACTTTGTCCTTCTACATTAACACGTAGCACAATCCCTTCTTTGAACCATCATTGATCACCACAAAATGTACTCCACTTGTGAGTAGTGTGATTACAGGTGCAATGATAATCCTCCATTTAAAATCCATGTATCACTCTTAAAATTCATTATTATAAGAAAACCTAACTCCCTTTATAGTTATCTTGTTTAAGGGTTTTTACAATTATAATTAATTTATCAAAATCGATGATAGTACCTAGGTAGTCCAAAAAACTATGGATATATGTCATAGATGTTGTTCTTGACCATCCATCAATTTATTCTATTTTTTATTGGTCCATAGGTATCCCATTTATTGTGATGGTGTGCCCCAAGAATTATATTTCCTTCAACCAGAACTCACATCTTCTAAACAGAGAATAAATATTATCCTTTCATAAGGTCTTAAACACAGTGCTAAATTCCCCTCATGTTACTCATTAGTATTATAGTATATTAGAATATCATCTATAAAGACTACCAAAAACATGTTGAGTTAATCTCAAAATACTCTATTCGTTAAGTCCATAAATATTTATAGAGAATTAGTGAGTCTATATGAAACTATTATGAAATCATAGTTCCCATACCTTTTATGAAAAGAAGTCTTGGGGATATCCTCCTACTTCAACTAAAGGTGGTAATACCCCAACCACAGATTGACCATGGAGAAGTATTGTGCACCAAGTAGCTCATCAAATAATTCATCAATCTGTATCATGGGATACTTGTTATTTATCTTGATATTTTTTATCTCACAATAATCAATGCAAAGGCACACTAACCCATAATTCTTCTTGGAAAAGAGGATTGGTGGACCCCATGGTGAAGCACTTGAGAATATGAAACCTTTATCCATATTCTACTATAGTTGTTTCATTAACTCCTATATTTCTAAAATAGCCAATTTATACAGAGACATGAATAATGATAATGCCCTAGGTATAAGATCAATTAAATATTCAACCTTTAGTCTAGGAGAAATATCTTCAAATTCCTCGGTAAACTCATCAGTGTATTCCATCATAAGGGAAATGTCTTCAAGGATGATATTTTACATAGAGTAAATAATTTGATCAAGATACATTTCTCATAGGAAATTATTATCCATGCTTGAGATGTTGGTGGTAAAGATGATTTATCCTCCTCATTGAACTTGTGCAAAATCAGGTTATTCTTTTCATTATGGATATTGATTTCCTTCTTATGAAAATTTATTTTGGCTCTATAGAGAGAAATAAAAAAAAATACCTATAATTACGTAAAATTCCCCAAAAGGGATTATGATAAGTTCTACTAATAAGTTATTCCCACAAATTTTGAAAGGTTAAGAGTTATATACATGGGACAGAATAATTGTTACATTTTTTATTTCCACTAATAGTAATACTTCAAGGATTTGTGTTGATATTGGAATAATTGTACAAAACATTATTGATTTTAAGGAATCCATATAACTATAATAAAAAAGTATGTTCTATATTGAGGAATGAATAACCAGTGTACCAATCACCATTTTTTTCGTGAGATCCACCTCAGTCATTGTGATATAAAAATGTTGCACTTTCTTCCTTGGATGTTGTTGGTTGTCTCTAACAAACCTTGCTTTAGTGAATTGATTTGCAAAGTGACACAGTTTCTTGAAATTGAAGCAATAAGAAATGTGTTGATGGTTAAATAGATAATTTATATACCCAAATAAATTAGCGGGTTTCTATGGTCATTAATCACTATAAAGGTGTTCTTCCTTCACCTAACTGTTTCCTTATTCCCCTTATGCATTTTCGGCGTTCTCCATTCCAAACAATTGATGAGTGGGGTTTTGAAAATTCTTAGTACCTTTATGTTTCTCCTTCAGACCACAAAAATTAAACTATAATTTTTTCATATTATCCCTATGATACCTTTCAGATTCTCTAATCTTTATTATGACTTTGTGGGAACATCTAAAAATTTACTCACAACTATTAAAGCCTCAGATCGTAGAGGTTTTTTAGACAATGTTTCATCCCACCAAAGAAGGAGAAAACCTATCACTTGGCCGTAACAAAAATGTCGGAGGTGTATCACACATGTGTTTTGATGTTTTCCTCATATACACAATAAAATTTCCATCTTTTTTCTGATATTATGATAAATACATTACATTTAATGTTAGAGAGTAAAAAGAGAATATTTATCACGAAATATTTTTTTGGAATTCCTTCCACCTCAACACTTTGATATATTCCTCTTTCTTTGTATTCTTGATAAATGTACACCACTGATCAGTTTCACCATCCATATGATGGGAAAACATTAGAAACATCTCTTTTTAAGAACATTTAATGATGGAGAAGGCCTCTTTACTGGATTTGATTAATTGTAACACAATTAAGGGATCAAATGATTCATTGAAATTAGAAGGCCTTGGTCACATAAAGGTCTCAGTTTTAGCTTGTTCTCTCTTGGGGTGATTTTTACAATCCTCCTGATCTAGGTTTCTATTTATAACCTAATTCAGTTGAGATATTAACATCTAAAAGTTCATGATTCACACTCCCATCAGTTTGGGATACTTTTTGGTGCATGTCATCATATTGCTCGTCAAAATGATTTTCAACCCAATTATTCCTCTTTCTGACCATTGTCTTGAATAAAGGAGAAAAATGGATGAGTCTTTTTAAACAATTAAATTCATTCAATGGAATACAATGATATTAAATACATAAGATTTAAATTATATGAAATTCTTTAACTAATTAATTTCTAGGCTCCAATCTATGTTATCCATAGTCTATTTCCAAACATAGAGACATTATCTTATTTTTTTATTCCCTTAATAGTGGTTTGTAATGAGATTATAAATTAACCAGAGCATATCCCCTGAGAGTGTCAATCCAAGTGAACATGAAGGCCAATTTTCAATCACCAATTCTCAGTCAAGAATAGCTAAATGTGGTGTTTTTGAGTTTTACCCCTATGTACATTTGTGTTAAATCCACTTCCACATATAGTATCCATAAAGGGATGTATTCACTCATAAAAAAATAATCTATACTTATAAATATTTAAGGATGTCTACTTATAATTAGTTTTACCAATAAGTCTTTCTTCCGTGTTTTATAAACCTAATCCCAAAAATAACAACACTTTTATTTTGATACCAACTATACAACACTTATCTTCATTACACATTAATAAATGATTTATGATATAAGATTAAACTTAATACAACATATAAGATTGATAAGTCAAGAATCTTTTAGAATTTGGTACATTATGTAACAACATAAAATAGGAAATACAACATCTTTATTGAAAACTTACTTAACATGATCGTATTATTCTAATGTGCATAAAACTATTTGGGATTACTTAGAGATATACAAAATAAATGGGGTGAGATTTAAATCCCATAAAAGGGAATAAATATGGAATGACATAATGAAATTAATACATGTTAGAAAATAGGAATATCAATGGGACATAAAAAGGATGAGAATCATTAACATGAATAATATGGTATAATTTACCATGATAACATAAAGGGAACAAAGGAAATGTGGAAAAAACATAAAACACTACATCATAAAAATAATTGAAGGATAAATTCCAAGAAAAAATGATGGAAAAATTCCCATAAAGGATTCTGGATCACTCCCTATCCCAACATGATGTCTCGTGAGACTAAACAATACCCAATGCATTGGAGAGATATATAATTTCAGGCGCTCAGATCACATTCATTAAATTTTCATGCTTAAGTGTGTCACAAAGATCATAAAACATGGAATTATTTATCATAAAATTTTATTAAATTATCACGTTGTGTGTAATAAATACATTTATGTCCCCAATAAATTTTTATATGTGAGTAAAGGTGAAACCCATTGATAAAAAATAATTATGGGTATTCACTACACATTTGTTTGGTATTGAAATTCATGGTGAAATTTCATCATTGTAATGGAAGAGTATGAATGATCATGGGAAGTATTTATGATATTTCAAAGAGTCTCTAATAATTTAGACATAAAATCTATATTATTTTGGATATGTAACAACATATCCTAACATTAGGAAATGAAAATAAAATACTCATGATAAAAAATATACTTGAATAAAGAGGAGAAGGAGAAGATCCCTTACACGGAGACTGTGACTCCAAATGCTTGTCATGAGCTTATTGAGATATTGGGGTAACAATGGGATTACTGTAGGGATATGAGGGAAGAGTAAGGACGTTATTTACGTATTTTTAGTGAAGATAAATTTGAGATCAGGTGGGTTTATATAGGGTAAGAGTAGGGAATTCTTGATCATTTCTCAAATATTGGTTTTGGTCCCTACAAAATAAATAAATAAAACCACAAACCTTCACATGGTTTCCTACAATTGGAGTTTATTAAATTATTCTATAATTCTAAGGTCCAAAAATAATAAAATACATCCACCAAATATGTGAAAGTCAGTCATACTCTTAAAGAAATGATTTGAAAACCTTAAAATATATTAATGGTTTTTTAAGATTCATATAGGCTTCCCAAGATCATATTTTTTTAAATTGAAAACATATATTTGGTCATGGATACCCATTATAGTATTTTTTAAATCATTTTTGGTCATTATGATGTCATAATACACACTGTATATTTATACAGTATATAATTTTTACTCAAAAATTCAACTCTCGGAAAATTATGAAAAAATCATCGTTGAAAAATATCGATATTATGATTCTAAAAATAATATTCATTTTATCAAAATATTTTTTTATATATATGATTTTTCAATTTTAAATTTATAATTGAAATTTATTAAGAAATTTTTGTCTTTTAAAAAAAAACAGTTTTCGAACCCTTATTAAAATTACATTTTACTTCATAAAAAATATATGATAGTTTTTAATTAATAAACATTATTTAATAATAATATTTTATTAAAATATAATTTATTTTAAAAATCAATTAATTCATGAAAATAAATGGGTTAATTTAAATTTAATATTACTCGAAAATATAATTGTTGTTTTAATGAAAAAAATTTAAAAACATTTATAAAGTAACAATAAAGAAATAAAAATATATTCATTATACATGTTCATTTTATTAGGTTCGTGATACATACCCCTTTAAAGCATCATTGAATTACTTAATAGTAAACTGAGAAAATGTAAAACATTCATGGGGAGGTCTGTCATACATGGATTTGGTGGTGATCTCAATGTTATAGAACTTCTCCCATAAATGGTTTTTCATATACTTAAGTTATTGGATCTATGATTGGGCATGGTAAAGCAAAAATCCCAAAGATGGTATCTCTCTCACAAGACTTGATAAATTTCCTTTATAAGGTATGATATTACTTATTGAGTTCATTGCTTCCTTTATCTGTGTCATTTGGATTTGATAAAACTCTATATTTATACAATGAATGTAATAATTTTTCAATGGCTATATTATCAATATTAATGATGGTTAATGGTATTTCAAAACTTAGAGGATATAAAAAACCAAATAAGTTCATTTTTTTCCTATAACCATAATAATTAATTATTAATTTAATCAAATGACAAGGGGATTATATTTATAACAGTTTCAGTTATTATAGATCTTCTCCATGAGTTCATTCTGGTTCAATAACTTCTTTAATGATAAGTGCCTCTTGAAATAGAGTCTTATTTTATAGAGGTTGGTAGTCAGTATATTCCATGTTTTCTTAAACTTCCACCACTTGGGTGTTGTATTCATATTCCATGTATATTAATGGGTATTTAGGTGATGATTTATCAATCTTGTAGATAGGAAGATCACATTACATTCTATCTTCTTCAAAATTACTCCAAAACTGATCTGGTTATTTTCCTATATTCCTATCAGCATGTGAGTATTCAACATCACTCTTTATCACTTTATAGTGCTCCTATGTTTGTTTCTAAAATTTTTTGTTCTGTTGATATTCATCAAATTTATCCTCAACATCATAGATGTATTCAATAAAATTGGGGAAAACTTGTCACACATTATTCTTGGCCAAAAATCATTACAATTCAGTTCAGAGTTCCTAAAATATTTCCATCAAATCATTAGGTGATATACTAATCACTATGCCTATATTTTCTTATTGAGAATTATCATATGTGGACAAGTCCTTTATTAAAGTACCTCCTCAGTATAGTCTATTACAAATTCTTACACTAGTGAGTAATTATGCCTTGAATTAAAAAAATCATTTGAAAACATCGTTGTAAAAAGTTTTTTTACGGTTGTTTTCATAAACAATAGAAACTATATACAATGCTGAAATGTAAAAAATAATTAAACACTCATTGAATCAATGCAAATGGAACCAGTTTTGAACACACACCTATTGTAGGGTGTGGAAAAATAAATTTTTTAAATGTTAACCTAGTGAAACATAGTGGATGATCTGTGTCATCCCAATTGAAGAGCTTTATTAGTTTATCAATTACTTAATTTATTTAACCTAATCTTTTTCTTTTTGTTTGTTTTTATTATTTTATGAAAAAATGGAATTATGAAGATAAATTATATACCAAAATTTATAATAACATGAAATGAGAAAATGTGATTAGAAAAAAAAGCACATGGCATTTATGGTTTGGTTTATGGGATTCATAATTCTCTTTATGGTGTTTAAATTTTTATTTATAATTAAATTTTGAGATCTCATACATGAACTAAGATTATTTTTTTTGTGATGTGAAATATCAAATATCTATAACAATAAAAATTACACTTCTTCCAATAATTACGGTTGATGAAATTCCTCAATTGAGAGTGTGACATATCCCAAGACATGGATCCATATTATTCCATTGCATACATTGAATGGCTCAACTCCATCACATGAAGAACTTTTGTCCATTATAATGGAGGGAAAATATTTAATAAAATTTTATAAATGAGTTTTTGTTTACTGATGTAGTGTAAAATCTCTACATTCTATAACCTCACTCTTGATCACTATAAACTTACAAAAACATATAAATTTAAGCATAGAATGAATTGGAAATACCAATGACCTCCTACGGCTAAAGCATTGGGTTATAAACTCATTTTTAAAGAAAGAGGTTTTAGTGGTACGATGAGAAATTATAGAATAAAATAAAAGAATAAATATTAATAGAAAAAGAAGTATAAAAAATAGTAGATAGATAATAAAATAAAATAGAATAAAAATATTTGGATAGAATAAAGAAAAAAAATAAAAAAGAAATAAGAATGAAATTAAAATATGACGATGATGATGAGAAGAATATAAAGATGGGTGGAAAGAACACAATTGGTTAAAAAAATTCATGTATGAATTATTATTGAATAACGTAAAATTAAATTTATGATAAAACTAAAGAAAAAATTGAAAATAAAAATAGAAAATGTAAAACATGTAGTAGCCTAATCCAAAGAATCATCTAATAGTAGGTATGAAATACTTTAAATTTGTGGGAAATGTATCCTTTTATAGATGATGGGAGGATACCATGGATTCCCTTTAATCCTCAAGATATTTCAATATATTTAGAGATATTATATTAAAAATACACAAAGATCTACATGTGGGATATTTGGAAACACCCATGAGAACTACAAGTTCTATATTTTGCAGTTTTCTAGTCTACTGGGGTAGCGTCTCTAAACATATTTCATGGATTCAGACTCAAGAAACATAAAAGAAATGATTAATTAGGTGTTTGGTAGTGAATGTGTGGCTGCTAATGCATGGAGGATAGAGATTGGTGGTGTGGTGGTGAGCTTCCTAACCCTTCTAGACTTCATAGTAGTTGGAGGGGGCTCATTGTGATCGGAATATGGTCTGTAAGGGATTCATTGTGTTGTGGAGGCATAGCAGTGGGATATAGCTTGAGATGAGATCTCTTAAGGGTCTAACATGGGGAATCCCAACTAGTTTAGTGGTAGTTGGCGACATCAAGTGGCAGAACCATAGTGGAAAGCGGTGGAGAAGGCGATAGGATCTGTCTGAGTTGTAGCTATGTGGGATCGAGCGGTACGATACCATCACATTTAAAATTTTAATAGTAACCCTAAAATGTGTCCTAAAGAAAAACCAAACATGGGATATATACTAGTTTATAATATAATGTGTTAATAAAGTGATTAGAATTCCTACACTAAGGTGGGAACCAAGAATCCACATGGGCACAATAACCTATGGGTCATAACACATGTGGTTCTTGTGGGACTTCAGGCACATTACACACCTGTGAGATTGAATCCCCTTAGACCAGCCTACACATGGATGATCCCCATGCATCTCCCATGGGGTCGGGTGTATTTCCTCTTATTGCGCTTGTTCATCTATCTCTCCTTGAGGTGGCTAAGTTTAATGCTATCCTGAGTTGAGGGCTTCCTCAATAGGCTAGTTATTTTTGGTAAACACCCTAAATACATTCAAACAACAAAGTTATTTCAACAATTAATAATATGATCAAGAAAATATTTATAATCACAACTAATAAAAAAAATCTACATTCTATGTCTATTTTAAAACATTTAAACTACTCATTTATAATTCCCTAATTTTTTTTCAAAATTAAATTGATGGATGTTCTAATTTAAAAAAAACCAATAATCATTACAATTTATTAAAAATTATCCACAAAATATCAATGTTAGTTTTAATGGTCCTCTATGATTTACCATCAATAATAATTCATAAATATTCACATTATATATTTTATTTATTGATTAATTCTTTAAAAAAATAAGGAAACCTCAAAATCTGATCGAATACAATGATAATTGGTACTCTATGTTTCTTTAAAACTTCTTTTATGTATATTTTCCAAGTTTATCTAGAGATATTTTTTCTAAAATATGAATCAAATATAACTACTTTTTATGGTGAAAAACTACGACCCAAATTGAATTATAAACATTATCAATCTTGGAAATACCTAAATATAAATCTAAGTGATGTTATCACATCTCTATAAAGGTTTAAAAAATGGTTTCATCATCCATTTAGATTTATATCTATGCTCCATAACACGATTGACCAAAAGGAATCGATATAAATATTATGTAATCTTCCTCATCATGTTTTCCCACATAAAAAATCTTATTGTGATATTTGTATATCTTTTTTTTCTCTGATCAATAGAGAATTTTGTGAAATAGAAATAATCTAATTTATCCAACAGATTTGGTTTTTATGGGAAACATATTCATTTCCTAAATATTATAAATCCATCATTTTCAAGTTTGGACTCTTATATATTATTTACCATCATTTATAGATCAATATCATACTTATAGAACACTTTGATAATCATATGGATGGATGGTTGGGAAATCACATTGAAAATATTGGATTTTCCCCATTATCTTAATCTTCATTGACTTCAATCCCTCGGTGGTAATTTATCGAGTAGACAAATTCCTTGTTCAACTCCAACCAACTGCTTTTGTGGATTATCATATCCTCAGTGGTGATTAAATACTTTACTATATTACGATAAATATATATTTTTATCAAATATTTTTTTATAAATATAATTCTTTTATATATTTAGTCCAAATTTTACCACAACTAAAATCAAATTATGATTCATATAATTTTCATCTTGAGCTATTAATTGATATGAGTAATATGTTATTACTATATATTTTTTCATGAGAACAAATATCAATCCCCACATTGATACACGGAAATATATTATAAATATTTATCTATTATAGGATAGTTTGAGAATTAGTGGAATGAAGAACCTTCACATCAACTCCATGAAAAATTCATCATGGTTATCTATCCCAAGAAACATGAATCCCTTCCATGTAAACTTAGTTATTTTTTTTAATTTCATGATAAATTTATTATAAAACATGGATAATATCTATGCAATCTACGAAATCTATAATTCATTAATGTGTTTGTTTATTCCATAATTAAATTTTCTCCATATTTGATGGATCTATATATACACCCTCTCTTATTGATTATTTTACCTAATAATTATACTTTATGTAGCTACAATTTACAATTCCATAATTATGAATATAGTTTATTATTTCTCAAGGTTGTTATGATAATATTCTAATGACTTAATAACACTTTTTTGTCTTATAATATAAGAGAATATAATCCATAAATACTAACACAAATTAAATAAGGTAATAACTAAAGACCTTATTCATTAGATATAGGCAGATAACTAAACAATTTTAATATTTTAATGGAATCACTGTGAATTTTTAGTTTATCTTTGATGTATAGATGGTTTTCTAAGATATTTTCTCCCTTTTTACCCTTAATTAAAGATATCTAGATCAATGTTAATTATTTGAGAATTTTTAATACAATCATGGTTAATCAAATAATTATCCATATAAGATAAATAATACATTTATGTGATCATGATTTTTTTATTTCATTTTTATCATTGTAAGGATGCATTGATTCACCATTCATAAAAACAAAGGGGACAGGTGTACCCAATGGTAAAGTACATGGGTATATAAAATAGTAATTTAGATGATCATGGTGTTTATTATTCAATTATTATTACACTTATAGGAATATTTTATAATTTTTCATTGATATATAGGTATTATTGGGTTTGATTTATATTCATAAATCAAAATCATAATTTAGGGTATGATTGATAAACTCTTCTATAAATACATCAATATATTCTCAAATAATGAAAATGTATTCAATGATGTGTTTTTTCCAAAAATTCTAGTTAAATATCCCACATTTATAAGTAATAATTCTCATACAACAAATCTAATGTTCATAGGAAGTTCATTTTCAACTTTCATCTATAATAACCCATATAACTATAACTTTTAATATTTTATTTAATTTTATAGATATTTTTATTTTTTATATTTTTCCCTTTAAATATTTACATTTTTAGAAACCCTATTTCTAGCACGTGCATTTGGGGACATATTTTTCAACAAAGCATGTGATAATCCATACATTTAGTTCATTTTCAGTGTCAGTGCTTTGAATGAAATAGGGAGTGCATGGTTTGGGTTATTCCTAGTAAATATTGTGTGGATTACCCATCCATGGCTATCTTGCAATTCATTTTGGTGAATGCGAAAAGTAATTGAAAGGACAAACTGTTTGGAGGTGTTTTGTCATTCAAGTGGTTCTCACATGGTTAGTGAATAGTTTATTTATCTTTTTGACTAATAATTTGATCTTCATATTGAATTAAGGGGTATTTAAATCCTTTTCTCTCAAACTAATTAGAATCTGTTGGGATGTGCACTAAGGAAGATCCCTCCTCCCTTCCCTTTTATTTACATGATCCCATGACTTTTTATTTTTGATTCATCCTAATTAATAAATTCTTTATCTTTATTCCTTAATTGCCATCCCCTATCATAGGGCTTCCCTCTCCCACACAAACCCTAGGTGATTTTGAGTGTGATTTTTGGTTTGGGAGTGATTAATTCATGGGGGGTTTCATTTAATATCTTTCTTGAGGTCCATTATTGCTTTTAGGAACATTTTTCATCGTGGGATATTACTTCCATATTGGTTTTTTTAACCAATGAAGGTTTTTTTCTTAAAATTAGATGAAATTATGTTCATATCAGTTTTAAATTATTTATTTTTTATTTTTATCCCATAGGTGGTTTTTTTATGGATTCTAAAAATATTTCAAAATGGAGTTTCACTTGGCATAAGATTGTTTCATGGAATTTTACATTTTTTCTGAAATTCCAATTGTTGATAAATTATTTAACAGGTGGTTTTGAATGAAATTTATTGTTTAAAAATGTTGAATCAATTTTCGTTATCAATCACATTGGGTATTAATACAACATCTTGAGTGATTTAGTGAAATTTAGTGTAGATTCTTGAACAAGTGATCTGGTGGAACTCTATTGAAGACTGTGGTAGCATTATTCACATGGGAGGTTTATCATCATATATTAATGGGATTCTCAAGACATGATAGGTTATGTATTGTTGGCCTAGGAATCATGTCCTCAGTCTAGACAATTGTATATGAGTCTTAGAAGGTATCCCATAATGCTTAGATCTTTTTTCATTGACTTAGAGGATCCCATTGAATATTATTTTCGTTTTTATCACATACCTATTTATTATTTTATAAAGTCATCAATTCATTTGGTTTATTTGTTTTGTTTTATTTATCTTAGGTTCCATTAATGTTTACTATTGTTTTATTGTTGTTTCTCCCTTTAAAATTTGGTTTCAAAATGATCATAATAGTGCATTTGAAAAGGAATGTCGTGTATTTTGGAAATGGGTTTTTGATTTGATATTTTAATAAAAAAAATGGGTTTTCAAATTGTTAAATAGTTCCCAAAAAAGTTTCAAGTATTGATGATTTATAATTGTTTAAAATATTTGAAATAAAGAGTGAAGGTGTGTTTTTCTAAAACATGAGTAATTATTTTCATTCCAAATTAATTTTTAAAGAAACAACTTTAAACCGATTTGTATGTTTAGTTTTAGACCATATTCTCATAATAATTTTGAAATTGTTTCAAAAGTAATTTTTAAAATCATGTAATTTTAAAATATTTTTTTATTTTAATGGTGTATTGAAATTGGATTGTTTATAAGTTGTTTGATGAAATTCTAATGTCAAATGGTTGAATGTGGTATTTTTTCACAATTTTATATGTAATAACTATTTTTATATATATTTAAAAATAGTGAATATAGATTGAAATTTGTAATTAACAAAAAAAATTGGTACTTACTTACTTGTATCAGTTTCTAGCACACCCTAAATAAACAATTTTCTGTATGATGTTCTTATGGTTTCATTTCAGATGACATGGTTTTGGACACACTTGTGTTGTGGTTTTTTTGTACCCAATGTTATCTATTGATTTGGAGAGTGAATAAGGTTAAATTAGGGTGTGCAGGTAGTGGGGGTTTCTCTTTTTGGATGATGTATTTTGTTAGCTCTTTCTCTATCCATTTTATTATTTATGATGGTTCCTTGTTTTTTTATTCAACCTACAGTTTCCCCTTTTATTTACACTACATACCTTAAAATGATATTTTACTACTGGCTAATTTATTGTGTATATCTAGGTTTAAATGGTTCTAACTGATTATCTTTGAGACATTGCCACTAGTTTTTAGCATGTAGTTCTTGGTAACATTCCTCTAGTATGACACAGATAGGTTCAAATCCCCAATGGATTGACATATTGGGTTGGTTCATGAAAAATGGTATCATAAAACAACCTCTTTCTATTTTGGATGTGCTTGGATATTATATAATCTAGGAAAATTGATGTTACTTGGGTAGAGGGTGATGTAATGTTATTGGCAAGATATTTGACATAATTAACCTCGAGTTGACATTATTTTTTGGTATTTAGTACATATATTGAGTTTTTAATGGAAATATTTAATATATTTTGATATGTTGGGATGATTCCTTGATAATGTTTGGGAGAATTATTGATTTTGGGGTTTAGTTTGAGATTCATTGGCCAAAGTGGTAAACAAACTTGGGTTTCATCCAGCCATTATTTAGGGATCAATTCCAATGGTGTTTTACATTGGTTAGATGTTATTAAGGTATTTAGTGTTTTAATTTTTGAGACTGAAGATATTTTTATATGATAAATATGTTTGATTTTTTTTTACCTTGTAAATTTTATACGATGTGTTGGAAAATTATTTTATGGGTGGAAAGAGGAATTTTATAATGTGTTTTTTTAAACCAATTTTCTAATGGTTATGGAAATATTAATGGTGTTTTGATAAATATAAAGTTATATTTTGGTCAAAGTGGGGAAATGAAGTTTTTATGTTAAATGAAGGTTATGTTTTGAAAGTGTAATTTGTTAAGGATTAAATCCTTAATAGATGATGTTTCAATAATTGATTGACTATATTATTTTTAAAGGTGATATTGACTTAAAAATAAAATTATAATATTTTTATGAAAAGGAATTAGAATTTTTTTAGAAATTATGTATTTATTTTTTAAATAATTATCGGTTTCTTTAGTTTTGAAAATAAAATTAAATAAAAAATTAAAATCAATTTTTTGTCGTTTACTTATTATTATGAGAACCATTGAATTTTATTTAAGGAAATTTATTAGTATGAGATGCATTTCATTTATTTTCTACTATATGTCTCCTAAAAAGGAAATGAAAAAGAAAAGTGTGTTATCCCTAAGAGTGATCCTTGTGTAGTTTATTCCTTTTTCTAGAATTGATCTTTTATATTATTAACACATCTCAAACTCCAAGTTTAGTGGTGGACCTAGAAATTTTTTTTCAATCAACGAAAAATTAGGATAGTGACCTTCCACTCTTTGTTAAGGATGGGTTAGAAAGGTTTTTAGTTTCCACTTGGTGAATTCCTTTTATGATAGGGGATTTGTTAGTGAATCCTATTCGGTGTTCTCTTGGGATATTATGTTATTTCCTTGAGTTTTTTTTTATTTTAGAGAACTTATTTGAGTATATATAGAGGACATTTTCTTCATTATCTTATATATGGTGATGTTTTATGGATTGGTATGAAAACCATTAAATCATGTGGATGGAATTTGGTTTTTAGGTTTAAGGTCAAGCATTGTTGTTCTTATTTGACTTATTATTGAGCTTCAAATATATTCTTTTGTTATAGAAATTGCCATGCTACATTATCATTATGTAGTTCATGGGTGAGCTTTTGGTGTATTATTGGATAACATAGCGATATGTTTCCTTTATGTAGTTATACATGAATTAGTTATACCATTTTTGGCTTCTCCAAGGGATGTTGTTCTAAGAATGAGGTTTTAGATTACACATTGATTATAGTGACTCAAGTTGAGTTCCCATGTTTTTTCTTAATTTAGAATTATTATGAGTTTCCACCTATTTATGGGATATCTGTTAATCTTAGTGTTGGTTATTTCCCAATAGGTATTGAGTTCTTTGAGATTGAATTTGTTTTGAGGAGTTGAGAATCCGTTCATTTTATAATTCCTTGGTTTTCCATAGGAACCCTTTTAGAAGCATTCTTATAGGTTTATATTTTTATCTTGACATGTCTCTTCTTGTTCTTGACCGTTTACATAATTTATAAATTCTAAGGAGGATTATAAATGGTCTTTGTATCCATTAGTTCTTTTATTGGATATCGTGGTTTTTCTTTTCTTAGAGACATATCAAGGTTCTGTGGCCTTGATGTTTTGATATAGAGGAATACATGGTGTTAATATTTTCCTTCCATAAATCCTCTATAGTTGTTTTCGTGTAAATCACCTCATTCGATAGGGTGGAGTTGTGACCTATATCATGTTTTTTATTCTATCTAAACACTTTCTCTTGGGAAAAATATAGTTATGGATAAATTATAACACCCTGTGTCGGTATAGCATTTATTATTTTTATTATTTATTGGTTATTTTAAATTTTTGAATGTTCTTTAATTTTAATCATAATTTTCTTGGTATATATTGTTTTAGAAGATAGTTTGGGGAACATTGTTTAGTATAAAATGTGATATGACCATTAAGTGTCCCTTCACTTCCCTTAGGTATAGTTAATTTTGAATGTTTGTCGATTTAATTGAACATGTAGCACACTATTTGGATTAATTATTATGGAAAACATAAATCATAAACTTCCTTATGGGTTAGCTAGTCTACTATTTTCACATAGGTAGAGAAATAATGTAACCAAACCTTATAAGGGTTTGTTTCCAGTGACTCTCACATGGTGAGGTAATAGTTTATCAAAATGTGCAACCTAACCTTGTGAACTTCTAAATTAATCGATAATGTAAAATATCATGGTTTCCCTTGTACAATTTTAATGGGTTTTCTCATCCCTTTCTCTCCATGTCATACTATTTTTATGCAAGGTTCCATTTTATGTTTTTTGGTGATTGATTCATGGGGGGTTTTCTTATTATGCATTTATTGAGGTCTATTGATTCTTTTTATAAAATTATCTATCATATTATATGAATTTTGACTTGATATTTATTGAAACAAGATAGGTATTTTTTGATATTTCTTAAATTTACAATCTATTTAGTTCTTTGTGATTTTAAATGCTATATTTGTTAAATTAGTCCTAGATTTTTTATTTTGGGGGGATTTTAAAATGTAATCAAAGAGGTGTTTTACTTAAAAAAGGAGGTTTCCTTATAATTTTATATGGTTTCATAAATTCCAAGTATTGATAAATTATTTAAAATGTGCTTTTGAAAAAAATTTATTGTTTAAAAATATGTCAAAATATTTGTGTAATAAAAGAAATTAGTAAGTGTGGTTTTATACTTCTAGAGGTTTTCTCTCAGTATTTCATTTTGTAAATGAAAACATAGCTACATGAAAATTTTAAATAAAATGTTTTTAGTATATCATGATGTCTCTAAACTCTTTGAATACATACTGGATGCGATTTGTATAAAAAGTGGGGTTTAAAATTTTTTTGGGATTTTTTATATGAAAAATTAATTCAACATAGAATTTGTTCTTCCAAAGGAGTTCGGATGGATAATTTCATAAGTGAATTTTATAAATGGATTTCAATGTATTGATTTTGGATAATGGTTTAATATGGGATTTAAAACCATTGAAAATGACTTTTATTCCCAAGTATTTTTTATAAAGGCAATTTAAGCACTTTTAATGGTTTCTAGATTGTGTGGGTGTATTTCAGAACCAATTTATCTCCCTAATTAATTTTTATCCCTAAGGGGGACTTTGTTAATTCTAGATATATATTATTTCCCGTGGGGAACATTATATATTTCATGTAATTCAAATGAAATATAAAAGTGGTTATTTTATACGAGAGTGTGTGAGGTGAAATAGGATTTCAAACCTTTGATATATTGATTCATGATATTTATAAAATAAATTTGATACATGTCATTTTATTCTTAATGGATAAAGTATAAATCTAGATGTGTGGATGACTTATCAGGGATGGTGCTCTGGCAGGGGATGGTGGATTGCTATATAGGGGAGCTAGTGGATCATAGTGTGGCTGTAAGATAGGATGAGATAATAGAACTCTAATATGGACCATTATATTTTCGTACCCCAGGGATGTTAATTGTTACACCCTAATATTTTATGAAATATTTTTTCAAATAAATGTAAATTTATTTGACAACATACATTACATGTGACACTAACATTAATTGAACTGTGATATACATTTAAAATATTATTATTTAATGTGAAATTTATTGTCTCGATGTTGGATTGGTAGGTATGAATAAGACTAACTAAAATACCAAATACTTTGGGTTTAAATGTATATAAAATATATGGATTCATCAATTAATTATAATTATAAATATAAACCAATTGAAAATAAAGTAGATGTTTTTCTAAAAAATACTTTTTTATGCATGCAATTTGTTTTTATCCAAATAAATTAAATTTATCAAAATTGATGAATTATTTAAATGAAATTTATATAATATATATTCAATATAAAAATTAACTTTAATATAATATTTTTTTAGTCTTAATATAAGATTAAATTTAGTATTATGATTTAAAATTATTTTTCTAAGAAGATGTATTCGTTGTGTTTCGCACAATTATCATAAAATATATTTCTTCCACTTATAAAATATTTATTTTGAAAATTTATATTCATATTTGGAATCATGACTTCCAAATTTTTTAAATTTTCACATTTTATTTTTAGTCAATATAAATAAAAATCATGTTGAAATTAATAACCTCATTAAAGAGTAAATCAGGTTAAACTAGTTAAAAATAAGTGTTATGTTCACGATATTTCAACATGATTATTATTGGATGAATTAAATTAGACCATTATAACCATATTTTATTAATTTAATTTTTTAAGGTATTTTTATCCATGAAAAAGAGAAAAATGATATTTAAATCAATGAAAAATACAGAATGTCACTCTCTAACATATAAATATATTTTATGTGTTAACATAGGCCAAAATTCATGTTGTGAAGGAAAATAAATGAATTTTTAAAACATAATGAAATTAATTTCATGATGGAAATATATTTATAATTTTTAGTAATTTTAAAATTTCATTAACTGCTTACAGAACATCAATGTGGTATTCATTAAATTATTATAAAACTAAAATAAAAAATTCTAAACATATTAAAAGTAATATGATTTGAAGAAGTAATATATTTAAAATATTTTTTTAGATAATTAAAAAATGATATGGTTTTTTTAAATGATTATCTTTTAATTCCAGCCTTGAATTGGTGTATTTAAAGAAAAACTAAATTAATTGTCTGAAAATTAACACTAATGATATTTTATATTAAATTATATTTTATTAAATAATTTAAAATTCATAAAAATATTTTAATAACCTAAATAAATTTTATGTGGTTTATAATATAAAAAATGGTCAATTTATGAGTTTTATTTCCCTTTACGGTAACATTATTATCCATTTAATGTTGAAATAGTTGTTACCGCAGTTAAAGTCAAAAATGATTAAAGTAGGGGTTCGTCGAAAGGATATTGTTTAAAATGATACTAAAATATATTTAAATATTAATGTTAGATATTATTTAAACCTATTAATATATAAAATTAAAATATGTATACATTTGAAATCGTTTTTATTGATAATGTATTTAACATATTTTAATCTTAAAAAATCAATTTTTGTCCTCCCAATCTCTTAGAAAATCCCACCCATCATTTCCCTTTTCCACAGCACTTTTATCCTTCTATCTCAACCAACCCATGAAACATTATCTTCCAAAATAAACTATAGAAATTATATATGTTCTATTCCCCAAAAAAATATTGAGCCTGGGATCTTTAATAGTATATCTAAAGGAGTTGTTTCAAATAATTGGTAAACATCCTAACTGATCTCTTTCTTTTAATTACTATTTTATCTTCTATAACTCTATCGTATTTTCCATAAAATTATAAATTAGGTATACTAAATATAAATAAATTTTATTATAACTAATAAACCACCATTATACACCATCTTTTTTATCAAATTGGAAGTGGAGGTATCGCTTGTGTGTACGTACCGCTTACCATCTCAATATAGTGACATTATTAATTTTTTAACACCACATTTTATGGATGGGTATTATGATGTTTTAGATGTTTATATATGATATTTATGAAATAATTATTCTTATTTTGTAATAATATCAAATATAAATTCTTACCTTACAATACATTGGATAAGAATTCATCACTTGTGTGTATATATGGATTATCACCTCAACAAAATGAGGTGATTGTTGGACATTTAGTTTTTACATGAATGGTAATAAGGATATATTTATTGAATTTATATAATATATATTATAAAATAATAATTCTATAAAGTTGATTTATTATTTACCTTTCATTCATTTTGTCACATAGAAAGTGAAAATAGTGTTCATGTGTTTGTACGACTTATCATCTCTATGAGCAATGTAATTCAGTTTTCAATATCAACCATTATGGACGACTCTATATATATAATGAATATATATGAGATCATAATATTGTATGTGATTCTGTTATATGTTTATAATAAATTTATATTTATTATATTGTATATTAGATAACTTTTGAAGCAATACAAACTCGAGGTAAGGGGTCTTCATCTCAGTTTTACTTGTATGAGATGTATGTTATATTTTCCACATGTTACATTTATGTGATGTATTCAATTACCCAGAATGTGTTTTTTATTTTAATCATAAAAAATATGTCTATTTACAAATACATCTATGTCTCTCTCTTTTATGTTGTTTTTAATTGAAATATTCCATAGTTGTAAGGTATTTATGTTTTGATCATATTTTATTCATCATTTCTTATTATTGAATTTACCATGAAGAATTTATATTATACCTTTTTGATAAATAAATTTAATTTTTATTAACCTCATGTTATATCATGATAATATATGTAATCCTTTTATTTTCCACAATATAAGTACGCATGATACCAAAATGTTTTGTAAAGAAAATTGCATATGTTTTATTATTCAGTTAAGAATCTTTCTCTTCCATATCCATGTTTTCTAAATGATTTTTCAAGAATGTTTTTTCTATTCTACTATGACTATTAGAAATAAATTTTACCTTTTTTTATTTTTAAATAATTGTTTCAAATGAATATTTTTTTTTCATTTTCTGAATGAGGTACTTTTTTACATTAAAAAAATGAAAGAATGTTTTCTTTTATCTTACACACCATGAACATGATTTACCGCCATCGTGAACTCTCAATAAATTAAAGATTAATTTATATGTTTCCAAATTAATTTCAAAATAAAATGTTTTCCATCATGTTTTATAAGATTTTATATTTAAAAGAAGTGATTTCAAAATGAAAATGTTATTTTCATCAAGAAATATTCCAAGTTATCTTTTAAGTAAATTTTCATCTATGATAAAATATCTTTATGTTAATTATGATTAACTAGGTATATGACCCAATGATACCATCAATATTCTATCTCTATATAGTTTATTATTATTATGATAATATGTTTACAAAACCCATTTATTATCACTGGGTTATTGAATGATGGAATTATGAAATTTTTGTAAACCCCATTTTCAATGTATGTGATATGATGTTCTAATATGATGAATGTTGAAGATATTATGTCACAAATATGTATGGTTTTCATTATGTTATTGGTGATCCCCTAATTATATATCCATATAATTCATTGGGTAATGTTTTAAATATCATGAGTGATCTATGGGAAACAAGTCGATGTTCATGATCCACTATGGGAAACAAATTAATGTTGTTTATCCACTATGAAAAACAAGTTGACATACTTGACCCATTATGGAAAACACTTTAATGTGCTTAAATATATATTGGAAATAATTTTTGATTCCTGGTCTCTTATGATTTTATAGTCTTTTTGGTTAACCTTAATGTATGAAATGGTTTTTATACATATTATGGTGCCACGCTTATATGACATGAACTTGTGTCTTATGACATATTTATGATTATTTCTCAATATTATGATTTATGTCTCTTATAATGATAATGGTTTATATAATGAGTCATGTTTCTAATCTATAATAGATTAGGTATGAAAGTTTTATGGTCTGTTCATGATATCATAACCTTGTTCAAATATTATTCTTACATATGATCATTAATTGATATCTCCTATGATTACCCTTATTTAGAATTTTATCCCAACCTTTATTATGTTTCCTTTTACCAAGTTATGAAAAAATGTTTACAAATGGGATATCTATGAATATTAAGAAGAGGGAAGATATTTTTGGGAGATGTTGATGACATTTCATGAAATACAATGTTTGTGTATCTAGTCTCCAGATACACAAAACCTTTAGGAACCTCAAGAATGTATTTATGAAATATATTGAATATTAATCAAAAAATATGTAATCCTTATGTATAAAAAACATGTTTCATTGCATTAATACTAAGAGAGTGAAGAGACTTCCAAATATGTTATAGGATAGTAATGTCATCCTTGGAATTATATCTTCTGTTTCGACCATTGTACTTGAGTCATACGAGGTATCCCATGATGGTTATATATTTTTTGAAGACTTGAGGGGTATCAATGCATATTATTATTTATATACTATTTTATTGGTTTATGGAACCATAATTTTTTTATATTATTCATACTGTTTGATTTATTTTAGGTTCCATGTATGTTAACTCTTGGATTGATGTGATATTTTTTAGATTCAATTTGGTTTTAAATTTTTTTTGAATAGAACACTAGAAAGGTAATGTGGTGTTCTTTTAAAATGGGAATTATAGTGGAGCATTAAAAGTGGAAAAATGGTTTTTACCTTTTTAAGTGATTTAACACAAAGGGTCCACTATTTATGTTTTAAAAAAATTTAATTTTTTTAAATGTAAATTAAAGGATAGTTTTTTTTCAATATTTAGAGCTTATCATTTTCATTTTGAAAGAGTTTTTTGTTACAAAACATTAAAACAATGTGTGAGTTTAAAAGTGTATTTTTATGCTATTGTGGAATTGAAATGTGTGAGTTTAAAAGTGTGTTTTTAGGCTATTGTGGAATATAAACTCTCAAAACCATGAGTTTTTCAAATAAATATTTTGGGGTTTTAGTGTTTTAATTAAAAATGAGTGTTTATAAGTTGTCTTTTAAAGTATAATTTTTAATTGTTGATTATGATATTTTTTAAAACTTGTTTACTAAAAGTATTTTTTAATTTGTATTTCAAATTATATGTCTTGGAGGGTGACTTGTAATTAACTTCACAAACTTGTTATTGAAAACCTACAATGCCATATTTCGATCACACACTATAAAAAATATATGGTGTGTATAGTTATTATTGGTTTTTAGGTGATTTGGTTTAAACCTCCCTTTTTTGGGTGAATGTTTTATATGATTTTATTTTGGGATTTGGATAGTGAATGAGGGTCAAATATATATTGTATGTGGCAATTTTTTTTCTTTTCAGATGATGTATTTTATTGGCTCTTTCATTAGTTTTATTCTTATGTTTGATTCTCCTTTATTTATTATGAAATATTCAGTTGTACTATTTAATTTAATACTGAAAATAATTATATATTTTACTATTTCTTAGTTTATTGTTTATATATTGGGTGAAATCAGTCCTAATGATTAGCATTGTGACATTGGCACTAGCTACCATCCTTGGGTGATCAAAACCATGCCTTGGGTATGTCTAAAACATGTTTTGGTACATGATGATTGGTTGCACTATGACGGTTCATAACAAAATGGAATCAAATCATTCCCAATTTCAATATAAGGTGTTTTTGGGTAGTATGGAGGCTATGATCATAATCATAGCTTAAGTGGAGGGTGAAGGAAAGTGATTGGATGCCTCTTCATTGCGATAAACCTTGATTTCACAAGGGTTCTTCTGAGATTGATATCTGATATTATATATCATTTGGGATATCTATAATATATTTCTACATTTTGTGATAATTTTTTGATCCCTATTGATTGTATTAGTGAATTTATGGGATGGTTTTTTCATCATAAGTGAATGTAATGATCATACTAGGGCATCATTGTAGGCCCATATGGTCTGGTAAACCATGTGGTTTAACTACACAATTGTTGTGCAATAGTGAAAGTTCCAGTTGCATGATTGGCACATGGTTTTCAATCCCATGTGCCCAAACCATTCATATTGTTGATTTTTCATTGGATTTTTTATTTTTCATACCTTATTTTCTAAATTGATTACAATACAATTTTACATTGGTGTGATGTTTATTTACGGATTTTTTTGGATATTGATATGGTTTAATGTTGGTTTATATGAAAATCGTCCTTGGATGTTTGGTTTTTTCACTTATGGATTTTGTTTTATGTGTTAGAAAATTATTTTTTTGGTGGAAAGATAATTATTATGAGTTATTTTGTTTTTTAAATCCATTTTGTAATGGATTTTTAATTATTAATGGTTTATTGGTCAAAAATAAATTTTTTTATTTAATGTGGGGCTATGAAATTTGTTTTATGTAAATTGTTAATTATGATTAAATATTGAAATTTCTAATGGATTGAATCCCTGATAGGTTATGTTTCAATAATTTATTAAATAAAGTGTTTTCAAAAGGGTGGTCAATTTAAAAATAGAATTTTTAAATTACATTGAAATGGAATTGGAAACTAGTTTATAAAGGATATTAAACATTCAGGAGAATTTATAGGATTATTATTCTTTCCAAACATTAAAATGGGTGTTTTTTTGTAACCATGTACTTAGGGGAACTGAATTTGATTAATAGACATAAATAAGTTGAAGTTAATATCACTTTTTTTGTTGTTATATGCCTCACAGAATTGTATGCATGGAGTATAGGGAGTTTTCCATAAGCATGTTACTTCTTTGGTTTCTTACATTTTCTGGAATTTTTCTTTTTTATCAATAAAAATTCTTAGACTCTATGTATAATGGTGGACCTAGAATTTATTTTCTAATATAAATCTTTTTAGTTTATTTCTCTTCTGCTATTTGGTAGATATTTGTTAGGAAGGTTTGTAGTATACTTTTGGTGAAATATTTTTTGGAATGGGGATTTGGTAGCAAATCTTTGTAGGTACTTTCTTGTGATCTTCTATGATTCCCAGGAGTTGTTTTTTTATCTTATTTTGATATGTATTGAGGATTATTGTGGTGTTATATTTTTAATGGTGATGGTTTATGAATCATCATGCATGAACTATATATTTTTTTATGGATTTTGGTTTTTGGTGAATTCCTTTTTGTTATTTGATGACTTCTTGAGGGTCTTTTGGTATATTTTTATGTTTTAGATATTATCATAATGATTTCTCTTTTGGTAGATTATGGGTGACCTATGGTTTTTTGTTTGGGTAATTAATATTGATGTTCCCTTCGAGTAGTGGTGCAATTTTAGTACTAGATTTTATGGATTTCTATGGGATGGTATTATAAAATTGAGCACTTAGTTTACTCATTGAGTATGGTGAACCAAGTCGAACTCCCATGTTTTCTCCAATTATTGGATACTGTTTTGTTTTCTCTTTTGATTGTGATGTGTGTTCAGATTACTGATGGTGATTTTCATATGTATATGGATTAATTTGATATTGAATATCATTTTTGGAGTGGAAAATATATTCTTTTTATGGTTCCTTGGTGTTCCATGGGAATTATTTAAGAGGAATTCCCATTAATGATGTTTTCATCTTAAGATGTGTTCTCCATTTGTTTCACCATTTAGAGAATTTCCAAATGGTTAGGAGATCTATTCATGAAATATATCACATTTTTTTCATTTATCATTGAATGTGGATTTTCTTTTCTTAGATTTATCTCTTGGTTTTGTAGACATTATGGTTTGGTTTAGAGGAATCATCAATGTTCAGATGTTTATTTCCATAGATCCTCTCTATTTATTATGGTTAAATGCACATCTCTCATGGGTTATGGTTTTGAACAATCTTCCATTGTTTCCATTCACTCTAAGGACTTTATCAAGGATACAAATGGAATGGTGGTGAAATTGTAACACCCCAGGCCATTATCACTTGGATTATTTTAATAAATGTTTGGGAATTTTTTTTTCATGGAATCATAATTTTATTGGACACTATTGTCCTAGAGAATACTTTGGGTTTCAAAATTCAATATAAATTGGGTAATGATCCTTATGTGGACCTTATTTTAACATATATTCAGTACATTTTGAACGTGAAAGGTTTGACCTATAAAGTTAGTGCACTATTAGGGAAATTCATATTGGAAACTGTACAACATAACATTATATGTGAGTTAGTTAGTGGATAGGTATAATACCATGTGGCCAAACAATGAAGAGGTATTTTTTATTTATAGTGGATCTTAAATGATTATATCATGGTTTACCAAAGCATTCAGCCGAACTATATGAGTATCTAGTTCATTAAAATTGTGAAATTTCATTTGTCCCCTTGCACAATTTTAAGGTGTATTCTCCTTCTTTTACCTTCATCTCATTCGACTGGGATGAGGAAATCGACAAGGGATCTCCCCCATCAATTCCCTTTTATCTAAAAGATCCATCAACATTATTTTTTGTGTATTTATCAATGTTATGTTCATCTTCATTCTCAACCCCTTTCATCTCTCTTTCTTTTCCTATCCCCCTTGAACTCTATGGTTTATAGGGATCAACTTTAGTGTTTTTTGTAATTAATTTGTGGGTTTTTTCTTTTTAGGGACTTTTTCAGGTCCCTTGTTAATTTTTGGAGTTCTCACTGACCCAAAATGTAACATAAAACGTGATTTTCGTAGAAAAAAGTTAAGAACTTTGTAGTTTTTCATAAATTTACGTGTCATTGAGTTCTGAGAATTTTTAAATTCCTTCTTTTTTAAATTGATTATATATGTGGTATTTTAGGTAGATTCTAAAATATATTCAAAGTAAATTTTTAATTGGTGTAATATTTGTTCATGTAATTTCAAGACCATGAAATTTCAATTATTTTTAAATTTTTTAAATGGTAGTTTTGAATAAAATGGTGTCTATAAAATTATTAGACCATATTTGTTTTCTGAAAAACATTTGGAAGTGTGGTTTTTCACTTCCAGATGTTTTTTCATAGTATTTAAATTGTTAATTGAAATAATATCTTTTTGGAAATGTTAAAAGAATCATTTTTAATAGATCTTAATTTTTTAAAATTCATTGACCCTGTTTGAGATATGATAGGAATTGAAAAGGTTGTTTTAAGTTGTTTGGAATTTTTTTATGAAAAATGTTTTCACCCTTGAATTTGTTCATCCATATGGTGTTGGGTGGATAATTATTTTAAGATGTTATATAAATAGAATTCAAGGGTGTTATTTTTAATATTGGTTTAATGTTTATTTCAAATATTTGAAAAAAGTTAGGTAATAATGATTCTTTATTGTATTGTAGGGTTTAGAAATTTTAATGGTTTCTAAATATTGTGGGATTGTGTAAGATCCTATTTGTCCCTCCTATTGAATTATGACCCCTAAGATGGATTTTTTTATTTATTGATATATATTATTTCTTGAGGGGAAAATTTTATATTTCATGGGATGTAAATTAAATATTAAATTTCTTTATTCTTATGACGGTTTAAGAGTTGAGATAATATTTAGTGTTATTCATATATTTTTGCATATTATTAAATATAAAAAATTTCCAAATTTTTTAAATTCCTTGTAGATTATATAGATGTATGAATAAGTGACATTATTTTTTATATAGTATTATATCTTGGGATGGTGGATCACTATACTAAAGGATCCAATGAATTTGAGTGTGGATTCTAGTCCGACTGAGATAGTAGAAATGTATTGTGGCTCATGGTAGAAATTTTCAACTTCGAGGTTTATCTCTAGTTTGTGATGTTATATCCCCTGAAATGAAAAGTTATGTAGTGTCTACCTAGGAATCAATTTTTTATATTGGAATGTTTTACATAAGTCCTAGGAGGTCACCCATGAATCTAAGATCCTTTTTATATGATTTAAGGGATCCCAATTCATATGCCTTGTTTTGTATTCCATTATTATTGATTGGATTGTGGAACCATCAATTAATTTTGTTTATTTTGATTGTTTGATTAATTTTTTTTCCTTTATGTTTACTCTTTTTCTAGTCATGTTATTTTTCAATATCGATTTTTTTCCAAAATTCTTTTAAATTGGATTTATAATTGAAGGTGGTGATTTCATGAAACGGGTGTTCAAGTGAATCTTTTAAAGATAAAAATGTTATTTTAAATTTTCTATTATTTCTAAAAAGGATGCATATTTTGATGTTTTAATAATTTTTTGGATTGTTTGAAATGAAAATTAAAGGATAGTTTTGTTTAAAACATTTAACTCATTATTTTCATTTCTAAAGAGTATTTAATGAAAAATAATTAAAATAATTTGTCATTTATAATGTGTTGTCAGAGGATATTGTTCCTATAGAAATTTTCAAATGGATTTAAATGGTTTTCCAGAAAACTATGTGGTTTGAAAATAATTTCAATCGGGTTTTAAAGTTTTACTGAAAAATTATTGTTTATAAGTTGGTTTTTAAAATTGAAATTTTAAATGGTTAAGTGTGATACTGGTATTTAAAACATGGATATTTGAAACAAATTAAAATTATTTTTCAAAATATCATGTAAGGAATATAATTTATAAGGAACTATAAAAACAATATTTTAAATACCTACAAGGACTAGATTCACTTAAACTCGGCACACACTACTTTGTATATACAGTTCTTAAGGATTATTTTTGGTTCTTGGGATTTTGTCTCCCTTGTGTTTGGGTGAATGTTTCATAGAAATTAATCTTGGGATGTGGAGATTGAATGAGGGTTACATATAATTTATAGTTAGTAGTTTTATTTTATTTCTTCTTAGATAATCTATTGTTACATACTTGTATTTATTTTTTTTATATGTGTCATACTTGCGTATTTATTATTCAGTCTCTGGTGTTCAATTTTTATTTATATTTCTTACTATGATATTTTGTTTTATTCTTGGTTTGCTTATTTTTTATATCTAGGATGATATATTTCCCAATTATTTATATATATACCGTAGAACTAGTTTCGAACCCATTTTGGTCAGGAACATGTCTTAGTTATTCCGAAGACCGGTTCAAGTCCCTAATTGATGGATATCAAAGGTTAGTTCATTACAACATCATTATATGATCACGAAATGATTTTTAATATAAAATATGATTTTGTTATCAAATTAATTAATATATTATCTATTTGAAGATAGACAATCCATTCAAATATCATATAAATTCAACTAAATAAATGATAATTAGATTTTCCAAGAGCACATTCCCAAATAATTCAATTGGATAAAAGTTATATAATTCATATACAGTAATCACACTAATGGTAGTTTTCATTAATAATGAAAAATCTATCTATTTGGAATATGAATTAATGGTTTTAGAGATTTATCAAAGGGAGATCACTAAACTTGGATCAAATAATATATATTCAATGTTAAGAATACCTATCAACACCCCAATTTCATGATTCTATATTTAGTCTCATAAAAAACAAATAATGTTTTTTGTGAGTATTATGAAAATATAGTGAGTGTAATAAATCTTATGATAAGGAAAATATATCCTAAGTTTTCCTTAATTATACTAGATACATTTAAACAAATGAATTTTTAGGATTCTCACACATCACTTTTGTTCAACATAGGTTATTTCCGAATCTATCCTCTTACATAGCAAAACATAGTCACCAAAAATAAAAAATAATGTTCTCTATGATAAAAACTAACATAAACCGAAAATAAAATACTTATTACATCACATTACACAAATACTTATTACATCTCAATATAAATCAAAATCCTGAAACCTATAAGTTTAGTGTCATTGTAAATTAAATACATAAACAACTTATTCAATAATTTTTTTATAGAATCTCCCAATTTATTATTCAAAAATGATACCCTTCATGACATATCAAACATAATAATATTTTTCATAACATGGGGAATGGAAAAATCATAATGGGAGAGATCAAATTCTTAGTATGTGTAAAAATATATAACAATTGAATATTGTTATTGAGAATAAGGTGATCATATAGGTATGTGAACATAATTAAGGTATATAGACCAACATATGATAATGAAAGCCAATAAAACATTTATAATAAATCCTATGTTGTAATAAAATTACTTTTTAATAAAATAATTCATTAATAATTGGAGTTTTTAAATATAATTCAATAATCCTAAACCATTTTGTGATGTCCTGGACCTGGATACCACTCAATAGTTCCCTAATCCCGGTTGTCCACATAGCCTCAAGAACATCTCCCCAAACTGCAGAATCTTCTGATTTCCATTGAGGGACTTGGGTGTGTCTATGGAAAGATTATTCCTGCATCAACAAATTATCATAGTGATACAATCCTGATATAAATAATTGATGTATTATAATAATGGATAAGTTGCGGAAAAAATGAAGATAACCAAGAAACTGATATAAACTAATAATTGGATCATATAAAGTATGGTAATGTATGTCTTGTATCTATAAAGAAAGAACTCATGGTTATACTTAGTGGGCATCGGTTCTACATAGAATATACAAAAAAGAAAAAAACATTATCCACAATCCCAAGCTCTATCCTGATCTTCTACTACTAAATCCATCCAATGTCATGCAAGAATTCATGCATCCTTAGGATGATTCTTCCCTCTGTCTATTCCTTCAAGCATTTAGTATGTTTGGGTACCAAATGGATTCCTGAATAGAGTGTGATATATAATCCCAGTAGGTAACCACCCAAATTTATATAACAATATAGACATTAATACAATGTAGTAGTGTGAATATACACTATGTAAATTAGTAATAACAACTGTAAATAGGTCGGATCTAATTCTTGAAAAGAAAACATAATAAAACTACCTGCATTACCCCTTATCGGAATAACTCTGAAATGGTATAGAGGGTCACAATTCATGTTATCACATTTATTGTGGAAAACATGATTAGTATCATATTTATAAGGGATGAAATTCCCAATATCATAATATTATCGAGGACATGTTGACTAGTATCACATTTATAAGGCATTCTATGCCTCATATCATAGTAGTATCACAAGGGACTCTATGCCCGTATCACAAGGAATGACATTTATATATCACATGGGAAACCACTATCGTATCATAAGGGACACCATGCCTATATAGCATCATGTTTATATAAGGTTTTCCATGTTGGTATAGTATCATATTTATATAAGGGACTCCATGCCCATATAGTAACATATTTTTATAGGGGACTCCATCCCATTTATTATAATTGACATGATTCATTTTTCCCATTCATAATTTCAAAGGGTCCCATGCTCATTCATATTATTTATAAAGTTTCATCATTGACATATAGAAAAGTAAGGGACACCATGCCCAATTATTTACAAATCAAAAGGGTCATCTTTGCCACATATTCTTAATAATAACCATTGGGTTTAATATGAGCCAAGGCATAGTTCATAAGTTATTATTTTTTGATATCTATAAGGGTGTATCCATTGTCTATTAAAATTATATGATGTGGGCTAACTATTATCACAGAATTGAATCCATATCAACATGGTATCAATATCTAAATTAAATTAAAAACAAACCACTTTGTGTTTTGAGCAAAATACCTAAAAGGGAATATTATTCTTATAATAGGGAACACAAAAATAGATGTCTCTATCAAGAATTTTCAAACCCAAGGGGTCTATTACGATCATTAGGATACAAATATAGAAACCAATTTAAGACAATTAAAATTTAGGAGAAATTCAAAATGGACCTATCATGTTTCACAACAACCCATATTATAAAACATCAATAGATGTGGAATAATTTATTAACCACCAACCTCATACACATATGAATCTTATTGTATATTATCAGCCTCTATTTTTTCCGGTATTAGTAGAGATCTGAATAATGGACCAATTCTCAAAAAATTGGGCGTATGGTCCTACACCTCAATAACTTAATTAAGGTGAAGATAAATGAATAGTGGAAAAAAAATATCAAGATCTTAATGGTGTAAATCCAAAAAGAATAACGGTGTATCAATCAAACTCGGAATGGATGAACGAGAACAAATACTACCAATGAGTCAAAAGGGGGATACAAATGGGAAGGGGTCCTTTTTTGTAGACTAGAAATAAAATAAGTAGAGTATTTTAAATTTAATACCATTTTAATTTGAAAATCCAAAAATCATCCAAAAAAATATGCATCACACATTTTGGAAAAACGGTTGGATAAACTATATGCCAGGCATGAGTCTTCAGCTACATAGAGGGGTCAAATACATTGTTAGGTTGAACGGTTGGGGAAACCATGTGACAAAAATGAAAAACACCTATGAAACATTTCATTAACTTTTTTCATAGTTGTGTGGACCTTCTAACATGGTTTGGGAAAACCGTGCACCCTATTCCACCCCACTATATAGCTCTGAACTATTAGAAGTAAATATGAAACATGGATTACATAGTTTCTCTGAATAGTGTATCCCATATATTTTCCATACCATTCAGTATTTGGAGCTTTCAATAAGCCCCTAGCACCCCCATGACCTATAAAACCTCATTAGGCATCCGTATAATGTCCATAAGATGGAATTTGTCCAAAGTTAAAATGATCCATATGTGAGATAAAAATTGGGTCCTAATTGTATTCCCCTCTTAAAGGAACTATTACCCAAGTTCACCTTCCAAGGGTATTAAAACATCATATGAGAATAAATCTATCCAATGGGCATATATTTCATCCTTTCACTCCCTTGTCTTTTCATGTACTTAATTGTGATTCCATATCACCCATACAAAAGGTACCTAATGGTCTTTGATATCCTTCATGATTAGATCAAATATGCATATAAGATACTCCTCAAAAGAAGCAATTAAATTAATCTCAACATCTTGGGTCCAAATGTATGAGGCCGTTTAGCAAGATAATGGTGAATATGTGAAACATGGAAGATTTTACACAAGGAATGGTACCTCTAATGTAATAAAAACTGATATTCTACCAAAACAAATCTCAATATAATCTCAAACGGTCTGAAAAAACATGGTTATATCTTCTATTACATTTGTATATATGTATTCCCATGTCTGGGTGATACCCACAATAATAATTTATCCCAAAACTCAAACTTCAAAGGTTATTGATAGTGATCGGCATATGATTTCTATCTAGACTGATCTGTAGAAATCCAATTTCTAATCAGTTGAACCTACTTAGATAAAGAACCAACTGATTCGTCCCATGAATGATGCTGATGTCTATCATCTGGAGGATTAAAAGGTTCCAAAAGATTAAATGGATACCTATCTAAAGAGGATATTCCTTTCACTGGTGTATGATCTCTGATCATATACCCAAAGGTGTATTCGGGGTCATTATGCAACAAGAGTACTCAATATGAAGTCTACGAATTTCCAAAAAAGAAACAGATATGATGGAATATCATTCCCTTGTATCACATATGATATAAATGATAGTATAGGCTACTAGAATAGAACCTCAAACAGTACAAGGCCCAGTTTGTTACTCCTCCGGTATAAGATGCACTGAATAGATATAGAATTTTCTCCATCCATGTGTTATAACCTGACTACCTAGAGTAGATCTGTTATAGTAGCGTTTTATATCCATAGCCTGGCTACCATGGTCATGACCTCCCCCTCTGCATAAACGTATATTAGTACTCTAGATACCTTTCATGATATGTGATACTAATACTTTTCTAGAAGGTGGATCTATAACGGATCATCTCATACTTGAAACAGATGGGAGGGTTTTACAGAAAAACAATACATACCCCCAATCATCCATAGTTTCATCACTTTATAAGGTCTCTAGGACACTAGGGACTCTTATTCCTAGGCTTACCACACTAATTCCATACTAGATAACTATTTTTGGGCGTCGAATAGAATTTTCTTCTCATATGCGTAGTCTTAAAGCATCATTTTTGACCACTGGTAGAACCAATACTCTATCTTGGTTTTGAACCACCCTGGATCACACCATCTTATTCCCTATGATTTCAATTAGTGTAAAAGACTTAGCTTACTATTTTAAATATATTTTTATACTATAGAAAATTTACACAAGAAAAAATAGGATTCCTCACATCATCCTCAAATAGTCTTGCTTTCATTGGCTCATTATTCGTATGGATAGGTGTGGAGAACTGAAGCTTTATAAAAACAGATGAATAGTTCACAACTACCACATAACCCTATTATAGGTTCATGAATTACGAAGAATTAAAATCCCTTAGAGTCACAATGAATAAATAATTGAATATGATCAACTGTAATTCCCACCATATAACGTCATGATACTGACCAGCCTAGTTTGGTATATCCGACCAGCGTTTATAAGATCCTCCCAACATGTATGTGTATTGTTCCATTCTCCTCATATTAGTTGTTTCTATATGATACAATATATATAGGATAGTCTTGATCCATAACTCTATAGCCTATGGTTCTCTATCCATTAAAAATTTGGGCATATGTCGCTTTTGGAACTCTTGAGTCAACATTCCTATATAAGGGGCTAAGCACAGAGCTCCCTGTATCATCTACATAAGCCATTGTAAATCTATTTAGGAATAATCTCCCATGTTGGTAACAAGAATAGATTACACTACTTGAGGTATATCTAGTGGCTCATGACCCACCACCACTGGGGAATGGTCATCACCACCCTCCTACCATATGACTGGAGGATTTCGTTGTGGAATTTCTTTATAATCATCAAACACAAACCTTAGATATGATTTGATAACAAAAAATATACATATATTCATATATATAGAAAAGGTACAACACCCTTATTTTTATTCAGCTCATCCCTATTCAAGTTCAAAGAGTCTGGTTTTGGTGATAATGCGTCTATATAGAACAACTGAGACACTACCTATTGCCAACTACCAATATTGGGACAGGGTCAAGCTTGGTGATTTTAAATAAAAAATAATTAAATATTAGTTTACTTAAAATGTTTGAACCCAATGTTTTACCACATTCAATTCATAAGGGGTTATACATGTTTTTAACCGAAATGTGGTTTCCATTCGATCCATACCATAACATTTTCTAGTCTATGCGACCAATGGTACGTGACACAATGTTTTATAGTTGTCTTCATAGGGTTTATTTTGTAGCCAATGCAAGAAAAAACAATTAGGTTATACTAAACACTTTTTGTATCAAATATGTTTTCTCAAACCACTAAAAAATTTAGTTATATTAATTATATTTTATAACAGTCAAATCACTCATATTAGTAACGGGAAATGAAACCACACAATGCTCCTATATGACATGGAAAATGCATGGCTTATGAATTTATTATAATGTTCTTAGAATGATTCATGATAAATGATTCCTTGACTACATCTCATCAGTATAATAATAATAGAAAAATCACATTTGGAACAATAACATTATCAAAATTCATATGCAGCACCCAACAGTGAAATAATATTAAACATAATAAGAAAAAAGCTGTAAATAGAATTTTATATTTGAGGTAATTTATATTTTATATATACATTGGTTAACTACGCCCAAAAACAACTCATTATGAAACTAAAAATCCTTCCAAATCCCATTAATACAATCTCAAAATAGTACGGTCAGAATATAAAAATGCTCTCATACCAATTTGTGATGTCTCATACCCAGATACCACTCAATAGTTCCCTGAGGCTAGGTGGCCACATAGCCCCAACTATATCTCCAAAAATGCTGGAGGATGCCAAAAAGTAGTGAGGGCCTTGGGTGTGTCCATGAGAATATTATTCCCTAATTACCAAAGTATCAAAATGGTATAATCGTCATATAAATAGTGGGATCAGTATAACTAATGATATAAATCATAAAATGATGAAAATAACCAAGTAATTGATATAAACTAGTAACTAGATCATATGTATAAGGATGGTAATGTATTTAATGTATCTATAAATTAGGAAAACATAGTAACACCCAGAAGGTAGTACTACTATACAAAAGGTTCAATAAGTCCAAAGCGTATGTCTATCATTTGGATCTATGGCCGAGTCAACTTATTCCAGCTCTATCCTATGTCAAGCAGGAAGTCATGCATCTATAATATGATGATTCCATGTGAATACAACTACAAGAATATAGTCTATTTGGGTACCCAATGGAGGCCCAAATAGGGTTTGAGATAAAAACCAAGTAGGTTACCACCCAATGGTTAATAACTATCTAGTTGTGTATACAATATAGGATTTTGAATATACAATAAGTAAAGTAATAATAATAACTATAAGTGGGTCGGCACTGGTTTTTAAATAGAAACCAGACTGACACTACCTACTTCGACCCATGCCGTATGATCCTTAAAATGGTATTGAGGGTCGCAATTCTCATTATCACGTTTATAAGGGATTCCCTACCAAGTATTACTTTGGTATAGGGTACTCCATTCCTAATATCATATTTATAAGGGACTTCATGCCCAGTATACTAGTAGTAATGGAAATTCCTTCCCCATTTTCACATTTATAAGGGACACCATGACTAGTATCATAGTAGTATCACAAAATACACCATTCCCATATCATAAGCGATTCCATTCCTATATGAAATCGGACACCATGCCCGTATTACAAGGGTTTCCATGTTCGTATAATATCATATTTATATAAGTTACATCATTCCCATATAGTATCATATATATATATATAATGAAAACCATAACCATAGAGTATCATATTTATATAAGGGAACCCATTACTGTTCATTATAATTTACTTAGATCTTCATTCCCATTCATTATTATAAATGGCCACCATGACCTTTCAGTTTATTTATAAAGGGTCATGATGCCCATATAGAATAGAAATTAACACCATGCCCAATTATCTAAAAACAACAATGGTCATCTTGCCCACACATTCTTAATAATATCCATTGGATTTAATATGAGTCATGGAATAGTTTATAAATCATTATAATTTGGTATCAACAAGTATGTAATCATTTTTCATTTAAATTAAATGACATGGTCTTACCATTTCCACTAAAATCATTCAATATCAACAGGGTATCAATATCTAAATTAAATTCCAATCACACCACTTGAGGTTTTGGGCATAAGATCATAATGTGTCTGTTAGGATTATAATAGGGAACACCCAAAGGGATGGTTCCATCGAATATAGTCATACTCAATGGTCTATTAATATCATTATGTTCCAAACATGGAAACCAATTTACGATAATTTCTATTTAAGGGAAACACATGGTGAATCTAGTGTACATAATAATGGATCATATTATAAAACATAATAACTTGAGGAATAATTTATAGACCACCAACATTGTACTCGTATTACTCTCCTAACAAAGTATCAGCCTCTAGTTCGGCCTGAATTGGAAGAGATCTGAACAATGGACAAACACCCAAAAAATAAGGCATATGGGCATATACCTCAATAAATTAATTGAGGAGAAGTGAAATGAAAAATGTTTGAATGGTAATTGAGATATTACCAGTGAGGATCCAATTAGACTAGTGGTGCTTTAAACAGAATCTAGATGGATGAACAGTGTCAAATACTTCTATTGAGGAAAAAGGGGGCTCAAATGGGAAGGAGGATCCTTTGTCATGTTCTAGAAAGATAATAAGAGGATGATTTTAGTTTTAATTCAAATTCAATAGAACAACTCTAAAATCACACAAAAACTATACATCACATGGATTGGATATAGGATTGGACAAATCATGTTCTAACCATACTCATTCTATTGTATGGAGGGGGAACCCACATGGTCTTGCTACACAGCTAGGGAAACCATGTGATAACCGTCAAAAGTACATCTAAAACATGTCTATAGTTTTTTAAAAAACTTTCTGGCCCTAGGTGAATGATTATGGAAAACTGTGTGCCCCATTCTACTCCACTTCCCAACTCCACACTATTAGAAGTAATCATCTGACTTGGCTTACACAGTTTCTCCTGATTATGCAGAAAGTATATTTTCAATACCAGTTAGGGTTTTGATCTTCAAACAAGCCCGAACCACCCTCATAGCCTCTACGACCTCATTTTACAATCATATTAGCTCCATAATAAGGAATAGAGATATGGAATTGCGAGCACCATAGCAAGCGACTTCGAGAGATCACTTGTGAAACCCTAACGCTGATTCCAGATCATTTGAGGATGTGATTGCTAGTCGAGATTTTGAGTTAAAGGAACCTATAGGAGACCTAAATGATGATCCTCATATTTCATGGAAATCATTCTAACATCGAGGTCACTTTGCAATATCATTCTCTATGAATGGGGTTCTCTTACTCACCTCAGATCTTCGTTTTGTGCTTATCAGTATGTTATTCAAATGTATGACATCATTGAATTTATTTAGAAAGATTATAGAATCAATTGAATTTATTATTTTTCATATTTTCTTTTTGAACTCCTCAAATTTGGTCTTTATATTTTATTCTGAGGATGATTTCTATCATTTCTGGCTGAATAATTTGTGGGTGTTTAGGGGATGCCCCATGAAGACTATTAAATAGATCCTAGAATTTGATCCTAACTTTAAACCACCCATAATCCAAATCTTGTTAGGATTTTCTCTCCTTATACTTCATCTATTCAAATTAGCATCCCATTTTCTAATTGCCAATCTAATTGGAATTCTGCATAAAATGGACTATGCTACCAAAAATCATCCAGGCCCTTAGTTTCAAGGGATTTCACTGAAATTGACATCTATAATCATATTCCCTATATTTTTTAGATAGAAAATGGTGTGTCTCACTTTTATCAAGAGATAACTTATGAAAACATACCAGCCTATTGTAAAAAATGTCATAATATTGGTCATTCCTTTAAAGATTACAATCATTAATTAACTATTCCACGCCCTCTCGCCCGCAACATGTTAGAATGGGTGGAAAATTGTAATCCAAAACTAGCTCTTGAAGAATTTAATGAACGTGATGGTAGGACCGTAGGGAATCCTATGGCCTCTGATGGATCTACTGATATCCAACCACCCAAGGAGACTATGCTAATTTTTAATGCACAAAAAAACCTAGAAGTAGTTAATAAGGAGGCCCCAATGAGGCCCTCACCCAATAGAGATGTGGCTGGTCATTCAAAATATCCTTATCCTCTATGTCATTTTTCTAATGATTTCTCTAGCTTTGTGTATGTTGTTAATAATGCTCTTCCCATCATTGTTACCTTATAATCCACACCTTCTATTCAAAAGGAAAAACATGAGTCCTGATCTGACTCTAATGAATCTAATAAATATGTACGTGATAATGCATGTCAAATTTAGGATGACTAAATGAACTCGAGTTCTAAAAGGGGAAATAATCTTATTGTTTACCTAGATGTATATATTATTCCAACCCCATGAATACAGATGAAACTTAAATATTATTCTATGTTGGAGGGAACTATTTTCACTAGATCTTAGGGGATTAAATTAGAAAAATGCATGCTCCCTCCTCAGTAAGAAGTAGGTGGGTATCCATCATCATCATTAGATAAAGGGGATTACTCATCATCTTTGGATTTTGCGGAGTCATAGGATGATATTAATATTAGTAATTTCAATCATGTTATCAAGGAGGGTAATTTGGAGAAATTTTAACCCTGGATCGAGGAAAATGAGAGATAGTACTTCGGAAGGTATACTAACAAGAATATATCTATATAAGAGTATATATTTATCAAAAATTAGATATTTTATAGGGTATAATTTTAACTTGATAGAGTCCCTAACTTTAATTTTTTTCAACTCTCTTGGGAATAGATGTATGTTGATGAGTCTTTACTAGTAATTTTCTCCATAGATGTGGTTCTCATTTATGTGATCAAGATGTTGTGGTTGTGATTTTTCCAACTTCTTTTTTATATTTTGTGATTTGTAAAGTAATATGAGTGAATGAAGAATAAAATGATTGATTTTTCACCAAGATGAATTACATGATATGGGGTTATGTTAGGTTTTAGGGACCCATGGGAAAAATGATATATGAATGCTTGTGATCAATGTGATGACTAGTCTTAATTTGATTTCATTGACTTTTATTGTGTTGCTAAGATCTGTATGATAAATAGACTTACCTCAAGCATGAAGATGCATTTAAAAGAATAGAATGGAAATTTTTAGTTGGAAATATTTTAAAGAGATCATGGAAGAACTTAATTCAATAGATTTTTAGGCACCTAAATGTGGGAGAGGCCTTAAATATCCCATATACAGATTACTTCATGCAGAAAATTAATTCACTGAAGTGTTTTGGCATGGAATTGTTTGATTGTAATAAGATGTAAATTATGTTGTTTATATCTTGAAGTATATTTTATTGCATTTGTTGAAATTTTCATGATTATGTTCTCCATTTTAAGGAAGATTTTCTACAATAGAGATCCAAAAAACAACACTTCTGGAGCTTTCATTCATGCATTTCACCTCCTCATGTTTTCATTTTTTATAGTCAGCATGAGGAGCTTCATTCTAGTAACAAATAATTCCCATTTTATGCTCAAATAGAAAATTTATGACCCTATAAGAGTGAAACATGATCTAGATTAGGAAAATTTGAAGTCTGTAATGCTCAGCTCATTGTTACTTGATCCTGCAATTCATGAAGTATTTACACTATGTAGTTTTATGTTTCTACTGTTAATAAATTTTGGGGAGCATGGGTTTTAACTCATGCTCTGAGTCTTTTTGGTAGGTCCATAATATGGAATTATAGAAAAATTAAAAGAATCTAAACCTGAGAAAAAAACTAGGTTCTTAAACATGAATACATAACATATTAGTAAATTATGGAACACATATAGGAATAAAAATTAATTAATTATGTTTAGGATAACTAAAAATACCATAATTAAATAATTTAAATAGTCTCATAGTTGTTAGGTTTACAGAAATGTAAAACATTGAGATGGGTGTGAATCAGTGTAAAATGATTTTCTCACGTACCTTTACCTCTCAGACTTATCCAGCACACTTCTCTCAAAATAATCACAGATAAAGTAATGTAATTAACATAGTTTATTTTTTATGTGGTTCGCCTCCTTTAAGTATGATAGCATCCCTATTTTTGTGATTTTTATCCCATAAACATTACTCTGGTTTTATTATCTAGAAGAACTCAGGAATGGTTATGAAATTTGACCCGTGGTAATGTTTGTTTCCAAATAGTTAAAAAAATTCATCAATATAATTAATAGACCATTTTAAAATAATTATTTCAAATTAATATTTGGGAAATAATAATGACCTTTAAAGATAGGTATTTTATTTTTCAATCTCAATCTTTTTAATGATTAGAATGGGGCTTACTTTATTTTATATAAAGGATATTATTTTGGATAGAGTATCAACTTCACTTATAATTTCTATAAGATTTTCTTATTTCTCATTTATCCCATTTATATTATCAATATTCAATGAATATTATTTATATAAAAATTTATGTAAATATTCATATGTTTTTTATTCATGATCTCCTCATTCAAAGGTTTTTCAAATCTCCCAAAAAACTCTCACAATTGACCATATTAAAGTATTCTTAAAATCCCAGCATGGGTCATCATTTATGTCTTACTAAATATCAGGATATTTCCATGTTTAATTGTTCCACAATATCCACTACATTTATGTATTTCTTAAATATCCATCCATGTGTACATTACTCCACATAGTTGTGACACTGCATAGTTCTCTATAGCATGGAATTCTTCTCATATACTTAAACTACGAATCCTGATCCTATTAAATAATCAATATGTGTAAATATATAATGATCAATGAAAATAATTGTTTGATTTAATTTCATTCATCGTATTTATTTATTCCAGAACTCATAAATTTAAAAAGGTAAAATATCTTCTGAACTTGCCAAATATCATACATGGTCTAAGTACCTAATGTGGTTCTAATATTATATACATTGAAATATATTATTTGGTAAAAATATCATATATGAATCAAATTTTCTTACATGTGAATAATATATTACAATAACAACATATAAGTATCTTACAAATTGTAAGAGTATCTTATTGGATTTTCAAATGTCTTACTAATGTAGGAAGTCTTTTACACGTAAGATGAATATGGGAAATATTTTTTCTATAATTCATTCTTATTCCTATCCATAAACATATCTTATATTATTTTTATATTTGTACAATCGGGTCAAAAACATCTTATGAAGTTCATGATATGATAAACACTCCTGGAAATATCTTACGAGATAGGAAAAATTTCTTATTAATTTGATATATGACTTTAAGAAATTTCAATTCTAACTCTAGAAAATATAAGTATTTAAAAAAATATTATATTAAAATAAATTATTCTCATTTAATTATCAAACACATAAAATGAAATCACATTAAATTTAAATTTTTTGGTCCATGTTACTATCATCCTTCAACAATTTTTTTAAATTTCTACTAAATATCATCTCAATAGAAATCATCTAATGTAAAAAAGTATTGAAAAAAATGAATCACTCTCAAGGGGGTTTAAAAATCACCCCCTTTTTATTTTTTATAAATATTATCCATACTTTCTTCACCATGATAAAAATAAGACCAAAGGTAATAAAGAAGGGATGACAAAAATACATTAATTTAAAGATTCATGAATCAATTAACTCTGAGTCTGCATTATCTATCTTGATGTAGAAAAAATACATTAATTTTGAAAATAATGTTGTCCATATAAAACCCGTGACAAATAATTGTTTAAAAATAAATTCAGCAAGCAATAAATATGTTATTCTTTCATGAAATTTCCTATAATTTCTCAAAATAAACCATAAAATTATTCACACAAATAATGAAAATTTTCTCCCCATGAAAGTAAAACTTAATTTTAAAAATAAAATTTTAATAATAAGGGAAGGAATCTAAATTATATCATCCTATAGTGATGCAATGTAAAATTAGCTAAAATGTTTTTCCTTAGTTTCTCTAAGGACTCAACTATGACAATATTAGTGAGGATATCGAAAATCTATTCTTTAGATAGATACTTTTTAGCTTTTGGATTCCTTCAGCAATATTTTATTTTATGAAATGTTTTTTATATCAATATAATTAGATATTGAATATGAAAAATTATTTTATTAAGATTAACTGAACACTAAATATAACAACCTATAACTATAGTATATTCATATTAAACATTATTGTTCTGTAACTATGTCTTCATCAACATCATTTTTGTAGCTTTACATGATACAAACACATATTAATCCTCACTAGAGTTCAGTGTAACAGATTTTTTCTTTTTAAAAATCTATGATAAATATCTGCTATAAATGGAAAAGAATTAAAAAAAATTAAATTCCTCGTCATTCGTAGAACCTTCCTGATATTCATTAGAAAACCCTTTAAGATCCATTACAAAATCCTTCTTATACATGAACTGATAATTGAGTGTATTTGAGATGTATCTCATAATAATCTTGTATACCAAATATGTGATTCTTTTGTAATATACATATATCTAGAACAATGTGTGAAAATATATGTAATTGAAGGTATGGATGTATTTAGGTTAATGAGACTAAAAATTAAACTTCTTAACTAATCTTCTTGAACTATTTTCCCTTCATAATCATTACTTGATTTTTTTACCCACCTGAGTTGGTCTGGAATCTTTTCCTAATTTCAACATGTAGAAAATTTTCAATAACTCATTAATTTGTTTTCCTTGTGAAATAAAAATACAATTATCTTCTTGGATAATCCTTAAATTTAATAATAATTTCATTTATCTAAGAATTTACATTTTAAATATTTATTTTCTAATCCTTGAAAATTCATTATATATACTCTCTTCATTTTAAGAAAAATATTATCACAAAAATACAAAATAAAATAAAGATATTTTTTCTTTTTCTTCTTCAAATAATGTTTTTTACAATTTAAATTTCCTTACATTTATTCTCCTTGAATGACTAACAAGATTAAGGTATCATATTCTTAGAGATTACTTCAATATATACATATCCATGTTCATCTGGCACACCTTTCTTCCACAAGAGTATAATATAAAACACTCATGTTGTTCTATGTGTACTTATTAATCAATATTAACATTCAAAAAATATTATTTATAATCCATTTAGAATACATAAAAACTTATTTGATGTAACACCCCAATATTCCACGATACGCTCCTCTTTCAATTGTTCAATAGCTTGTACTGTACACAAGATTTGAGATTCTAACACACCACGACCAATCAAAGTAGATGTCATGAATAGTAATACCCACTTTTTGAATTATATAAAATCTATATTTCAAAACTGACTTCAAATTTTGGATTCAGAATATCAAAATTAGCCTATGTTGAATTTTTGGTGTTTTTCTAAGAACATCCAATTTTCGATAAATAGTGAAAGATACTTAAATACAACATTTTAATTAAAATAATTTATAGTGATAAATTATACTATTGAGTTATTTTAATTTATAATTAGAATATAAATTTACCATTTTATCCAATGTTGGATATTATAATTAATTTCACTATGACATTGGACATAAACAATTCACATTTTTTTGATAGATATTGTTTCTTAAAAACAAGCTATTTGTTTGTACAATGAGAATTAACTATATAATTTATTAATGAATCTTCTATGTTTTTAATTTGGTAAAATGGACATAATTTCTGAATTTGGAATATCAAATATATCATAGGTTGAATGTTTGGTATTTTTATGGTAATGTTAATTTTTACTGAATAGTGAAAAATGTTGTATTTTATTTCAAAACTGCCTTTTCATCCAATTTATTTGTATAGTTAGATTGTCATTTGAATTGGTTTTAAAGTATAATTTAATTATTTTTTATCAATTAATACAATTTTGTTCATTTTAAGTAATTTCACTTTTCAATTTGATGTAGAAACAAGTCAATCTTTTGATAGATTTTGCTTCTTAAAAACCCATCCTTCGTTTTGACAATGAGAATTATTTTTAAATTATTTATTGGAATTTCTGTGTTTAGAATTTGGTAAAATGGATTCCATATTTGTAAATCAGAAGGTCCAAATTATGTAAATAAGACTCTCTTGTTCTTTGACATTATTAATAGTAACGACGACAATTATCATTAATTATCATGATTAATTAGTAATCAGGTAGTTAAGTGTAATGAAATAATATCAAAATAATATAAAATGACCCTAACATGAGTCCTAATGAAATTTTTTGTGTCATGTCCGACCATGGAAAGCCTTGTTCCAACTTAGGGACCCAATGGAATCACTTTTGTGTGTTAGTGATGTTTTATCATTTTATTTTTTAAAAGAAAAGAAAATATAACAAAAGTATGTAAAACCTAAGTAAAACAATTTTAATTTTTCGTACATAAATGATCTCTTAGACTATTAATGTTCATTGGAAAGATAAAACAATTAATACATCATTTTATTTTTTTTTAAATTTTGAGATATTAAAAAAAATAAATTTATTTATGACACCATGATGATGCATTGATTACCTCATTAATGGAAGATTTAAAAAAATCTAAAAGATAAGGTAAAATATAAGACATAAAATTGTCCAAATCCTATTGTATGGTTTTATTTATAACCCTTATCACATTATCCTCGAAATATATCATTTTGGGACCTTTAAAATCCAAAAATAATTTCACAATAAAGTAAGATTTCAATCTTTCCAAAAGAGCCCTCCTATCCTCTTATAAAAGGATCCCACCTCTACCACCTTATTCACACCATCAAAGATATTTGGCTCAGCCAAAATCTACCCAAATACTCTCTAAAATTCCCTCTATTTCTCCTAGAAGCCTAACATTGGGTAGAAGTCTTCCCAAGGAATCCTTTGGCTTAAATCAAATAGAGTTATCTGATTTTAAGGTAATGTCATCTCTTATGTTCTTTTGTTCTATTTTGCTTCTCCAACCCCTTAAACCCTTTTTATTCCATTATTTTGTAAACAGACTAGTATATTCAAAATACTAGGATGTTTTTATTAGAATTATTTGATTTTCACATTCACACACCTCTGTCTAATGGATAAAGAACATATTGTTTCTGTGGGTAGCGAAGTAGTGCCCTAGGAAAACATGATTGTTCAATCTTCGTTTAACACCTTTCATGGTGGCCATTAAGATGTCACTATATTTTAATATAATATATATTATGTTAATGTTTTCCTTATGCTTCTATATTTTTCATTTATGGCGTACCTTTATGATTTTCATTATGGGTAAATGTGATAATCTCATTTTAGGAAGTGCGGACTACCGCCCCCTCAAAGTGATTTGAATCATTAATTCCATATGTGGGACGTGTAAAGGAAGTACTTAAATGATATTATATATCATATAGGAATTATAATATACCTTTATATAATTATTATTTTATTCCATTAAATATTAAATAGAAATTAAATTAGCATTCATGTGTACGTACAGCTTACCGTCTCCATGAATGATTTATTTCATTTCTTAACTCTAAATGTTATAAGATATTATAAATGCATTTATATACTAGATATTTATTATATATATGATATCTATATCATGAATATAATTCTGTAGATAATGGATATTTTACCACATGAACAATTTGTAAATATAAGAAATTTATTGTTGACTCAAGTACCAAAGATCGACAAAATGACCGTTATTAACTTAAATGACTACATAATGTTCAGAACATGGTGATAAGTGATATAAAATGAATAATGATCTTGAAAAAGGTTTTTTAAGTAAGTATGGATTTACTTTAGTTTATTATTCATGATATTAAAGAACGATCGAGTCATGTCGGACATGAGGTAAGGGTTAATTCTACAAACTCTTCATTATTCAAGGTTGTTCATATGTAATTATCTACTGGGACCTCTTTATCATCCACATCCTTGATTCTTAAAAATGGATTTCAAAACATGTTTACTATTTAATAGGAAATGGGCTAAAGTCATTTATACCCTTATTTAACCTTATACATTTTTGAAAGGATTATTTCCGTCATTTTCCAAACAAGGTACTTTTTGACATTTTTGACAAAATTAGGGTAAGAATGTCTTTTTTTATCATATACGGCAGGTGTCGCTATTTTCCTCCATTATAAAATCTTTGAAGCTTCCCTTACAATCTTATATGAATATTTTCAAATTAAATGTTTTCTTTTACAGTTATGTGACTTTTAAATGATTTCAAAAAATATATTTCTCTCAAATAGTTTTGATTTCATTTGTGTCAACATCCTTTGATGGATTTTAAGCTTATTTGAAGTTGATTTATTATGATTCAAAACATCCAAATTGTATTGAAGGTTTTGTGATATATTTGACAATGGATGTGTTATTTTTATTCCATTCATGGTTTATGGAGAATGTATTGACATTTCGTATGCTAGTTTTAATGGGAATGTTTATGTTATGTTTAAACCTATTCATATGAGGAATGCATTGGACTTAATAAGTGACGGGTGGGGCCCTCTATAGCTCCTCAATGCATCATTAGGTCTCATGAGACAAACTAGTGTCTTGGCATGAGGCCTTCAGAAAATCTTATTTGTAGTCTTCGCACGAGGCCTTGGCTACATGGTTATGATATTATGGCATTATGAATTCCATCATTATGAATGTGGTTATTGATATTGCATGTGATTATTCGACTAGTAGAATATCCATGTGAATAAGTAAATGGAATTATTTAATTTTGTTTTTTCCATTTTATTATGAAGTTCAAGTTTAAATGGATTTCGTTAGTTATACATTGCCTTAAATGTTTATTCTTGTTTATGAAATATTCTTCTATATTGTTATCCTTACTAGGAATCTGAGATCACCCCTTTCTATGTTTTATTTTTCACAGTATGTGATGAAGTAATTTATGAATGACATTCAGGGTTATTATGAGGGGATATGAGTGTGGACTTTGGAGACTATGTTGTTGTAGTTTTCATTTTATGATGAAATGTAAGATGAATGAATGTATCTAGTGATTCCAAGGCTACTAATCTAATCGGTTCTTCGGGACTTATCTTTTGTGATCATGCCGATGTTACATAATAATTCACTAACTCTGGGTAACTAGGTTTGGGGTGTTACAGTTGGTATCATAGGATGTTTAGTACAAACCTTGGAATCTAGATTTAGATAAACTGTGATTAGAGCACATTTCCGTAATATATACTTTGAGGATTAGTATAGAAGAACTTTTTATAATTTTTTTATTGTAGAGATTTCATTAGTTTTTCGAGCAATACATCCATGTCTGGATACGAGCAGGTAGAGGTGGCTCTGGCACAGATGTACCTAGGGGTAAAACTTGAAAACACAACTTTGAGCTAGACTCGAACAAGAACTGGTGCACAACAACAGGCCTTGTTGCACTCCTGGTTACGACACTCCCTGGGGATATGCTTATAATAATTAACATTTTGTTTAAAAATCATTATGAAGGGTTTATGAGTATATACTTACTCAAGGAAAACATTTCTTTTTATGATTATGGATTATATCCATAAATAGTTCAATTTGTGTTAAGTGTTTTACATGTATGGAATTATGTATTTTGATTCATGAACTGATCTAGTTTATGACATTGTTTAGAAATGGCGCCTAGTGAAGGAATGTAAATTGTATCAATTCTTGCACTCCATGTAGGGATTTATTTCCTGCTCAAGGTAATTATTATGGAGCTGGTGATGCAACTGGTGCTGATCAGCTTGTCACCATACTGGGACAACTCACTAAAGTTAAGAATAATAAGCTTACTCGTATGGAGCACCCTGATCCGCAACATGGAAGATCAATGGTATATCGCTTCATGAGGAAACAACCACCAACAATCAATGGGAGTAAAAATCCCTTAGTAGCTGAGCAATGGATAAACTCCTTAGATAAAATATTCCATGCCTTGGGGAGTAGCGAAAGGGAGAAAGTTGTCATGTTAGTTTACCACCTCACTAGAGATGTCAATCAATGGTGGTCACTAATTGAAAACATAAAGGAAGATGATGAAGTATCAAATATGGAATAGAGGGTGTTTTAATAAATTTTCTTAGAAAAATACTTTCCTCATGACCATCGATCAGATATGGAAATAAAATTTCTCAGTCAGAGGAAAAAGGAGGATGGGGATGTTGCAAAGTATGAAGCTAACATTACCAGGTTAGCGAGGCATGAGGCATATTATATAAATAACCCAAGAAGTAATATTGATCATTTCTTTTTTGGGTTAAAACAATTTCTCCATCAAGATTTAGTATCGCAGTCTTCCTCAACGTACGAAGAAATAATCTCTTGTTATATCAAGACAGATAAGGAATTCTCTAAATCATATGACAATAATGTAAAGCAAGAGAAGATGATAATGGTGGATCAAGAGATAGATAAAGGGAAAAGGGGAAATAAGGATTTTTCATTATGTGATAATTGTGGTAAGAAACAACCCAGTACTTTCCTAAAAGGAATGGAAGTTTGTTACAAATGTAGAGAAAAAGGTCACCTGACTCAAGATTGCAAGGGAAAGAAAGAGGTTTTCAATGTTGAATGATACAATTGTAGATAAATGGGGTATTATGAAAATGAATTCCTTAAGATCCAAGGAAACATACCTTAGAAAAGGACAAGGGAGAAAGGCCAAGCTTATGTTGTTACTACAGATGAAGTTGTATAATTATTGTATTTGTGTTTTTGGACTCAAGAACTATATTATGGTTATATGAATAATGTGATATATATAAGGATTGTACTACGATACTTGTTGTTTTCATTAAGGTTTTAATATGATGAAGGTAATAATATTTTTAGTATGTGACAATAAGAGATACATTACTTTGTTTGGGGAATCTGTTGTTTCAATTGATTTTGGAATTTAGAGACCTTTTAGAGAAAGTCTGAACAGAGGTATTTTGGATAACAACAAAAGGTTGGAATAGATTACGTTGAACATTGGATAGTGTTGTTTATGGTTAAAACATTTATGAATATTATTTTTGGAATATTATAATACTATAGTTTTAGGAAAAGGGAAACCTGGAGGTCGTAGGATAACCCATCGCGTCGGACAAAGCTGCAGGAATCGAACCCAAACTATAGTGCGACATGCTTTTATTACCTACCACTATCCTACAGGAAGTCCTTGGTTATTACAAAATACTTTTCCTAATCTAAATGTTATCTGTTAATATTTGTAACCTTGTATGATTAGGATAAATATAATATTTTTTAGTTCTATTACATTTTGCGGTGAAAGATGGGTTTGTGGAAAAAATTTATTAAAGAATGAATGTATACATGACAACAAAGTATATTTCCTTACATTCTTAGTAAATCTCCAATATAAATCCCACAACCTTATGAAAGGTAACATAAAACTAAAACATTGTCGGTTAACTTTTTCAACTGGGGAATCAATACCCGTTTAACCAATCAAAAGTTTGTGATTTTCTTGATGTTAACTTTCTCCGAAACCTCTTGTCTACAACTCTCCATTGGAACTTGATGGTTTGTTTCTTCCCCATATCCATGTTTTCATATAATCCTAGTATGTGATATCTTAGGGGACCTTTTTTACTTCTCTTTCTTTCCATTAAAGTGATATTTTTATTAACCCTATTTCTGATATGGGTTTCCCACAAAGGTATTTTCTATTTCAACATTTTATTTTCGAAAAACATTTTCAAATTGGGAGGATGCAATTTATTGAAGTAGTGTAGAATGTAACATCCCATGCTTCAACGATACGCTCCTCTTTCAATAATACAATATCTTGCATTGTACCCATGATTCGAGATTCTAACACATCACAACCAATCAAAGTACCCGTTATGAATAGTAATAACCAGTTTTTGAATTATATAAATTCTATATTTCAAAATGGACTTCAATTTTTAGATTCTTTATATTTAAATTAACCTATGATTAATTATTGGTGTTTTTCTGAGAAAATCCAATTTTTGATGAATAGTGAAAGATACTTAAAAAAACTTTTTAATAAAAATAATTTATAGTGATAAGTTACTACTATTGTCTGTTTTTAATGTACAATTAGAATATAATTTTACCATTTTATCTAATGGTGGTCATTAGAAATTATTTCACTTTGACATTAGACATAAAAAAATTTCAATCTTTTGATAGATATTTTTTCTTAAAAACACGCTATTTGTTTGTACAGCGGGAATTAACTATATAATTTATTAATGAAAATTATATTTTTTTAATTTGGTAAAATGGAAATCATTTTTTAATTTTGAATATCAAATATAGCATAGGGTGAATTTTTGGTATTTTTCTGATAATGTTCATTTTTAATAAATAGTGAAAAATGTTGTACTTTAATTCAAAACTACCTTTTAATCCAATTTATTTATATAGTTATATTGTCATTTAAATTGGTTTTAAAGTATAATTGAATTATGTTTTAATCTATTAATACAATTTTGTTCATTTTATGTAATTTCACTTTTCAATTGGTTGTAAAAACAAGTCAATCTTTTGATAGATTTTACTTCTTAAAAACTCGTCTTTGGTTTTGACAACGAGAATTATTTTTAAATTAAATACTGAAATTTATATGTTTAGAATTTTGTAAAATGGATTCCATATTTGGAATCAGAAGGTCCAAATAATATAATTAGGACTCTTTTATTTATGGACATTATGAATAGTAACGACGATAATTATCATTAATTATCGTGATTAATTAGTAATCGGGTAGTTAGGGATAATGAAATAATATCATAATAATATAAAATGACAACAAAATTTGTCCTAATGGTATTAGTTGTGTCATGGACGAACATGTGATTCCTTATGCCAACTTAGGGACCCCACGGCATCACTTTTGTGTGATAGTGACATTTTATCATTTTATATTTTCTAAAGAATGGAAAATATAACAAAAGTATATAACAACTAAGTAAAAAAATTTAATTTTGTCTAAATAATTGATCTCTTAGACTATAAATATTCATTGGGAATCTAAAAATATTTCCTACATCATGTTATTTGTTTTATAAATTTTAGACATTAAATAAATAATTATCTTTATGACACCATGATGATGCAATGATTAGCTCATTAATGAACGATTTAAATAAAATGAGAAGATAATGTAAAATCTATGACTTACACTTGTCTAAACACAATTATATGGGTTTATTTCAAACCCTTATTGCCTTATCCTAGAAATATATCATTGTGGGACCTTTATAATCTTAAAATAATTTCATAATAAAGTCACATTTCAATCTTACCAAAAGAGCCCCACCTCTCCTAATATAAAAGGCACCCACCTCTACCACATTATTCACACCATCAAAGCCATTTGGCTTGGAAAAACTATGAAACAAAACTCTCTCAACTTACCTCTATTACCCCTAGAAGCCTCACTTTGGTAGAAGTATTCCCAAGGAAGCCTTTGGCTCAAATCAATAAGATTTACCTGATTTTAAGGTAATGTATTCTCTTATATTCTTTTGTTTTATTTTTCTTATCCAACCACATAAACCATTTTTATTCAATTATTTTGTAACAAAACTAGAATATTCAATATACTAGGATATTTTTAGTAGAATTATTTGATTTAAACTTACACACACCTTTGTCTAATGGTTAAATAACATACTATTTCTGTGGGTGGCGAATTACTGGCTCACGAAATGATGATTGATCAATCTTCTTTTAAGGCATTTCATGGTCCCATTAAGATGTCAATATATTTATATATGATATATATTATGTTTATGTCTACCGTATGCTTCTGTATTTTTCATTTATTTATTAACTTTATGATTTTTATTATGGGTAAACGCGATAATTTCATTTTAGGAAGTGCCGACTACCGCCCCCTCAATGTTATTTGAATCGTTAATGCCATACGTGGGATGTATATAAAGGAAGAAGTTAAATGATATTATATATCATATTGTAATTATAATATACCTTTATATAATTATGATTTAATTCCATTAAATATGAAATAGAAATGAATGTAGCATTCATGCGTACGTACGACTTACCGTCTCCATGAATGATGCATTTCATTTCTTACATCTAAATGGTATGTGATATTATAAATGCATGTATATACTAGATATATATGATATATATGATATCTAGATCATTAATATAATTCTAGAGATAATTGATATTTTACCACATTAACAACTTGTAATTATAAGAAGTTTATTATTGACTCAAGTACCGAAGATCGAAAAAACGCCGGTTATTAACTTAACTGGCTACATAATGTTCATAACATGGTAATAAGTGATTTAAAAGGAATAATGAACTTGAAAAAGGTTATTAAGAAAGTATATATTAACTCTAGTTTATTATTCATTATATTAAATAACGATAGAGTCTAGTCAGACATGAGGTAAGTGTTAATTCTACAACCTCTTCATTATTCATGGTTGTTCATATATAATTATCTACTGGGACCTCTTTATCATCCACATCCATGATTCATAAAAAAGTCATTCAAAAAATTTTTACTATTTATTAGAAAATGGGTTAAAGTAATTTATACCCTTATTTAAGCTTATATGTTTTTGAAATGAATCTTTTCGTCATTTTCCAAACAATTTACTTTTTGACATTTTTGATTAAATTAAGGTAAAAATGACTTTTTTTAACTTATAAAGTGGGTGCAACTATTTTCTGCTATTATAAATTCATTGAAGCCTCCCTTAAAATATTATAAGAATATTTTCTAAATAAATGTTTTCTATTACAATAATGTGTCTTTTAAACGATTTCAAAAAATATGTTTCTCTCAAATAGTTTTGATTTCATCTATGTCAACATACTTTGATAGATTTTAAGCTTATTTGACTTTGATTTATTATGTTTCAAAACATCCATATATTATTTAATGCTTTGTGATATTTTTGACTATGGATGTGTTATTTTTATAAAATTCATGGTTTATAGATAATATATTGACATTTTGTATTCATGTTTTAATACTAATGTTTTTGTTATGTTTAAACATGTTCATATGAGGATTTCATTGGATTCAATAAGAGACAGTTGGAGCCCACTATAGCTCTTCGATTCAATGGTGGGTCTCATGAGACAAACTAGTGTCTTGTTATGAGGCATTGACAAAATCTTATTTGTAGCCTTGGCACAAGGCCTTGGCTACGTGGTTATGATAGTCTGGCATTATGCATTCCACCATTATGAATATTGTTATTGATATTTCATGTGATTATTCACCTAGTAGAATATCCATGTCAATAATGAAATGGAATTGTTTAATTTTATTTTTTCCATGTTATTCTGAAGTTAAATTTTAAAAAGATTTTGTTTTAGTTATACATTACTTAAATGTTTATGTTTATTTATGAATGTTTCCTCTATATTGTTATCCTTACTGGGAAAATGATCTCACCCCTTTCTATGTTTTATTTTTCCAAAGATGTGATGAAATAATTTATGAATGACTTGGAGGGATAGTATGAGGGGATATGAGTGTGGAATATGAAGACTATGTTGTTGTTGTTTTATTTTTATGATGTAATGTATGATTGATGAATGTATCTAGTTATTCCAAGGATACTAAACTAATCGGTCCTTCAAGAATTGATATTTTTTGATCATGCCAATGTTACATAATAATGCACCGACTATGGGTAACTAGGGTCGGGGAATTACATCTGACCTATAATTAGCTAGATTGATCCTGATGGAATTAAGTATGGAAACATGTGCAATGTTTCAATAAAAATAAATTCCTTCAATTTTTAAATAACCATCACATATAAGAATAAGCCTATTTCTAGTAACTTTACATTTTTACATAAAATTATTATATAAAACAACAATTGTTCCAATTGCATTATTTTTTATGGTTCTATGATCAACTATCCATGTTTCATTATTTTCAATTTGATTAATTTTCCCATTAATATCATGGACCCACTCCAAATACTCAAATACCTCTTCAACATTTTATGGATAAATTCTTTATAGAAAAATAGTGAGACTAGTTTCCAAAAATCTTCTCTAAGTTTTCATACATTGATTCCAATCATTAATAATATTTTCAAAAATTAAATGTCTCTAATGCCTAATATTTTCATTTTTTACTTCATATTATCATTATCAAAACTAGAATATATATAATCGGCATTATCAATTTTAATCTATATACATATGTTTTTCACTAGGTTCAGTACTAAATAAATCATCCTCATCACCTAACATGATAGTTCAAATGATCCCCACTAGGTTCAGAGTGACTTTAATTTATTTTTTATACAAGGAACATCCAATCTTAATGTTTCTAATCGAGTTTTCCTCTACATATATTATTTTTATTAATCATATCTGGGCTCCTAAACCCCCTAATTTTTTTATTTCGTTTGAAACACATATAATATATAGACACCTTTAAATTTGGTCTTGAGATACATATATTATGAATTGATCTACCAATTATGCTCACTTATAACAATTAAAACATCATGATTGAATGTTCTTCCATCGATGTTATTGAGATATCAACTAGAGTCATATTCGTACTCATATATTTCTGTTGAGGAGTATATGGAGCATCAAAATAATGAACAATTAAATGTTTACAATGATATTTCATGAACTATATGATGGCACATTCATAAGCATTATTTTATCTTTTTCTCTTCCATTATGTGCATATGTTTTATACAATCCTTTTAAAACATTTGAATCTATCCATGGCCTATGATTTGTGTGACATTAACATAATTCATGTCGTTTTGATGAATTAATCTATGAAATTGATAATTTTTCATTCTCCACCAATTGAATTATTTTTAATTAGTGTACACGCATAAATATGGATTAGCTCAAGAGGTTTTTTATTTTGAATTTCTCCTCCTTTATGAGTTTTTTTCATCATTTTCCCCATTGATATGTTTTAAAAATACTAATTGTACCCTATTTCAAAATGGAAATATTCTTCACAATGAGTTAATTAATAATCATTTTTGTGTTCTTTATTCTATGGTGGATAAGTATTTTGTTGAAAAAAAAATTAGCCTTTTAACTTAAACAAAAACCTAAATTTTCTCCCTTGAATGGAAAAAATTATTAGGGTTGTCATTCATTTTATTATAATAAAGCCTTTATTTATTCTCTTGAATATTAATTGATTTTTTCTCAGTATGACTTAATTTTCAGTATCACATAGATGTAATAAATTCAAAAGAAATGTACTTTACTCTATTAATAAAAAGAAAATTATCGAGGAACTTTTTATTTTTTTCAATATTTGATATTCTACCCACTATAATATTATTTCCCAATTTCACATCTCCACCTAAATATTTCTCAATTTTTCTCAAATATTTAAGATCAATTGTCATGATATATGAAAAAACAATTTCCCTTATCCATGTTTTTCATATTTATTGGAATTAAATGTTATATATAGAACATTACCCCATTTATTGATTAAAATATGATTTTTATTAGTTTAAAATAATCTATATATATTAAAATAAGATGAATTAAATGAAAAACATACAAATGAGGTATGTCCTCCTTGATAACACATTCCACATTCCTCTTGAAATCTTGAAAAATTGTTTCTCACGTGAACTTTTTTCTCAATTTATTTGTGCTTCTATTGATAGCTCATCCATTTTTATTATATCCCCATTGATTCTTTCTCCCTTATATGTATAGTTAGAGACATAGTTTTCCACATGTTTTATATATTAGAGAAAACACCACATTATCAACCACAATATCCCTAAAACCTCCACCTTTTATTAAATCGTTAGCACTATTTTGGTTGTTTTATATTGTTTATATTAGTTTATTTTATGTTTTAAACATAAATTTCCATTGTATAACTTTTTTTAGACCAATATAAAGATCATATAAATTTATATATTTCCATATATGAATAGATTTATTATTTTCTTCATGATTTCCAACAAATATAGTTTGTAGTTTGATATTTGATTCTTATATGATTTTATTATGAGATGAATCATTAGAAGGAATTCACAATTTCTAAATTATATCTTATTAAGATCCTCTAATTGATGAAAATTTGCCCACCCTTTCCTATAAAAGATTTATTCAAGTCACATATTTTTTTACCTTTTTTCTTTCACAATTTAAGGTATCTCTTTCCTTAGTTTATAAACATCCTTACCCCCCCCCCCCAATAATAATGTAAGAAGTCATATAATTAAGTAATTTTCTCTTTTTAACAATATCAAGTATCATTTTTTTCAATTTATTATACTAAAAAGCATCTTAACATTTTATTTGACGTTTTTGTTTGAAATTCCTAGCAGTCGAGTATTATCCTCTCTAAGACACCCTATTTCCTTCAATCATATTTGGTCTTCAATATCATAATGATTTATTTTTTCTCATTCCCCTTCTTCCCTATACTTCTATCCATTGTTTCATGTTTAATCAGTTGATGAGTCCAGTTCTTCTTCATCATATTTTTTGATCACCCTTTGAGTGACATATCTAAAAGAATCCTCATTATTATAATTTTCTTGACTATCAAATATGACATTAACAAATATAGTGTTATTTCATATTTATCTGAATGACATTTTTTTATACTCCATTATATGACATTTCTTCATTGAATTTCTCATGTTGGTATACATCTTGGTAACTTAATTTTCCTTATTATATATTCTAGTTCCCATGGGATAATTTTCTAAGAAAAATACAACCTTTCCAAAAATAAGGAATTATAAATGAAGTTAACCATTTTACATATATCTTACACATGATAAGTTTCTTGAAATAAAATATATTGTTTCAAAAAACTCTTCAATACATTTATATCTATCTAAAATTCTATACTCCCATTATATATTAAATTATTTAAATTCTTTAAAAGAAGTTTAATTTTTTTAACTCTAATATTTTAAGAGATTTTATTATTCACATCTCATGATGGATTATTGTTTTGTGGAATTTATTAGTGGTTATGTCATAAATATCTCTATCTTTAAGTGTCATGATCATGGAATAAAATTCATCTTATTAGATTCTCATATACTTCTCCACCACAGTTGAACCTTTAATATGTTTACTTAATACTCTAATGATATTGATAATAAGATTACCTCTGGTAAATAATTCAAAATATATTTCATTTTCGTAAATTCTAATATATTCAATCTATTGTTTATAAATTTTTGGTTTGGATTATTTTACCATTTTGTTTCCTTCAAAGAAATTATTAATATTTTTCTTAATATCATTATATGTTCTGTAACCTATTATTATTATTTTATTATTTAACAAAGGATATAATAATGAATTCATATATTTTATATTACATTCAATATTTTTATATTCACCAAGATCACATGTCATGGTATCCTATGTAACAAAGAATGATATTGGACAGAATAGAACCCATAAAGCCCTATATAAAGAATTTAAGGTACTATTTTCTATTTCTAGATATAAAATAATTTTCTTTTGATTGATGAGATCCCATTTATATTAACCACGTTTTTAATCCATAAAATATTCTTAAGGGAAACACTAGAAATTGGTTCTAGATCTGGTAAAAAAACAGGATCACCCAAAGGGTTAAACACTAAGAGGGTTGAATTGGTGATTAAATATTTTATCACTTTTGTTGAAATCGCATGTTTATTCCACAAAATTATCTCACAATATACACTAATGAACTAGATTAATGAACATAGCACACGTTTTAACATGTTTTCCCTCTTTTATGAATGACTACATCCCCAATTTTTTATTGATTTTCCTTAAACACATTGTTTTACTTATATTATCAATAAAAATATAGAAAAGGGTATTACCATAGACCCATTAAAATGGAAGGATTGAAATAGAAAAATATATTGTAAAAAATGAAAAAAGTACTTTTTTAAAGAAATATCACCAATAAATATTTGACCCTTTACACGTGCAAGATATTATATAAATCTTATTCATCATTTGGAATCATTTTGCTGATCAGAAGGTGTCATTCCCCATTTGAAACAAAGGATTTTATTTTTAATAGAGTATCAACATTACTTCAAATTATAGATTAGTTTCTTATTATTTATTTTTATCTTTTATATTCAAAATATTATATGAATATAAGTTGGATTAAAAATGTATAGAAACGTCACTTATTTTTCAGATTCCTGAACTCCTCATTTAGTGCTTATTAATAGCTATATAAAATCTTTCACAATTGACTGCATTCAATGAAAATTACAATCCTGATAATGATCATAAATTAAATCCACATTAAGACTCAGTATGTTTTTACCTTTTATAGTTCTATAATATATTTTGTAGTTATGTATTTGAAAATCTCATCCATGTGTTCATGGATCCGTAAAACTAAAACGTGGCATAATTTTGTACACCATGGAATTCTATTAAAATATTTCTTAGTTAGAATCATGATCAATTTGAATAATCTTGATGTTCGAATCTATGACGATTAGTTCAAATTAGTTTCTGAATTATTATTTTCCTTCTAATTTAATTTTCGGGAAATTCTAGATTTTTTAAAAGTAAAATATCTTCCATATAGGAAAAAGTTTATACATGATATTGGTATCTGACATTGTCTGAATATTATACACAATAACATATCTTGCACAAATAAAATATATTATGTGACTCATAGGTTCTTACACAACCCAAATATCATTCAATAATAGCTAAAGATACATATTGGTTGGGTTCCTTATATGAACATCAACTATCTTACCAAAGGATCATGTGTATTACCTATGGAATGTATTTTTGTAAAAAGTTTACCTTTGATGTATTCACAGTTTTTTCCACAACAATACCTTATATGATTTCTCATAGTTTTACACATTTTCCAATACATCTTATGAAGTACAATATATCATAAAAACTACCCAAAATATCTTATTATAGGTTGATAATTCATTTCATCTATAATATATAATTTTGAAAAAGTTTCAACTCCATCATCATAACTCAACGTTTTCTCAAACCATCTTAGAGTCACTACAATTATTCTCATTCACTCTCAAATACTTATACATAAATCAAATCCCTTATAACATGTTATATACCATGATACCATCATTATTACACACTTTTCATTAATTTCCCTGATATAACATCTCAAAAAAATAATAAAATGTAATCAAATTTTGATAATAAATAAAGCATTATCCTCAGTGGGTTTTAATAATTCATTGTTGGGATTACTACCTATTAACATAAACATAGTGGAAGGATTACCATAGTTAATTTGGTTCAATACCTAGTGCCGTAAATATAATATAAATATATATAAATCATTAACAAATTAATTATATGGATATATATTTTTGCAAAAACCCATCACATTTAGAAAATAATACATACGTCTACGACATGAACATGAAAACCTTTACAATTCCATCATAGATTATTTATCCCTGAGCAAAGAAATATGTTTCATGAATATATCCATAAAACATGATCATAATAAATCACGAAAAATAAGTAATATGTCATAATAAGGTAATATAACTAGTGAATTACAATAGATATTAAAGCTGACAATGATTCTTTATTTGTTATCAATACAAATTTACATTGGAAAAAAATAATTAATATCATTTACATTTGTAAACTTATATTTTAAATGAAAATAATTTTTAAAACAATGGGAATAAAAATAAAATTTTAGAACCATTAAAAAATGTAGAGGATGCTACATATATGAATAAAAATATGGTGAGAATTGTGTTCATACATAAACTGTTAGAAAAATTCTTTCATATTTTTGTAAATAAATTCAATAAAAATGAATAGTATAGAAAATGAGAAATTATATATTCTTTTAATTATTTTGAAAATAAATTGATGGAAAATAATATATATACATAATAAATCCAATAATTATAAATAAGAAAAATTATAAGACAAAATAACGAAAATGAATTTTGTAGGTGAATACTCTCGATTGAAAAGAAGACATAATGTTGGTTCCACTTAAAATAATCCTTTTAATTGATTTCTAAACCAACAGGAAGTGAAATTTTAGGAAAATATGTAAATCATAGAAAAAATTAAAGTAGAAGAAAAAATATAAGGTTTTGTAATCAAATTAAAAATAATTTCCCCTCATGGAAATTTAATATAAAAACCCTCATTTCTAATGTAAGATTTGAAAATAAACCCTTACCTCAGACTCCCTCTCGATCAAACAAAATATTACTACATATATAATAAATTAAATTTTATTATTCATATTAATAATATCTTTATAAATATTAGTTTCAATCAATACTAATAATTTATAATTTTTTGTTACCCATATGTTAGATTTTTTTAATTAAAAACTAATATTTAGGTATTGGGGGTTCTGTTTTTTCCTTGCATGTTCTAGGTTGGAAGTTATCATATTTTCCCTTTTATCATGGTTTTCCACTTACATAATATTAATGATGATTAAATTTCTATTTTTGACATATTTCTTTAGTCTCATGGCGATTTCATGGATCTTATGATGATGGTCCACAAATAACACTTAAAATTATCATTCGTATGAATTTTAATTCAATAAAAAGAATTGATTTTTTTAATGTATATACTTATATATAATACTATATAATAATTATGAAAAATATATAAAATGGATCATTATTAAAATTATTAAAATTATTTATGTTTCCTTAGTCATTCATCATGTAAACAATATAATATCCTTCCTAGGGGTTGGAAAACTAAAAAAACTAGAACATGTTATAACGATTGAATGATTAAAACCATGTTATTTTATAGTAATAATTTTACCCTTATAAAATTATAATGATTTTAAATAAATTTTATTAATTTAATAATTTAGATTCCCGAATCTGTGGATGATGATGATATAGACTAATTATTAAGGATAAGATAAAACATATATTTAAAACTTAAATTTCTTCATAGAGAGACTCATAGAAATAAATGATATTGGACTCCTTATTAGAAATGTTTTCTAAACATTGGAGGGGTATGTTAGGGAGATAATTTTGGTTGGTATTAAAGATTAAATAAAGTAAATTTGTAGGATGTGGTGGGTATATTAGGGGTCTTTTTTGGTGATCTTGAGTGGCATTCTCATAAATTATGATTAATTAATGTATAAAGATTTCTTTGTAAAAAATAACGTGTAAGAATATGAAAGAATGATAAATAATGGTTTAGGGGAGGAAACAATTCCCTTATCCAACCAATTGAAGATAAATTTTTTGGGGATAGTTTGGTCCATTTCAAATTATTAAAATCAACTTACCTTATTTCAGCCTTTATGATTTTGACTAATGTTTACCATGGTAACATATTTTAATCAAAAAAAAATTTATCACCAAATTTGGATATGATGATTCAAAATATGAAATTAATTTAAGTCGATTCAGTATATAAATATAATAAAAATAAATTTTAAAATAATAAATATATAACTCATAAAAACGTTTTATATAAAAATATATTTATAAACCCAAAAATAGATTTATTCTTATTCTTTAGTTAATATTAATCAATAAAAATCATTATTTTATCATATAATATAAATAAATAATATATTCCATTAAAATCATTCTCCAATGGTGATTTATTTGATTATTAACAAAAATATAACCAAAGTAACAAAATATATTTCTTTAAAAATTGTCCCCTTTAATAGTAAATTAATATTAATCACCCCTGATTATCATTCTTCTGACAACTCATTTTTATCGATCAATCATTATCAGAATATTTCTTTTAAAATATCAAACCATTCTTTAAATATAATGTCTAAAAAATAAAAACCCCCAAATTTATAATAAAGTATTAATATCTTTTTGTCTCTATCCAAATTTATTTATTATATGTGAATAATATTATTTTTAATTTGTTACCAACAATTACTCAACATCATTGTACAAATTAGATATAATTATATCAAACAACAATATATCTAAATGGTCTTATATATATAACAGTGTTCTTATATTCCTATATATATCCTTAAATATATATATATATATATATATATATATATATTAAACCTATATAATTCATTAAAAAATTTATGTTGTGATTCTAATGTTTTTCTTCCTTTCTATAGTTATAATGAGAGGTATTATCTTCAATTAAAATCATAAGGATAAAGAATTAATGTTCACATATTTTATTTGTTTAAGGTTTCATTCCAATAATAGTTTTTATTAATATATTTAATGTAACATTATAATAATTATTAATGATTATATTTCATTATAATATTTCACCTCTTTCATATATATAATTATTTATTTTAGTTTAATATTTTATTTATTACACGCAATCAAACACACATGATTTATTTAAAGTAAATTAAATACTAAAATATTGGGGTGTTATATGTCATCATTTTAGATTACTTCCCCATTAATATGGTTCCCTGATATATCATACTTAATGGAAATTAATTATACAATATTCTTATAGGTATATATTCTTTTGTTAATGAAGATACCTATTTCCACATCAGTATATGAGAGGAATGTGAACCAATAGTAAATATAATGACCACAGTATTTATAGAATAATACATTTTCATGTTTATTAATATTTAAGATTAAGATATTAATTTTAGATTAAAAAGACCATGTTTTATGATAGAGTACTTGACACACAACAATAGGTTTCTCTGAAATCTTACATTTCACACAACATTGAGTTTTACCAAAATATAATATAAATATAAATATTATTATTTTAAATAGTAGTTAACACAAAGTTGTTTTTTTGGAGGGAATGAATAGAACTAACTAAAATATTATTTTACATTTTTTTTAATTGTTTTTACATTTATTCAATAAATTTTACCATCTTAAAATGATAATGAATTCAGTTTTATGCATATAATACTATATTGTTTTTAAAAGGTCATGTTACCGAAATTTAAAGGAGAAACCTTTTTAAATATATTTTTTGTCACTTTTATATAATCTATTTGAAAAAATAAACTTCTTATTGAGAATTTGGACATAAAAGTTTACTTTTTTTAATGTTTTTTTAATTTTCTGATAAAGTTCATTTTTTTAATGAATAGTTAAAATAAGGCCTTTTAATTCCAGACTGCATTTTCATATCATTAATTTATATAGTTAGATTGTAATTTTAATTAGCATTAAAGTTAAATTGGAATTAGTTTTTATAATTTGATCCATTAATGGTCATTGTAAGTAATTTCATATTTAAATAGGACATAAACACATGTTAAACGTTTGTTAGATTTTACTTTAAAAAAAAAATTTGTTTTGACAACTGGAGTTAGTTTTAAAATATTTTTTATGAATTATTTGTTTTCAATTTGGAAAAATTGATTCCATATTTGTAATTATATTTTTCAAATTTGTAAATAATTTTCTTTTATTTTTGAGACATTATGAATAGTAACTTCAGTAGTTATCTTTATTTACCATGGTTAAAGGGTAAATATGGTAAATAAGGGTGAAAAATAATATTATAATAATAATAAAATACCTTAACACATGTACTAATTCTATTTTATGAGATATGTCTGACCATGGGAATCATTGGGTTAATTTGAGGACCCCATGGAGCCACATGGGTGTGATAATGAAAAATTATAAGAATTAATTTAAAGTAACGATAAAAATAGCATAAACATGTATATTTTACTAATACAATTTTAATGTAGGATTATATAACTGATATGTTTGACTATAACTAGTAATTATAAATCTAAAACAATTTCCTACATTATGGTATTTTATTTATAATTTTTATACATTTAATAAATAAATTTGTTTATGACGCAACGATGATGCATTAATTACATTATTAATGAAAGATTCAAATAAATGATATTATAAATGTTAAAGTAAATGTAATTTTATTATTTTTATGCCATACAATAATTTTATGGATGATTATGAAATATTATATTTGAGATAATTCATTTATTTAGGAATCAAGTTTTTATGACATTCACAAAAATAAATTATTCAATAGTGTTAAAATTGTCAAAAATGAGTTTTTAAACCAAATAATATTCTATTAAAAGATATAATAGTCCTCCAAATATAAGATTCTACAAAATAACATATATAATTATAATAATTTCATTACTGATCCAGTTTTGTTTCTATTGGAATTTTATATTAATTATTGTAACCATATATTATGAAAATACAAGAAGACATGGTAGGAGTTAATGCTTTTAAGTAATAAGGTTACTTTTAGGACCTAAAAATTTATAAAACCTATTGGTTGATAGGATTTAAACTCATTATCATCTTATCCTAGAAATATATCACTGTGTAACTATTATAATTCAAAAATATTTTTATAATAAAATAATAATTCAAAACTTTCTTAAAGTTCCCCTCCTCCCTCTTATAAAAGGCCCCCACCTCTACCCACTTACTCTCAAATATCAAGCCCCTTGTCTCATCCAACATCTGATCACATAATCTCCTATCATATATCCATTACTCATAGAAGCTTTACCAGTGGCATAAGGAAATTAAAGAAATCCTTTTGTCTTAAATCATAAAAAGTTACCCGATTTGGAGGTAATGTCTTCTCTCTAGTTCCTTTCATTTGTTTTCATTCTTCACTCCCTATTATGTTATTATTATATGATTAAATAAAAACACTAGTATAAAAAATATACTAGGATTTTTTTATGATAATTAGAAAAACATCACTTACAAACACCTCCATCTAATGAATATGACCATTCTGTTTCTGTGTATGGTGAACTACTACCTCACGAAACAATGGTTGTTTAATTTTATCCTACCACCTCTCATGGTGGAAACTATTATAAAAAATTAATTTTATATGATATATATTATATTTATATTTTCTATATGATTCATTAATTTTATATTTACAATATACCTTTATTCATTCCATAATGTGTAAATACGATAATTTCATTTAAGGAAGTGTTGACTACCTCCCCCTCAATGTGATATGAATCGTTCATGCCATAAATTGAAAAATTAAGGATGGAATTAATGAAAATAATAAACATATATAACAATGATAGTATAATGTAATTATAAAATATCTATGTGTCATTTAGTTTTCAATCCTCTAATATGACAACGAAAAGAAAGTAGCATTCATTGGTACGTACGACCTACCGTCTTGAGGAATAGTGTATCTAATTTCTTATCTCCAAATGTAATTAACTATTATAAATACATATATACTAGATAGATATGATATTTAAGTCATTAATAATATTCAAGAGATAATGTACTTATGACCACATGGATAATTTTCATCAAAACAAGTTCATTTTTTGACTCAAGTACAGAACATCAACAAAACATCCGATATGAACTCAAATAATTAAATAATTGATATAAAATTTTAATAGTTCATATAAATTTAATAATGAAATTTAAAAATGGTCTAAATAAATTATAAATTAAACTTTTTTTATTTTTTAGGAAATTAAAGAACGAATGATACAAGTCAGACTCATGGTAATGGAACTTCGTAACCCAATTTCCATTATTTGGGTTGATCTTCTACTTCATAACTATGTCATGCTATGATTATGTGATAAATGAATTTTTATATCTTAACATGTACTTATACATTCTTTTTATGGATTTATAGTGAATAAAAATTACCGATCTATTTTATTTACAAAATGATCTTTGTAAGGGAAATCTTAACTCAATCTCATTTCAATGAGTTAATATCCATGTCATTGGTTTTGTTATTTCAATAAAATGTGTCAATGAATACTGATTATTTTTCACTGTATTCCAATTTATATTGGCTATAATTATATTATTTACCCATAATTATTTCATTTATTTATCTTTAATCTAATGATATGATCATCGTAATAGATTTCATCTAAATTTACTTTCTTTTGAAAATAAATTGTCGTTTTGCACAAATTCACATTTATATAGTGTATATACTTCCCTTTAACATCTTATATAATGAATTTATTTATTATCATTATATTATTATTTATTTTTAATTTTTTTCTATAATTTTTTTTATTCATATATTATCATATGTGGTAAGGGGTTTAGCCTCAATCTCCTTTCATTGAGACATTTCTTGGTGAAATGAACCTATATTTCATTATAAGGTGTATATATATTACCTTTTACATTACTTATCCATATTATATCTATAATAATGATATTTAATGTCTTTTAAAATGTTCTATATTCATTTGGTGTATAATTTGTGTGTTCTAAATTGTAATGTACTCTTTATCTAAATCATTGTTTAAATGGTTTAATGATTTAATCTTATAAATACTTCTATTTCATTTACATGTTTTAAAAATGAAATTAATGAATTATTTATATGGACATGAATGTTTTTAACTATAAATTAATTTCAAATGTTTCAAAGTGGTATGGGAAACTTTGATTCACCAATATTTTTTTAAAGTGTTTTATTTGTGTTTTAAAATGGGGATTGATTATTTCAATAACATTGAATATTATATATATATATATATCATGAATGGAATTTGTCAATTTTATATCACTATTATGTATTGATGTTTAATTTACAAGTTTACTATTATATTTTAAAAGAATTTGTTTTCATTTATGTGTGTGCGGCTTGTAAATATGAAATGTGATTTCAATGTGGAAATATTATTTTTTATTTATGCTAGGTTTATGTAATATAATTATATTCTGGTTCATAGTAATTACTTATGTATATGGGCTGTTATAGGATTAAAAAAGGTTAGGTGATATCAGGATAGCTTTCCAGTGCATCGGGTAATGTGTTAGAGGTAAACGATAAAGTTTCTCCGAATATATTTAGGGAATTTACTCTGATGGGTATCCCAAACATAACCCGTAGGGCGACTCCCTATGTACCTGGGAAAGATACAATGTATGTATTATATAGATACCACATGTTACCTTTATGTTTTATCATTTATATGAAGTTTTGTAAGAATCATATGATTACATGATGTAAGATACCTAGTATATGTTTTATGCTTGAAAAGTATGACTTTCTGAAAATGTTTTCATGGGATTTAAATATTTTTGGACTAACAGTTTTATTACTTAATTTATATTCCTTAATAATATTTTTATGCTCATATCATGTTTTGAAATATTTTTCACATGACATAAAGAAGAGTATAGTCAATGATGGGATCAAGGAAAAGATAAGTCATTAAAACATGAAACGAAACCATGTTTCTTTTTAAAGAGTTTTTTATTTTATGGAAAAAATGGATAGTGAGTAGAATTCTATACTTATAATATTTAAGTTTTTATGTATGAGTTATGAATTAATTATCTAATGATCATAACCTGAAAATATTCTCAATATAAATTAAATTCAAAATGATTACTTATATCAAGATTAAGTAATTTTTTATGACGGGGCCTTATAGTTGGTGTCAGATGAATGGTTTAGACATCTTTAGGGATTACGAGTTTTGCATAACCACATGGTAAGTCTTTATGTCTATTATTTCAATTAAATCATTATTTTATAACTTTTTCAGATCAATTAAAGTTGGTTAAAATGAAAGGAGGAGTATTTATAAAAATATTAATATCTCTTTCTGATCATATGCTTGAAATAATTATTGAAAATTCTTATTCAGATGATTGTCAAACATTTTGTAGTATACAACTCAACTAAAAGTAGTTGTTTGAGATATCAAACACCTCCACTATACCACAATACTATCTTGGATCATGGGTTTTATTTAATCGAATCCCATTTTCTCAATATTATCATATTGTCAAGTAAGGTAAATATTATCAAGGCATTTTCAAATATTTTACCTTATCAACAGATTTTAAAACATATTATGACTTTGAAAACAGTGTTGAAGAAAAATAATCGTATGCTACCTATTTATAATTTCTTTTAAAATATAGTTTTTCACCATATACTTATGGTATTTTAAAAGGATGATTTATTGAACTTTTCATCTTAAAATTGGTCTGAAATTTTTATAAAAATCAAGTGCTATTATGTATTGAAATTATATTTCATACATGATTATTTTCAAAAACTATTTTTCTATAAACACCCATATGACTTAATTTGAGGAATGTGTATTTGGATAAAAAATAAAATTATTTTGAATGATATCCAAATAAATGTTACAATGCATGGACCTTATATTTATGTGAGTAAGATGATGATGATACCAGATAGACATTAGGGTCATGATATGATATTCTTTCTGTTGGGAATAGTTTTGTGTTATCATGTGGAGGTGACAAAAATAACAATATATATAAGACTTCGTGAATTAAAATTTTGATGTGATTATGATTTGGGCTGAAAATTAAAATTATAAGATAACCATTGAGGTTAAAACATGTTAGGGTTATTTTTTTAGTTTTATAAAAAGGGAAAACCAACAAGATGTGTGACAACACATCACAGTTGGCAATGTCATAGGAATAAAACCCACAACCAAAGGTCAATAAGTGTGCATCACTTACCACTAGCCTACGTGAAGTCCTTGGTTATTTTCACTTATTATTTTTAGATAAATGATTCTATGGATCAAGAATAAGTTTATTTTTTGAGCTTCTGTTTTATTAGATGGATATCCATAGTATAGGAAACTGATTTGGTGATTAAGATATAAATGTAATTTCAGAATACGTTCACTCTTTTTGGATAACTATATGCTTAAGGGAAATAGAATACTATGGGATTTCATTTTAGGTGTAATGGTTAAATTTTATATTGGAAAAATCTATGTTTAAATTGTGTAATTATAGTGATTTGGGTTCTTCAGGGAAATGATTAACCTATCATAGATAATATCTTATTAGGTTATGTACATTTAAGTATGAGACTTTAAAATTAGTCGATCTTATTTAGAGATAAATTCTAAAATTTATCGTGGAAGATTTTGTGATCAAATACTTCGTAATTTTTGGGTTTTTATATTAGTTTGGATTATTTTGAATAATTTTAAGGAAAATTGTGTATTGAAAGGTCTTTTTTAAAATTTGGGAATTTTTTGTTGAATTTTGGAGATTAAGAGTTGTATTTATATTTATAAAAGATTATTCTTTTTGGACTGATCTCATGTTGTACTACCCATTTTTGTTTTGGTTAATATTTATAGATAAGGAAAATATATGGTTCAACTTATGTAGATTATTTGATTCATTAGAATTTGATTCTAGAATTTCAGGTGTGACCAATTCATATTTAATACACATCTATTGGAGAAAATATTATTTTGTGGTTGAAATTTATTTAAGAATAAAACTATAATAGACAAGTAAGAATGTTTCCTTATTTTCAAAGTAAATATCATAAAAATATTTCTCTACATTAAGAAAATTTTCTAAAAAAAATATATATTTTCTCTTTACTTTCCCTACTGGGAATTCAATGACTGTTTAACCCATTACATGTTTTTTGTATTCTGGTTGTTAACTTTTTCATAGTCATGTTTTCTATCACTCTCCATTGGAATAAAATGGGTAGTTTTTCTTCCATATCCATTTTTTCTTAAAATGAATCCTACTATGTGTTATCTTGGGTGAACTTTGTAATTCCCTTTCTTTGATTTAAAGTGATGGTTCATATTGACTCTTTTTCCGATGTGGGATTTTCAAAAAAGTTTTCAAGACCAATTTTAAAATTATGGGGACATAATTTACAAAATGGGGGAATAACATAACGACCCGGATATTTATAGAATAATAAATTTTTATATTTATTAATATTTATGAATAATATATTAATTTTATTTAAAATACGTCAATTTTTCCAATAGCATACTCAATAAACAATAACATGTTTCTCTTAAATCTTACATTGCACGTAACATTGAGTTATACCGAAAAATAATATAATTTTATTATTATTATTTTCAATGGTAGTTAACGCCTACACGTTGTATTATTAGGAATGAATATAACTAAATAAAATATTATTTTACATTATTTTTTATTGTTTTATCATTTATCCAATAAATTTTAGAGACTTCAAATGATAATGATTTCAATTTTAATCCTAAAATGCTCTAATATTTTTAAAAGGTCGTTTTACCACCTTTTGAAGAAGAACCCTTTTTAAATATTGTTTTTGTCACTTTTATATGTTATATTTGAAAAAATAAACATATTACATTGAAGTGGGACATCAAAATTTACTTTGGTTAAATTTTTGGTAATTTTCTGATAAAGTTCTTTTTTAAATGATTAGTGAAAAATACTTCATTTAAATTCAAAACTGCCTTTTCATCTAATTTATTTATACAGTTTTTGTTTTCATTTTAATTGGTTTTAAAGTTTAATTGGATTAATATTTTATCATTTAATATAATTATGTTCGTTGGAAGTAATTTCACAATTAAATTGGAAATAAACTCATGTCAATCTTTTGATAGATTTTTATTCATAAAAACACACTTTTTAGTTTTGACAACTGGAATTAATTTTAAATAATTTTATAAACATTCCGTGATTCTAATTTGTAAAAATGGATTCCATATATGGAATTAAAAGTTAAAAAATTTTCAAATAACTACCTTTTATTTTTTGACATTATGAATAGTTACTTCAGTAATTATTTTTACTTACCATGGTTAAAGGGTAAATATAGTAAATAAGAGTAAAATGTTAATATTATAGTAATATTAAACTACCCAAACACATTTCCTAATTCTATTGGATAATATATCTCTGATCATGGGAATCCTTGGGTCGATTTTGGACCCCATGGAGCTACATGGGTTTGATAATGACATGTTATAAGTATTTATTTACTGTAAAGAAAAATATAACAAAAACATGTATCTTTTACTAAAGAACATTTAATATAGGGTTATATATCTGATATATTTTACTATAAATAGTCATTAAAAATATAAAAATATTTCCTACATCATGGTATTTTATTTATATTTTTTATAAATTAAATATATAAATTTATATATGACACAATGATGATGCAGTGATTACCATATTAACGAAACATTCAAAAAAATGATATTATAAATATTAAAGTAAATTTAATTTGGACATTTTTATTCCATAAAATAATTTTATGGATGAAACATACATATTATATTTGATTTAGTGGCTTTTTTTAATGTAATCAAGTTTTTTGGACTTTAATAAAAATCAATTAATCAGTAATGTCAAAATTGACATAAATGAGTTTTTAAAATAAATACTATTTTATTAAATGATATAATAGTACTAAAAATATAATATTAGGAAAAATAACATATATAATGTTTAAAATATCATTGATGGTCCACTTTTTGTTCTCTTGTAATTTTATAGTATCTATAGAAACCATATATTATGAAAATACTAGAATACTTGGTAAGAGTTAATGTTTTTAACTAATTGTTAAATCTAACAGACAGGGTTAAATTTATGACATAAACTTGTATAAGATCTATTGGTTGATAATATTTAGACCCATTATCATCTTATCTTTGAAATATATCACTTAGAAATATTATAATATAAAAACCAATATATAATAAAATAATTTTTCAAGACTTTTATAAAGTGCCACCCCTCCCTCTTATAAAAAGCCACCACATTTACCCACTTACTATCACCTATAAAACACATTTGATCATCCAAATTCGGTTCAAATAATCTCTCAGCATCTCTCCCTTCATCCTAGTATCCTTACAATTGAAATAATGTAATTCAAGAAAGCCTTTTGGCTTAAATCAAAAAAAGTTACCCGTTTTGGGGGTAACACCTTCTCTCAAGTTCCTTTATTTTATTTTACTTAATCACTCCCTATGATTACCTTATTCTGTGATTAAAAAACAAATCCAGTATCCTAAATATAATAGTATGTTTTTATGATAATTATTCAAACTACACTTATAAACACCTCCATATAATGGATACGAACATATTGTTTCTCTGTATGGTGAACTACTGTCTTACAAAATGTTGATTGTTCAATTTTCTCCTAACACGTCTCATGGTGGAAATTATGATGGAACTATAATTGTATATGATATATATTATATTTATATTGTCTCTATTCTTATATATTTTTTATTTATAACATGCCTTTATGATTTCCATAACGTGTAAATATGAAAATTTCATTTGAGGAAGTGCGGACTACCACCCCCTCAAAGTGATATGACTCGTTCATGCCATACCTATAATGTATAAAGGAAGTAATTAATGAAAATATGTAACATATATAACATAGATATTATATTTTAATTATAACATATATATTTATCCTTTAGTTTTCAATCCATTAATATGACAAAAATATGAAAGTAGCGTTCATGTGTACGTACGGCTTACCGTCTTCATGAACAGTACATTTCATTTCTTATCTCGAAATTTTGTGGACTATTATAAATACATATATACTGGATATATGTGATATTTAAATCATGAGTAATATTCTGTAGATAATGGACTTATGACCACATGGATAACCTTCATCAAAATATGTTCATTTTTTACTCAAGTATCAAACTTTGACAAAACCTTTGATATGAACTTAAATAAATAAATAGTATCATTAACATTGTAATAAGTGATATAAAATGAATAATAAAATTTAAAAGGTTTGTAATTTAGGTATAAATTAACCTATGTTTATTATTCTGGAAATTAAAAAAAGAACAAGACATGTCAGACACATGGTAAGGGAACTTCTTAACCCAATTTCCATTTTTTGGTTGATCATCTACTTCTTGACTATGTCATTCTATGATTATGTGAGAAATGAATTTTGATATTTTATATTCTATTTATACTTTCCTTTTGGGTATTTGTTGTGAATACACATTATCTATCTATTTTATTGACAAAATGATCTTTATAAGGGAAATCTTAACTCAATCTAAATTCATTGAGTTAAATATCCATGTAATTGGTTTTATTTTTCTAATAATACTTGTGAATGACCTCTGATTGTTTTACACTGAATTCCCACTTATATTGGGTTAATTAGTATTTTTCACACGTAATTATTTCATTTATTTTTCCTTAATCTGATGATATGATCTACGTAATACATTTCATCTCAATTTACATTTCATTAAGACTTTAATGTTTTTATGCACAAATTCACTTTTATATGGGATATATATTACCCTTTGACATATTATATCATTAATATATTTATTATAATGATATTATAATTATTTATTAATGTTTTTCTGTAATTATTTTTATTCAAGTATTTTTCTAAAGTTGTAAGGTACTTCGTCTCAATATCCATTCATTGAGACATTTCATGTTGATATACACCTTTATTTCATTATAAAGTGTATATACATCTTCTTTTACATTACTTATCCATATAATATCTATTCTCATAATATTTAATGTATGGTAAACTGTTATAATTTCATGTGGTGTATAATTTAAGTGTTCAAAACTGTAAATTACTCTGTATCTAAAACATCATTTTAAATTTTTTAAAGATTTAATATTCTATATCATTATCTTTCATGTCCACATTTTCAAAATGGTTTTAAGGATGTATATATATTTACATGAAATTTTGTATCTGTAAATTATTTTCAAATGTGTCATAGTGTTATGTGACACTTTGATTCAAAAATATTCTTTTAAAATTTTTTATTTGTGTTTTAAAAAGGAGACTGATTATTTCAATAAATTTGAATAATTTTTATATATACGTCATGAATGGAATTTATCAATTTTATTTCCCTATTATTTATTGATTTTTAATTTACAACTTTACCATTTTATTTTAAAATAAATTGTTTTCATTTATGAGTGCGTGGATTGTAAAGATGAAATGTGATTTCAAAGAAGAACTATTATTTCTTCTTTTATAAATGGTTTATATGTTATGATTATGTTATGGTTCTTGGTAATTGATTATGTATATGGTTTCTTCCATGATAATCCAAGGTTGGGTGAACCCATGATATCCCTTAAATGCATTGTGTAATGTGATGGAGGTAAATGATAAAGTTTCTCCAAATAGATTTAGGGAATATATTGTGATGGGTATTCCAAATGTAACCATGATGGTTACTCCATATGTAGCCGTGAAATATACAATTTAATTATGATATGTTTGCCACAAGTTACCTTTATGTTTTATTATTTCTATGAATTTTTGATGGAATCTTATTATTACATGATGTAAGCTATGCAGTTTATGTTTTATGGGTGAAAAGTATGAATTTGATAAAATAATTTCATGGGTTTTAAATATTCATAGACTAAATGTTTTATTCCTTATTTTATATTACTTACTGAGCTTTTTATTCTCATCCAATTTTTTGAAATGTTTTTCATGGGTAATAAATAATAATAGATTCATGGATGGGATTAATGAAAAGATATGTCTTTAAAACATGAAATGGCACCATGTTTGTTGAGTTTGTGTTTTATAGAAAATAATGGACAGTGAGTAGAAGTATATACTTGTAATATTTAAGTTGTTATGCATGAGTTATGTCCTAATTCTATAAATATCTAAAAATGAAAAGAACTTTGATGTTAATTAAATTGAAATTAATGACTTATCTCAATATTAATTAATGTTTAAGGTCAGGGCCTTATAGTAATTCAACAACACATCCATTATAATAATAGGATAAATAGTTTTTTATATGGTATAATAAATAGGTACATAGGATACATTTTATAGAGTCATTTTGATGATTATTTAATGTAATATATTTAGTATTCATCATGGTAGAGGACCAATGTTTTTGCGGTCCTCTAATTTAAAATTTACATGTGTTAATAGTTTTAGAGTGGATATTTGATAGTGTTTGAGAGTGATATGTTTAGTTTTTCATTTTGTGTAAATAAAACACTCATTTTCTAGGATAGATATAGTTTGGTGGCTAGTTATTTTATTCTCCTTGTTGGGTTTGTTTGAAATGATTGTTGTGTTCGGTGTTTATGAAATGAAAATTATATTGGAATTTTTTGTGGTTTTTTGGAAGATATGAACTTGTATGATTCTCAGTTGAGGATTTGTAAGAAAATGGGAAAATGTGAAATGCCCTTTTTAGAACCTCATTATCCCTTATTTGATTGTTATAGGAGTTGTCTGTGGTGGTCAGTTAGGTGATCTATGATATAAATGATAAGGTAAGTGGTATATATTGTCACAATTCCTACCTCAGTGTCGGGATTTAAGGATGAAATGCTCATTTCCAGCTCTAATGTTCCATGATGAAGGTTAAATCCATGTATCTATAACAAAACAATCATTCTTGTTATGGGTTGTTAAGACCATTTTAATTTCCATGGAAACCAAATATTGGTTAAGTGAGGCAGACTATACCATTATGGGGTAATCACTATTCCATGGAGAGGGTCCCTAGAGTTTTCTTATAAATTTTGGGTTCTCTAAATCATTTATTTGGTCCTCCCAAATTCTACAACATCTTGTACAGCACTTGGATCTCCATGTGTAATCTTTAGATAATTCATTATCATTAAAAGGATCATTATTTATGTGGTTGATTCCATTTGATCTAATATTACTTCTTACATCACCCATATTCACATGATTCTTCACCTTGTATTATTTATCCATATTATTTTACCTATATTTAATTGGATATAGTAAAGAGGTTTCTTTAGCATTATTCTAGATCTCAGTCGACAATAAAGAATGTGTGATATCTATTGGATATTTGGAGTTCCCTTTGGGGATCCAGAGTAGAATAGACATTATTTGTCTTCTTTCTAATGTGAAATGATAATTGAATCTTTGTTTGAGGTTGGGATATCAAAAAATATTCTTTATTATGTATAAATTTAGAATTTTCATTATTTTTTATCATTTTTTAAATTGATATAATTGGACCGATGAACATAATGAACCATGCATAACAAATAAAAATAGTTGATGTTCTTTATATGCCCTTTATATTGATAATAATATTGATTATATGTTATTTCTTAGTTTTGTTTGTATAAATAAGGTTATAATATCATGTTTTTTTATTATCTGCATATCATGATCATAATTAGATAATAATATAATAATAGTAAAGGAAAAATTGAGATGTTGAAATAAAATTTTAATGGTTTTTTTAGTTTATGCATAAAATTGAAAATTAATATGTAACCCAGTCTCTATTAAAATCTATTCTTGTGGTTATTATTCAAAAACTATGAGATTACATCACATTCTTCAGTAATCAAGAATCCAAAATGGAAATGGGTATTCAATAGAAATCTCACCATATCAATATTTATCAATATTTCTTTTTATATAGGATGTTACATGAATTCATATTCTATCATTTTCTTCTTATACTTTGATCCCCAAAGGTTATACTTATTCATATCTATATTGGGTTTTCCTCTCTTTAATTAAATAGGATTCCTTTTTTACATGGGATATATATATTATTTCTTCCCTCTCTCATCTCAACATTTTTATATTATCATAACAATATATTATATTTTTTATTAATTTAATATATAAAATCTATAATAAATTTATACACTGATCTACTAACCATTTTTTCAACGGTATTCCATCATTATGCTCCAATAATATTTATTTCCTTGAAGAAAATTTACATGGGTGTGTCCCCACATTCACAAGATGTTATTTATTTCTCATAATATTATCTTTATATGTATTATAGAAGTACTCTTTTTATTTTCTTCTCGTTCTAAATCTTCAAATTAATTCTTCTACTTACTTATATGATCCTTCTTGAGAGATTCCTTCATACAAAATTTTCACACCAACGTATAATAAATAATTATATATTTATATATGGAAACCATATAGCATTAACATTAACTATGTGGGTCATTTCTTTGTAGAATTAGGGATTTTAAAATTATAGTATAAAATTTATTTTTAGTCTTTAATATTCATTTTACATCTCAAATAAATATTCCCCTAATTATATATTTCATCTTGAATCATAAATCATTTTAAATTTTTATTATAATGAAAAATGTTACAATATTATTATATTTATATTATAGAATTATTTATTATATTATTTATCTGTTTTTGATTCATTTTATTTTGCAGGAATTCATCCAACATTAAATGTATTTTATGAAATCTTAATATAGTTTTTAACTAATATTTCAACTTGAATCACACGTCCTCTGAGTGTTTTTGTAATTTAATATAAGTGAAGAATAATTCTATAATTTCACAATTTTTCTTAATTTTAGAATATATATTTAATAAAATTATAAAATTTTATAAAAAATTGAACCTTGTCAATATATCAACCATATAAAGTCACACAACATTAATTTGTACTATAGTAGAACCTTTTATATTTTGAATATATGATGTTTGGAAACATTATAGTGTTCCACAGTAGATACTTACAAAGTGTGAATTTTCCCAAATATTTGAACCACACAAATTCAGTGAACCATTCAAAGAAATGTATATGAACACTGAAAAATTCAAACCTTTGGGATTTGGAACCTTATAAAGGTTTATGAACCTTGTAATGATTTTTATTTGAACCTAACATTGTTCATAACTTCTCTATTTCTCAAATATTATTCTTAATATATTATTGAAATTGTGGAAAATAACTATATAACAATTTTTACTTTCTCTTTTTTCTCACATCTAAATAAACCTTATGAAATCTTTTATGAAACTTTAAAAAAACAAATAAAACTTTTTAATATTATTGGACTAAGATAATTATTCATTACCAACATATAATATATATAATTCTTCAAATATGGTCATAATGACTTCAAATCAACTCAGGGATTTTGTAATCACCTCAAATCACCCTATAAAAATAAATTTGGAAGTTATTTGAATAATTCAAAACCACTATAGATAACCTATAATGTATTTTTTTAGTAATTACATACTCAAGTAGATATTTTTATATATCTTCAATTTATCTTATATTATATCTTCAATCTCATTTTATACATCCTTAATCCAAGTGATTTTTACCACTAAATACAATAACCATCAATCTAGATAACCCTGTTATGGGTTTTTTTAGTAAATATATCACTTGTAAAAAAAATCATATTTAAATCTATTTATTGATATCATGTCTACAAGATTTTGAGAACCCAGTTTAGTAACCAGATTCACTCTTAGCTTCTCTACTCTTTTTAAATTATTGTTGATAGTATAATCGACATAGAACTAGTCTCTAAAATGAGGTATATCTTACCAATAATCATATTATGTAGCTATTTTAATGTATCTATCTAGTAATATATTCAAGGACCACATCACTTCATTGTACATTAAATAAATATATAGGCAAACTTCTCATATCCTTTGGTTGGATTCATCCTCCATCAACCAAAACTCCCTCAATCCAAGTAATGCATGTTTACAAATATTGAAAGCAAATATAGCTAACACAACACTTTGGGAAATTAAATTATTATAGCATAAAAATTATATTAGATTGATATTTTTCAGGATTTATTTATAATATAATTATGTTTATTTTTTATAGTTGCACCCATTTTATGATTATAAGGTTTATAGAATATTTTGTTTGTAGAGGAAGTTGGAATAATGATGAATTTTGTGGTTATGGTGGTTAATAATGAATATTTAGGTTAGTGATGACTGTTATGTAGAGGCGCATAGCCTAATATATGTTGGTTTTTATTATTTTTATCATGGTGATAATGTTATGGTGGTGTAGCTTTATGTGTGTGTGTGCATGTGTGTGTTTGGGTGTATTTCATAGTATCCTAGGAATTGTGTAATGTTAATGCATTTACAAAGTGAAAAATGGGTAATGGATGTTATAATTTAAATACAAATGAATAAATGCTTATTTAATTAATGAATAGACTATGTAATGTTTAATTTGAGATGAAGAAAAAGGTACTATTTGGTAAATTTAATTATAAAATCTAAAAAAATTATTATATTTGATGTGAATTTTTAATTATGTTGATAATGTTATAATTCAACAATTTCATAAATTTATTTTTGATTTGATTCTCAAAAACACCCACATTTAAGTTATTAATGAATTTAATTTTAATTGAATTTTGAAAATTTATTATTCATCAGAATATTTATTTTGGAGTTATATGAAATCCATTTATCCATGGGAAATATCTTTTAAAGTATTAATGATGTGTTTAATCATATTCTATAAACACTGTTCATACCCTACATTTTTAAGCGTAATGTATGGTTGAGAAACTCAATATTTGAACAATAATATATGGATAATGTGCCATATAATGATGGGAAAGTATGGATAAGTAACCTTGTGATTAGAAGAAACCCTAATTTTTATGGAACAAACTTATGGTACATCAACCCTAATTTTATGATCAATCATACATTTTCAAACCTATATTCAGAGTTTTGTCATCACATGAAGGAACCCAAAATTTAACCATTCGATGATAGAGTTTTAAATATTTGATGTTATATGATATTGATGAAATGATCATGATGGAAGTAAAATCTATTTAAATATATTTTATAATTGTTTCAAATGATCGTTATGATTGTTTTAAGGATCGTATTCAATTAAGTAAATTGTTACTATTATTATAAGAAGTTAAGACTCTATTGAATGATTTTGAAATCAAATATTCATGATTTATTATGTGATATTTCTGGAGATGGTTTGACATGGAGTTGTTCAACCCATATTATAAATATCGACACATTTTTCTTCATAATATACAACGTAAATATACATAATGAAAAACTTTGATTTTTTCCCTTTAGAGCTACACTTTGGAGACATACATGTTTTTATCTATCTAGTTGAATCGTTGTTCTGGTTTTTGTTCCTATCAAATCTACTTCACTTTATTGATGCAGCTTCTTTTTCAAAAATGCTGAAGAATTTCTCAGATATACCATTTATAGTAATTAATGCTTATATATTTTTCTAGTGTTTTCTCTATCGTTTGTTGAATAAATAACTCACAAATGTTGAAGATCTATTTATTATTGTACATTATTAAATATATGAATAAATTTTTCAATTTCTATTATAAATATTAATTTTAACATGTTTTCACAACAGAAAAAAACTCTATTGGTTTGTTGAAGTTTTTAATGATCATACTCAGTCGTGGTTAAGTTACAGCTTCTTGCACTATGATGTAGATTTAGAGTTCCCTATAAAAGAACCAAAAGTCTTTGTAAATTCTTATTGTAAGGTGTCACCATCAAGCACTTAGTTTTTCGATTGGATGTCTTCGGATAAAACAAACTACTAGTAAAATCACCAAAATCATGATGTTAAGTGTTGGTGGAGTGGAATATGTGATCTTTATGCTTTAAACCACTATACATAATTCTGTTCATTTCCGTTATTTTTTTTCAATGCTCACTCCCTTTTTAAAGAGAAGGAAATTTTATATAAAACTACAATAAATGAGTAATAAATCTGTCAATGTTTTTAAGGAAACCAAGTACACCCCCCCCCCCACCTTGTGTCTTTATCTTCATTTTAACCATCCCTAACTAATAATGGGTATCATATGTAGTCCTCTAATGTTATATTTTCTCCTGGAAAATTATATTTCCTATCTAATATCTATAATTGGTATCAAAATCATCTATTGAATAATTACAGGGTCTAAAAAGCCTAAGTTAATGATTCAAATAAAGACATCTTGAAATGACTGATTCTAGAGAAGGTATATCGATGATCTGTACTCTTTATTTTAATGGTCACAATTATGAATTCAAGAAAGCTCATATAAACCTTTATTTGAAAAATATGGGAATAATGGTTTATTGCAAGGATGTTAATCCATATGAGATTCCTATGGGGTATTTAGAAGATTGTAATTATCACCAAGAAATAGAGTATGATCTCATTTCAAAATCCATGAATTCTATTGTGTGTGGTTTAGGAACTAGTGAATTAAATTGAGTATCTCAATGTCCTATTCTATGTGAAATTTTGAATATTATTGTTATTTTCTATAAAGTAACTGATAATATAATAAAATTAAGGTAAAATACTATGAAACTAATTTTTGATAAATTTATAATGAGTTACAGTGAAATAATCAACAAAATTAATGGACATTTGATAGAATTTTTCAATAATGTTGCTGCTTTGGGTGATCCGATTTCACAATCAGATCGAGTTTTAAAAGTACTTTGAGTACAACCTTCTAAGTAGAATGGAATATCTATAACTATATGTCAATCTACACCCATTAATAATTTATCTATTCATGAATTTATTGGGACTTTAATGATGTATGAAGGTGAGATGCATGATGAATTTTAAAATCATCGATTACACAAATAATATTCTCTCAATTCAACTATATAAGAATTATATGATTCAGGTATTACATATTTAAACAAGTATTTATTAGAACTTTCTAAAATATTTTAAAAAAATCTATAGAATGAAAAATAAAGGGGGTGAGGAAATGAAATGTTGTGAATATAAGGAAAACATGTCATATAAATGGTAAATATCCTTTAATTAAATCGCAAATAAAAAATGATTATAAAATAAAGGCAAACTTTTCTTAAAGTCTAACTAGAGTAACACTTCTATTTTACACGATGAATCTTCTAAAGATTCTATATCTGAACATAAAAAAATGATATGTTTTATAAATTATAATGATCATGAGGTAAAATTTTCTCAATCTCAAACTTATAGTTGTGAAAAAATGTAATATGATGATTTGAATTTGTATATTTTTATTTGAAAAGATATATTTGAATCCTTAATGAAAGACCGCAAGAATATTATAAAATATTATGATACAATTCTATTATATAAAGAACAATTTTCAAAATAGATTATAGAGTTAAAATTTAATTCTTTAAAAAAATTTGATCTACATGAGACTAATATTAAATAATTATTAACTGAATTTGATGATTTAAAATAGGCCACAATTATGATGATCAATATAGAAAAAAAAATTCTAAATCAGATCCTTTGAAAAAATAAAATGTTGAAATGAAAAACTGGAATAGGATGTAATGGTTAAAGACCAAAAATATATTAGAATTATTTTTCACCTAGTTTAAAAAGTAAGAACATGTCTATTGTCAAATGTCTATTTATGGTATTATTGTCCATTATTTATCTTTTTTACAGTTTCAGAAAACCAATAATTTCTAGTATCAAAAATTCGTATTCCTCAAAATATTTTTTTATTTGAATAGTATATTTTTACTCAAAATAAACATGTTTGGATTCCTAAAACCTAATTTCTAACGCTACTAGACCAAAAATCATATGGGTTCCAAAACGAAATTTAATTTTAGATTTTGTAGGGTTAAACCATTAATATGTATTGTTAAATCATTGAGTGGTTGATCTATTTATATATGATATTATCTACCAAAAAAATAAAAAAAATATAATGTGGTTTGTTATCAAAACAATCCTTGGTACCAAAATCACTAATCGAGGAAATATTTCATTTTTATATTTATATATCATTTTGGTGCATTAAAATATTTATACAGAGGGATAAAGATATTATTAATATTTAATAAAAACTAAATTTGAATTTTCAAATATCATTAAAACCTTATTTTAAATCATTTCGAAAATGTAGTATTTTTTAAAATTATGAAAATTTTATATTTTTCATCAATAAAGTATATTGAAATATTTTCATTTTGAGTACATAAAATTTAATTTGTTTACAAAATTAGAACAAAATTTTTATATAAACATGTCTCCTCATATGTTAAAATCTCCAATGATTATTCTATGTTTTTCTAAAAGAAATATTAAAAATCATTTGCATTGTATCGTAAAAAAATGTATCATCTTTTTTGGAAATATTTTTGTCTATTTTTCTTTTTCTTTGGAAAATATTTTTTAAAATTTTTGGGGAAACCAAACACAGCAAGATGAAGTGATAAAGTACTCCATGCTTAGAATAAAATCCTTCTTGTGAATGGAAAAAATGGAATCCTTCTGATTTTCTTGGAAAACATTCAATTTTTTTGTTAATATTCGTATGGATATTTTCTTGAAAGAAATAAGAATGTTCATCGTGATGAAGAGTTGGAAGTATACTATTATTAAATTTATTTTGAAAATATTCTATACAAACATAAAATATTGAATGGAGATAAAGTGAAGTTACAAGATTATTTAGATACATCTAAAATTTTGTATGAATAAATGAATGGAAAATTTGTATTAAAAGTAGGTTTAGATTTAGTACAAAAGGAATATCAAAATATTAAGAATGGTTTGATCGCAAAAGTATACTTTGAATCACTCAAGACAGAAATTCTAAGTCCTATATAGTTTCTTAAAAAATAATCTATTACCAAACTAGATCTTTATAATATGAAGCATTTTCTTCTTGAAAAATATTCTTATTCTTCATATCAAATAATATAATATAGTCCAAATATATTAGAATAAATTTCAAGAGTTTTAGATACTTTAAGTGTAAAATTTCAAATTATATAAAGTTCAGATGAACTATATACTACTTAATCTTTCATTTTATTTATTTTATTTTTTTTTAAATAAATGGCACATGTATTTCATTCAATATATGTTTTTAGTATTAACAGATCTAGATGATTTTTCAAAATTTATTTTTTATATTTTATTATTTATATTATATAATCATGAATTTAATATTTAATTCTCTCAAAAATAATAGTATTTATATAAGCAAAAATAATAGTTTTTATTACTTGTGAATTTTTTTTAATTAAATGGTTATATTTTCTGTTATGAGTTAAGGGAAATTTTGAAGAAAATAATCGTTTTATTCATTAAATATTTTGTTATAATATTTGTTTTTAAATTTTTATCCTTTTAAGATAGTATGGATTTAATGGAGTTGATTATACATATTTTATCTTTTTTATGTCACAGATACGAGGAGAGTTTTACAGTTTATTTATATTAAAGATGTAGGAGAAGTTTAACATTAATATCAAGTTTCTCTTTAATATCTTTAACATGGGGGATAATGTTTTTGTTGTACTTTATATTTTAATTATCAAGGATAAGTTTAAATTTTTAAGTTTAATCATCCACTGTTATGGTGAAAATTTTTCTTTTTGAAATATATTACAAAGATGAATGTTGATATATTTAAATTTTTTCTAAATTTTTATATATTGTATAATGGGTTTTGTGATCATTAAAAATGGGGATATTTTTTAGAATGTGTTGCTTAAAAAATTCTAGTATTTTGTTTTTGGTTTTGATGCTCACACACACCCACATTTATTTAACTAATGAATTTACTTTTAATTGAATTTAATGAAATTATTATTCATCTGAATATTAATTCTGGAAGTATATTAAAGTCATTTAACAGTGGGAAATATTTGTTAAATTATTCAGGACATGTTTGAACATATTCGGGAAACATTGTTCGTACCCTACATTTTTAAGTATAACGTATTGTTCAAAAACCCTATGTTTGGACCATCATGTATTAATCATGTACCTGACACTGATATAAATGTATGGATAAGTAACCATATGTTTGGAGGAAACCATACATTTGAGTCAAAAAATGTATGGTACATAAAACCAACATTTTTGATCAACCGTACATTTTCAACCCTACATTTTGAGTTTTTTCTTTAAATTATGGAAACATATGTTTGACTATTAAATGAAGGAGATTTAAATATGTGATATTATATTAGATTTATGAAATGGTCTTGAAAAAATTAAAGATCTATTAAAATCTATTTTATTACTAATTAAAAGGATCTTTATGATTGTTTTAAATACTGGTATTCAACAGAGTAAATAGTTTATATTTATATCGGATGTTATAACTCTCTTGAATGATTTTGAATTCAAATATTCATAGTTTATTATGTGATATTTTTTTATTTAGTTTAACATGGTGTTATTCAAACTATATTATATATAATGAGATGTTATTCCTCGGAATATACAGAGGATATATACATAAGGAAAAACTATGTGTCATTTCCTTCAGAGATACACTTTTGAGACATACATGTTTTAACATATCTGGTCGAATTGTTGTTGTTTCTATTGCTACTACTATACTTGGTTATTACATATTCTTCTATAAAAATGATGAAGTATTTCTAAGATATACAATTTGAATACATTCATGTTTATATATTTATCTAGTTTTTTTCTCTATATTTTTATAATAAATCACTATAAAAAGTTGAATATCAGTTTACTATTATGCATTATTTAATATTTGAATATATTTTTCAATTGATATTGCAACTATGAAGTTTAAATAGTTTTCTTAATATAAAAAACACTATTGACTTGTTGGTGTTTCAACTACTCTTACTTAGTAGTGGTTAAGTCTCAGCTTCTTGCACTAAAATATGGATTTATAGTTCCTAGTAAAAGAACAATAATGCATTATAAAGTGTTATCATAAGGTTTCAACTACCTGTACTCAGTTTTTGTGTTGAACGTCTTAGGATAAGAGGGCCTTCTAGTAAAATTAACATGTTTATATAGTTGAGAATTGATGGAGCGGACTAAGGGTTCTCTAGGCCATGAACTACTATACATCATTGTGTTCATTTCCATTATTTATTTCAAATGCACACCTTTTTTAGAGAGAAGTAAATGTGCACTACACAAACAAGAGAAGAGTTCTAAATATGTCATAGATTTTAAGGAATAAAATTCATCCCTCCCGAATTCTTTGTCTTTGTTTTAACCATACCGACCTTGAAATTATATATATATGGTTTAACATGTATAATATAGATGATAAATAATGATATGAATAATTATTATGTGTTAATTTGATGTATATATAAGAATAAATGATGGAAAATATTTACTAGTTGGTAATTGAATTATGTAAAGTAATTATGTGATAAAAAAATGGGATTATCTATATTTTGGTGGTGTTATGGTGTAGTGGTGGATTTGGTTATTATTATAAATAGAGCTGGTAGTGAAATTGTTGTGTAGCATGTTAAGTTGTATATTTTGTTTCTATTGTTATGTATTTGACACATCGGTTAAGCTTGTCTTTTATTCTATATATTCATTATAGATCTTCTTATTTCTTATGAACAACAATTTGAGTCGGTTAATGTGAATGAAAATCTTATAGAATTTTGGGATATATGTTTTTTCTAAATACCTAGTTTTTAGAGGGAAAAAATGATTTATAGATCCCCCTTGCCTACTATGTCTTCTATATGTTGTGTGAGATGTAATGGATTAAGAATATTTTTATGATATGGGTGAATGGGGTGGGTGAGAATGGAAGGAGGATGGAATGAGTTCAACGTATTCCATATTTCATAACTTACAATGCGGTAATAGTGGATTTGATTATAGTATGTGTCTTGGGACATGTAGTAATGTATTGATAGGGATATGTGATTATGTGTTTATGTAGCTATATAGTTATGGAGGGGATAGGAGTTCCAGGATGTATAACATTTGGGTATTAGGGAGACTAGTTCGTTGTGGAAGTGAATATGGGATACCATCATTTATATACAGTCCTTAATACTAAATTACCATGCATTTGTTTGATATTTTCTGGGTTTTTCTTAATTAAGTTTGGTGAATTATTCAACCATATATACCAATAAAATATGGTTCGGTTGGACCATCCCCATTATTATTAATTAAAAAGTAAAATTACAATGTCAGGTGGAGAAAGGGGTTTTAAAAATATGGGAATAAGACACTCACCTCATATCAGCCTCTACCAAGGGTACACAAAAGACAGAAGCTTGAATGGACCCCAAGGTAGTCATTTCTAAGTCATCCCTCTTGGACAATGCATTAACCACTTGATTGGCCTCTTGGTAGGCATGAAAGATCAATAAGTTGAGATGATTTTCCTGGTTAAGACATCCAATCTAGTGAAGCAAAATAATCCATGGAACATCCTGGGATCTTTTCTTGAGAGCATGTACCGCAAGTTCATAGTCTAATTCAATCCATAATAGGTTCCAGTTATAAATAATAGCATGCCAAATGACATAGATAATATCCCATAGTTCTGCTTGATAAGAAGTTTCCATCCAAATAAAATGATGAAAACAGCCCTTGGCAAAGACATAATACGTGCGGAAGACACCTCCACAACCCAATCAACCTGGAACTCCAGATTCAGCTCCATAAACATTAACATTAACTCATGGTAAGATTGGTGGTATTTAGCGAATAAATTTAATCATCAGTGGCTTCTTCAGTTTACCTATAACACCAAGTATCTGCAATGCAGTTACATCTGTACTAGTATTATCCATGCATCCATTTTGTATCGCATTGGATGTGTGTACATCTTGATGAACCATCATTTAACATTCGTGGAAGGAAGGAGACTTACTGTCAAATATGAGGTTGTTCCAGGATTCCTAGATGGTGTGAAAAATATATGTTGTAGCAACAAGAAGCATATTCTGGACTTGCTTTCTCTTACCAGACATAGAGATGTATATCATCATGTGTTCCGGCAAGCTATGTGATCATAAATCCAAGTTGAAGATGTCTTTAATGTATTTCCATAACATCTGAGAAAAAGGACAGCATATGAAGAGGTGTTGTGCAATTTCAGTTTCATTTAGGCACAGATAATAGGCATACATGATATAATGACCCGATTTTCATAATTGATCATGTGTTGGAAACCTGTTCCTCCATATTCTCCATATAAGAAGACTACAGGAGGGATAGAAAAATGTCTCTTTAAACCTGACTAGCTAAGAAGGATCTTGTGTGGAGCCAGCAATCTGCATATTATAGGACTCTTTGAGGTTAAAATGTGGTTTATGTTGGGCTTCCATACCATGATATCACTATCCATGAAAGGGTATATCTGAATTTAATGTTTAGCTTTGGGAGTAACCATATTTTTAGGATAATCACACTGATCCAAAAAATCTTCTATAGACATATCTAGCAGTTAGGAGGGGATATCACCAGTATACAAGAAGTTGTCCAGCAATGAACTGTTACAATAGTTCAGACTACAGTGTCAGGACACAATCCATTTATAACTCTGAATAATTTCAATGAAGGCGTATCGAATGGAGATCAATACAGATGATGAAACATAGTGAGGGTAACCATTATTAAGCCTCATTATGAACCATCATGATAGAAAATATTGGGATGAGTAATTGGAGGTTAAAATATTACATATGAATTTATTAATAAGTCCCTCATTGAATATCTGAAGGTCTGTGATTCCAAGAATACCCAACTCAAGGGGTTAAATATAATCCTTCCATACAACAATGATCAACATCCTTTAAGTGATAGAGCCTTTCCAGATGAAATTCCTCATCATTCACTGAAGTTCTTTGTGTAGATTTTTTTGGCCATTTATAGAGTGATAAGGAGTAAAAAAACATTGAGGTAATCACAAAGATAACAAGGAACACCCTCCCAGCATGAGACAGTTCATTACCCTTCCATTGCATAGTCATCTTAATGATACCAGAGTAAATTCTATCAAGATAATATCTATGTATCCTACCACAAAATATTGGAACCTTAAGATAAATGAATGGTAGTACCCCTTTTTTGACTTCGAGGGACCTGTTGACCATATTCTGTTTACCAAAAGTAACCCGTCACCAACAAAAATGATGAATTTTCTCTAGCTTATATGTTGTCTAGAAAGACTCTCATAGTGTGAGAAGAATGCTTTGAGTGTAGAAACTTATTTCCTTGAGGCTTCCACAAAATTCAAGATATCATCGTCATATAGAATATGAGATGGCACGATGTCATCCCTCTCAGCTTCTATCTATCTAAAGATACTAATTTGGGATATCTCATTAAGACATATACTCGTGTATTCTTGAGAAATGGAAAAAAGAAGCCAAGAGAGAGGATCACCTTTTCGAACACCTCTGGTGCGATGAAAATAACCCATGGGAGATCCATTAATTAAAATGTACAGCCTTGTGGAGGTAATAATACTTCTGATAAGATTGATGAATCCACTTGAGAAACCAAATCTCCTGAGATCATCAAGGAGAATGCTCCACTTGAGGGTGTAAAAGGCTTTGGATATGTCAATATTGATAGCATAATTGTCATGCATTGCCATATTTTTCATTAGGTTGATGCCTTTTGATGCAGTGAAGAGGTAGGTATGAATGTTTTTACTAGGTGTAAAACCATACTGATTCTAATAGATGTAGTCCTTGATTAGGCCCCCAAATTTGTTCATCATAATTTTACTAATGATGTTTTGGGTGTTGTTCCCAATTACAATTGTCCTGAAGTCTATGAAATCAATTTCATTGTACAAATTAGGAATCAAGGTGATGAAATTAAGGTTTAAACCATATGTCATGTAACCCCGAGTAAAGTAATCCTTAACTGCATTAACCAAGTCATCGTGCACAATATCCCAATAGAACATAAAAACTTGTTGTTGTAGCCATCTGGTCTAGTTGTACTTTCCATGTTAAGAGAGAAGAGGTCATCCATGAATTCTTCCTTTTGTGGAACCCTTATTAAATCATGATGTTAATGCTCCTAAATACAAGGGGAGTTGTTATTAATCATCTCATGAGTGTTTTCCATGACATCATCAGAATAAAGTCTTGTGCAGTAATTCACAACTGCATTTGAAATCTCATTTTCCAAGGTGTGGCGACAATCATCAACTTTCATGGCCTTTAGTCCTACTCTAATCCTTTTTTCTTCGTGGATCTGGTTAAAAAAATTAGAGTTTCAATAACCATATTTCAGACACTTAACATTCAACTTGTTATGATCCAGTCATTCTTTGATATTCAAAAGGTCATCATGCCTTGCAAGTGATTGAATTTCGTCATGTGAGGGACTGTCATAGTTCTGATTTCTAATTTGATAGCTATTCAATTGATCATTAGCAACCTTGATCTCACTGTCAAGCTTAAAGAAGGATTCCTTTCTCCATTCACATAGAATTCTATTAACAGTATTAAGTTTATAAGAAATAATATGGAGTGCGCTTCCTTGAAAATAAAAATTCTAAGCCTTAATAATGACTTCTCGACATCCAAGAGTCTCAAGCCACCCATTATTAAAGTGAAAGGGAAGAAGACCCGATCGGAAAACCTGAGTGGTGATATCAATCATAATGGGATTGTGATCTGAGTGATGATTTGGTAAAGTGTGTCCATATATACCAGATTTAGCACTCTCATCATCCATTTGAATGAGGCATTGGTCATGTTTACTCGACTGCATTCCATGTAGAGTATACCTCCTCCATGTAAAGGAAGCTCCCACAATTGGAATTTCAACAAGATGACATTTATTAATGAAAGATAAGATATCCAAGGAGGCCACCCTATTGAATTTCAATCTAGTTTTTTCTTCAGAACTCAAGACAGTGTTGAAATCTCCCATTAACAACAATTTATTGAAGGTCTATCTAGAAAAGGATTCAAGATCACTCCAAAACTCCCTTATTTTTGTATAGGATGGGAAAGAATAAACAACGGTAGAATTAAGGTTATACCCTTGATAAGTGCATGAGACCGATACCCATTATATATTCTTTACATAAGAGGTAAACTGTACACTCTCCTGAATGAAAACCCAGAGATGATATTTGATGATATCATGCATATTTTGATAAATAAACTAGTAACCAAAATAACTCCATCTGAAAGCATTCCACTTTTAAAAAAGAATTTTAGGATCATTAATTACAAATATAATATTATTATAGTCCACAATTTAGTTTCTATGGGCCCTAGACGTTAGGGTGTTCCCACGACCTTGACAGTTCCAGAAACAAAATCTTTATTGAGGAAGGTTTTGGCTCCTTATTAGGGGCCTCTTTTCATTTGTGATAACCACCAGCTCTCTTCCTTTTCATCTAGTTTCCCTTATCTCTATTACATCAGAGATTAAATTCACTACATTATCACCCTTGGATTCATCATTATAACTTTCATTTGGATCAACACAAGGTGCAACAATATGAACACTCAGTGTGGGGATAACCTGCATGTCTTGAGGGCCATCTACATCCTCTAACCAAAAGATGCCACTCAGAGAAAAAGACATGTTGCTGGAAAGTGGGTGACAAGGGTCGCTACCCATATGATGTGACCTTCTCACAAACTTTTTTGTGTTAGCCTATATAAAGTTTATATCCAGAGTACCAGCACGTGCAGACTCTTCGTCATCACATATTGATTTTTCCCATTTCATGGAAGTAACAGCAGATCCTTAAAGCTACAGCACTATTGTAAAAGGCCCTTCTAGGAGCACAACCTCCTCCACTCCAATATCAGGAATCATAATCAGAGGAAGTACCTCCCACTATAAGCTTGAATCCATGGTGTACAAGGGGTCCTTGGGGGGGAATGAAGAGGACCCAGCCTTATTTGGAGACTGCAATGCTAGTAGGACCACACCATCATCTGAGTGGACAGGATCGACAGATTCATGCACATCTTGCAAAGGTGCACCATCCTACACAATGAATGATTTCCCCCATCACTTGCAGAAGCATAAATAGCATTCACACTAACCTCATCAATTCCATCAGCCTCTCCCACACCTACAAATGGAACACCATTAGAGATAGAATTAGAGGAAGGACCACTTCCAAAATTCTTCTCCTGGGTGATCACATGACCTATCCAATATTGGGGAGTATCAAGTATTAAATTTATAATAGGATCACTCAACTAGACTGTAGCAGGTGTATGGCCCAAGACATCTTCAATATGGGGAGGATCCTATGAGGGTCCAGTAGTCATTTTAGAAGCCTTGTCCTTTCCATTCTTTCTTCTACATGAGACATCATCATTCTCTCTAACATTACAAATAGTTCATTCCTTCTACCTATTTCATTCATGATATAAATGATCAAAAAGTGTAAAATTAATACAAAATTTTCACTTTTATAGGTACTAGATTTCAAACTTCATGATATCATTCCTTGTATTGAGAACTACTTCATTCACTAAAGTACTTGACATATCCACCTCAACTAGTACTCTCGCATAGTGACCAAATCCAGGGTGATCTATTTGCTTGACTACCAGGATGGGAGTTCTAACCGGGGAGGCAATGTCCTATAGGATCCGTGGATGCCAGTACAACCAATTCAAATGAAATTTGATAATCCATAGCATCACATGAGATTTCATTACATTATTAGGATCAAATCTCCTATCCCATTCCTGAATATGCAAGAATCCGGGATTTAGAGGGAGATGTCTGAAGCTCCAAGCCTTGTGTTTCATCTCTAAGCCTTTGGTTTCCTGAAAAAAACATTAAAAGGATTGTGGTAAACCATGTAGTTACAAGTATAACCCATAATGGGAAATTATTCTATCTCACAATTCAAACATAAAATGTTTTAAGCAATCATCTAACAATTACTCCAAATTATAGAGAATTTATTCCACATAGGCTCCTTATATGAAAACTACTCAAATAAAGAGGCCACCAAATACCAACTATTAATGAAAACCTCCATTGAGTGATTTTTATATATCTTCTTTATTTATATGTGTTTTATAATTCTTACCACAACAACCAACTATCACATTGAATAGAATCCTTGAATTTGTTATGATCCTCTTATACCTATATTCTCACTTTTCAAAGGTGGGTTTCCTTCACCACCATTGGGGGTGGTGTAGAATAATTTATCAGAATGGGATGATGGGATGTAAACCCTTACATAAAATGAGTGCATTGTGGATATTTTTTCATAGTATGTGTCTCCCTCCCAAATTTTATAAATTCTTATCAATCCTATTTATAGATCCATCTTCAAGTGTACACTAGTTAACTACATCAATGGACGCCTTAGCAAGGTGAACACTATATTTTGGAAAGGTTGAGTATTTTGGATTCATTATAAATCATTATATATGTTGGTAGTATGTAAATATATTCTCTATAATGGTTTGTGAGAGAATACTATGTTAATAATGTTATAAATCTTATGTTTAAGACCTAATGAATCATTTGATCATCACACATGTCAATTTATGCTCATCTCATAAGGCATCCTAGATTTATTTTCTATGGATATCCCAGCTTATCCTTAAAGGATACTCATGTCTGTCACATGAGGAATCGTATCCTTTTCACACAAGGAAACACGGGCTTATCACCAAATCATTCCCATGATCCCTACTAGAGGAATCTTGTTCTTGTTACATAAGGTATTAATATTAGCTTCATCACTGAGGGGTAGAATTGATACATACTATTCTATTACATAGGCTTCTTAGGATTATCGCCAAATATCCCTAGGATATCCGCCTAGACCTTGATTTTTGATTCATCAGGGGTTATAAATTTTATTTTCATGTAATAAAGAGTGACAAAAGTAGAGTCTGGTGGGGATGATACCACATAACTCTCATCAAGTATAGTTGGACATAATTTTAGTGTCCATTGGGGAATATAACATATACCCTTTTCACGTATGGTACAATCAATGGTTTAGATACTAATAGTGATGGAACCATATTAAATCATCAAGATTGGGTCAGTCATGAGTTTATAGTTATATTTGGGAACTTACCATATATTCTCATCATGTATTGTTGTGTGAAAACGTTGACATATTGTGGAAATTCCAAATTATATTGGGATCTTTGGATTGGTAAGGTGGGATGTTTTTTATACCCTATAAATGAAATAAAAAATTAGACATACCTTCTCCAAAGGGGATGGTAGAATTTTGATAATTTTAGGATTTAACCACAAAGAGGCATCTAGAATAACCTATTAGAATTCTAAGATCAAAACCTATATAGTTCAAGGTGTATATATTAGGGTCTTGTGATAGGACCAAACCTTGCAGTTTAACATAATGTTGTAATGATGTTTTTGTTTTGAAATGAGTACCAACTAGTGAAATTGTGGAGATTATTATTTGGGATTTATGGAAGTTGTATGATCATATAATTTTATTCAAAGGATTAATATTGTTCTTTTCACATGGGGTATCCAATATTCATCACAAAATGAATCATATGTTCATTGTATGGGGTAAACTTGCGGTTTAGCATCTTGCGATGATGATATCAGTAGAATTTTAATGTCTTGTGGTGAGGAAATAGGCGACATTTTAACATCATCTATCAAGGATACTTATGTTTTGAGAAGAGAAACACTTAGGTATAGAGTGGTTCTTACTCATAAAGTTAAATAAGGGAGAGAATTACTAATGGGGTGGACCAACGAGGTTTCCTTTGATGATGCCATGAAAATTCCTTACACCAAATAAGAGGCCCATGGGTTTATTGGGAGTTGGGAGATATTGAGTAGTGATAACACACATGTTTTCCATTCTATGTAGTTATTTGGATTAGTTTATATAAAACCCTAAGACATTGTCATAATTTTTTTCTTTTTAAATAAAATCTCTTTGATAGCTTACTGAACACACAACACTGATTCTAAATTAAATGTAATATAGAATACCGCTATAACTAAGCCATTAAATTGGTAGGTATAAATATTAATAACTAAATTTTGAATATTATATGGTTTACACACTTCTAAAATAATTTTATTGGTTTTCAATTAATTATAAATAACAAAAATTAATGAAGTGTTTTTTTGAAAAAAAATAGTTATTTGCACCATGTATTTAAATATTAATAAATTAAAAAAATCACTATTAGTGAATTATTATAAAGAAATTTACATATTATATATTCAATCATATTTTTTAATATTTATTTAATACTTTACATTGCATAGGATAATAATAAATCTAGTTTTATGCCTAAAAACTACATTTTTCTAAAAGTGGTTTTCCTCTTATTTTGTGCATTTATTTTAAAATTAATTTATTACACTTATAATTATTGAATTTGATGAAATATATTCCATATTTCTACTTAGGATTCTCCAATTTTTTAAATAGGTCTGTTTTATTGTTAGGCATTATAAATATTAACTATGCTAAAATTTATTAACTCAATAAAGTGTGAATCTGATTAATCTAGGTTAAAACTAAGTGATAAGGTAATAATATATAATTTTAATATTTATTTTATGTATTTAATTTGAACAATATAACCATATGATATAAATTTATTATTTTAATGGACATATCTCCCTAAAAATCACAAATATAATATTTAAGTAAATGAATGTTACAAAACATCACTCTCTTTGGGTTAAATATCATTTATGTGTTCATATATGGACAAAAGAAAATATGAACAAAAATAACTATCAATAATGATATTATTGATATAATTTTAAAGATATAAATTTATTTATAGTTTTTTTAAATTTTATAATTACCATAAATTCTTGTGAAATGCTAATAAAATATATACTTAATTAATAAAAAAATAAGATGAGTGATTTTAATAATAATAAAAGTGATATAATATTAATAATTTAATGTGTCCCGTTAATTTTATAGACCTCTATAATATATTAGAGAAGTTTTATATAATTATATTCTAATAATTTATTTTTATTAATGTATTGGAAGCCAAATTAAATGAATAGTATCAAAAATGACATTAATGATATTTTGTCAAAATAATATTTTATTAAATAATTTAAAATTTATAAAAAACAAAAATGTGGTAAATGAGGATAATATTTGGTTTTACAATTTATCATTTTCCAATTTATGGGTCAACAATTATGTTATATGTAAAATCATAACATTTAATAGTGGAAAATACGTTACTGAGGTTAATGATAAAATAGGTTAATTAAGGGGTCAAGTAAAAAGATAAGGTTTAAATCGACTTGAAAATATATACAAATTATATCGGTTTATGGGATTAAAACCCTATACAAACATATATTTCAATTAAATACCATTTGGAATTATTTTTATCTAGAATAGTCATATTATATTTTAATGTTTCGAGATATTCAAAAAGTGGCCCTCACCTTAATAATAAAGAGACACCCATTCCTTACCTTCTTCACATTACATTTTTTTATATAACCCATCAATGATCTTGACATTACTCTTCCCAACATACTTATCCAATTTATAAAGTTTATGGTTTCCCTAAAAACCCATCTTAAGTCCCTTAAAAAGTATCTAAATAAGGTCTCATGAAGAAGACGAAATTGTCTTACCCAAAAACATTCAATTTATTTCTTCTTCTACCTATTATATATATTTTAAAGTTATCATAAAATAATAAATATAGTTTCATATATAATCTAAAATTATATTATTATTATGAATCCACCATTATCTATCCTCTTTCACATCAAATTGGAAGTGTCACTCGTGCCTACGTATGACTTACCATATCCATATAGCAATACAATTCATTTTTCATTACCATAATTTATGGATGAGAATTATGATGGGTTTAATTTTTATAAATGATAATTATTAATTAAATATACCTATTTAATGATAATATCATATCTAACTTCTTACCTTCTAAACTGTTGGGAAATGATAATGTTGCCCATGTGTGCGTGTAGACTACCACCTCAATGAAGTGGTGTTATTCATTTTTCATTAATATTTTACATGGATAGTAATAAGGATGAATTTGATTAATACATATGATTAATTTGATATAATAAATTTTATTTAAAGTTAAATTGGTATATACATTTCTTTTATTTCATCTTTAGAAGAATGAAAATATCATTCATGGTTATATACAGACTACTATCTTCATGAAAGGTGTAATTCATTTTTCTATATCTATCTTTTATGGGTTAATCTAAATACATATATAATGGATATATATTATATTCATATCATAATAAAATTTTGTATATGAATTAACCTTAATAAAATTATAAGGACTGAACATTCCATAAACCAAAATATACATCAATAATGAAGCAATAATCACCTGGAGTGGTGATTTTAACAGAGATTTCAATAAATAGGTCATAAAATATAAAAATTAAATCATATATTGTATAATAGATATGATTCTGGTTTTTTAGATGTGGTTAAAAATTAATTATTTATTATAACAGAGCATCAAATACATTTAAAGGAATTCAAACCTTAGGTAAAGGTTTATTTCCCAATCTTGTAAATATTCACGATCGATTATGCATAAGACTCTGTTAGGGAATAATATTATTCCATATACATATTTTCTATAAAACTTTTTAATGAATATTTTTACTACCCTCCTACAATTTATCAAATTCATTTGTATCCATGTTTGACTTGTTACAAAAATGTTTGAAAGAAATCTTTTTTTCATTTTTCAAATGAGGTGCTTTTAGACTTTTAAAACAAAAAATATAAACACAATATTTATTTTAACTTATAAATAAAGATTGGATTTCCCCACCTTCATGAATAATATTTTATTTTATGCTTCCTTTATATATTTATAATTTTTTATAGAAAATTTTTCCCTTTGTATTTGTGAAAAAAATTGGTGATTTTAAAATTGAAGAGGTTATTTTCCTCAAAAATGTTTTTAATAAAATATTGTCATATTCCTATTCATCAATTATAGAAACACTTATTACACATATTATTTATTTGTAATATGTTGTGATAATATCATTCTTCTTACTTTTATAGATATTTTATGGACAGTTTGACTAGGGATATTCTATTTTGTTACTACTTTCCATATTAATCTAGATTGTTTATAATTATTTTTTTAACTAGGGTAATTATTAGCATCTTGTATTCTATTTTCAATATAAGTGTCTATATTAATTATGATTTACTCCATTCCAGTTAGGAATTCATTTTACTTACCGAGTGATGGTTGGGGAATTCTATAGCCCCTCGCTGCATCGATAGGTCTCATTAGACAAACTGGCTTGGGTATTGGCTGAGGCATTACACATTTATATAATATGTCTTGTCATAGGGTCGAGATTGTGTGTTTCTGATATCTAGAATTATGAATTTACCTCATTATAAGATTATTTATTAATTTATATGTGATTATTTCATTATTTATGGTATCCAAATATATTTTTTTAGCTAATGTGGTTATTTATATAGAATTATTTGATATTTATTTAGTTCATAGTATATTATTCAGGTATTATTTAGTTTTCATTGTTCACATACCCTTACTATGCATCTGATATCACCCTTTTAACTATTTTTTCTCTATGATGTTGGTAAATATATTATAACTGATATACATGGGCATTATTAGATAATAATGGTGACATAAAATAAAATATTATGTTGTATTTTATGTTTTTAATTGTAATGTGTGATTCAAGTGTATATTTACTCTTAAAAAACATCTAAACTAATAGGTACCTTGGGATGAGATTACTTATATCAAATTCTAATGTAATGTAGTATCCACCGACTCTGGGATACTAGGTTTAGTGTGTTTATAGTTGGTATCAGAGAAATTTTTATAGAAATCATTGGAACTAGATTTAGGAAAACATATATTAGGAAATTTAACCATATGATGAACTTTAAAAATATTCCCAAACAAAATGATATTATTATTTCAATATCAATAATACATTTATTTTTTATTTATTTTATTGTTTTCACTATTATTTAAATTATACATTACGATTCATAATATTATGATCTAATCTTGTGTATTCCATAATTTATAAATGTCTCCTAGTGGAAGGAATAAAAAAAATTCATGTAATCTATGTAGGTATTACCCTCTAGGTAAAGATAATGAATCTAGAACTAGATTTACGGCTGGATTGGAATAAATTATAACTAAATTAGGATAGCTGACTCAGGTTATGAGAAATAACCTTACCGTATAAATCTACCTTCTGATCCAAAATGTGGGGTGATAATGCTTGACTAGTCTATGCATTAGAAACCTCCACCATTTAATAAGACTAAAAATCCATTTTTTGTTAGGAAATGGATAATTTAATTGGAGAAAATATTTATTTATTTGGCAAGTAAGGAAAAGAAAAATTTTGTTACGGTAGTTTATTATCTATTAGTGGATGCAGATCAATGGTGGTCATTAATTCAAAACACTATGTATGAGGAGGAAATAGTGATCATAGAATGGATGGATTTCAAGGAAATTTTCTTAGAAAAATATTTTCCTCATGAACAATGAGTGTATATGGAGAGAATATTTGTGAATCTAATATAAAATAATGATAAAAATGTTGGTAATTATGAATTCAAATTTATAAGTTTTTTAACGCATGATGCATACTACATACGTAATACAATGTGTAAGATTGGTTGTTTCTTTGATGGGCTTAAAGAAATCCTTCGACAAGAAATAGTCTCCCAAACATTCTCATCCTATGAGAATATAGTATCATATGATATTAATATAGATAAAGAACTCTCCAGTTAGTATGGATTTTAAGGGAATGAAGATAAGAAGAGAGCTATTGATTACTCTAGAAAATGAAATATGGAAGAGGGAAAAAATTGATGGTAGTAATTTCCAACATCCAATAAATTTCAAAAGAAACATCATGGAGCATACTTACTTGGAATAGGAGTTTACAAAAAGTGTGAAGAGAAAGGCCACCAAACCCATAATTTCATGGGAAATATTGAATCTGACAATGGGCAATGCTTAAGATATAAGGATATGGTACACTATGAAAATTATTTTCCCATTCATTCGGGTAATTTACCTCAGAAAAGGAAAAGGGAGAAAGGCCAGGCATATGAAATCACAATAGCTAAGGATGTAGTTCCTACTATACATTAATCATATAATCAAATTTATCCAATGATTTATTTGATCTATATCATAATGTTCTTTTATATATTTTAATTTTCGAAATAAATTTATACATTTCCCTTTCACCTTAAAAATTGAGTTTTCAGTAAAAAAAATATTAGTGAAAACATATCTATAATAAAGATGTGTAAATAAGTTTCCATTATGACACATAAATGTTCCCTAATTTCTAACATTATTATTATTCCTATGGTGTATTTTGATATAATCCTTATTATAGATTTGAATTTAAAATATAATGAAACATTTTATTGAGAAGGAAATGTTGATTTGTGATGAAGAAATGGAATTTAGTATCTTTATAGGGTAGATTCCCTCATCTAATTCATGATTGGATCCACCTTCAGTAGCTCTTTTGAATGAGATTCTTAGAGAAGAAGATAATACATAATCTATGAATTGAAATATAAATCTTTAAATTAAGGATTTAAATATCATGTAGAAATACATTGCTGTTTTTTATAAGGAATTAATTGGATGTCCACCAGAGCATGAGATTGAGTTTTCTTTTGATTTAATCTATGATGCAAGACCTATATCAATTTCTCCCTATATAATGGACACTATGAAGTTATTGGATTTGAATAAATAACTACAGTATTTGAGTGGCAAGGGATTTATAAAACCTATTATTTTACCTTAGGGAGCCCCTATTCTTTTTACTAAGAATAATTTTGGATCTATGAGGATATACATTGATTATAGAGAAATAAATTCTAATACGACAAATAAAAAGTATCATATTCATCTTATTGATGATTTATTCAATCAACATCATAGAGATAAATATGTTTTCACATTTTTTTCCTTTCATTTAGGTGTCATAAATTTTGAGTAAATAAGGAATATATTCTTAACATTTCATTTCAAATGAGCCATGGACATTAAAAGTTTACATTAATTCTATTTTGGTTGACTAATGTATCCTATATTTTTATAGATCTAATTAACAGATTATTCAAACAATATCTTGATAATTTATTTTTTGTGTTTACTAAAGATATCTTTGTGTAATCTAAGAGCTATGAGGACAATGATAACTGCTTGTGGATAATTCATTATATAATTAGAAGAAAATATTTTTATGGAAAATTTAGTAAGTGTAAATTTTTTATTCAAAAAGATTCTTTTCTAGGTAATATTGTCTCTAAGGATGCAATCTACATTGATCCTCAAAATAAAATGTCAATACATGTATGACTTAAATAGATAAACATAATTGAGGTATGTAGTTTCATAGGATTATAAGGTTACTATTAATTATTTGTTCAAAACAATTTGTAGTTGGCTAACCCATTATCCAATACTACTCATAATGGGGTTATGTTTATTTGAAAAAAAGGAAAGTAAAGAAATTTTTTAAGAATTGAAGAGGATATTGGTAAATGCTCTTATTTTGACTCTACCATCAAGAAATAATATATTTGTGATATATAGTGATGCATCTATGAATGAACTTGGTTTTGTCTTTATTCATAGTGATAAATTTATTGAATATGCATCTAGACAATTAAATAATCATGAACATAACAACCCCACTTATGATATTGAGTTAGCAGAAATAATAGTTCTTTAAATATTTCAAGATATTATCTTTATAGTGAATTATGTGAGATATGCATAGAATATAAGACCCAAAAATACATATTTTCATAGAAAGAGATCAATATAAAGAAAATATGAGGGCTCGAGTTACTTAAGGATTATTATTGCTTGGAAGATTGCCAACCAAGGAAGGAGAATAACATAGTATGTTCTTTGATCATTAAAGATCATGGATTTATAACTAATATGAGGATATGAAGGGGTACTATGTTCATATATATAATATGTAATGATATGGGAATTATGAAGGAAGGGGATACCTAACTATTTTTTTAAATGGATGTTAAACCCTAATTATTATACAACATTAAAATTTGTCATTATAATGATGAGAATTTTAAAAATAAAACTAAATAAATAAATTATGGGAAATTAAAAGACTTCATATATGAATATAGTGTCCTAAAATTTGGAAAGAGGCTTTTTTTCGTTCTATACCTGTTGATTCCAAAAGTTGGGAGGAATAATAACAAAAGGGAAGTCCCTAGTGTTGTCTCTTATAGACCTTTCATGGAGCACCATGGCCATGCGCCCACCATAGAGAAAGGAGGTGGGAGGCTCTGCGAACCACCTTTGATGTTAGCAACCCCGCCATAGAGAAAGAAGATGGGAGTCTCCACAAAATCCTTTGACGTTCACGACCCCGCCGCAGAGCAAATATGGGGTACGCTCTATGACCGCATTTGATGTTCGCGACCCCGCCACAGAGAAAGGAGGAGGGAGGCTCTGTGATCCTCTTTGGATGTTCGTGACCCCACCGTAGAGTAATGATATGGGATTCTCCACAACCACATATGATGTTCGCGACCCCACCATGGAGCAAGGAGGTGGGAGGATCTATGATCCGGTTTGACGTTCACGATCCCACCGTGGAGCAAGAAGGTGGGACTCTCCGTGACTGATTTGGACATTCGTGGCCCACCACGGAGAAAACTCTCTCTTCGCATCAAGCGATCTCTACTTCGCAGCACCTCTTTCCTATAAATGTAGGGCTCCACTCGATCCCAATGGATAGATCATCCTACCTTTCACCTTTCAAGCTCTCAAATCACGAAGCACTTCTTACTCTGCGAACATTGAGCTACTCGTGGTACATTTTATATGAAATTTGCCTCCCCATTTTTCTTTAACTGAACCCCTTTTCCGAGAGGGATTCCATTCGTGAATCCCACGGGCCATCGTAAAGTAAGGAGGTCCCCACAGGGACTCAGGTCATCATGAAGCATTTATTCTTCACAAAACACCCTCCACACACGCATCAACCACAAGTTAATACAGGGTCACTATGCTTTGTGATGCACATAGCTTCATGAAACCATGCTTCGTGAGGCACCCCTTCTTCGCGAGACATTTATTTTTGAATGCATTTCCACTTCGCGACGTTCCTCCCATATGCACCTATGTCCCATGCCTGTCCTAGGTAGCTTCACTTCGTGAAGCACATCCCTTCACGAAGAAACTCCACCTCATGGAGCACCAGAGCTTCACAAGGCTCCCTATGAACCCCTTTTCTCTGCAACGCATTTTCCCGTGCGGCCCTTCAGGTTTTAACGAAGTGAATTCAATGTCCCTTGGATGATACTGCCCATTGCGTTGCTTCACCTCATGATTCTTCCAATAGGCACACAAAAAACTATTGATTCTTCACATAGCCACGCTAACGTGGGCCCCCCAATGGTTCTCTCCATAACACCCACAACTATGGTGTTGCTGGTCCCTTCTCTTCACCAATGTGTAGAGGGTGTTGGTTTTGTAAGTATTAGAGGTGCAGAGTGAACCCCCCACGTCCGAGTTGCAGGACATTAAACTGCCATGCAAAGTTTTCCTCAGCACATGACGTTAAAATGTGGCCTCGACCTGTGAATCATACGCAGGGTACCACACCTTTGACATTATGTACGCCCACTAGTGTCCACTGGGGTGAGATCATTCCTCATATAGAATGATATCCTCCTCATCAAAGCGGCATCTATCCACGGGGAAAGGGAAACCACCCTGGTGTAAGCCTCTAGCTTTCCTTGCAAGACGCCTCAGCCCTACTCCTCCTCTCTTCCTAGGTTCCAAATCCCTCTCCCACTGAGCTTTGTCACCACTCCAGCCTCCACCCTAGAGTATGTCCCAATCCCCATATCTGTAGGATGTGGACCATACATAAGCCCATGTTTCTTCTTTGGACCGCTAACCATGCATGAGCCCCACTTCACTTCCCACGGATGCACATTTCGTGATGTGATCACCAGGTCTTTATTGTCTCTAGTTTATCACACCGAGCATGAATCACATGGGCTTAGAGAAACCATCGATCATGACATCTTCTCTAGGTAACCTTACCGTGTAAGCCACCACAACACCTGAACTGCGTAGTCATTGAACCTTGCTACGGAAAGGTACGTAGGAAGCCTATCTAAGATTCAAGCCCACCGTCCACTGGTTCTGACCCCTCTTCACGTCGGTTCCCAATCATTCCAGAACTATGAGGAATTTGATCCCTACCAAGTTGAGGTATGTAGGAAGCCTTTCTGAGTTTCAATCCCACCACCCATTGGTCATTCCATCCATCTTCACATCGGTTCACCAACACCATCTGAACTACATTGACTTTGACCCTTTCCAGGGAAATGTACGTAGGAAGCCTTCCTGAGGTTCAAGCCCACTCACTGGCTGGTCTAACCCCCCTTCACATCGGTTCACGCCCATCCTGCATGACGTTAAATAGTGGACCTCAATTCATTGGTAAGCTGTTGTTTCCCCAGTCATCGGTAAACTATTTCACCCACCTAAACTATGGGGACATTGATTCTTTCCAAGGAAAGGTACATAGGAATCCTCCCTATGGATCAAGACCACCACCCATTTGTTGTTCCAACAAACATCACATCCATTCAAAAAAACCCTTCTGAACTATGTGGGCATATATACTTGTCTCCTGGATAAGGCACATAGAAATCCTCCATGATGTTCAACGCCATCCAGCGGTATGCTGTTGTGACCTCACCCAGTGGTAAGCCACTGTGAACCCATCGAGCGGTACGTCGTTGTGGCCCCATCTAGCAGTAACCCGATGTGACCACATCCAGTAGTAAGTCGGTGTGACCACATCTAGTGATAAGCCGTTGTAACCCCATCCAGTTGTAATCCATCTTGATCCTATTCAGCGGTAAGGCATTGTCAACCCCATTCGACGGTAATCCATTCTCATGTGAACTACGAGGAATTTGATTCCCTACCACATGCATATGTAGGAGGTCTCTTTGAGACTCAATCCCAACATCACCATGGTCCTTGGGACAATTCTTTCTCATTCTCCATCCAATGCATTAAACCATCCATCGCCCATTCTGATTCATACCCGGGATTCCACATCTCGGTGGGATCAGGCCACCTTGTTCCCCATTTCCTTTAACAACAATCAGGAAGCTAACCGCACATTGGCCTTAACATCAGTGTTCCATCTAGAGGTTGCACCCATCTTATCCACTCTAATCTATGTTCTGATCTGTCTGACCAGTCTCTGCTGGATGTTAAACTTGCGGCATACCCTGTGTTAAACTTGGGAAGCTGAGAAAAACATCAGATACATGCCCATGGAATATGATTCCCCATGTTAGACCTGGGATTACTTGGGCTTCAACACCCTCGATAAGCACTATAATAAGGCAAAGAAACCCATATGTGCCAGTGTACTAGCGTCCGGACATGCTAGTGATGTCCAACATGACTAATCCCCATACGAATGGTTTCTTCCATGACCGGACCCCTTGGAATGTCCCTACAGAAGTAGTGTAATTAACTGGTGCCCATGAAGATATGATACTAGGAAGAGTTTCACAAAAAAACGTCTTAAATTTATAAGGGTGACCCGGACTGGGTGTCGAGTTCCGAAGAGGAATCCACAGAAGGAAGAACCGACATCGCGTCACCCTATATCAATAAAAGAGGAAACATCCCTAAACAAGAAACGGATGCCTCCTACCAATGGAAAGTGGGGATGCGAGGAAACAAACCGTGCCTTTCGTACTCAAGCAGATGGACATGCGCGTCCTGGAGAAAGCATCAGAAACAAAAATCATGAACCTGACATTAATATATTCTCATCAATTTAAATATTTGTATTGTTTGAGACATCAATTGATTAGCATGTCACTGAATCCAGTTATCCAACACCAGGTCCCGCCATGAAAATAGCGAGCCTTGAGTGAAACTGACCAGAAGTTGGAGTAGTCAAAACATTGGACATCCTGATCTATGACGTTGTCAGCATGGATCCCTTTTACCGGTCACGGAAGATGGAATGGCACTGGGGAACTGATCATCGATTCCATTTTTCATTCATCACTAATGATCTACTCTCCCTGCTTTCAAGAAACCAAGATGTTGCACCCAGAGTTTGATCACCATCTGCCCACCAAGGCAGGGGCAGGGGCAGTACCAGCATGGAAGTCCCATGTTGTTCCGCCTCTTCTGTGATGGTCTCCACCGCCACGACCGATGGGCGCCTCATCCCCATATCTCCCTCATAGTTATTTCAACGTAGTGTGATCAATGACCTCATATGTTAGTACAAGGAGGAGGGTATTATCTTGACTTGGGATATGGACCTCCTGGATTTAGAGGCATTTGTGCCTCGGCATCAATGCTTCCCCCGAGGGCCACGCTGGGAGCCACTTCTTCCCACTCCAACATATAACTGTTTCGGGAGCCTCTCCCCAAAATTACTCAATGAATCCCTACCCTACGCCGATGAGGTAGAGGATTTTTTGGCCATCCCATCTAGGATTCTTTTCTTGGGGCTCCCAGAAATGTCTCTCACCATGTCACATCAGTTCCATCACCCAGTATTACTAGTCGCGGAGTAGGTAAGCAATGTACTAGCACCACCAGCTCCAGTCCTTCTAACCTGATTCCAGCGTCGGGCACAAGGCGAAGAGGATGTCCACCAAGGGGAATTATCGTCAGCGGCTTCAATGGCCTGAGCCACCACTGACGCATATCACCAACTCCCTGGTTACGTTGAACAAGTACATTCATACTCTCGACCTAGAATGATTCCCCAACCGCCCCACGGGCAGGCTGGGTCGACTCTCTTTGTCGCTGGAATAGGAATTTGCTACCGTGGACTAACCCGTTGCGATTCCACCTAATACGGAGGTCCTCCTGGTACCTATACCATGGAGAACATGAGTCGTCCCCACTTTCAAGCTTGGCATGGAGGTACGCCCCATGCAACCTTTATTCCAATTGAGGGTCCTCCCTGTAGTGGTGATGCTCAGCACAGAAGTCTCTCTCGGGCCCATTACACCAGATATGGGGTCATTCCTCCCACCACAGACCATTGGTATGGGGATGTTGCACACTCGGTCACTCTTCAACATGGAGACCCTCACCGTGTCCTTGTAGCTATTGATGAAGGTCCCCCTCTCTTCCGCAATCAGAGGAGTGAGGGCCACATCCACTTCACCAGTGGCCATCATAGAGGTCCTACTCGTGTTCAGCTCGACCAATACGAGGACCTTCCATGCACTAATTTTATTAGTGGGAATAGGCATCGGGGTCCCATTATGGTCCAACGGGCTTGAACGAAGGTCCTACCCGCTCCAGAACTTCCCACAGAGGTCCTCCCCATATCCCTTTGGATATATACCCTGGTGCTCCTCACACCCCGTCTTTCTCGGGTGGAAGTCCTTCCCGCCCCAGAACTAGTATGGCCAAAGGAACACCTCGTTTCAGAAATATTCTTTTTCCAGAAGAGCTATCCAGGGGAAGGAGGGAGGGATGTCGGCGCCAAAAGTAGGATTTGGGGAAGGTCCAGAAAGAGATCAAACCATTTAGCTTCTACGACTCTGAAGTAGAGTATGACTCAGTGAGGGAACCCTCCCCTCTCTCATTTCAGTCCAAGGTTAGGGCAGGAACAAGGAACATCAGCCTAGTACTCCCAAAATTTGAGGTCCTTCTGATTCCCGCATCCCACCACAGGTATATCCAGGAGGATAATAATTTTTAAACCTCATAGGTTACGGTCATGAAATCACCACCGTCATAACTAGAAGCACTCTCTACCTTGACTAGAGGTCACAGAGAGCTATTTTTGGGGACCAGTGGAAGGTGAGCATTAGCGTGACCTATCTCAAGTAGCCCTAGACCTTGTGCTAGGAACTGTGGTCATTATCCCATCTTATCATGATGTTGCGGCCAGGACACTACAATAATTGAAGGACATCACGAGATTCGGTAGCTAGTCAGCCCGTTCACCGTATTCCACACTGGCCAGCCTGCCATCCCAGTGGTCTTCCTAAATACCGTTTCCAATTCCTCAGCCGCATCCGATTGACATGTGGGGTAATGAAGGTCCAGACCCTAAATCCAAGCAAAGGAGCTTCTGGAATATCCTGACAGCTGACCACTTTCCCGAGATGTTCTGGCCAGTTGCAATGCTGAATTTTAGTGCACCAGAATCCCTCACCCCATTGGAAGTTGAGTGTTTCCATCAAACCCTCTGAGAGATTCACCTTCCCCTTCATCATCAGTGAGTGGTTTATCCTAGGATCCAATCACCATTTGAGGACATCGATGAGCAGATCCATCTAGTCGACCTGGCTGTACTGCCTATGTACTAGCACCCTGAGTCACGAAGCCACCATAAGGCCCTCCAACATCAATGCATTTATAGTTTCATGTTACTTTGAAATATTATCAATGAGAATTACCCCCAAGTGAAAATATGAGGCTGGGAGTGGTATGCTACCCTCCTCTTTAGTCTTATCCAATGACAGCCCAACTCTCTAGATGATATTAAGGACATGCCCCCAGGAAGGGTCACGGTCAACATGGCTGACATATTGGATGAGGAGAATGAGATGGATTTTATTGAAGGGGAATTACCCTCTGAGGGTGTGCCACCACTACTAGATCCATCAGGAAGAGTTACTCGTCAGAAGAGGAATCTACTAGGTCTCCAAGTGCCCACCAAGACATTAGTCCTCACCTGGAATCATAGTAAGGGTAAAGAGCACCTCGGAGTGACCAAACACTCCGACCCGTCTGCCTTAGTGCCAAAGCTGGAGGAGGACCTTGAGAAGGCCACATTGTGCCAACAACCTTCCGAAATGAAGAATTTGGTCGATGACCTCATCGTTGAATGCACTGCCCAACGATGGTCAGACTACAAAAATCATATCCCAGGGCAGTAGGGGCAGAAACAACATTTTCTTGGCAAGCTTCCTCGAGGTGAGCCGGACATTCCTACCCCCACAGATAGGATTTAGGATAGAACTTATATAAAAAGGGCCTGGTATGTCTCACCAAACCCTCCAGAATGGCGCGACAATCCAAGGAAACCAACTTGGGTTCCCCTAGCTGCCATGTAGGTTGTGCCACCAGCTGCTCCACGAGCCACTGAGCCACCTTACCATGTTGAAGAACCCGCCAACACCCTCGTGTTTAGGGATCCTCATCAAGATAGGTATCCACGCCCAGATGATCCAATGGCAGCCCTCATTTCCCACCTTTAGGTGTTGGAAATTTGTTAGGTGGCAATCCCACCTGAGGGAAAGCCATATCCAGTATTGGTTGATGATATGTCGACACCTCCGAGTTTCAGGAACCCCACCTTTTCCCCATTAAATGGGGTAGGGGACCCGCCACAGCATCTGGACCAATTCACCTCAAGGTATGGGCCCGTTATAGTGACTCCAACATAGTAGGAGGCTTACAAGCTCTGATGTTTTGTGAAAGCATTAGAGGGGCCTACGTTTGTATTGTTCATTCAGCTCCCCGTCAGATCAATCACTAGTAGGGAGGACCACTATAGACAATTCCTCTACTAGTTCAGCTCCACCACGTGAAAAATGAGCATCGCAGAGCACATCCAGTGAAAACAGAGACCCGATGAGTGTGTCACGGACTGTATCGCCCAGTGGAAAGGGCTCACATACTCCCCTGACATTCCACTGACTAAGGAGAAATTACTGACGATGTGTGTGTGAGATGTTATGATAGAACTGGTTCCCTCTTTGATCACCCAGAACTACCCTGGATGATTTTGAGAATTCTCTGATAAGGCCCAGTGCCTGGAAGAAGCCCTGCAACAGGCCATCCAGGCATGTCTGTTGCCCCTGTAATTCCCGCAAGGAGGGATTCCAAAGTTGATCCCAGCATGGTGGCTCAAATAGATGCCCCCAGAAAGTTTGAATTATTACATATAGAGTTGAATTTGCAACATCACAGAGGCCCTCCACCACAAGCGCAACCTCCAGCCCAGCAGCATCCACCTCAGAATCAGCAGGTGCCCCTGCGCAACGTGCTGCCACCACCCAGGCAGGATAATTAGGCTCCACCTCCTTGATAGGCTCTTCCAGCTCCTCATCAATACCAAGATCCAAGGTCACCCATTTCAGATAGAACAATCCGGACTTACACATTTAATGAGAATTTGGTTCCTAAATATTTCTAAAGTTCCTTGGAATAGGGGATTGTGCATTTTCATGAGTGCAAAAGGCCAAAAGAGGCAATCCTCACTGATCGCCCCAACTACTACCCTAATAACTGGATCCTGGGGCACACTCTAAAGAATTACTATGTGTTTAAAGACAAGCTCCATGACCATGTCACTAACATCATAGTTAGGGTGGGCCCATCCCTGGCGTAGGTAGCATTCGTCTTTGTGAGGCTAAATTGTAGCAGTGATAGTGAGGGTGAGTGGCCTCAGGTTTCCATTCTTAGATCCTAGAAATATGATGAATGGATGGATTGAAAAATAGTCACCCATCCTCATGGTATCATTTGTGCATCCCTGAAACTTCTAGATCCTTTAGAAGTTGTGGCCACCACTTCTACATCATCATCTCAGGTGGCCTTTTCCCAAAAGAGAAAACATTGACAGTGCAAGGGAAAGCTATGTGCACCGCCAATGCCATCATAGTCTCATACTCTCAGAGACATGATGCTCTTGGAGATGGGGATTCCTCCACGAATCCACACAGTAGTGGATGACTCTTCAAGTTAATGTCAATGGTATGCTTTAGTTAACACTTTGAAGTTGGTAAACCCCTACTTGACTCCTGACGATGGGGAGAGAATGGCAGATCTCCCTAATGTCCTTAGCCAATGCCAATGTCGGTGGAGCCGCAGACATATGGGTCATACAGGAACATCATTTGTCACTTCCAGAGAAGACATGAACACCACTGAGACCAGATACCAAGCCTCTCACAGAGCTCATCACGCGCAACCATCTAATCTGGTGTCATCAGGCGTGCCTCCAACACCGTTTGTGCTCCTGGACTAGGTAGAGCCACATCGACCATGCCGAAACTAGCCTCTCCCTACTACAAGCCATTTTCAGTCCTCCATCCCTCATCTGGTAGCCACACTATGGGCTTAGCCAAGTGAGCAGCAGGATATGCCCAGCACCAGTCGGTCGTCGGTCCAGCCAAAAGGGCCAGCCATGACTCTTTTCATAGAGTGGCCTCCTGCAAGAAAAATATAGTGCCTGACATGGAATTACGATTATATTAAGAACCTTTCCAGCATCCCATCACAGATTTTCATCCTCGAGGCCCTTCTCCTTTCATTATATATGCGTGAGGCCCTCACTAAGGCTTTAAGAAACCCCCTCCAGTTTGAGACGTAGGTAGCAGCTGTAGAGGCCTTTCATGTTGAAGCGGTAAAGAATGCTGAATTTCATACCATTATCTCATTGTATAGAGAATATGAAGGTTCTCCTATACAGGGGCACATTCATTTATTGTATATAACCTGCCAATTTAATGGTGTGGAGGTTTTCCACTGTCTTGTTGACTCCGGATCCGGGATTAACATTATCCTGACATGGACACTACAAAATCCGGGGTTATCTGAAGATGAATTAACCCCCTCCAACCTAAAAACACTTGGGATATGACAGGAAAGAGAAGAGCCCAGTTGGAAAGATTAGTTTTAAGACCCAGTTTGGTGGCCTAGTTGACAGCACCGAGTTTATGGTTGTCTCCCAAGACACCGCGTACAATGCATTGATGGGAAAATTATTGATCCACCTACATGAGGCTGTTCCCTAATCATATCATCAGTGCCTTAAGTACTCCCTCAATGGTCGAGTGGGAATTCTCTAAGGTGATGTATCTCCTTTTTCCACTTCTGAATCCCTCTACCTAGAAGCCCACTATTACAAGAGCATGGGCAAGTAGACTTAAGCTAGTGAGGTTGAACCCGTTGCGGTTACAACCGACCCCTGGGCAGGTCTGGATGACGCTTACGTCTTCCTAATCCATTGAATGGAGGCCATGACCCTCGTTATGGGGAAATGTTTTGTTGTCTCTGGTACAAGGGGGAAGCATATTCTTATGTTTATGAAATTTTGGGGAATCACTTTGTATTATTGTCTAAATCAAGCCTCAGTGATCCCTGAGCCCCTACTCCCTTAAGGTATCAGGACGTCCTCCGCATGGCAACGAAAATATGTAATACCTGCATGTTCCGTCTGGATGGAATTAACCATCTCAAGATGACATTCCACTATTTCTTTGATATCATCAAATGTGGCCCCTTGGGCCAATGACCAGATGGTATCTGGTCAATAGCCTTCATTGTTATGGTTTCGGCAGCACCAGAATTTCTTGATGTTGTGACCACTACTGCTCAGGCAGGTACGAGCCTCCCGTCAGAATATGTCGAACCAGAGGAAGCTCCTCCAACTAGGGATCCCTCCTCCACAAGAAAATAACAGGATTTGTAGGATGCTACAGATGACTTTGAAGTGGGAGTCTCTTCCACGGTCGATGAACTAGTACAGGTGAACCTCGGTAGCAAGGTAGACCCGAGACCCACATTGATCAGTGCCGCCATGTTCCTCGAGGAGAATTAGTGGTACATAGACTTCTTGAAAAAACATTGAGATGTATTTACATGGAGCTATGATAGGATTTCAGGACTAGATCCCCAGGTAGTTGTACACCATCTCCGTCTCCCAAAAAATCATCGTGGGTTCAAACAGCCTCCCCGGAAGATGCACCCGTCTCACGACGCCTTGGTAGAGGCAGAAGATGATAATCTCATTAGAGACAAATTAATCAAATATGTATAGTACCCCAAATTGTTATCCAACATTGTGCCCATAAAGAAAAAGAACAAGCATATCAGAGTCTGCATCGACTTCTGGGATCTCAACCATCATTGTCTAAAGGATGCTTTTCCCCTTCCTGTGATGTAATTGTCGATCGATGCTACTGCCAGGTTCCAAGCCCTCTCCTTCATGGATGGTTACTATGGGTACTACCAGATTCAAATGCCCCCTGAGGAAGAGGATTACCCAGATTTCAGGGCACCACAAGGTAATTTCTGTTACCAGGTCATGCCATTCAGGTTAATGAATGTAGGTGCCACCTATCAACGGGCCAAGCATCGCATAATCAAGCCAATCCTTATGAAATTGGAGGAATGCTCTAAGGACGATCTGGTGGTCAAATATCGCAAGCACCAGGAACATCTCAATGACCTTAAAGAAATTGTCGGCTTCCTCCATTCCCACCACCAAAAGATAAATTCATTGAAATGTGCCTTCGAAGTCACCTCTGGGAAGTTCCTTCGTTTCGTCGTCAGGTCTCGGGGCATCGAGATCGGCCTAGAGAAGATCAAGGCCATCATCCAGATTCCTCCACCGAGAAATATACAAGAGATTTGAGGTTTTCAAGTCCACTTAGCCTACATACAAAAATTCTATGTGAATTAAGCCAGCAAGTGTAAGCCCTTTTCTCAGATCATGAAGAAGGGAACTACTTACGAATGAGACGAAGAGTGCGAGACTGCATTCAAGGAATTCAAGCAGTATCTGCTCCAGCCTCTGGTCTTGATTCCACCCATCTCTGGAAAACCACAGATCCATTATGTGACTACCCTAGAATGATCTCTTGGCACCCTTCTCACCCAGATGAACAATGAGGGGATAGAGAATAACATTTACTACCTCAGCCGCATGATCCTCGATATTGAGACTAGATACTCCCATATCAAGAAGAGCTACCTCATGCTGGTATTTTCAGTACATAAATTACAACATTACTTGAAGAACCATGAGGTCCATCTAGTGTCTCGGGTAGACCCACTGAAATAAATTCTGAACCAACCCATGTTGACAGGTCATCTCTCTCAGGGGGGGGGGGTGATTCTCCAGCATTTCGATATCAGGTTTGTCCCTTAAAAATATAATAAGGGGAAAGCATTGACATACTTCATTTCTACCCATTCGGCTCCTGCTGGCCAGTCCGTGGATCTCGATTTCCCTAATGAGGCAATCCTCTTGGTGGACCAAACAATGTCGTGTTGGCATATTCACTTCGATGGTTCTTCCTGAAGCCCCACAGGCAGGAGGCTCAATGATCCCAGGATCAACAGGGTAGGCTTGGGTATCATCTTTAGTACCCCAAAACAATCCCTTTTTCCATACCCATTCCTATCATCAGAAGGCTGCACCAACAATGAGGTAGAGTATCTGGCTCTAATCACTGGCCTCGAGCTGGCCCTCGAGATTGATCCACCCCATTTGCATGTGAAAGGGGATTCCAAACTAGTCATCGAGTAGATCAATGACGACTATGTCATTAGAAATCCAGAGCTCGTACCATTGTTAGAACGCACTCTCCAGCTAATGGCCCAGTTCCCATCACGAACAGAAGTTACACGTGCCCCTTGATCTCAAAACCATTGAGTTGATACCCTGGTCGGCCTGACTGCATCACTTGTAGAGCCCAAATAGGATAACTTGATTATCAATGTGGCACATCAGGGATTCATCACTCCTGTATCCCTAGGTGACTTAGATGACCTATAGGTGTGTCATCTTACCACCGAATCCTCCACTCCAGGACCCCTAGATCCCTCAGATGCAGTGAATGAAGTAGCTCCCTATTATAGGATATCTATGGTTTAATACCTCCAACATAGTTACCTATCAGCTGATCTGGTTGAGCGTAAGCGAATCCGACGCCGCACATTAAAATTTACCCTCCAGGGTGGTCTCAGTCATGAGAATATCCTCTAAAAGCACAGGTTTAATGGTGTTCTCCTCTGTTTCATCGAATGAGCCGAGATTTCTCAAGTCATGCAGGAGGTTCATGCCAGTTCCTACGACGCCCACCATAATGGGCCGAAGCGGTCCCATCAGATCCGAAGACCATGGTACCTTTGGACCTACATGATCCATGACTGCATTGAGTACTCCAAAATGTGTCATGCTTGTCAAGTTCATGTCAACTTCATACATCGGCCACCAGAGCCTCTCCACACTACCAAGTACTATTGGCCCTTTGCAGTCTGGGGACTGGATGTCCTGGGACCATATCCACCAGTGAAAGATCACCAATGTCAGTTCATCCTGACCACTACTGATTTCTTTTCCAGGTGTGGAGATGTAGTTCCACTCAATGAGGTCAAGTCATGTTCTATCATTGACTTCATGAGATCCAATAACATCTACCGGTTTGGAGTCTCTCACATCTTCCTCAGCGATAATGGCACAAAATTTTGAGCGGCTGAGATGAATAAATTGTACGCTAAGTATAACATCATCCTTAACCATACCTCCTTGTTATCATGCACAATAAAATTGACAGATCAAAGAATTCAACAAAACCCTCTATAACATTTTACAGAAAATGGCTGGTCAGAATAAGAAGAGTTTGTCGGACAGGCTCCTCAACGCCCTCTGGTCATATCAAAAAATGACTCGTAATTCCTCCCAGGTGACCCCATATTCCCTGGTGTATGAAACTTAGGTCATCCTACCCATCGAGATTCAGTTTCCTTCATTACACACATCATTCTATGACTAGAAGGTGCCAGATAAGGTAGCTGAAATTCGTCTGCCGGGATTGGAAGCACTTAATGAGAACATGATTCGTGCCCTATAAATTCTGGAATGGCATCAAAATATGATAGATAGAGCCTTCAACAGAAAGGTTCACTTCCTCTCTTTCCGGCAAGGTGATTTGGTTTTGGCCCTCAGGACACCAATGATACCTGGAAGGAAACCACCCAAGTTTTAGCCCAAATGGGAATAACCTTTTGTTGTTCACAAGGATTCCCCAATGGTTTCTACTCACTAGTAACCATTGATGGTTAGCATATAACTCCTCCTACCGATGCCAAGTCTCTCATTCAATACTTTTTCAGAGCTCGCTGGACTTGCATGACCCTAAACTGTTGGGTCCTGCATAAACCTAAACTGATTCATCCAACATGACGTTAAACTGTTCATCGTCCTGTATGACGTCAAACTATATGGCACTGGTAGAACTAAAAAAGGCTTAATTCCCATCCGCATGGGATACCTAGGAATTCTAAAACATTTATTCTTGATCCCATCCCCCAAACTCTATTCTTTGACTATCCCCCCTTAGGGGTAGACCTCTTGGAGGATCCATACATGGTGTAGTAAAGTCTTATTTGGTCCCTGCATGTGTCGGGATTGTAATGATCGAACCTTGTGCTTTCTCCTCATTCTTTTAGTCTCCCACGTCCTTACAGCACAATGTTAAACCACATGGCCTTTAATAACAATGTCCTTCTTGATTCACATCCTCATGGGATACGTAGGAATGCCCGGACATTTCATCTGTTGTGCCAGCCCAAACATCATAATCCCCCCTCAGGTCTGGACACATGTTATGATACATGATTTTTACCCAATTCATGTTGATCTCATCTTGATGCCGCCAAACATCCCACTCCCCAGAGATTTCCATCACTTTCACCACCCTTATTGATATTAAAATTCATGGGCACAACTATGCTTCGCCCACTATTTTGATTGGGAATCCATCATATTTCACGTCCAAAAGGACCCCTGAATGGCATGGATGCTCAGCCTATGGGCTCTCCTACCACTTCAAGCCAACTCCATTGAGGATGTTGAGCAAAAAATTGATTCAAGTATCACATTGAAAATATTCTCAATGGTAGATGCTCATTTGATGTTCCCATTTCAGGTCACACTATAAGGAAATTTTGTTTATAACATGGGCAGTGGCTATCCTTTTCCATTTTATCCACCCCCTAGATCCCAAACATTGTGTGTGGTGGTTCATCCTACCTTCTGCATTCTCATGTTGTGACTCCCTTCCGATGAGGCAAGCTATCAGAACCTTACATGATAGGGAAACCTGAATCCATCTCCTTGATTCCCACATTGAGCACTGCTCATGTGGGCTTAGGATCTGTGAGGAGGCGTTAACCACGCAAGAGGTCATATGGAAATAGTTGGCTAGGACACCTATCCTCGGGTCCTTCAACCCCTTAGAGCCCCTTGCCCAAGTTCTCATTTAGGATTGTATGGTGCGGTGCAGACTCTTTTCCGTATTCACGTTGAGCTATTTCTCCATTCCACGCATATCCCTTGAAAATATCCCTTCCACCATTTATCATCTGTTCCATGAGCATAGGCCCTACCATGCTCGGCCTGACCTATATTTTGGGTTTTTTTCACCCTATATATCTAAAAGGGCCCCCAAATGGCATGGATGATCAGCCCAAGGGCTATACTACCGTTACGAGATAACACCCTAGAGGATTGGGAGTGACAATTTGACAAAAGTGTTGTGTTTTGAATACTTTTAGCAATTGACACTCAATTTTTTCCCCTGAATTCTTGTCACACAAGGGTGGATACTCTATTGAAAACCTAGTCAATAGTGGTCCTCAATCACCGTTGTTGCTTTGTGGTCTTCCATAAGAATGAAGATTCTCCCAATCTGTTCCATGCATTTGACATTTAACTAGGAATATATGGTCCAAGCTCTATGACCCTAAACTAATATCATTTCCGTCCTCACTACAAGATGTTAAATTGCAAACTGGCTGGGAAATTCCATCTGGGGCCCAGCCTCAGGCCCCTCATCCTTTTCGGTCCCCTGGCCCATGTTCGTACATAGGGCTGTATGGTGTGGTGCGGGATTATTTCCTCAGTCATGTCAGGTTACTCTCCACACCATACACCTCCCTTGTTTGGGGTATCTTAACCATTTCTGTCCTTACTACATGATGTCAAAATGCACATTACCCTCTTCTAGAACTATGTGTGTCTTAATTCTCATCCTCATGGGATACATAGGACAGCCCGAATGTCTAGTATTTTGGTCCAGCTTCATCTCTTAGAAATCTCTCTTTCACCCTGGCCCCTTGGCCTGCACTTTCCTATGGGGTATGTGGTGTGGTGTGGACTCAAGTCCTCATTAACATCGGCTTCATAACAACCAAGCCATGTTCCTATTTCTCTTGAGAAATTCTCTTTCCCCTTGTTCTATACTCATCTTTTCAACTCTACCACTCTCAATTTGATCCCCTAGACCCTCTTTGGTGATTCACCAATGTACCCAAGAGTACTCTAGTTCAGCGTCCGGAGTGTTTTATTTTACCTAGACATGCTTTTGCCCATTTTTCAGGCTTCTTGTTCCTCTTGATTTGGGCTTCCAAAATCTTTCACACCCAAAGGGACCCTCAAATTGCAAGGATGATAGGCCTAAGGGTTCTCCTAACATTACGAGCCAATGTCCTTGAGGGTTTCACGCAACAAATTGATACAAGTCTCACATTGCGAATATAGTCAACGGTCAACGCTCTTTTGTTTTACCCCATTCCAGGCTAATGTGATATGTATGTTGTGTTTCAAACACGATAAATAGTTATCCTCCATCGTCATCCCAGGCCCCTCACGCCTTGAATTTTGGTTACATGATTCAAATTATTTTCCACACCATCAAGTCCAAATGGAATTTTGACACTCCTGGAAATATCCCACAGTGTGCAATTGAATGGTAGGACAACAAAATCTATGGTAAAGGAAACATTCGAGTATCCACACTGATTTCCCTTTGGTTTGCATTCCAGGTATTTCAAAAAACATCTTCCTCCCTTATTTCCCACACTGATTTTGACTCACACAGGCTTAGGAATCCGGTTAAGGTTTTCACTTACATGGAAGGATTTCGCTCCACTATGGTCCGAGCTCTAAGACCATAAACTAAAATCCATTTTAGAACAATGTACAACTTGATTCCCATTCCCATAGGATACGTATGAATTCCTAGAAATATTTTCTTTGGTTCCATCTCGAGTTCCACAAATTTATTTCTTTTGTTCTGCCTTCCAGGCTGTAACTCCTATGGGACTACGTGGCATGGTATGGGATTATGTCCTCATTCAAATCGATTTTGCATTAGCCGCACCACGTATTCCATTTTCTAGGAGTTATCCACCCTACTTCCTGTCCCAGATAACATTAAATTGCATGTTGTCCCGCACGATGTTAAAAGGCTCCTTTATGAACTATGTGTGGCTTCATTCCCATTATCATGGGATACGTAAGAACACTCGGACATCTCGTCTTCGGGTCCAGGTCAATTAGAAGCTACTTTCTCCTGCCCCTTTTCCTCAAATCTTGCGTGGCCCCTTTTCCTGAGGTTTCCTCCGTGGAATTCTGCACAGTATGGTGTGGACCATGTCCTCATTCACGCCGGGTATAATTTATCATGTCGTACGCATGCCCTCTAGAACCTCATCCCTCTGGTATACGTCTAACCCATATTACGTTAAACAATGATTCTTAGTCCCACATGACTTTAAACTATTGCGTCTATCCAGTACGATGTAAAAATTCATTGTTCACCCCCATCACATGACCCTAAACTATAACATCATCATCCTAGCCGCACGATGAAAAATAGTGTTTCATTATGTTGTCCTCATTCAAGGGGCATAATGTTTGGTATCGGTCACATCATATACCATTTTTCAAAGCCCACATATGGCTTCATTCTTGAGGAAATGCTTGGACTTTCTTTCCTAGGACCGTTTCTACACAAAAAAACCATTCACTGTAAAGGAAAAAACAAGACCTATCAAATGATTCTTATTTTAGGGTGAGGGCCAGACCCTCATCCCCCATATTATCATTGGCACTAGTATCATACCATGCCACCTTCTGTAACTATTTACGTCTTGATTCTAATCCTTATGAGATACGTAGGACATCCCAGACACATTGTCTCTAGGTCCAGCCTCAGGAATCTAAAATCATATCCTCCCTTTTGGCCCCTTAGCCCCAACTCATTTGGGAACATGTGGTTTGGTGATTACCTCTTAGGTTCTCATTCATGTCGGGTTTTTCAACATCCACACCATGTGCTTACCAAATATTTTCACAGTGTGGTCCATGTTCTATGACCCAAAACTAAGATCTCCATATGGGAATTGTGTGACACGTTTGGCTATTTCACCATCCCGCGCACAATCCATTAAATCAAGCCCCCTTAATGGTCCACCCTAGGACCTTAAGTTGAAAGTGTGAAACCGCAAGACCCTTGACCTTGGGAAGGGAATCAACTCCCTCTATCTGATATGTCTTATAGTTTTATTCAGATGCATTCTGACAAAGAGCCCAAAATATGGAATTTTCACTGGGAAATTCCCCTTGTTCCATGTCCAAGCTTTATGTTCTTGTCATTTGGATCCTCATCCTCTTGCATATTTGAAGGGACCCCCTCTGTGGCCTAGTCTCATAACAAACTGGCTTACCTACTATCATGGTCTAATGTTCCCAAAGATCTCAGTCAGCATTTGCGACATGTCTTATGTTTAGACCACAGTCAATAGTCGACCCTCAATTATTTGTCACCATTTCGGCTAACGTGCTATGGATGCTATGTTTTGAACGTGGTCAATAGCTACCCCCTATTGTCACGCCACCATCATTGTGGTCTGGATCTCGAGCATCATGATTCACATATTTCCTTTTTCTTATGTTCAAGTTGAATTCCAACAGACTCATCTTTACTCTTCTATGCATCTAGGGGCGTTATATATGCGGGTCAGCATCAGTGGAATGTCATTCACACAGTCTACCATCATCCCTAATGTGTTCCTTCCCGTGATGGGAAATTCCCATCACTACTTCTTGTTTCCCACATCGATCATGACTCAAATGGTCTTAGTAGTTCTAGTAGGACGTGTCCTGGCGCATCCATACCATGCGTACCTTTCCTTTTCCTGCATGACATTAAAATAAGCTCTAAAAACTACGTATGGCTTGATTCCCATCCTCATGGGTTACATAGGAATTACTAGGAACTTTTCTTCAGGCCCAGCCTAATTTTCTCTTTTGGTCCCTTGACCTAAAGAGTTTCTTCCGGGGACACGTGGCGTGATCCAGACTCCAAGTCCACATTCACGTCGGGTTTATAGATACCGCACCACATACTCCCTTCCTGGGATCTTCCCTTTCACTAAACGTCCTTTCGTATGATGTTAAATTTCATGAGTCCATGTGTCCTCACCGCATGACACTAAAAAGTGGTTCTACCCTAAACTATTTTGGGATTCCCTATGCTAATCATGGGATGATTCAATTTCCTTTTAAGAGAGGATTATCCCTACTAGTGTTGGTCTCTACGACATTGTGCCCCAAAAACTACGTTTGTCATGATTCTCATTATCATGGGATTCGTAGGAACCCCCATACATCCTGTATCTAGGTCCATCCCCAGGAATCATAATTCATGCTCCCCCTCTTTTTTTGGTCCCATGACCCAAGATCTTTTTGGAAACCATTAAATTGCAGCTTTACCTGGAACAATTTTTGGATGCCCCAGGATAATGTGTAGAGGTGACCATTTCCTCATCAGAGAGGACCTGTTTAGAAGAAAGAATGATCCCTGATCGGGCCGGATCACCCACCTATTGTGTTCTCACCAAGGTGGAATAACTCGAAGAGTTTTGGATTCTATTAGAGAAAACCATCACTCCACCTTCAACTCTTTTCATGCATTTTATTCAGACCCTTCTCCTTTTTCACGTCTAAATAAACACCCTAACAGTATGGATGCTATGCCATTGGCTTGCCTACTATACTGGGCCATTGTTTTGGAAGACTGTTGTATGACATCCTGAGTCAGGCCTTCTTTTACAATCATGGTCTGCAGTTGGCCCCCATTTTTCATCCCCAATTCATGCAAATACAATATGGATACTGTGTTTCGAACTCGGTCAAAACTTATTCTCTATTGTCATTCCACCCCCACAGTGTTTCGAATATTGATTATTGTGATTCACACTTTCCACTCCCTTATGTTCTAGTTGATTTCAGATGCCATTGGCGTTTACCTACTCGTGCACTAGAGCATATTGGGAAGACAACACGTCAATAGTTCTGAGGTCCTCGTCCCCTAATTGGGCCTCTCCTTTCTCTTCCCAAAAAGCTGAGTTGGTTGTTTAAACCCTAGATGCACTGACGGTCGAGAGATTTTTGTGATTGTCCATTAGTCTTTGACCTCTAATTTATCCTTAGTATCCAGGTCTGAGGGGGGGGTGCATTTTTGGAAGACAAAACTTTGAAATAAAAAGATCAAATGGGACATATTTGGTGCTACCTCGTGTACCCCGTTCGCGGAGCCCCATGGCCTCGTGCCCGCCACGGAGCAAGGAGGCGGGAGGCTCTGTGAACCACCTTTGATGTTCACAACCCCACTGCGGTTAAAGGAGGTGGGAGGATATGCAAACCACCTTTGACTTTTATGACCCCGATATGGAGAAAGTAGAAGAGATGCTCAGCGTTACACATTTGACATTCGCGACCCCGCTGTGGAGCCAGGAGGTAGGAGGATTCGTGAACTGCTTTTGATGTTCGCGACCCCATTGTAGAGAAAGGAGGTGGGATGCTCCATGACTGCATTTGATTATCGCGACCATGATGCGGGTCAAGGAGGAGGGATACTCTGAGAGTCGGTTTGACGTTTGAAACCTCGCCATGGAGGAATGAGGTGGGATGATCCGTGACCACATTTGGCATTCGCGGTCCGACACAAAGAAAACACTCTCTTCATGGTGAGCATGCTCTGCTTCTCCGTGCCCCTTGCCTATAAATATAGGGCTCCCATCAAGCCCAATGGACAGATCATTGGATCTTTCACCTTTAGAGCTCTCAAATCGTGAAGCACTTCATTATCTGTGAACCATTAGCTCCTCAAGGTACTTTTTCATTGCGAAGTGCCTCTCCCTTTCTTATAACTGGACCCCTCTTCTGAGAGGGATGCCTTTCATGAATCCAACGGGCCATCACAAAGTAAGGAGATCCCCATGGGGACAAAAGTAATCATGAAGTGTTTATGATTTGCGAAACACCCTCCACACACACATGACCCACATGCTAAGGCAGGGTCACTGTGCTTCATTAAGCACATTGCTTCATGACACCTTGCTTCGTGAGGCACCCATTCTTCGTGAGGCATTTCTTCGTGAATGCCTTTCCACTTTGTGAAGCTCCTACCATATGTACCTATGCCCCATGCCTATCCTAAGTAGCTTCACATCCCAAAGCACATCCCTTCACGAAGCCCCTCCACCTCATTGAGCACTAGATCTTCACAAGGCTTCATATAAACCCCTTTGCTCTGCAACCCCTTTTCATGGGAAGCCATTCAGGTTTGCACGAAGTGACTTCAATGTCCCTTGGACAATATTTATTGTTGCGTTGCTTCACCTCATGATTCTTCGAATAGGCACACAAACATCTATTGTTTCATCACGTAGCCATGCTAACGTGGACCCCCCCCCCCCCAAGCGTTCGCTCCATAACACCCCCAACCATGGAGTTGTTGGTCCCTTTGCTTCACCAAGGTGTAGAGGGTACCGGTTATGTATGTCCTAGGGGTGGGAGTAAACCCACCTCGTCCGAGCAATAGGATGTTAAACTGCAAAGCACCATTGTCCTCATCACATGATTTAAAACTATGTCCTCGCCCCATGCATCATAGGCATGGTACCCCACCTTGGACTTCTTGCAGTCCCACTAGTCTCCATGAGAGTGATATCATTCCTCAAATGGAATTATATCCTCTATATCGGAGCAGTATCTGTCTATGGGGAAAGGGAAACCACCCTAGTGTAAGCCCCTAGCTTTCCTTGCAGGATGCATCACCCCTGCTCCTTCTCTCTTCCTGGGTGCCAAATCCCTCTCTCTATGGGTTTTGTCAACGCCTGGGCCTCCACCCTGGAGTAAGTCCCAATCTACATCTCACAAGGCTGTGAACCATACATAATCCCTTGATTACTCTTTGGGCTTCTAACCACATGTGAGCCCCACTTTACTTCCCACAGATGAACATTTTGTGATGTGATCATCATGTTTTGATGACTTTTGTTTCTCACACTGAGCCTGACTCACGTGGGCTTAGAGAAAGTATTGACCATGACATCCTCTATAGTTCGCGTTAGAGTGTAAGGCCCCACAACACTTGAACTACATGATCTTTGATCCATTCTAATGAGAGGTACGTAGGAGGCCTCCTCGAGGTTCAGCCCCACCATCCACTGGTTCCGACCCCCCTTCACGTCGATTCCCAGCCATTCCTGAACTAAATGGACTTTGATCCTTGCCAAGGCAAGGTACATAGGAAGCCTCCCTAAGGTTCATTCTTACCACCCATTGGACGTTCCGACCATATTCATATTAGTTTTCCAACACCATCTAAACTATGTGGATTTTGACCCTTTCCAAGGAAATGTACGTAGGAAGACTTCCTGAGGATCAGGTCCAATACCTAGCTGCTCCTACCCCCTTCACATCGGTTCACCCCCGTCCTACATGGAATTAAACTGTGGACCTCAATCACCTGTAATCTATTGTTTCCCCAGTCCGCAGTAATCCATTTCACCCTCCTGAACTATGTGTTCTTTGATCCTTGCCATGGAAAAGTACGCAGGAAGGCTCCCTGAGGTTCAAGGCCACAACTCATTGGTCGTTCCGACGATCTTCACGTCAGTTCACCAAACCCTTCTGAACTACATGTGCTTAAATCCTTGTCTCCTTGATAAGATAGATAGGAAGCCTTTCTGAGGTTCAACCCCATCCAATGGTAAGCCATTGTGACCTCATCTAGTGGTATTCCATTGTGACACCATCCAGCGGTAAGCCTTTGTGACCCCATTATGTCGTAATCCTTCGTGACCTCATCTAGCAATGATCCGTTGTGACCCCATCTAGTGGTAGGCCATTATGACCCCATCCGTTGGTAAGCTATTGTGGCCCCATTCAACGGTAAGAAATTTTCAACCCCATTTGGAGATGATCCATCGTCAGGTGAACTACGAGGACTCTGATTCCCTACCACTGGGATACGTTGGAGGTCTCTTTGAGACTCAATCCCAACATCACCGTCTTCCATGAGACAACTCCACCTCCTTCTCCATCCACTGCATTAAGCCATCCATCACACATCCTGATTCTTACCCGGGTCCCCACATCCCAGTGGGATCATTCCACCTCGTTCCCCATTCCCTTTAACAACAATCGAAAAGATAACAACACGTTGGCCCCAACATCAGTATTCCTTCTACAGGTTTCACCCATATGAACCACTCTAATCAGTGTTCTGATCAGTTTGATCCCTCTCTGTTGGACGTTAAACATGCCACATACCATGTATTAAACATGGAAAGTTAAGGAAAACATCATATAAATGCATATGTCATATGATTTCCTATGTTCTACGTGAGATGCCTCGGGATTACTTTCCCTCAAAAAGAACTATAATAAGGGGAAGAAATCCATACACGCTAGTGTCACAACGTCTATACACGCAAGTGTTGTCCGACGTGACTACCCCCCTAACCGAAGGTTGCGGCCCTAACTAGACCCCTTGGAATGTCCTGACAGAAGCAGTGTAATTAACTAGAGTCCATAAAGATATGGCACTAGGAAGATTTTCACGAACAATGTCTTAAATTTATAAGGGAGATCCGGACTAGGTGATGAGTTCTGAGGAGGAATCTACAGAAGGAAGAACTGACATCCCATCGTCTTATTTTTTTCAAGGAGAAAATGTCCCCGAACACGAGATGGATGTTGCCCACCTTTGGAATGTGGAAATGCGGGGCAACAAAATCATGCCTTTTGTACTCAAGCAGGTAGACACGTGTGCTCCAGTGAAAGCATTAGAAGCAATACCCAAGCTAAAAAAGAAAATTATTGGATGATTATCATAGCTCAAATTTCTCTATACACCCAACAATCACCAAGCTATATAGATATTTGAAGGAACATTTCATATGTGAGAATATGAATAAATAAATTCAGGATTATGTGTCAAGATATTGGGTTTTTCAAAAATTGAAGGATTGGATACAAGTTCCTAGAGGAATCATATAACCTCTTCTTATTACTACCAAGAAATTTAATGAAATAACTACCAAATATTTCACTGTATTACTAAAGACTCATAGAAAGAATAATGTGATATGTGTTATTTTTTGATTGACTGGCCAAATCTACAAATTTCATCATTATAAGAGAATATTTACCTCCTAATAACCATTCAAAACATTGTTTTAATGAGTTTTTAAGACTTAATGATTTACCTATTTAAATTGTGTCTAACCATGATCCTTGATTTACATTAAAAATCTAGAAAACTCTTTAGAAGGATCTTAATATCGAGCTTTATTTGATCATCACTTTTCAAGTTAAAACTGAAGGGTAGTCAAAAGATACTATTAAAACATTGGAATACATGTTTAGGTCATTCTTTCTTGACATTTAAGGTATGTGGGATTTTTATTTACCTTTGGTAGAGTTTTCCAAAAATAATAGTTTCTATTTGAGTATTCAACTGGGGTCATATGAAACATTATATTGAAATAGATGTCATACACTAACTTGTTGGGATGAAGTTGTTGAAAGGAATCTTGTAGGCATAAAACTTGTGAAGGAAATATTAGTATAGGTAAAGACTATTCAAACACATATCAATGTATCTCAATGAAGAAAAATGAGTTAAGCTGATAACCAAAGACAAGATTTTGTATTTCAAGTTGAAGATAATTTTTTCCTAAAATTATCTACATGTAATGATGTGATAAGATTCAGTAAAAAATTTAAACTAAGAACCAGGTAAATTGAACCCTTTGAAACTATAAATAATTGGATTTGTGGCCTCCCATTTGTAGATGCCACTAATTTTCTCTATAGTACATATTATGTTCTATATATCATAGTTATGAATGTATATACTGGACTCTCTTTTAAAGAAATTTAATTGGAACATAATCTATCTTACTAGGAATATCTTATGCAAATTCTAGTCACTTGCGAATAAGTGTTGAGAAATCAGATGACTCAATGAGTAAGGAAACTGTGGAGAAATCATAATATATAAAAGGAAATGTGGGAACCTGGATAAATTATAAAAAAGAAAAAACCAAAAAGTTTCATAATGTGACATTATGGAAATTTTTTATTGTAAAACTTTTGAAGTAGAGAATAATATAACACCCTGTGCCTTTATATTTTTTTTCTTTTTAAATTAAATCTCTCTTATAGCTTACAGATCATGAAAAACTAAATCTAAACAAACCATAATGTAGAATAAAATTTTAACATATATATTAAATCAGTGGGTATTAATAAGAATATATTATTTATAAAATTATATACTATACACAATTATAAAATAAAATCATTGGTTATCAATTAATTTGAAATATAAAATATAAAATTAAACGAATTGATTTTTCTAAAAAACTGTTTTTATGTGTGAAATTTGTTTTTACTGAAGTAAATTAAATTAATTAATATTAGTTAATTATTAATTTTAAATTTATATTATATATTCATGAAAAAAAAATTAATATTTATTTAATATTTTTCTATGGGATTGATAAGAATTAATGTATTTTATACATAAAACTGCATTTTTTCTAAAACTAGTTTGCATTATGTTTTGTCTACTTATATTAAAATTAATTTCTGACACTTATAGGTATTGAATTTGATGAAATTGATTCTATATTTTTAATCATGATACTTATATTTAGTAAATAGTTCCATTTTAGTTTTAGGCATTATGAATAGTAACCATGGTAAAATTTATCGCCTTAGTAAAAGGAGATTTGGGTTAATATAGGTTTAAACTATGTGATGTGGTCATAATATTTTATCTTAATTCTTATTGGAAGAATATAATTTGACCCATATAATCTTATGTTAGAAAATTATTTTTTCAGTGGATAAATGTCCATGAAAATTACCAATATATTATTTAAATCAAAGAAAGCTATAAAATGTCACTCTCTTTGTTTTAAATATCTTCTATGTATTAATATAGGTACAAAAGAAATATATGAAGGAAAAAAAAGAGTCTATAATTAGATTAATGAAATTATTTTCATTATTTATATTTATTTTAAATTTTTATAAATTATAATATTACCATAAATGATTGTTCAATGCTCATACAATATTTATTTAATTCGTAGAAAAATAAAATAAATGAATTTAAAAATATTCATAGTGATATAATTTAAATTATTTGACATGACCCATGAATTTTATATTTAATTTTGAAATATTAGAGATGTGTTAAAGAATTATAATCGAATTCCTCATTTTTTTTATGTATTTGATGTCAAATTTGATGAATAGTGTCAAAATTTACATTAATGATATTTTATCAAAATAATATTTTATTAAATTATATAAAATTTATAAATATCACAAAAGTTGAAAATTATGGTAATATAGGGTCTAATATTTCATCAATTGTTCATTTATGGGTCAATATATATCTTATATGTAAAATTATAACCCTTTAAGATTGAAAAATATGTTACAATGGTTAATACTAAAATAGGTCAATTAAGGGGATAAACAAAAAGATGAGGTTTAAATCACTAGAAAAAAGGTCCAAATTATATTTTATCATGTTATTACAACCATATAGAACCTTATATTCTAATTAATGACTATTTTTAAGTATATTTCTCTAGAATAGTCATATTATATTTTCATTTTTTAAGAAATTCTAAAAGATCCTTTCAACTCAATTATAAAAGGACACCCATTCCTTCACTTATTCACACCACATTTAGTCATATAGATCGACCAAGCTCAGACAATTACTCTTATAAACATAATTATACAATTTATTAAGATTATTTTTTCCCTAAAATATCTTCCTTTCATCCCTTAAAAAATTATCTACTAAAGGTCTCTCAAAGAAGAGGTAATTGTCTTACCCGTCCTCTTTCAATTTATTTATTCTTCTACCTATTCTAAATATCTAGACGTTTAAATAAAATAATAATTAAGTGTCATAAATATATGTAAATTATATAATTATTATGAAACCACCATTATCCACCATCTTCCCCATAAAATAGGAAGTAGAAGTATTGATTGTGCATACATACGACATACCATCTCTACGTAGCGATACAATTCCTTTTTCACTACCATCATTTATTAATGGGAGTTATGATAGTTTTAATGTTTATATAAGATAATTATAAAATAAATTTACCTATTTAATTATAATATCATATCTATATTCTTATCATATAAATCTTTGGGAAATGATGGCGTTACTCGTGTGTACATGTGTACTAGAATCACCACAAAGTTATGTGATTCATCTTTAATTTCCATTTTACTTGGATGTTAATAAGCGTATATTTGATTAATATATATGATTTATATGATATTATAATGATTATATGATGGTGAATTATCATATAAATTTCTTTCATTTCTGTTGTTGAAGAATGAAAACAGCATTCATGCTTGCGTATCGACTACTGTCTCTATAAATGGTGTAATTAATTTTCCTGTATATAACTTTTTTGGATTACTCTAAATACATATATAATGAATATATATTATATTTATATCATTATTAACATTTTATATATTATATAACTATAATAAAAGTCTAAGTACTAAAAATTCCAAATCAAAATATACAAGAAAAATGAAACAGTTATCACCAGAAACATGGATTTTTACAATGAATTGTTAATAAAGGGGTAATAAAATAATATAAGTAAATTATATATGGAATAATAAAAGTGATTATAGTTCTATATGTGTTTTATAATAAATATATATTTATTATATATAAGTTTTAATCACTTTTTAAGTAATTCAAACCTAATATAAGGGTTTATTTCACAATATCATCAAAATTCTGAATTATTTATGATTAAGTATCTACTGGGGAATGTTTTTCTTCCATTATAATATATTCCATAAAATGTTTTAAATTTTTTTACTACCCTCCTATTATTTTTTATATTCATTTTCATACATATTTTACTAATTACAAAAATTCTTTGAGAGGGATTATCATATCGTTTTCCAAACAATATGCTATTTGACATTTCAAAAAAATTGAAATGAATATTTATTTTAACTTATTCAACTTGAACAGATTTTACCACAATCTTGAATAATAATTTATTTTAAGGTTAATTTATAGGATTATAATTTTATTTTCAAATAAAATGTTTCACTTCGAATTTTCACAGTTTTTTAAAATGTGATATTCAATGGAAAAGGTTATTTTCCTCATCATTGATTTTAATGAAATTTTTATAGTATTCTTATTAATAAATTAAAAAACCCTTATTTTACATATCCTGTACTGGGAATATATTGTAATGTTACTATAATTTTTATTTATAAAAATGGTTTGTGTTCAATTTGACTGGGAATACAAAATTTTTTTAACACTGACCATATTACACTGGATGGTTTACGATTATATTTATTGATTGGAGAAATAATTAATAAAATTATGTTAGTTTCAATACAATGTTTATGTTGATTATGTTTCAACCCTGTCATATGAAGGTATAATTAGAATTAGTAAGTGAATTAAGGTATTTGTTATTGCCCCTCGAAGATCAGTAGATTTAATGATACAAAATTACTTTGGTATTGGAAAAGGCCTTAATAATTTATATAAGATGTATTGGAATAAGGACTTGGTGGTATATTTATGGAGTTTGGAATTATGAATTTCCTTAATTATGATAATATTTATTTATTTCCAAGTGATTATTTGATTATTTATGATATCCATTGATATGTTTTTTTCTTATGCGAATATTTATATGGAATTATTTTATTTCTCTTTATTTCATAACATATTATTCATGTATTCTTTATCTTCTGTTGCACGCCTACCCTTACTGAGCATCTAGAAACACCCTTTTTCTTATATTTTTTTCCTCAGGATTCAAGGAAGTAAATATTTATTTATATTAAGCAACATGTTAAGAGAATCCTGGTTTCACAAAAAAATATATATTTTATTTTCTGTTTTCAATTATAATATGAGATTAAAGTATGCATGTAGTTTTCTATGACTACTAAACCAATCAGTCCATCATAAAGATACTCCCTATATATAATTCTAATGTAATAATGTAACCATCATCTCTAGGATAATAGTATTGGGTTATTTATAGTTTACATGAGATTGGATATGATAAAGAGTAAAATTTAATGGAATTTCTCAAACTATGATTGGTGAAATATGCCTTTGTATAAGGGTACATGTTACAATTTTTGGGTATGTATTTTTCATGAGTATGTCTAGATCAAGTGGATGTGGGTCCCACGAGTACTAAATTTTTTCACAACTGTGTTTGGATTATGTAGGCATCAAATGGGGGTCCCTGGTGTTAGGTACACATAATTTTGATATTACATGAATTCATAGAGTTTTAAATCAATGGGATCTAGAACGAGTTTACTTCATTGATGACATTGGTTGTAGTAGTCTGAATGATGGTTGTTGTAAGAATCATAGTGTTGTGAAAATTATTTTCCTCTTTCTTTAATGATGTTATTCATTCATAAAATTTTCATGGAATCATCTCTGGAAAAGGCCTCCATATTTTTGGACTTATGTATTTTATTCCGCATATATATCTTACCTATTGGAATTTTCATGGCAGTTTTTAATTGTCTGAATTTGTGAAAGAGGTAGTTTTGGGAGTTGACAGTGTGGCCCTTTGACGTCCAAATGTATGTATTAAAAAAGGGTATGGATTCTCTATTTATAGTCATTTTTATCTAAGAAATTGTGTATCCTGAAATATCTATGTGATTGGGGAACTTATGTGTTTTATGGTGAACTGAAGCTTATTCATGTAACTCCAAGTTGTGTGAGCTATTTTCCGTTTATTTTTTGGAGGTTTTCATTATGTTTCATGATATTTAGGGATTCTATGAAGTCTAAATTTACAGATTAATGAAACTCAAGTAACATGAATTACAGTTAGTTTTCCAAATTCCATTGATATTATGGGAAACAATTCCCTTTTCTCCATGAATCCTTTTAATGGAAATTTTATCCCACTATTTTCTCATTCGATTTTCTAAATACCATGTATGTATATTTTTAGAACCAATAAATACACCCCCCCTTATGTATGGGATCTTACGGTGTAGTGGAGGATGAGATTCTGGGGAAATAACTGGAGTCTGGCCACTTTCCCCCTATTTTACCCAACTGATGTTAGGTTTACACATTTTGTAATCAGAATTCATGAAACATAGATCAATCATCATATATAAACATGGGAATTATCCGATTATTGAATATAAGTCTTTAAAAACAATTAAAACACTCTATTTTAAGGAATTAAAACTTACACAAACTCTATGAGATTAAAATTTTTTGTGTTCATGCTACTTATTCTATATGAAGATCTTTGCATGAATTTTTATTCCATGAACCATAGGATTATTGATTTTCTCTCTCAAACTTATCTTAAAATAGGGGCTGTTTAATGAAATGGGATCATTTTTTCCATGAAAAATTATATGACCTCCAAAACAAGTCAAAAAAATTGTATAATAAGCTAAATATTATACTATAACAAAGAATGAATTATCCTAGGTTCTTAAATATCTTCTATAAAGACAGTTATGTACTGGCCTCTAACAATGCTCAACCTTTTGAATGATTAGTGAAGGTAATATATTTGAATAAATGAATTTCCTTCACACATTTTTGTCTTAAGTGATGATTTAGGTGAGCTCAAGATAACTAAACTGGTTGAGTATTGTTCCCACCAACCACATTATCAATGATCTGGATATATAAACTTTTCACCCTATGAAACAAAATTAAACTAGTTGTTTGGGATCATTTTACCACTATGGTGTTCCCACTGCATTACTTGAGCATCTTTTAGGTCAAAATCATAGAGAACCATTAGGGGTAGTCAATCGACTGAGACTTGTGGTCATGGGGAAATTTCACCAATATGTATTTGTAACACCCTGAGATTTTTAGGAGATAGATATTATTTAATTTATTTGATGTATTGTGGTGTAAAAAACACCAAGATAATACTTTGATACACACAACATTGACTTATCTTTTGATATATTCAACATTATGCTAATATTGTGTTAAAAAAATATCAAGTTATTTTGATAGATTTCATTTTACACAAGGCCGAATTTAACTAAACAAATTACCTTATAACCTATCCATTATAATGGAGGATATGAATAAGTATTATCTTAATTATTAAAATATTCTTTACATGTGAATATATATAATTAATTATTTACTGAGCAATTAATTATAAATGAAAATAAAACCCTTCTTAAATAAAATGAAATATTTTTCATAAAAACTACTTAAATGAAAATAAGTGAGTTTATAAAATAATAAAATCACAATTCATGGATTTTATTAATGAATTAAAGATGCAATATAATTCTTAAAATTCATCTTATATGTTTTTTCATATCGGTTTTCATACTCCCAACTGTTCTGTATCTGACGATACGTGGACCTGCTTTTCAAAGGAAGAAATTCGCTGGGTGGTTTGGCCAATGACACTTAAGAACTCATATTGGTCGAGAGGATGGGAAGTCGGGATCATAACACCTTTTAGGGGGTATTACTGCCTATTCTAGGAATCTCTTATATATTTATGACGTATTCATTTGTTCGCAAATCATTGGTTTATACCCAAGCATAGTATCCATGGATTACTCCAGGTTGGTAATGGTCAGCAGGACAGAGGGTTTCCGAATCATTTATTCCTGAGGTTTACCATCCCTTGTTGGATTAATGACCCCAAGGATTCATGAATCATTGAGGCGACACTAGGAGTGGTGCGGTGAACCTATGTGAAGGTAGTCGGATCGACCGATTGTTGGGCTTGAGCCCGACGGAGGCTTCCTACGTACCCTGACTAGGAGAAAGGGATCAAATTCCACATAGTTTGAATAGGAGTTTCGGATAACTAACGTGAATGTGGACTCGGGGGTCCGATGGTGATCGGGCTTGAACCTCATGGTGGCTTCCTACGTATACATGTGGTAGGGAAACAATGTCCTCGTAGTTTGCATTAACTTGGGGATTACACTCTGAGGAGCCCCATAGTAATGGATTGGGGACTACACTCTGAGGAGGCCCATATTAATGCATTTGGGCTTACCCTCTGAGGAGGACCATATTAATGGATTGGGGCTTACACTCTCAAGAGGCCCATAATAATATATTGGGGCTTACACTATGAGGAGGCCCATAGTAATGGATTGGGGCTTACACTCTAAGGAGGCCCATAATAATGGATAGGGGCTTACACTCTGAGGAGGCCCATAGTAATGGATTGGGGCTTACACTTTGAGGAGGTCCATAGTAATGAATTGGGATTTACACTCTTAGAAGGCCCATAGTAATGGATTGGGGCTTACACTATGAGGAGGCCCATAGTAATGGATTGGGTCTTACACTCTGAGGAGGTACATAGTAATGGATTGAGGCTTACACACTGAGGATGCCCATAGTAATGGATTGGGGATTACACTCTGAGGAGGCCCATTGTAAGGGATTGGGGCTTACACTCTGAGGAGGCCCATAGAAATGGATGCCACGGTCGATGCGTACTGTAATCCCACATGAGTCATGCTCATTGTGAGAAATAAGAGGTAGCAGGGACCATAAGATCATGTCATGAGAGGTGCGTCCATGGTAAGTGGAGTGGGGCGTACACATAGAGGTGGCCCATAAAGCCAGGGCATACTCCGAGATGGATTCCCATGGTGACTTTCTCATGTTTTTCCATGAGGGAATCCCAACCCATTGGTGGGTTGAGGAATATAATGGGGGCCAACGCCTATGCACAAGTGCACAAGCGGGATAATGCCAAGGGAGTTGGAATCAGTCCGAACAAAGGGAGATGAAAAGTGGGAATTACATGCCCGACATTCAGAAGTCAATAAGGGTGGAATGGTTATGGAAGAAAACTGTTGATCATGTTTGAAACATTGCATCCACATCGTGTTAGCCTAAAACGCGGACAAACAAATGAGGGTCGACTGCTGACCGTGTTCGAAACATAGGACCTGACTCAAAGTGTTGTCAAAAGCCTTCTGGGGTGTTGGCCCAGGATGGTAGGTGAGCTGATGCAGCATGTGACTAGGATGATAGAGGATCCCTTCGGACATGGAAGTGGATGATGATCAGAATGAATGACACGCAAAGTGTGAGGTGGAGTGATGGAATGTTTGAATAGATTCCAATTCTCTTGAAGGTACGCCACTATGATCATGGCATTAGGCATATTATGATTCTAGCATTAGGCATATCGTGTTTGGTGTACGAGGCATCCTACATTTGGAAAATAGGGAATACTGCAGTTTAAAGTCAACTAGATGGGACTATATCCGTATAGTTTAACGTCATATGGATAGGACGAGGGTCATACAGTTAAACGTCATGTGGTTAGGACAACTAGGTAGGAGATTCCTAGTAATGATTGGTGTGGGTCGTACGTAATGGAAGACCTTTCTGGATGAACCTAGTAAAAGGAGCTAGGAAATTGAGTTATAGAAGAGTCATGAGGAGTAACTCGACTCATGGATTGTATACAACGGATACTGGGGCCACGCAAGGGTGCAATGTGAAATACTGTTGACCTGGCATGGAAAGTCCGCGGTGTGACTCTCCATTTTTCATGGGGGTCAGTGACGGTAGAAAAGGGACCATCCCGAAGGGTGGGGACCACAGCCCGACACTGACCCCGAGCGGGGGTGCGGGGGGCAGCCCCTGCGGTATGGACCAGCACGTGCATGAGGGTTTCTGCATGGGGAAGGCCTCATAGGAGCTGGCCGCATGGGACTGGCTATAGTGGAGCTGGCCTCATAGTAGACGGCCGGAGAGGGGCTGTCCGAAATGGAGCCAGCCGCATGTGGTTCACAGTTTGGTTGTCCGTGAAGTGTGTTCGTGGAGGAGCTGGCCACAGAGGAGGATGTCCACGAAGGAGGTTGTCCGTAATGGATGCTGTCCGTGATGGAGGTTGTCCATGGATGAGATGGCTGCTATGGAAATGGTCGTGAAGGGTTTCTGTAAAGGGGTTGGTGCCCATCCTAATTTGTGTCTGCGGAGGGCTTCCCTCCCCCATTGTGTGAATGACACTTCTCCGCGGAGGGAGTGGTCATGGAGGGGCTATTCGTGAAGGAAATTGAAGCTACGGGCTAGCTGCGGAGGAGCAGGTCGCATGTGGTTCGTAGACTGGTTTCTCCTCTACGCAAAATAGTCCATCCGCAAATGATATGGGGGTTCGCGGATTGTTGTGGGACTTTACCATTGGGAGAAATTTCTCCAGCATCTCCCCATGGGTTTTCACCTGTCCTTCCTCTCTTTTTTCAACATCACCACACGTTGACTATTTATAGAGTCATTAATAGGTTTTATTGATGGGCACACGTCAGTTTCTGTGGAAGCCCATGAAGGAATCCCCACCAACGAACAACCTAGTAAACCAGGGATTTTTGGTATCGAGATTCACGGAATTGCTCTACAATCGTGCACCACTCCGCCTCTATCTCGTGAACAACAGATGTCTGCGGAGGGGGTGGCTCACGGCGGTGGACCGGCCTGGTGCCCATCCTGCTTCACGCCCGTGGAGGGTCCCCGCATCTATTTCACGGATGATTCTTGTCCGCCGAATTACAGGAGGGCGGTATGCTGAATCGGCCACGTGCTGTTGCTGGGAGCCGGTGCGCGGACAGGTTCTGTCCTTTTCTATGTCTTGTGGTAATTTTATTTCTCCCTTTTAGAATATTCAGAACCCTAAAAATGCACCCCATCGGAATGGGGTCCCATCATAATGAAGAGGAGGCTATTCTGATGGAGAGTGGTCCTGAAACTTGATGAGTGATTGGACAATGCTCTAAATTTATCCTGCTCCAAGGGACTCAGCGAGCACAATTTGACTTTTTCTAGGGTTTTTTAGAAATACCCTACAAACATTTCTCCTATTTCTTTTAAGACCCCAATTTTTCCATGGCCAATTTGTGTGGATCCAGTTGGTATGGCCCGAATTTTGCTTAGGTCACCCTTTTCGGTTTTTCGGCCTAACAGGCTTTGCGCCTCTTTTTGTGAACAGTTTAAAGTCCTTCCAACAAGTCTATCATTACTAATGTTTTAGGTTGAATAGATTTGACCAGGTATGGTGGGGTGGGGGATCAATGAGGTTTGATTGATTAAAAGATGTCTCAATATCCTCTAGACACTTGGGGGGGTATGTTTAGATTTGACCGACATGCAGGACATGTTTCAAGGCATGGGAGCCATATTGTCATATAGAGGTAGGAAGAGAATCACCTAAGGAAATATTTCCGTTGGTAGATAGGCCATTTGTAATCAATATGCATAGCCACTGAGGGCATGTCATGCATAATCGTGCAAAGGTGTCCTTAAGTCAATGACTCTCCATTTTTGATGTCCTGAGAGCTTAATGGTAGTCTGACTTATAGAAACCACCATGGGTGTCTTGGGGAATTATGAAAACCACCAGGGGTTGCTTGGAAAGGGTGCGTGATGTCTGAAAGGGGTTTTAATACATCTTTATTAATCAAGAGTGTGAATTCAAGGTTCCTGTCCTATGCATTTATCTAGCGTAAAGGATGGTTGGAGCTTGGCAAAGTTTAGAGTCATGGAGCTGGGACATCATTCAAAGTGGAATGGATTCTCCTAGTTCTCTGTAATCCTATCAGAGGTGTTCCACTATATTCATGCAGGGTTCTGAAATAGGCTGGTAAACTATATCTCAAAGGGTTTCCGAATCCTGGGATAGATATGGGGGCTCAAAGGCCAAGGGGAATACAGAGAGAATCCTTACCTATGGAAATATCGATTTTGGTAGATGATCCTGGGGTGATCAATATGCAGAGCCGCTGAGGGCATGGTATGCATAGTCATGCAAATGTGTCCTCAGGACAACAATTGCACTCTCCCGATAGTCGAGCAACATCAGGGAAGTTGTGATTCGGGACCACCAAGGGTGGCTTATGAGAGTTCAGATTTTTCTGAGTACATAGTATGATTTATGAGGAGATGGTGTCTAGATACGAGGAAAAAAATATAGGCCAAATTTCTTGAGAATGGGTGAAATCATTCTTTCTCACGCTGGTGGGAGATGGTGGTTTATGTAGGTCTAACCCATGCACTATGGGACATAGAAAAGCCTATGTTCCATACTGAACCTATGATAGGTTTGACCATGAATTTTAGCATCATGTGGTAAAGATGAGGAGAATTTTTAAAGGATGTTGTGCAGTTTAACGTCATGCAGTGATGACAGGGGAATTTTTAATCCAGTGAAAATTCTTGTAGTTGGAGGCATTTCGCTGAATGTTTAATTCGTGTTCTATGTAGCTTTATGACAAGCGGTCAATATGTTCCATGAAGTTTAACGTCATGAGGTATGGACGTAGTTTCAAAGGCTTCTCTTGATAAGAATGTTAGTAGGCTTGAACCCCTCGGCATGCCCAAGAGGTGGAGAGGGGCTGATGGTGTAAATCGTGGTTCCAGGGCATCTTGGATCAAGAGAAATGATATGAGGGCTCTGAGGCTGGTAAGCCTAGAGCTAGGAAGAGTGCCGCACGAGGAAATATTGTCTTTGGTAGAAGGGCCAAGGGCTATCAATATTCATATCCAATAAGGGCATGGTATGCATAGTCATGCAATGGTTTCCACAGGCCGATAACTTTATACTTATGATGGATGTGAATGGTTATGAGGATCCGCAATTGTCCGGGCCACGATGTCTATCATTTGGTTAGAAAATCTCTGGACATGTTGGGTATATTCGGCCCTGGTTACTGTTAAATCATAAAGGGTTCCCTGTGCTGATTTATCCTGTGCACGGGGGTGTACCATTACCCCACGCAGTTTAACATCGTCCAGTAAGGACAAAGTACTCCTAGTTTAGTGGTCATAGAGCTAAGACCATTGGGTGACTATTACTACAGTCACTCGAAGGATAACTGAGTTACCATGTTCTGATATACTCTAAACAGGGTGGGGGAAGAAGGTTGTAAGTTGCAACTCTGAGGTTTCCCGGATCAGGAGATGTGGTGTGTAGGCTCTGAGGCTTGTAAGCATACGGAGCTCGGAAGAGTACTGCCTGAGGAAATCTCTCCTTTGATAGACAAGACAAGGGATATCATTATGTAGAGCCGCGGAGGGCATGGTATGCATAGTCATGAAAAGGTGTCCTTGGTTTGATGAATTTCCACTTCTAATGGCCATGAATGATTACAAAAATATGAGATTTCTCATAGTACAGAGTTCGGCATGTGGGGATAATGGTGTCCGAGCATTCAAGAAACATCTCCACTACAATTTTCTATTGAGTAAAGGTATCATAGCCATGGCTTGATGTTCGTTGATGCAAGTCTTCATGTGAACCACCGGTGGATACATAGGCTAACCAGGTAGGGATACCCCGACATTGTTTGTATTTGAATAAGGGGTGAACTTGTAAACAATTTCACCATAAATTTCTGGATCGGGAGATATGATGTGGGGGCTCTAAGGCCGGTAGGCGTACGGAGCTAGGAAGAGTATCGCCTGAAAATGTTTTGCCTTTGGTAGACTAGCCAGGGGCTATCAATATGCAAAGCCGCTGAGGGCATGGTGTGCATAGTCATGCAAGGGATTCCACGGTTCGATCAATTTCCAATTCTGATGGCCATGAATGGTCATGAAGATCCATAATTATCTGGGTCGTGGAGTCTGATGTATGGAGAGGATGCATCCCAATGCATATGAATTATTTCCATATCATGTTTCCATATATCTTGGGTGGGTCAAGATGAAGTCCATGTAGTTTATAGAGATGCGGTGAGGACAAGGAATACACCCCGTGCAGGTCTGGTCTGTACACGAGGGAAAAAGACATTATTAACCTCTTATCCATGAATTTTAACATCGTGCGGTGAGGAAAAAGAGTACACCCCGTGCAGGTCTGGTCCATACATGGGGGAAAGGTCATTTTTATCTTTCATTTGGGAATAGCTGGGCCCGGGAGGGGGACACTGGCGTCACGACATATCCTACGAGGGCAGGAATCAAGCAACACGTAGTTCTTTCCTGAATACGCCCCCAGCAGGTTTGGTCCTATCACGGGGGGGAAGGGGCGTTTATTTTTTATTTTCTCAAAATGGCTGGTCCAGGATACGTAGACCAGGTGTCACTACATATCCCAAGAGGGCAGGAATCAAACCACACATAGTTTTTTTAAAGGAGTACACCCATGTAGGTTTTTGTCCATGCACGGGGGGAACAGTCATTTTTGGAAACTCCTATTTTAAGGGGTGGTTGGGCAAGGGTAGGGGATCCCGGCATCACTACGTATCCTGTGATAGTATGAATCAAGCCGTATGTAGTTCTCTATGAAATACACCCTGTGCAGCTCTGGTCCGTACACAGGGGGGAAGGGGGGATTCATAACTTTTATTTGAGGGGTGGATGGGCCAGGGGAGGGGATCCCAGCATCGCTACGTATCCTAAGAAGGCAGGAATCAAGCCGTACGTAGTTCTCTAAAATGATTACACCCCGTGCAGGGCTGGTCCATACACATGGGAATGTGAATTTTTTTTAATTTTATTCCATTTGGGAGTGGCTGGGCCAGTGTATAGTATCCTAGCGTCACATCGTATCTTGCGAAGGCCGGAATCAAGTCATACGTAGTTCTCTTAAAGAAAGTACACCCCATCCAGGTTTGGTCCATCCACAGGGGAAGAGGGAATTTTTAAAACTATTTTATCCATGCATTTAAAAATCATGCGGTAATGATGAGGAATACACCTTATGTAGGATCAGTCTGTACATGGGGGAAAAGGTCATTTTAACCCTATTCTGGGGATGGTTGGGCCAAGAATGGGGACCCTGGCATTGCTACGTATCATGTGAGGGAAATAATAAAGCCACACGTAGTTCTATGAGATCCAATCAGTTTAACATCATGAGGTGAGGATGGGATACTCTTAGTTTAGGGTCATGGAGTTTCGACGATTGAGTGCTTGGTAGTTTAACGTCTTACAGCTCAGATGATAACTACTTTTAGTTATCTATGCGAAATACTTCTTCCTGAATCTCACATTTGTAATAGTGGTGGGGAATTGCTCGTCCATGGAGATCATGGTATATGCTCCGTTGGAGTAGAACTTGTGTATAACATATGGTCCCTCCCATTTGGGCTCCATATTAAGGGGTTTCTTTCAGTGTGTCATTGGGGTCTGGAGGACCAACACCAATTCTCCTTCCAAGAAAGACCGAAGATGGACCTTTTTATTGAAGGCTCGGGAAATCTAGTTCTGGTATACATTCAGATGGTGCAAAGTGTGCAACCGTTTCTCGTCTAGTTGTTCAAATTCACCTAACCTCTTTTTTGATTGTTCATCATTGGATAACTGATCACAAATTGAATCACGAAGCGTGGTTAATTAGAGTTCAATGGGATGGACCGCTTCTTTTTCATATAATAATGAGTATGGAGTAGCCTAAGTAATAGTGCAGATTGTGGTTTGGTAAGCCCACAATGCTTGCAGGAGTTTATCATGCCACTACTTCTTGTATTTTTCCACCATTTTCTGGAGAATGTTGGACATGTTATTTTTTAAAGCCTTTATCTGTCTATTGGCCGCTGCATGGTAGCGGGATGAGTGGTTAGCGTTGATACAATATTCTTGGCATTGTTTTTCCTATTAATCAGAGAAGAAGTTAGTACCATTATCCGTTAGTATGGTATTAGAGACACCAAATCTGGCGATGATATTGGTTTTCACAAAGATGACAATGCTTATTGTCACGAATTCCTTAAGGGGTACAGCTTCTACCCAATTGGAAAAGAAGTCGGTTTCTGTGATGATATAATTCAGCTGTTTGGCTGTGGCGGGAGTATATGGCCCCACGACGTCCATTCCCCAAATAGAAAATGGCCAGGAGTACTTAGCCCGATGAAGTAACTCTGGGGGTTGGTGTATGAAGTTGGCATGAATTTGGAATGTGTGGCATTTTTCAATAAAGTGCTCACAATCTCGTGCCATTGTGGTCCAATAGTACCCAAGTCTTCGAACCTGATGAGAGAGTTTGGACCTCGGTTGATGTTCTCTACATACTCTAGCATGTACCTCAGTAATGACGGCATCAGTTTCTTCTCTATCAATACATATAAGGAGGATTCCGTCGAGGCCTCGTTTGTAGAGGACCTCTTGCTAACCCGTGCCACCATATAGGAAAAATTTGATTTCCCTTCTATGTATTAGCTCTCGTTCAGCCTTGTCTGATGGAAGTTCTCCCCGTTTAAGGTAGTTTTCAATTGGGGTCATCCTGCCAATGGTGGGAGCACAACGTTCAGGGACAAGACTGACTTCTTGGATTTCTTCCGTCTTTTCCTGATCAACCGGCACGACCATTCGATGATTAGCAATGATGACAACTGTTTCATCCTAGTCTGGGTTATCTAGGGATGTTTCTGCGTTGGATAATGCATCGTCCTGGGCATTCTGAGACTGGGGAATATAGGTCAATGTTAGTTCTGTGGAGAATTCCGCCACTAACCCTCATACATTGTCAAATAGGGGAATCAACTACTCTTTTTTGATAGCATAGTCACCCTTGACTTGCTTGATGACTAGTTCCGAGTCACATTTCACCTTAAGGTCTTGTACTTGTGCTTAGAGTGCGAGATCCAGGGCTACAATGAGGGCATGATATTACACTTCATTGTTTATTCATCCTTATGATAGGAGAAAGAAATATGGTAAAACTACCTTTTCTGGGGACATGAGTATTATCCCCAAGCACACCTTGTTATATTTTGGATCTTCCATCCTTTTCTCGATTGGGCTTCAGGAGGTGTCATCGAAGTACATTTCCCATGTTGGGAGCTCCTCTTGAACTGCGAAGATGTCTTCATTGGGTAGCTCGACGTCTGGTACGGCAGTCCCTGTTGAAGGGTGCTCTACCCGAAAATCTTCTAAAGTCTGGCCTTTGATGGCTTTATAAGCACAAACATGATGGCAATCTGTTGGTGGATGACTACCCAACGGGATAGGTGCCCGGTTAGTATCGGGCGGTTGAGGATGTACTTGAGTGTGTTATTACGCGAGACAAAGTGGACTTCATGATGCGGTAGATAATGTCTCAACATTGGTATTGTAAAGACCAGGGCCAAAAAACTCTTCTATATATTTGAGTATCGAGTTTCTATATCAATCATGGTTCAGCTGAGGTAGTAGAGACTGGTTTCACTGTTGGCATCATTTTTCTATGCGAGGAATGCTCCGAGCGACTACTCTAGGGCCGTCACATATAGTATGAGGGGTCTTCCTTCAACATGGGGCATGAGCACTGGCATGCTTAAGTGATAATTTATTAGGATGTCAAACACCTCTTGGCATTCATCTTCCCATTGGTACATGACTCCCTTCGTCATTAACCTGGTAAAGGGCAAACATTTGCATGCTAGGTTGGATATGAATAGCCTAATGTAGGCCTAGTTCCCTAGGAATGCTCTCAACTTGGTGAGATTGCTGGGGGTGGGGGCAGGCTAAGGATAACCTTTATCTTTTCAGGGTCAACTTCGATGCCATGATGGCGTAAGACGAAGCCAAGGAATTCCCCTGAGGTAACCCCTAAGGCACACAATAAGGGGCTCATATTCAGACTAAGTTGTCGACGTTTGTTGAAGACGGTCTCAATATCTGACAGGTGATCTGAGCGCTGCCTGGACTTAACCACCAATTCATCTACGTAACATTCGATAAATCTCCCTAGGAATGGTTTAAAGATACGATTCATGGCCCATTGATATGTGGTGCCAGCGTTCTTGAGACCAAAGGGCATGACCCTATAATAGAATACTCCTTGGGGGCCTTGAAGGCAGTGGCTTCTTCATCTTCTCGGGCCATCATGATTTGATTATACCCAAGATAGCCTTCCATGAAAGATATAGCCTCGTACCTGGCCGTTGCATCGATTAATACCTCGGTGATAGGGACCAGGAAATAATCTTTCGGGCAATGCCGATTGAGGTCTCAGAAATCAATGAAAACGCAGATTTTTCCGTTCTTTTTCTTGAAAGGGACGATGTTGGCCAACCATATGGGGTACTGGACCGCCTGAATGAATCCGTAGTTAGTGATCGTATTGATATCAGCCTCTATTTTGGCAGAATGCGAGGGGTGTGTCCTTCTGGCATCCTGTTTATAGCCCAAGTGGTCTTCTGGAAGACCTAAGCGGTGTGTTGCCAATTCGGGATCGAGTCTCGGCATTTCCCTGTAATTACAGGAAAAGACATCTTGATTTTGCCTCAAGAAAAATATATATACCTCATGATCCTCGTGAGACATTTCTACACTAACAAGAGTGGGCCTAGGGTCTTCCTCAATACCCAAGTTTATTTTTATGAGCTCATCCACAGTGGTGGAGATACCTTCCTCAAATGTGGGAGGTGCACCCTAAGATCTTCCTCCTCTTCTTCTCCCAAATCCTCATCTTCTTGATCTGACGGGGGAGATTTTCTGGCCCAGGCTCTCGGGGGTTTGAGGGCGAGGCATTGTGGGCATCCCCACTTGATTATTCGTCCAAATATTGTGGGTTGGTGAATTTTCCCACATTTTTACGCTCGACTGTTATGGCTGAAGTCATGAAGATAGCTGAGTTTGTGTCCGAACTTGAATCCCTGCTCTCAACATGGTTGATGGGAAGTACATAGTCTCTGCCAAGCTGTCTGTTGGGGGTCATCAGGGACCATTTCCAGTCCATTTGGAGTGGGGATCCAGTCGATACAATCAATCAATGGTTTCTTACTCTTTTTCTCATAAAACACGGCATCAATGTAGTGTGACTTAGAGAGCATGAAAGGGGCCTTCTCAGCGTGCAATGTCCAACATTACCAATTGACGAAGTACTTAATACACGGGTGGTAGGATGAAGGAACGACCATGTGCTTATGAATCCACGGCCTTCCCAGTAGGGAATTGAATGTTGTGTTCTATCAAACCACCCAGAATTCCGAATAGGCCACAAGGTCACCAAAATGGGTCTTTAGCTTGATTTGTCCGATTAGGTTTTGTTCACTTTTGACGTAACCTAGTATAGTTGTGGCTAAGGGTATTAAATCATCCTCACTGAAGCCCAACATACAGAGTGTCCATAGGGGAAGGAGGTAAAATCCAGAGCCATTGTCAATAATGCCTTTGTGGATATCAACATGATCTAGTATTCCAGACACATATAATGGTTTGATGTGTCCCTGGATGATGGCATCTTCATCTAGATCAGTGAAGGAAATCACTGCATCTCATTCATCTGATCCTGTCTCCATCCGATAAATCTCGGCAATAGCTATCTCGGCTTGAATCTTCTAGGGGCTGAGAAAGGAATCTATATGTGCCTCTTTGAGGTCGGATGACAAACCCAAGGCATCCAGGATCGACAGTTTGGCTGGTACCGACGCCAGCTGCTTAAGGATGTCGTATTTCTGTTTTAGCAGCTGATTCTTCTCCATTGGTGGGAGAGTTTTAGCAGGCAGCTTGGGATTTGGAATACGTGATGAGGAAGAACCGTTTGCGAGGTCAGATGCCAATGATTTCCAAAAGTTCTGGGGACTCGCCCTGGCCGGTCTGTTTGTTCGCACTAGGTCGTTGGATGCTTGTTCCTCTTCTGATGGGTACATCAGAATGATAGGGTTAGAGTGTCCACTTGTGGAGGTGGAGGGATGTGCATTCTCCTGCTGAGTCTATTTAAGGGATCTCCCATGGCTTTCTGTGATATTAACTATTCGGGACATGTTCCAACAATAGGGATGGTTTTGGCCGCGACCGTGCCTTCCCTAATATCATTTGCCTCTGTGATTCCTTGTCCCGACTCCTCATATTGGGAGATCAGGTTCATAACCATACCCTTCGTCTAGGAACGATTCCATAAGATGGTTGACGTTGATAGAACCAAATATTGGTTCTTTATCCTCTAACAGGTCAACCTGGTCGGTTGTCCCTGATGGTGCCGATTGGTGGATCGGTGCCCGTGGTGCCAAGTTTGAGGGCATAAAATCCGACAGTGTCGGGGATAACTTTGGCCTCTTTGGGGACTTCTCCTCTTTCTCTTCTCTCCTACCTTTTCGAATATGCCTGGATGACCAGCTCGAGGTGTAACACCCTGATATTTTATGAAAAATATTATTTTAATTTCATTGATACGCACAACAAGTTTAGCTTGTACTATACCCAACACCATATTAGCTTGCAGTATACGCAATGCTATTCTTGGATCGTGTTACACACAATTTCAAGTTCGTTTTATAATAGTCATTCTACGCAACATTGAGTGTGTTTATATATATATATATATATATATTCAATGTATAAATAAAATATGGTTGGATTCTGTTATACGAAACAATGAAGGATTCTTTCACAACACGGAACCCTGACTTGGCTTGCATTACATGCAATCGCGACCTTCCTCGATAGCATGTGTTGTACGCAATACAGAGTTTTACTAAACAACGATATATTATTATAATATTATTGTGAACTAGCTGTTATGAATATTATTAACTAAATTTTGAATTTTATAACATCATTATTCATCTTATAAATTTTCTAAAACATTTTATGTGAACAAAATAAATTTTTCGGGTAAAATAGGTATTTTTAAAAAAATACAATTTTTCCGCCTTTTGATGGCACACCCACTTTAAATATAGTTTTTTACATGTTCATAAGTTCAATTTTACAAAATAAAATTATTCTTTTGAATAAGGATATAAAATTTTACCTTGGATAAAATTTTCATGTTATTCTGATAACTTTCATATTTTAATGAATAGTAAAAATACGCTATATTTTAATTAAAAACAAAATTTTCATCGCAATAAATTTTGTTGTTAAATTATAATATTGAATGGTCTTAAATTATAAATAGAATATATTTTTACCATTTAATTGATTTGTAGGTTAAATCAATTCAATCTTTTGTAATGATTTAAACAAAAACCCGTTTTCTATCGACACCAGGATTAATTTTAATTTAATTTCTGCCACTTCTGTGCATTGAATTTGAAAAAATGGATTCCATATTTGGAATCAGTGGGTCCAAATTATATTAATAGACTACTTTTTATTTTTGCGTGTTATGAATAGTAACTACGATAAATTTTATTTACCATAGTTAAAGGTAAATCGGGTAATTAAGGGTAAATATAAAATTATAAAATTACCCTGACACCTACAAAAATCCTATTGGATGACTAAAAGTCGACCCATATCACCTAAGGGTCGGATTATAATTATTTAATGGACTTTTTTCCATGAAAATAACTTAATTATTATTAAAACAAAAGAAAGTGACAACATGTCACTCTCTTAAATATTATAAGTATATTAATTTTAATTTAGTGATAAACATTTTGAAACTTCGAACATGAATAGTATCCAGAAAGCTAATGAAATTATCTACATCATATTAATTTATTTATAATTTTCAGTTATTAAATAATTATCATTAATTGTAACACAATAGTGATGCAGAAATTGTTTATCTAATGAAAAATAAAGAATATAGTTTTTATTAAACTAATAGTAACCATAAAATGCCCAAAACCCTGACCAAAACATATTTTTCATTTACATTAAAACCCTAATAATCCAATGGTCTCATATTTTACCATTTGGAGCATTATAAAAGTGATTATGATACTTATATTATTTTATTTTAAATGATGCCAAAGTTGTCACCTTTATAATTTAATAAATATAAAAATATAAATATACTGATTTTAAGATCAAAAATTCGCGTAAAAGTATTATTATGAAAGGTAATAGATTTATATTCATCATATGATTTTATTTTAAATTTTTACGCAACAAATAAGTATATTAAATAATTATACAATAATGTTGTAGTAATTATTTTATTAAGAGATAAACCAAATAAATGGTTTTAAAAATAATAAAATAAATATTATATGAACTATTTAATGTGATACACTAGTTTTATAGATAAATATGTCCTTTTATGACTCTAATAAAGTTTTTAGTTCAAACATATATTCTGTATATATTTTATTTAAATTCAAATAAATGAATAGTTTCAAAATTGACACTATTGTTATTTTATAAAAATAATATATTATAAAATTGTTTAAAAATCACAAATATATTTAAAAATTATAAATTTAACTTTATATGGTATAAAATGTTATAAAGTATCCAATTACGGACAATTCACAACAAATTATTAATTATTTGTTATAATTTAAATTTTTTAATGTTATTACCACAAATAAAATTAAATTGATTAAATAAGGATAAATCAAGTTGATAATGTTTAAAATAAATTCCTAACATGTCTAAATTTGATTTTTTGATGATATTACAACCCTATATCATATAATATTCCGATATGAGTCATTTTTTGAGGTTTTTAAGTGGGGTTAGATTTATTATACATTAATATTTTTAAGAATTCCAAAGGTGCCCCTCTCCTCCCTTATAAAAGGGCACCTCATCCCTCTCCTCCTCACACCAATTTGAGCCCTCAAGCTCGGCCAACCCCTACCAAATTCTCTTCTCCACTTCCCTAGAAACATCCTAGAGGTCCTGGTCTTCTTCAAAGACAAATTTTAGTGCCCTAAGAGGAGGTCTCAAAGAGGCGCTTCAAAGAAGTTGTAATGTCTGTTACCGATTCTTTCACCTTTATTTCTTCTTCCACATATTCTTCTTAGGTTGTTTGATTATGAAGTAATAACATCATTATCACTCATATATTGATATGTTATTATAAGTATGAAACAACCCTATTTCACCATCTATCCATCCTACGGAAAATGAAATCACCGTGCATGCCTACGTACGGAATACCGTCTCCACGCCGTGGTGTAATATATTTTCCACCACCAGCTTACATGGATGGGTATAATAGTGTAAATAATAACTATATATGATTATTGTAAAGTGATATTTATTCTTTAATAGTATACATAAACTCCAATAAAATTCCACGATCATGGGAATGATATCATCGCTCATGCGTACGTACGGAATACCGTCTCCACGATGCGATGAGATTCATTCTCAATGATTAAACATTCATAAATGATTATAAAGTATATATAATAAGTAATCATGAAATATATGACATAATAATGATACTGGATTTATGTATATGTATGTCATCCTATTAATTCCATTCAATTCAATGAGGAAACGAAAACAACGTTCATGCGTACGTACGGCCTACTGTCTCCAAGAACAGTGTATTTCATTCCATTTATCGATATATTATATATATATGTATATTCTGAATATATATTATATATAAATCATGTTTTATATTCCGAAATTAAGTAATCATGATCAAAGTAATCATATGAATAATTACAAGTCAAAACACGGACGACAAATGAAAAGATTTTACCCAAAACGCTATTTTACATAGAATTTACAAAAGAACGGGTAATTTAAAGTCATAAGTGAACGATATATGATATCATAACAATGAATATGATTCTTTAATAAGTAAATGACATTATTTAAATCATTATATAGAAGGTACAGATACGTATGAAGTATATCGGACCTAAGGTAAGGGATAACTTATCCAATCTTGTTTTTATCCGAGATTGTTTATTCGTAAGTATTTACTGGGGTTATTTCTATCATTGATGTCCATGTTTTATAAAAGTGTTTTCATGTATGTTTAAAGTCCTTTTTACCCATTTTTGACTTTTAATACATGGTATGTAAGGAATCTTTCTTTTTTTTATGTCATGAGGTACTTTTTTGACTTTTCCAGAAAAGTACGAGAAGAATGTTTTTTTAAATTATATGGCACGAACAGATTTTTATGGTTTTATAAAGCCATATTTTCATGAAGCTTCCTCCCAAAGATTTCATGACTATTTTCAAAAAAATCCACTTCTTTTAAAATTGCATGACATTTTGTGAAAAGAAAATGAATTTCAAGAAAAAAGGATATTTTCCTCATGAATTCATTTCAAGTGTTTTATCAAAACCATTTTCTATCTAAGATGAAATTATTTTCATATGTGTATGTTTCCAGTATAATGTCTCTTTGATATACATGGTTTTTCTTTTATTATTATGAAATGATATCCATTTATTTTATATGGATTATGTGATGATGTGATGATGTTTATGAAACCCATTTTATTTATTGGGTTATTATGAATGATGTATGATTATTTTGTGGCACAAGTAAGAATGATTTCATTATTAGATGGGTGGGAACTATATCTCCCTCAAATGCATTGGCTAAAGATTTATATCTCATGAGATAGACATGGTTTAAATGTCACGTTAAACCGGTTCAGTAATACAGGACTGGAATGAGGAGTAAACTTGATTCAGAAAGGGACTTTGTCCACTTAGATGGTCTTGGCAGCAATGCCTTGGCTACTATGGAAATCATTACAAGTGCTTAATGAATTCCACAATTACATTTTTTATTCCCATTCTATTTTATCATTATTAATGTTTCTTTATGATCTATGCCTTACATACTTCTATATTTTATTTCATTTCTCATTCTTTTTATGTTTAAACATTATGTTCAGGCTTTTATGTTCAAATGTATATGGTATGTATTATTTTATCCATGCATACCCTTACTGAGCATTTGAGCTCACCCTTTTTATGTTTTATTTTTCCCCAGGATTAAAAGAAAGGTTTAAGTAAGGAAACAAAAATTGGAAGTTCTTTATGGAAGATGTTAAAGATCTTTCACCACGATTAGAAGATTATGTTCCCAGTTTCCAAAGACACTAAACTATTATGGTCCTTGTGTGTCTTTTTTTGTTATGTAAAATGTATTCCGCAAAGTAATGTAATGTCTATGTACGTCAAGCTTCGGGTCTCTACAGTTGGTATCAGAGGAAAGGTTTAGTCATCCTTTGGAATATAGGATTTGAAAACGTTAGTGAGATCCCTAGAGATATTTCTAAGGTATGTCTAGGGATGTCCCTAAGGATAAGTATACGTATAGGATATAGTCCTAGAACTACGGTAACGATCATAGAATTTAACCTAAGATGTTAGATATTGTGGGTGCTCCCGCTTTACTATGTTGTTTTACCTAGCATGATTTTTTCCTCTCACACTATTCTTTTTGGGTTTTAGAAAATGGCTGGAAACCGGAAGATTCATGATAATGGAGGATATGATGGACAATGGAATGATATTCTTCATGAGAAACCAAATGAAACAGGATTTGGAAGTCCAAACATCGTTATTATTCCTAATCAACAATCTCATAATATCATCAATAATCTCAACTTTGGTATGTTTCCCGACTCAGATAATAAGAAAAAGATGGAGTTTCGTGATGATCATAGAGGAAAGAAAGTTCAATTTCCCTCATGTAAATCATGTGGGAAGTGGCATCAGAGAGATTGTTTCAAAGGAACTGGAAGATGCTTTGGTTGTGGAAAAGATGGACACAAAGCTAGTAAGTGCAAAGGAAATGGTTCAGTTAACACCATGGATGAGGATAATGGTATTTCTACGACATCAACAATGGTTAAATGTTTTAAATGTGGAATGTACGGAAATTATGAAAACCAATGCCCTAAGGGAAGGTCTCATGAAGAGAATTAGTATGGTCATATGGGTAGTATTTATGCTGATGATGATGAAGAGACTACAAATGATATGTGAGATGAAATAATTGTTGAAGCTCAGTCAATGGTTTAAGAATGTAGTGGAATGATTACATGTTTATCAAGTGTAATGTTGTATAAGTAATCTCATGGTACTATGGAATAAAGAGACATCTAAGGATTGTTACACTATTGTCTTTCCTTATGTTTGGAAAGTGAATGATTAATGGTACCAATAACCATGAAAGGTTATTCATATATTTTTGGAAAGTAGCTGATATGCGCATAATGAATTGATAAGGAGGAAATTAAATGATTGATAGTATTAATGATCTCATGACTAATATAAGGAGAAGGTTATATCATGGTTTGAGTATATAGTATTTTTGTATGTTGGTATGTGGAAAGAGATAACTTTTGACAGCATTCATGTTTTCACTACGGTTTAATGGGTATTCATTTCTCAAAGAGCATACATGATTGGAATGTGACCAACAAGATATATGGGGGATAAATGATGGCATTCACATGCTTGGTTGATGACATTTCAAGTAATCGTTTTCTTTATACTATGATTTTGGACCGAAGTATTTTAGATAAGCCTAAAGATTAGAATGGATTATGTTGGACATAAGTTAGTATTGTTTAAAGATAGAACTTTTTCGATATTATTGATGGGATGTTATAGTAGTGTAGTTTTAGAAAAAGGACAATCTGCAGGACGGGTGACAACCCATCGCGTCGGACAAGGCTGTGGTAATCGAACCCACAACCAAAGTGTGACTGGCCTTTATCGCTTACCACTGGCCTACAGGAAGTCCCTGGTTAGTAGAAACTAGTTTTATATTATTAAGTGTATGATATATGAAGTATAAGTTCATTTATGGAATCTTATATGATTAACCTGACCATAAGATGGACTTATAACTTTTTCTAACCTTTTGTTTGAAACATATGGAATGACCCATCATTCTATCACATGATCTACTAACACATCACGAATAACAAATTCAACTTTATTTCTTTAAGGGATGAAGTGGAAATTGTTCAATTCATGAACAACGGTGAGATTGTACCAAAGTCATTTAAGTATTTCTTTTAATTCATCAACTTTAGGGAAATGATCTTGAAAACCAAAAATGTTTTCCTAGATCCCTTATATCCGATGAATCAGATGGTACCTTAGATCATCACAAATCTATAGCTTTGTGATTTTTGGCTTTTTCATAGCCATGTTCTCTACCACTCTTTATCAGAACATGATGGTTAGGTATCTCTTCCATGTCCATAGTTTCACTTATGTTCTCCTATATGGAAACCCAGTGATTAGTTAATTTGGATAGCTGTTGTGTTTCATACTTTAGTTATTAATGATTGGTTTCGGTATTCCTTTTTACGATGTGGGTTTCTATTAAAGAAACTTTCGAGTAGTAAACAATTTATAACCCCGACGAATTTCGAGGGAGATATTCATTTTAAGAGGGGTAAAATGTAACACCCCGAGATTTTATGAAAAAAATTATTTTAATTTCATTGATACAAAACACCAATTTTAGCTAGTAGTATACGCAACACCGTATTAGCTTGCAGCATACGCAACACTATTCTTGGATCATGTTACACACAATTTCAAGTTCGTTTTATAATAGTCACTCTACGCAACATTGAGTGTGTTTATATATATATATATATGTATTCAATGTATAAATAAAATATGGTTGGATTCTGTTATATGAAACATTGAAGGATTCTTGCACAACACGAAACCCTAACTTGGCTTGTATTATACACAATCGCGACCTTCCTCGATAGCGTGTGTTGTACGCAATGTCGAGTTTTACTAAACAACGATATATTATTATAATATTATTATGAACTAGCTGTTATGAATAGTATTAAATAAATTTTTAATTTTATAACATTATTATTCATCTTATAAATTTTCTAAAACATTTTATGTGAACAAAATAATTTTTTCAAGTAAAATAGTTATTTTTCAAAAAATGAAGTTTTGCCTCCTTTTGATGGTGCACCCACTTTAAATCTAGTTTTTTACATGTTTATAAGTTCAATTTTACAAAATAAAATTATTCTTTGTAATAAGGATATAAAATTTTACCTTGGATAAAATTTTCATGTTATTCTGATAACTTTCATATTTTAATGAATAGTAAAACACGCTATATTTTAATTAAAAACAACTTTTTCATAGTAATAATTTTTGTGGTTAAATTATAATATTTAATGGTATGAAATTATAAATAGAATATATTTTTACCATTTAATTCATTCGTAAGTTAAATCAATTCAATCTTTTGTAATGTTTTAAACAAAAACCTGTTTTCTTTCGACAACAGGATTAATTTTAATTTAATTTCTGCAACTTCTGTGTATTGAATTTAGAAAAATGGATTCCATATTTGGAATCATTAGGTCCAAATTATATTAATAGACTACTTTTTATTTTTTGGGCGTTATGAATAGTAACTACGGTAAATTTTATTTACCATAGTTAAAGGTAAATCATGTAATTAAGGGTAAATATTAGATTATAAAATTACCCTAACACCTTCCAAAATCCAATTGGATGACTAAACGTCGACCCATATAACCTAAGGGTCGGATTAGAATCATTTAATGGACTTTTTTCCATGAAAATAACTTAAATATTATTAAAACCAAAGAAAGTGACAACATGTCACTCTCTAAAATCTTATAAGTATATTAATTTTAATTTAGTGATAAACTTCATGAAACTTCGAACATGAAAATTATCCAAAAAGCTAATGAAATTATCTACATCATATGAATTTATTTATAATTTTTAGGTGTTAAATAATTATCATTAATTGTAACACAATAGTGATGCAGAAATTGTTTATCTATTGAAAAATCAAGAATATAGTTTTTATTAAACTAATTGTAACCATAAAATGCCCAAAACCCTGACCAAAACTTATTTTTCATGTACATTAAAACCATAATCATCCAATGGTCTGAAATTTGACCATTTGGATCCTTATAAAAGTGATTATGATACTTATATAATTTTATTTTAAATGATGCCAAAGTTGTCACCTTCATAATTTAATAAATATATCAATTTAAATATTGTGATTTTAAGATCATAAATTCTTGTAAAATTATTATTATGAAATATAATAGATTTATCTTAATCATAGAATTTTAATTTTAATTTTTACACAACAAATAAGTTTATTAAATAATTATACAAAAATGTTGTAGTAATTATTTTATTAAGAGATATACCAAATAAATTATTTTAAAATTAATAAAATAAATATTATATGAACTATTTAATGTGATAAAATAATTTAATAGATACATATGACCTTTTATTATTCTGTTAAAGCTTTTAGTTTGAACATATCTTCTGTATATATTTTATTTAAATTCAAATAAATGAATAGAGTCAAAATTGACACTATTGTTATTTTATAAACATAATATATTATAAAATTGTTTAAAAATACCAAATATTTTTAAAAATTATAAATTTAAATTTATATGGTATAAAATGTTATAAAGTATCCAATTATGGACAATTCACAACAAATAATTAATTATTTGTTATAATTTAAATTTTTGAATGTTATTACAACAAATAAAATTAAATTGATTAAATAAGGATAAATCAAGTTGATAATGTTTAAAATAAATTCCTAACATGTATAAATTTGATTTTTTAATGCTATTACAACCTTATATCATCTAATATTCAGATATGAGTCATTTTTGGAGGTTTTTAAGTGGGGTTATATTTGTTATAAATTAATACTTTTAAGAATTCCAAAGGTGCCACTCTCCTCTCTTATAAAAGGGCACCTCCTCCCTCTCCTCCTCACACCAATTTGTGCCCTCTAGCTCGGCCAACCCCTGCCAAAGTTTCATCTCCACTTCCCTAGAAACATCCTAGAGGTCCTGGTCTTCTTCAAAGACCAATTTTAGTGCCCTAAGAGGAGGTGTCAAAGAGGCACTTCAAAGAAGAGGTAATGTCTGTTACTGATTCTTTCACCTTTATTTCTTCTTCCACATCTTCTTCATAAGTTTTTTCATTATGAAGTAATAACATCAGTATCACTCATATACTGATATGTTATTATAAGTATGAAACAACCCTATTTCACCATCTATCCATCCTACGGAAAACGAAATCACTGCGCGTGCGTACGTACGGAATACCGTCTCCACGCCGTGGTGTAATCTATTTTCCACCACCACCTTACTTGGATTGGTATAATGGTGTAAATAATAACTATATATTATTATTGTAAATTGATATTGATTTTTTAATAGTATACATACAATCCACTAAAATTCCACGATCATGGGAACGATATCATTGCTCGTGCGTACGTACGGAATACCGTCTCCACGACGCGATGAGATTCATTCTCAATGATTAACCATTCATAAATGATTATAAAGTATATATAACAAGTAATCATGAAATATATGACATAATAATGATACTGGATTTATGTATATGTATGTCATCCAATTTATTCCATTCAATTCAATGAGGTAATGAAAATAGCGTTCATGCGTACGTACGACCTACCGTCTGCATGAATGGTGTCTTTCTTTCCATTTATCGACCTATTATATATATATATGTATATTCTGAATATATATTATATATAAATCATGTTTTATATTCTTGAATTAATTAATCATGATCTATGTAATCATATGAATAATTACAAGTCAAAAGATGGACGACAAATGAAACGATCTTACCCAAAACGCTCTTTAACATGGAGTTTTCAAAATAACGGGTAATATAAAGTCATACGTGAACCATTCATGATATCATAACAATGAATATGATTATTTAATAAGTATATGAAATTATTTATATCATTATACAGGAGGTTTAGATACGTACGAAGCATATCGGAACTAAGGTAAGGGATAACTTTTCCAATCACATTTTTATCCGAGATTGTTTATTTGTAAGTATTTACTGGGGTTATTTCTATCATCTATGTCCATGTTTTATAAAAGTGTTTTCATGTATTTTTAAAGTCCTTTTTACCCATTTTTTTCTTTTACTACATAGTATGTAAGGAATCATTCTTTTGTTTATGTTACGAGCAACTTTTTTGACTTTTCCAGCAAGAGTACCAGAAGAATGTTTTTTTAACTTATAAGGCACGAACAGATTTTTACAATTTTATAAAGCCTTATTTTCATGAAGCTTCCTCCAAAAGAGTTCATGACTATTTTCATCAAAATCCTCTTCTTTTAAAATTTCATGACATTTTGTGAAAAGAAAATGATTTTGAAGAAAAAAAGATATTTTCCTCAAGAATTCATTTCAAGTGTTTTATCAAAACCATTTTCTATCTAAGATGACATTATTTTCATATGTGTATGTTTCCAGTATAGTGTCTCTATGATTTACATGGTTTCTCTTTTCTTATTATGAAATGATATCCATTTATGTTATTTGGATTATGTGATGATGTTTATGAATATCATTTTATTTATTGGGTTATTATGAATGATGTATGATTATTTTGTGGCACAAGTAAGAATGATTTCATTATGAGATGGGTGGGACCTATATCTCCCTCCAATGAATTGGTTAATGATTTATATCTCATGAGATTGACATGGCTGGAACGTCATGTTAAACCGGTTCAGTAATACAGGACTGGAACGAGAAGTGAACTCGATTCCGAAAGGGACTTTGTCCACTAAGATGGTCTTGGCAGCCATGCCTTGGCTACTATGGAAATCATTACATGTGCTTAATGGATTCCACAATTACATGTTTTATTCACATGCTATTTTATCATTATTAGTGTTTCTTTATTATCTATTCCTTACGTAATTCCATGTTTTATGTCATTTCTCATGCTTTTTATGTTTAAACATTATGTTCATGTTTTTAAGTTCAAATGTATATGGTATGTTTTATTTTATCCATGATTATCCTTACTGAGCATTTGAGCTCACCCTTTTTATGTTTTATTTTTCCCCAGGATTAAAAGAAAGGTTTTATGTAAGGAAACAAAAGTGGAAGATCTTTATGGGAGATGTTGAAGATCTTTCACCACGATTAGAAGATTATGTTCCATTTTTCTAAAGACACTAAACTATTACGGTCCTTGTGTGTCTGTTTTTGTTATGTACTAAGTATTCTGAAAAAGTAATGTAATATCTATGTACGTCAAGCTTCGGGTCTCTACACGAGGAGGGTTGTGAGGATGACATTATTGGTTGTGCGACATTAGGAGTTGTTGGTGACAACACCAACTATTATAGTTGAGATCGGAGTATGCCTTGGGCTCGATTGATAGTATTTAGAGTCATCCATATATAAAACTTCTTCCCCTTATTTCTGGTGATTTCCTTCTACCCCTCCCCTTTGTCGGAGTCAGTGGTAGACATATATGTCACATGTACTGATGGTGGTCCCAGCTCAACCTGCCTGGAGTTTATCATCCTTTGCAGGAGTTCTTTGAAGACGAAGCATTCCCAAGTATTGTTCCCCAACATTCGATAATAGGGAGAGTAATCTGGCCTGTCATCAAGGTTGACTTCTTCAGGTTTCCTTGGCTCTCGGAGGCGGAGCAGGTTGCAATTCATGGTGGTGATGAAATAGCCGCAGACTTGGTCCTCTCCGAATGAGTATACATTATGTCTTCATTCCTCAAACTGGTTCCGCTTCGAGCCTTTCTGATCATCCTGCCTAAGCATAGGTGGCCGCTTATATACAGGGGTCCCTTGATGATTTGATGAAGGCCTGAGTGGTGGAGCAGGCACAGGGGCTGGCATGATCATGATAGAGGATGCTTCAGCTCTAACTATTTGCTTTGCAGGAGCCTGTAAGGCTATTTGGGAAATCAAATTGGACTGCTGCAGGGAGTCCTCGATTCTCTGTGCAATGGCCGAGAGATGGCGGAAGCCATTGGTAAACTCCACTGGTATGAGCGGTGTTCATGGCTCATCTAGAAGATTGTTGATGCATATGGAATCCAACTCATCTTGATGCATTTTCATATTCAGAGAGTAGGTCAGACCTTTCCATCTAGCGATGAAATCTGAAACTATCTCTTCTCCCTTTGTTTGCAGTTCATGAGGTCAATGACTATTTTTTTGGGCATCGTTGAGCTGAAGTGGAATAAGAACTGTTGCCAAAGGTCTTCCCAGCATTTTATTGACTGGGATGGTAGGCTCGTATACCAGACGAAAGAGGATCCTTGCAGGGTCCGTATGAAGCATCTGAGATTCCCTGCTTTTGTGGTTCCTGAGTTCCCATCATAGGGTCGCAATAAGACGTGTAGTACATCGCGTTCTGTTCTAGATTGCCTGATCTATTTATTATTGGGAATACATGGCTCCCAAAATTTGGTGGAGGTGGTGTTTTTCTCACCCAATCTGGGTAGGGCTTCTGCTCTAGTTGTATCGGAGCATGTCGACCTTTCATTTCTTCCAATCGAGCTGTCAGTGCTTCGATGGTGCTGGTGAGTCCTTGGTTTACATTTTGTTTGGATTGGTCCTAGGCAGGTGTAGACCGAGACATTGGTTGAGGATCCACCTCGGTTGGCACCAGGTGTCTATGTCCCGTTTGTGACACCTTCAGAGGGTTCATACGTACTCTCTCCAGTTTCATCCTGAGTGGAGGTAAGTCTTGGTATTCATCCAGATCCACACATAGATAGTTTGACGGGTCAGGCACCTCGTTGGGCAGGAGCCCTGACCGTGCTTCATTTGGCGGGGTAAACCTCGGTCTTTGAGATGCACTTTCTGGGAGTCCATGATGTGGCTCCTCTTGGGATTTTCATTCAATAAGACGGTTCCTCTGGAGTGGCTCTACGTTAAGCCGCCTCAATTCTTTCATTTCCTCTTCTTATCGATCGAATCTCTCTTCGAGCATAAGTGTCTTGTTTTTATCGAGAGAATAAAGCGGGTTAAGGGTAACCAGTCCTTTGATCTTATCCTTGTTGGAAGCTCACAGGGTGAGTAGAGGAAGGTTAGCTGAAGGGGCGACCATGTTTAGAGCGGCCCTCTGGTTCCAGGTGTGCACACCTGGTGGTTCGTTGTGAGTCAAAGCCTGACCGGAACCATCGTCTCCCAATCCATCCTGATTTTCTTCATCTTCGGTGCTACCCATGGGGTTTGCCTCTATGGCATTGATGGATGTGTATCGTGATGTGGAGAACATGTCATCTTCTGAATAAGAAGAGGATCTCCCACGTCTTTTACTGGTCTTCCCTCTCCTGTCTCGGGATGGCTTTACGGCTCCATGATGAAGGGTGACATGGAGAGTTCTCTGATGTGATCTTACGATACGCCTCCCTTTCGGAGGGGATGATGATTCAAAAAACAAGATAGGGAAGGATCCTCCTCTTCTAACTGTCCTCCCTAGAGGAGAGAATACTGATTCTATTGGGGGAGGTTGTTGTTGAGGAGGTAATAATTCCCCCATCCCTAAGGGCTTGGGTTGGATACATTCCTTGTATGTTGAGTATCATCCCATTTTTTTTGGTCTTATGAGGGCATTTGTTGTTAAAAATGACCCCAGCCCTACAGGCTGGGGTTGACCCTGGATTGCAGTGGTGGCTTCTGCTATCGCTACTGGCCTGATCTTGCATGCCCCCATTCGGTGGTAAATCAGGTTCGATGCCGATTTATTCTGTGAATCAATCCCTTCTGTGGATTCAGAAAATGACTGTTGATTGGCCTCTCTTAGGATAGAGGCCTATTGTATGCTCTCGGTGGACTGATTCAAAAGTTCTTGAATGTCTTGTTCCCGTCGGGCTTGACACTACTGGGACTTACTCAATGCCTGACTCTGTTGGGTGTGTTGCCTTTTGCGAATAGGGAGACCACACGATTGATGCCTTGATGTGATGACGTTGCAAGAAACCATGCAGAACTAGTTCTTCTGGTTGGGGAGCGGAGTAAAATGCATAGCTCCATGTTCCCCCCATCCCCTTATATGGATTCCCGTAGGGGCGTCAATGATGAGGTGGCACAACTGGTGCAGCGCACAGAGGCAGGCTGTCTCCATGTTTCCATTACAACTCTCAGGTCACTGTTGATGTGCCAACGGAAGAGCTTCCAGGTCGATGTGACACAGGAGGTCTCCCATTGTCTTGACATAGTCTACATACCCATCATAGGGGAGAAACATGATTTTAATTGGAATAGGGTTGTCCATATATTATAGATGATGTCATGCATGTATTCTTTGGACAACTCTCTGGGTATGTCGAATTGAGTGGTGGTCGTGGGACAAAACATAACCATTATATCATCCCTAGCCAGTCGTTTCCTCATGTGCAACATGTTGGCATACTCCCCTGCTAGTGATTCCTCTACTTGGTCAGCCCAACTGAGATACTCGATGTGATTGTGGTCAGAGGCAGTGGGACCAGTATGTATTGAATTATCATGCGGGAAGTTCCAGGGTGGTTTCGAAGAAGAACGTGGCCCCGGAGCATCTCTAGATTGAAGAAGGGTGTCGTTAGCGATTGACTAGGAATATGCCATACTAAATGTCATCTTTCTGAGTACCTTATCATATGAGGTCATTTATGTGCTTTATTCGGCAGGGGGGGACCTTCCTATCGATATGATATGTCATTTTATGGAGGACTTTTGCAATGGAGATCATAATGGCGAGGACTACCATTACTTCTTGATGCCTCACTGCATAGAGGACTTTATCAGTGCATACCTTGGAGAGGACCACCATGGCATGTCGCAGCAAGGGGAGGACATTCTGGCTGTGTAGTGTTGTTACGGGGAGGAACTTCGCAACAACTGCCATCATGGTGAGGATGAACATCATGGTTTGATGTTCAATGTGTATCCTAGGGAGGACCTTCAAGACACACTGTGATAAGGGGAGGACCTTCTTGTTTCTTGAGGCCACATTTGGGAGGACCTTCGCAATGGCGGCCGTGGTGGTGAGGACTACCATCATAGCTTCTATAATGGTGAGGATAACCATTACAGCTGTCGTAGGGAGAATATCTATGGGGTACACCCTGGGGAGGGACTTCAGAATGTACATAAACGAGGGGAGGGCCTTCTTGTTGTCTGACGTCTCTACTGGGAGGACCTTCGTTATTAGGGGGGCGAGGACTACCACCGTGATCTGATGCCCGGCTGCACAGAGTGTCATTGCAACGTAACACCTGGGGAGGACCATCAGGGAAGGCCACGACAAGGGGAGGACCTTCTTTTCATGATGAGACGTCACTTCGAGGAGGGCCTCTATAGTTGTTACTATGATAGAGAGGACTACTATCGTAATCTGTGTTCCCACAGCATGGAGAGTGTTTGCAGCGTATACAATGGGGAGGACCATCAGGGTGGACCGCAGCAAGTGGAGGGCCTTCTTTCTACTCGATTATCTGGCCACGTGGAGGGTTTCCATGACTCACATCAGAATAGGAGCTCTGGTGATTGATCATTATATGCTCGTGGGGGAGGACCCCACGGGTGCTCTGGGGAGGACCTTCAGAGCTGTTCGTAGCAACATTGCGGGGAGGACCTTGGAAACTTCTACTGCCGCTCCCATAACATGGTAATGTGTGGGCAGGGTTCTGAGCCTTTGATATGCGCTTAGCGGCATTGGGAACCCCAGGTTCCAGTAGAGCAGAGTCATGAACCCACTCTTTATTTTCTAGCTTCCTTCGGCGCATTCGGGGTACTTTCCTACGGGTAGCATGGACCGTCTTCTGTTGACAACGACCTTCACCTTTGGGTCCCTGTCTAATGGTGTCCAGTGATGTTGCCGGGATACGCCAACGAACATCTTGACTTTTAGCAGTGATATGTGCCTGGTCTGGAACATCCACCATGATGGATGTGTGTCCCCCAGTTGGAACGAGTGAATCTGCTTGATCCGGTTTCCCTTGCATATCGGAATAGGACCGACGACCTTTCTGGGTGGAAGCAGGGATGCATATCTACTTTGTGGCAGCTATCTCATCTCTTAGATGAGTTGGCTCAATTGGGGATACGTGCTAACGAGCTCAAGTCCTTACTGTTGCCGCTAATGAAATTACTTTCTGGCAAGTCTGCAAGATATGATCTGGGATCGATACATGCTCTTCCATCATTTCAATCATATGTAGAGAGACATCTTTGGCTGGAACGGGTATGAAGGCCCATTCCGATATCAGAATAGGAATATCCTTCTCCGGTCCTCGGATAGTCAGTTGTTACTGACAATTCTCTTGTGTTCGGGCAGGTGAACGAATCTTCCCCAAGGCCAGGATACTCTGGCTTATCTCTCTGTTTGCCGCCACATCGGGGTGGCAGACTTTACTTTCATCCACAGGGAGCTGGCACTGCATATGTTGGTTTCCACCGTATTGAGTCAGTGGTCTTTATTGGAAGGGATATTAGCACACCTATTAATTACCGCCACATCTGGATGGTGGGATTTTTTGATCGCAACCACATAGGGATGGTACTCATCAAGAGCATTTTCTAGGAGTTGTTCCAGTAGGCACTGGGTCACCACCACGTTGGGTTGGTGGGCTTCACGACCCTGTGCATGGAGAGGTGCCCGATGGGTAGGTGCCTTCCTGCATGAGCGACGAGCTTGACGGAGCTCGGCGGGGATGTGCGCCTACTCGTGTGAGACTGCAATGTCTAGATGGTGGGCCTTGGAGGAATGAAAATGTTTATGTACTTTTTCATGATACATCTCCATGATTGGGTAGCGAAGCTCCTCCTCAGGGACAAGGGTGATGACTGGTCCCCTTTTGTAAGTTTTCCGCCCCCATTGGGCGGTCCGAGGGCCCGGAGCTCGGGGAGCATGGTCCTGGATCCTCAGGGCTACATCCTCCTGAGCATGAGGATGTTGAGTCGTGGCGTGACTGTGATGACATCTTCCGGGGGGTCTTGGAGTGAAACCCCCATTCAGCGGGGATGAAGTCCTTAGCATCGTCCTCATCTGCCTCTCAGAGATAAGGGAGGTATGTGTTGTCTCATTCTGGGGATAGACTCTCTAAATGGTTGGAGACAGCAATAGGGGCCGTCTGGATCTTCCTTCGCGACCGCTGCTGGGCGGGTGACTGGCGGGTCCGGGTGAATTGGAGGGCATGCATGGCTGCCTCCACTGTCGGGAGAGTACCATTCACGTGGTACTCTCAGATCAACGCATCTGAGACACAGCGTTGAAGATTCTGGGTAGGTGATGGGGTCCTCCGTTGGTGAGTAAGTCTGATCATTGTGTTGTTGGAAGCACGCACCTGTGAGTTTCTTCGTGACGCCATTGGATCGAAGGGAGCTCGGTTTGGTACCTGTAAAACATTTTAACAAATACCTACAGTAAACCCGTCAGAGCCGCATCTCATGACCCTATGGTAATTAATTACCTTTATTGGCCCTCCTTGTGAGTATAAAGGGGGAACGTGGTGGGATTAGGATGAATCTTTCATGCTTGTTTAAAGATTCACGTCGGTTTCACCATTTTTTGTTTCGGATTGGTTTCTAAATGCCCAATGGTTCCATATCCGATGATACGTGGACCGGCGTTCCAAAGGCAAGAGTTCACTGGGTGGTTTGGCCAGTGACACTTAAGAACTCACATTGGTCGAGAGGATGGGAAGTTGGTTCATCGCACCTTTTGGGGGGGAATTACTGCCTGTTCTGGGACTCTCCTATAGATTTAATATGTATTCATATATTTGCGAATCTTTGGTTTATACCCAATCATAGTATCCACTGATTAGTCCTGGTTGGCAATAGTCAGTTGGACGTAGGGGTTATGAATCATTTATGCCCGAGGTTTACCATCCCTAATTGGAATAATGACCCCGAGGAGTCTGGACACATTGAGGTGGCACTAGGAGTGGCGCGCTGAACTGATGTGAAGATAATCAGATCGACCGATTGTAGGGCTTGGACCTCAGGGAGGCTTCCTACATATCCTGTCTGGGAGACAGGGATCAAAGTCCATGTAGTTCTAATAGGAGTGTCAGAGGACTGACATGAATGTGGACCCAGGGGTCCGATGGTTGTCGGGCTTGAACCTCATGGAGGCTTCCTACGTATCCCTATGGTATGGAATCAAAGTCCCCATAGTTTGCATTGACATAGGGATTACACTCTGAAGAGGCCCATAGTAATGGATTTGGGCTGACACTCTGAGGAGGCCCATAGTAATGGATTGGGACTTACACTCTAAGGAGGCCCATAGTAATGTATTGGGGCTCACACTCTGAGGAGGCCCATAGTAATGGATTAGGGCTTACACTCTGAGGAGGCCCATAGTAAGGGATTGGGGCTTACACTCTGAGAAGGCCCATAGTAATAGATTGGGGATTACACTCTGAGGAGGCCCATAGTAATCGATTGGGGCTTACACTCTGAGGAGTCTCATATTAATGGATTGGGGAATACACCCTCAGTAGGCCCATAGTAATGGATTGGGGCTGACACTTTGAGGAGGCCTGGGTCACACACTCTGAGGAGTCCCATAGTAATGGATTGGGGCTTACACACTGAGTAGGCCCATTGTAATGGATTGGGGATTACACTTTGAGGAGGCCCATAGTAATGAATTTCATGGTCGATGCTTACTCTAAGCCAATGTGATTCATGGTCGGTGTGAGAAAAAAGAGGGAGAAGGGACCAGACGATCATGTCGCGAAAGGTGCGTCTATGGGACGTGGAGTAGGGCTTATGCATAGAGGCATCCCATAAAGTCGGGGCTTACTCCAGGATGGATGCCCATGGTGACTTTCTCATGTCTGGACATGAGGTCATCCCAAACCATTGGTGGGTTGAGGAATATAATGGGGGCCAATGCATATGTGCAAGTGCACAAGAGGGATAACGCAAAGGGCGTTCGAATCAGTCCGAACAAAGGGAGGTAAAAATTGTAAATTACATGCCCGACATTCAGAATGCAATTAGGGTGGCATACAGATGGAAGATAACTATTGACCATGTTTGAATCACAGCATCCATATCGTGTTATCCTGAAATGGGGACAAAAAAATGTGTGTCAACTTCTGACCGTGTCCGAAACACAGGACCTAAACCTAAGTGTTGTCAAAAGTTTTCCGGGGCGTTGGCCCATTACGGTAGGTGAGCCGTTGTGGCATATGACTAGGACGTTAGGGGGTCCCTTCGGACATGGAAGTGGATTAAGATCAGAATGAAGGACACAGAAAGCGTTAGGTGGAGTGATTGAATGTTTGAATATATTCCAATGCTCTTGAATGTACGCCACTGGGATCATGGCATTAGTCATCTTATTCTTGGAGCATAAGGCATCTCTTGTTTGGAGAAAAAGGCATCCTATGTTTAGAACATATGGAATAATATAGTTTAAAGTCATGCAGATAAAATTGTTTCCATATAATTTAACATCATATGGATATGATGAGAGCCATACAATTTAATATCTTGTGGTTAGTACGACTAGGTAAGAGATTCCTAGCCATGGTTGGTGTGGGACTTACGCAATGGCATCCCTTTCTGTTTGAACCTAGAAAAAGGAGTTAAGAAGTGGGGTTATAGGAGAGTCTTGAGGAGTAGCTCGACTTGTGGATTGTATAGTACAGATGTTGGGGCGGCACAAGGGTGCAATGTGAAATACTATTGACCCGACCCAAAATGTTCATGGCGAAACTCTCTATTTTTCATGGGAGCCAGTGATGGTAGCGAAGGGACCGAGCCGAAGGGACGGGACCACAACCCAACACTGACCACAAGCGGGGGTGCGGGGGGCATCCCACGTGGTATGGAGCAGTGAGTGCATGGGTTTTTCCGCATGGGGCAGGCCACGTAGGAGATGGTCGTGAGGGACTGGCTGCGGCAGAGCTGGCCGTATAGGAGACGGTCACCGAGGGGTTGTCGCGAAGGATCCAGTTGCGTAGGTCTAGCTGCATGTTGTTCACGGTTTGGTTTTCCGCGAAGTGTGTCCGCGGAGGAGATGGCCGCAGAGGAGTCCATCCGTGAAGGAGGCTTTCCGCGAAGGAGGTTGTCCGCAGATGAGATGGCCGTGAAGGAAATGGCCACGAAGGGCGTCTGCAAAGGGGTTGGCGCATGTCCTACTTCGTGCCAACGGAGGGGTTCCCGCCTCTATTTCATGAATGACACTGGTCTGCAGAGGGGGTGGCCGTAGAGGGACTATCCGCAAAGGAAATGGCTGCTATGAGTTGACTGTGGAGGAGCAGGCCGCATGTCATTCGTGGACTAGTTTCTCCTCCATGTGGAAGACTTCATCCGTGGACAATATGGGGTCTGCGGATAGTTGCGGGACTTTACTACTGGGAGATATTTCTACAGCGTATCCCCATGGGTTTTCACCCGTCCGTCCTCTATTTTTTTCATCGCCCCTAGGTGACTATTTATTGAGTCGTGGAGAGGCTGTATTGATGGAAACACGACACTTTATACGGAAGCCCATGAAGGAATCCCCACCCGTGAACGACTCAGTTATCTTGGGATTTTTGGAACCGAGATTCACAAATTTTCTCCACGGCCGTGTACCACTCCACCTCAATTCTGTGAACGATAGAGGTCCGCGAAGGGGGCGGCTTGCAGTGGTGGACCGGCCTGGCGCCCATCCTGCTTCGCGCCCTCGGAGGGTCCCCGCCTCTATTTTTCAGACAACGCTGGTCTGCAGAATTGCAGGAGGGTGGTCTGTCGAACCGGACGCGTTCTATTGCTGGGAGCCGGTGCGCGGACCATTTTGGTCCTTTTCCAAGTCTTGTGTTAATTAGATTTTCCCCTTAGAGAATTTGCAGAACCCTACAATGTTTTATAAACAAGATATAATAAAAAATACAATTTTTCGGATGAAATAAGTATTTTTCAAAACAAATGCAATTTTCTGTCCTTTTGATTGCGCACCCATTTTCAATCTAGTTTTTGAAACCTTTTTATATTATATTTGAAAAAATAAAATTCTTCTTTGTAGGTGGTATTGAAAATTTTTCGTTGGATGAAATTATGATATTTTCTAATAAGTTTCATGGCTTGATGAATAGTAAAAATATAATAAATTTTAATTAGAATCAACTTTTTTCATCGAAATAATTTATATGGATAACTTATATTATTTAATGGAATTAAAATATAAAAATATTATATTTTTTAAAATTTTATATAATTTAGTTCATTCTAATTAATTTTACATTTAATTTTGATGTAAAATAATTTCAATCTTCTCTAGTGTTTTAACTTCTAAAACTCATTTTCTCATTCCAACAACAGACTTAATTTTAAATTAATTACTAATAATTTTATGTTTTGAATTTTTAAAAAGGATATTATATTTTTAATCATTGGATCCAAATTATTTAAATAGATTTCATTTATTTTTGGACATATGAATAGTAACTGTATAAAATTTTATTAACCATAGTTAAAGGTAAATCAAGAAATTAAAGTTAAAAATAAAATTAGAATATTATAAAATTACTATAAAACATTTCATAATTTAATTTGATAAGTATTTTTAGACTAGAAAGACTTTATTTCTAAATTATGATCATTTTTAAGCCACTTGTTTCATATTATGATATTTATTCTATTCTATTTAAAGAAAAGTTATATATGTATTACTCAAATTTAATAATTATTTCATTTTTACTATAAGGAAATATAGAAGCTTTGTTATACTAAAAATACTCATTTGAAATATAAATTTTTTATTTATCATTTTAATTTAATTATAAATTTTAGGAAATAAATAATTACAATAAATTCTTATACATTAATGAGGCATAAATTTTTTAATTGATGAAAAATAAATAATATAATTTTAATTATAATGATAATAACCTTTCAAATATAAAAAACTTATAAAATCTTATTGGATGAGTATATTTTAACCATAATCATCCAAAGGTCTATTTAGTGACCATTTAGAGCCACATGGAAATTATTATGACACTTCTAATATTTTATTTAATGTGATGTCAAAGTTATCACATTCATGTTTTAATAAATATAACATTTTCTTAAATTGTATTTAAAGAATATATAATCAACTAAAAAAATTTATATGAAATATAAAATAATTATATTTATTATTGTATTTAATTTTTAATTTTTAACCATAAAATAAATATATTAAAACAAATTACACATAACTGATATTGTAATAATTTTATTAATGGAAATATCAAATTAATGTTTTTAAAAATATTAAAATAAATAAAATTTTGGATAATTAATATATCCAATTAATATTTTAGAATACCATGACCCCTTATAGATATAATAAAATTTTTCCTTTGAATATAACATCTTATATTAGTATTTTTTAAAATCAATAAATTAAATACTGTCAAAATTGACACTAAATATTTTTTATCAAAATAATGTGTCATTAATTTATATAAAAATAATAATAGATTCTTAAAAATATATAATAATTATTATATGTTTTTAAATTATATAAATTATTCATTTATGGTCTAATTGAAATCAAATAAATAAATATTTCAGCTATTTAATATTAAAATATGTGTTACCTTAGTTAAAAATTAAATAAAATAAATAAGTGTTATGTAAAAGGATAAGGATTAAAATGATAAAAAAGTTTTAAAAATTATTTTTTGGGGTTATTACAACCTTATATATTCTCATATTCTAATCTAAGATATTTTTTGGTTTTAAAATGGGTGTTTATTTTATTATAAATTAATATATTTATAGATTCCAAAAGTGCCCCCACAACAATTATAAAAGGTCACATCCTCCCTCACTTCTTCACTTCGCATTGAGACTTAAAGATTGCATATACCAAGACCATTTACCTTATAAATATCCTTATTAATATTCTATAGGTTATGGTGTTCACAAAATACCATCTCTAGTGCCTTTAAGAGGAGATCTAGAGGGAGCTTGTTGAAGAAGAGGTAATCTCCTCTACAGATTCTTTCAAAATTATTTATTCTTCTAGTTCGAATTCCTAAGTTGTTTTCATTATAATGTAATAAATACAGTATATTTTATATGATTATATATTATTATGATTATGGAACAATCATATTCTACCTTTTATCCATTCTATGAAAAATGAAATCACTACACATTCGTACATACAACTTACCATCCCCATGTTGTGGTGTAACATGCTTTTCACAAAAACCTTACTTGGATGGGTATAATGATAGAAATAATAACTATATATGATTAATATATTATTATATTTCTTCTATTCCATACCAATTATCAACTATGAGAATGATATCATCGCTCGTGCGTACGTACGGTCTACCATCTCCACAATGCCATGTGATTCATTCTACATGATATCCATTAAATAATGATTATATAAATGTATAGAATGAATATATTTTATATATATTATATTCATATCATTTTTTCAAATTATATAATTATAAACTAATCAGGATAAGCATAACTTATTTGACAAAACATGCATAATAAAATGAAACAGTTAATACACCAATATCAGGTAACAATATAATGTTATTAACAAATTATGATAATATGATCATATATGATATAATAAAAATTAATATGATTCTATAATTAGTTAATAAAACTACTTAAACCCATAAACAAGAGGTTTGAACTCCTACAATGGAACCCAGACCTAAGGTAAAGGATAATTTTTCAATCTCATTATTATCCGATATTTTTTAAACGTAAGTATTTACTGGGGTATATTTACTATTTATTTCCATGTTTTCTAAAAATATATTTGTAAAATGTTTTAATATTATCCAATGAATTTTTAAATTCATTTTTACCCATTTTTTATTTTTTACTACATGGTTTGAAAAGAATCTTTCTTTTATTTTCCAAGGAGGCTCTTTTGATTTATTAGGCAAAAGTACGAGAAAAATATTTTCTTTTAACTTCTATTACATGAATATATAACACCTTATTTCAATGAAAATTCCTTTTAAATATTTCAAGGTTATTTTTAAATAAAATAATTTTCTTTAATTTTTTGTGTAATTTTGAGAAAATAATATGTTTTGAAGAAGAAATGATATTTTCCTCAAGAATTACTTTCAAGTGTTCTATCAAAATTATTTTCCATATAAGATGTAATTATTTAATAGGGTTATCTTTTCATGTTTAGTATACCTATTATTTCTATTTTTTATTGTTATTATGATGGAATTATATTTACGAAATCCATTTGTTTTACAAGGATTATGTTATGATGGAATTATGTTTAAGAATCCCATTTTATTCCATCTGTTATGCTATGACAAACGAATTATGATTTTGTGGAATATATAATAATTGTTTCATTATGATATGGGTTGTACCTATATCTCTTTCCAATTCATTGGGAAAATATGGTTAACTCATGAGGTATATTTCTTATGAGTGAACCTGATTTCATGTCCACAATTCTATGTGTGGATCTAGTTCTCATGTCTATAATTTTATGTGTGGACATGGTTTTCATGTTCATATGTTTCTAAAAGGGCCTGATTTCATGTTCTCAATTTAATTAGTGAACCTGTTAAAATTTATACTTGTTCACAAGGTTATAATTTTAGGTGTATTCCACAATTTCATGCCCTATGTCCATTTTTTGATATTATGGATCATGTTATTTTATTTCCTTATGATTCAAGTTTACCTTTGATATGCAGGTCACGATCTTCTAATGTTATGATAACATTATCATAACCTTTATACTAATGTTTATGATTACATATCACCCTTTTTTACTCTTAATGAGTATCTGAGATCACTCTTCCTTATGTTTTCTTTTCCCTATGTTATAATGAAAGGTTTTGCATAGGAGTAAAAAATTGTGAAGATATTTGTGGGAAACGTTGATGATCATTCACTATAATAGGATTTTGTGTTCCATGTTTCAAAAATTTAATAAACTAACAAGGAGTTTCGGTGTATGTTATGGTAATGTATTAATTATTCCGAAAAATTAATGTAATGACCATATATGTCAATTTTGTGTCATTATAGTATGTATCAGAGAAATGTTTCGGTCAACCTTTGAAAACAAGGATGAGGATAATTTAGTAAGATCCCTAAGAAATATTTATTAGGAGATATCTAGAAATTTATAGATGGATAAATCTATTTATAGGTTAAAATCATAAAATTTTGTTAATGATCATTGATAACCTAGGATTAAACCAAAGATTTCATAGATTGAAATATTATAAGAAATTTCCCTTAATTATGTGTTTTTAATCTATGATAAGTATTTCCCACACTTATATTTGTGTTCATAGTCAATAGGTGAAACTAGATAAAACATATTTGACATTTAATGTTTCAGATGTGGAAAGCATTTCCATTATATATCCTAAGTGTAAATCTCATGAAGAGGATCGGGAAAGTGGTATGAGTATTGGTTATACAATTTAGGATAAAGAGACTTTGAATAACATGTGAAACATATGGGATGATCTTACTATATTTTTTAGCTCAACCATAAGAAGCATGATTATATTATTTTGAGTATCCTTGATACATGATTAAAATTTCATATTCTTTTTAATTAATAAAAGAATAAATCCTGAGTAATTGGTTAAGAATATACTTAGATAATTTAAGTGTACATTAAAGGATTATGTATAAGTATTTTCAGAAGACTTTTTTCATTAAGGATTGAAATGGATATGTTTAATGGGTATAAAGACATAGAAAAGTGATTTAATGGAAATTTAATGTTTTTATTAAGGAAATATAACCCTTAATGTGTTCAAGATGTGGAGAAAATTGTCTATATCATAGATAATGATATTTTTGATATGATTAAATTGCTGATATTAATTATTGATTTTTTTACATGTGGGTTATGCTATCATGAATGGAGTTTACAAATTTTTGGACATAAAAATATATCCAATATGCTTTGTAACAAGGAAACAAGCATGTTTTCAATAATGATTTTTGGTAATTTATGTTATTACTATGTTTCAAAAGAATACATATTGAAGGCATTTATATGTTTGCAATGTGACCAACAAGATATACCTTATGAGATATCGATATTATAATGTTTTGGATTTTCAATTTTTAAAAGGATTGTAGTGTTTTCAATTTATGGAAAGTTTATGTTAAATATCCGTTGAATTTTGTTAGAATAAAGCATTATCTCACCATAGGTGGACTTATTCATATTGGATAACTTTTTCTATCATATTTGTTGTGATAATGATATATGTAATGAACTTTACTCCTATTTGTGGATCTCATGATCTTATAATTCTTAAATAATGAAAAATTCACCTTCATTTATTTGAATAAGAGATGAAGTATAAATTGATCAAGACACAATGAAAGGATGATATTACACTTAATCAGGTAAGTATTTATTCTCATTATTCAACTCTACAGAAAGGATATTGAAACCAAAAAATGTTATCCTAGTACATTCTTTATCGATTTATCATGTGGTCCCTTTGATCATCATTAATTTATGGATTTTTTTATTAACTTTATCAAAACGATGTTCTCAATCACTATCCATCCGAACATCCATCCAATGGCCCGAAGGCCTTATTTTTTTATTGATTATAATAATCCACATTTTAAGGGGTGAGGTGGAACCCTTACAATTATCATAGGGATAAGTATTACATGACCTATAGGCCTTAGAGAAATTCATTGATCATAGGCTTCAAACATTGCATACACCCCAGACTAACTACTTGTAACTGCTCCTCCCTAATATCTTCATCGTGAAATCAGCTCTCCTCCTTTGCATGGATATTCGGCTAGGATGTCACATGAATGCATAGTCTTGTCTCGTTGGCGGGTTCCATACCCTCTCATTCTTGCAATCTGTGTAGCTTATGTTGTGGTGAAAGCTCCTTGCTCATCCTTCTATAGAGCTTTTTCCTTGTAGGTTTTCTGCTTTGCATCGGCACTTAAGGTGGCCTGAAGGCCTTGAGGTGTCCAGAAGGCCTTACTGGCTCGAAGGATTGGGTGGCATGAAGGCCTTAAAGGACTTGGGGACCAAATAGGTGTCCCAAAAGTCCAAACGGGGGAAAATTATTGGCTTCTACAATGCCAAACAGTGCCTTCAATATTTCTCGCTATAGTGCCAGCTACAGAACTGCACACTTCCTGCTATAGTGTTGCTACAGTGCTTCTACTGTACCTTCAAATTTGTGGCTCTGCCTAGATTTAATCCCGGTTCTCCTAGATTCACTTAATAGTCCTCACCAATTGGTATGAGGCTCATGTGCCTCTCCATCAGAACATGATATTTTTATTTCTCTTCCATATCCATGTTTTCACTTTCCACCTATGTTCTCATATGTGGAAACCTAGTGATGAGTAACTTTGGGTAACTATTATGCTTGTAACTTCCCTTTTTAGTAAATAACTCTTAGTATTCGTTTTTACGATTTTGGTTTTCATGAAGGAAATTTCAAGTATTAATTCCTTTATAACCCAGACTAATTTCGAGGGAGAAATTCATTTTAAGGGGGTAGAATATAACACCGTAAGATTTTTATGAGATAGATATTTTTTAAATTTCTTTGATGTCTTGTGTTGTACAATACACCAAGAAAATCTTATACTACATGTAACATCAACTTATCTTAATGTATATGCAATATTATTCTAGGATTATGTAACAAACAATTTCATGTTCATTTGATAGAATTCATTTCACCCAATACCGATTTTAAGAAAACAACTTAACTTATAACCTGGACATTATAATGACGGATACGAATAGTATTAGCTACATTATGAAAATATACTTTCAACATGTATATATATATAATTAATTATTGTTGATCAATAAATTATAAATGAAAATAAAACACTTTTTAAATAAAAACATATATGTTTCAGAAAAAATATTTAAATGCAAATAAGTGAGTTTATAAAATAATAAAATCACTCTTGATGGATTTCATTAATGGAATAAATATGCAATATAGTTTTGAAAACATATATGTTTTCTAGACATGATATTATAAAAAATTCATTTCTTCAGATAAAAGAAGCATTTTTCAAAAAAATGATTTTTTGTCAACATTTAATGTTGCACCAATTTTAAATATAGTTTTTATAATATTTTAATATTTTCATTGAAAAAAATAAAATTCTTAATTTTAATCAGGATATGAAAAATTAATTTGGATTAATTTTTTATATTTTTTCTGATAAGTTTCACGTTTTTATGAAGAGCAAAAATATACTGAATTTTTTTTGAAAAAAACTTTTTTCATTGAAATAATATACATCGTTATGTTTTATTACTTAATAGTTTTAAAATTTAAATAGATTATATTTTTATCATTTAATATAATTCATTTCATTTGAAAAAAATTTACATTTAATTTTGATGTAAAACAATTTCAATCTTTTGCAATGTTTTAACATTTAAAACTCATTTTTTCATTCCGACAATGGGATTAATTTCAAATTAATTACTAAAACATATATGTTTTGTATTTTGAAAAATTTATTCCATATTTTTAATCATTGGGTGCAAATTATATAAATAGGTTCTTTTTTTCTTAATAAATATAGTGAACTTTTATTTACCACAGTTAAGGGTAAATCAGGTAATTAAAGGTTAAAATAAAATAATAACAAAATAAAATTACCATAACACATGTCATAATTTCATTGTATGCGATTTTTTGCACCAAAATAAACTTTAGGATTAAAATATGATCCTTTTTAGGAAACTTGTTTCAAATTATGACATTTATTATATTTTATTTAAATAATAGTTAAATATATCTCACTCAAATTTAATAACTATTTTATTTTTAAAATAATGATATACCAAAGATAAGTTAAACTATAAATACTCATTTTAAATATAAAATATTTTTCATTATCATAGTTATTTGTATTTTTTTAGGAAATAAATAATTTTCATAGATACTTATACATTTATGAGGTAGAAATTATTTAATTGACAAAAAATAAATAATATAATTATTATTAAAATGATAATTACCTTTAGAAGTCAAAAACACATAATAAACTCTTATTTTTAAATATATATTGAACATAATAATCCATGGGTATAATTATTTTTCATTTGGAACCACATGGAAAGGAATATTACACTTATACTATTTTATTTAAAGTGATGTCAAAGTTGTCACATTCGTGTTTTAATAAATATACCATTTTTAATACAAGATTTTCTAGAATATATATTCATATATAATTATTAATATGAAATATAAAATAATTACATTCTTTATGGTATTTAATTTTAAAATTTTAACCCAAAAATTGTATATAAATAATTACACAAAATTGATGTAGTAATTATTTTATTAATTGATATATCAAATTTATGTTATTGAAAATATTAAAAATAAATATAATTTGGGATAGTTAATATATAAAATGAATTTTATATATGACCTTGACCCATATATATATGATAAAATATATTTTTTATGATCACATCTTCTCTTGATATTTTTAAAAATCGATAAAATGAATTGTGTCAAAATTGACAGTATTTATTATTTATAAAAATATTGTATTATTAAATTTTTATAGATAAAAAAATTAAAAATATATAATAATAATTATATGGTGTAAAATTATCTAAATTTTACATTTATGGTCTAATTGACATAAAATAAGTAAATATTACACCCTTTAAATGTTGAAATATTTGTTACGTTAGGTAAATATTAAATAGAATAACTAAGTGTTAATTAAAAGTATAAGTTATCAATTGATAGAAACAGTTATCTAAAATTTATTTCATTATGATATTATTAGATTATATCATCTAATACTATAAAATAAGACATTTTGGATGGTTCTTTGATGGGTTTTAATTTTATAATAAATTAATTTTTTTGGGGTTCCAAAAGATCCCCTCACTTAAATTATAAAAGGGTACATCCTCTCTCACATATTCACTTCACATAGATCCTTAAATCTCATATATTACCTACCCATTTACATTTTATAATTCCTTAGTTTCATTCTTGAGGTTCTTGTCTTCTCATTAAACCAACTCTAGTGCCTTTAAGAGGAGATCTAGATGGAGCTCGTCGAAGAAGAGGTAATCTCTTCTACTGATTCTTTCAAACTTATTTCCTATTCTATATCCTCTTATTGAGTTGATTCCATTATAATTTAATAAATAAATTACCACCTATATGTTTATTTATTATTATGATTTTTTAAAAAACATATTAAACCATCTATGCATCCTATAAAAAAAACCACCACATGTTCGTACGTAAGGTCTACCATCTCCACATCGTAGTGAAATATGTTTTTCACCACCAAATTACATGGATGGGTATACTAATAGAAATATTAACTATATTTTATTATTATAACATGATATTTATTATTTAACAAAATAAATACCATCCACTTCCATAACATTTCACAATTATAGGAATGATATCATCACTCATTCTTACGTACGGCCTACCGTCTCCACGATACGATGTGATTCATTCTACAAGATATCGATTAGTTCATGATTATATAAATTTATAGAATCAATAAATATGATATATATTATATTAATATAATTTTTGAAATTATATAACTATAAACTAAGAGGTATAACCAAAACATATTCAAAAAAACATGCATAAGAAAATGAAGCATTTAATACCAAGATAACGAGTAATAATGAAATTTTATTAACAAAAGGATGATAATATGATCATATTTGATATCATAAAATGGATATGATTATACATTAAGTTATTAAAATTATTTAAACCCTTATACATGTGGTTCAAACATGTATTAAGGATCCCATACCTAAGGTCATGGATAATTTCATAATCTCATTATTATATAAGATTTTTTATATGTAAGTATTTACTGGGGTATATTTATCATCCATGTCCATATTTTCTAAAAAGGTTTTAAAAAAATGTTTTATTAGTATCCTATGAATGTTTAAAGTCATTTTTACCCATTTTTATTAATATAAGGTTTGAAAAGAACCATTCTTTCATTTTCCAAACAAGGTACATTTTGACCTATACATAACAATTAAAAGAAGAATATTGTATTTTAACATATATTACATTAATAGATCTTTACTCTTTAACAATGAATTATTTCCATGACTCATTCATTACATGGTTTTAAGGTTATTTTCAGACCAATTATTTTCTTTTAAAATATCATGTAATTTTAAGAAAAGAAATCATTTTTGAAGAATAAATGTTATTTTCCTCAAGAATTCATTTCAGGTGTTCTATCAAAATTATTTTCCTTCCAATATGGAATAATTTAATAGGTTTATATTTCAAGTATTCTATAAATATTATTCCTATGGTTTTATAATGTTTTTGAAGGAATGTTATTTATGAAAAATAGTTGTTTTACATGGATTAAATTATGATAGAATTATGTTTAAGAATACCATTTTATTCCTTGGGTAATGATATGATTAATAAATTGTGATTTTGTAGCATATGTAAAAAATTATTTCATTATGAGATAGTTAGGACCTATATCTACCTTTAATTCATTGGGTAAAAATGAATAACTTTTGAGATATATGTGTTATTCATGAACCTGATTTCATGTCCACAATTCTATGTATCTACCTAGTTTTCTTGTCCATAATTTTATGTGTAGACCTGGTTTTCTTGTCCATATGTTTATTCGAGGTCCTGATTTCATGTCCTTAATTTAATGAGTGAACCTGTTACCATTTATACACATTAGTAATGTTAAAATTTTATGTGTACTCCACAATTTCATTCCTTATGTCAATTTTATGATCTTATGGATGATGTTATTTAATTTACTTAGGATTAAATCATATCTTTAATATGAAGGGAATGATATTATAATGTTATCATCATGTTATGATACCCATTATTCTCTTGTTTATGTTTACATATCACCCATATTTAATCATACTGATCATCTGAGCTCACCCATTAATATTTTTTCTTTTCTGCAGGTTATAATGAAAGGTTATAAGAAGAAGTACAAAACGGGGAATTTATTTTTTTGGAAAATTTGATGAACCTTCATTAGACTAAACGTTTTTGATCCACATTTCCAAAGGATATAAATTAATATGTTCTTTGGGTTTCTATTTGTGTAATGTATTAAGTATTTTGCAAAAATAATGTAATTTTCATGTATGTCAAGCTTGGGCTGTTATAGTATTACAAGGTATACTAGGTCCCGTATAAACAAAAAGTGGTTGGGGATAATATATAAAAAATTATATTATATAAATTAGTGTGTAATTCCCAATTATACATGTTTATTCGCATATACATCATGCAAGAGTTTTTGGGAAGGTGGTTGAGAGGCATAAACACCGTATATCTTCACCATGAAGAGGTGTGGATCAACTCATGGGACATTTACAACATATGATGGATCACCATCATCAGTTTTATATATGAAAATGCCTTTAATAATTATTTACATTATGTTGCATGTAATATACATTGATTCATGTGAGGAAATTGTTGAATTCCTTGTTCGGGATATGGAGATATCATCCAAAGTTTCAACCCAAAATTTCATTTATGGCCCGCATTAGATTATTTATGAATATTACTAAGGGATAGATATTCATGTGATTTAAGTATTTCATTGGGGTTCAATAAGGCTATACATCAAGTTTGTATTGTCTCATCATTGATTGATGCTAGTACGAGTGGTAATGCTATAGTGTAAAGGCTTTTCTTTTTTAAGGTTGAGTTAATAGAAATTTTGGTGAAATTCCTCAATTGATGGATGATTCTAGTTAGAGGTGGGCATATAAAAGTGTGGAATATAAATATATTCTTATTGGTTCCATTGGAAATTGGGAACCAGTTTTTTCTTTACGTTCAAATATTGTAATGGGTTATACAGTCTACTAGTGCATGTCAGTAATGAAGACATTCCAATTCACTGGTGTGGTCCCTTTAGATTATTATTTGAATGGGTCTCTATGTATTTCTGATTAATGAGTTACCAAACCTGATAACCCCACCAGGGACTTATTTAGGATATCCCTTCCCAATATTGGTGGGGTTTGGTATAGGTCTCTTGACAGAACATTATTGGAATCCGTGATTAAATCCTTATATATCTTTATATTCCATCTATTCCCAACTCTATATTAATATAATATTTAAGACTGGTAGGGAAATACCAAGAGGATTTTGAATTCATAATATTTTTGGGGTGGAACTATAGATGTACAAAAAAATGGAAATATGAAATATGATTTGTACACCCCAATGAGGTTCTCCCAACATCTCCATTATATCCAGTTCATAATACTATATGTATACACCAAGGATTACTTAGAGATGAATCCCAAAGTTCAATGTCAACTTTAGATCATGTTTACCCATTATGGTTGTGGGGACATAATATTACTATCAGTACTTGATGTTTTGATTAGTATTGTCCACGAGTACATGAAATTATGGGTGTACTGTATCATGGGGTGTGTTGTAACAATTGGTGGTCCACGTTATCCCATCAGAGTAGGATGATGGGAAGAATTTTAGAGTTTGTTCTTCCATGAAAGGATCAAACCATTTTATAATAAGGACAAATGTATTAGAAAGTGAAGCTACTAATGGGGAATAAAGATCTCACATTCCTCATCGATGAAAAATATTTTAGTTCATGCACACATAGAACGTAATGTCTCCAAAGGAAGAGAGAATAATAGAAAGCTAAAAGATCCATGGTTATTGAAAGTAGACCCAGTGAGGCTCCAAAAAATAATTTGTAATATATCATAATTTTACTTTCTAAGAGATCTTTCTAAATCTCTAGTGATTGTGTTATCATATACAGATGAGCCTCATGATAGAACAGATTTGCTGGAAGATAAAAAAAGAAGGTGTAGAGCATCCAACTATTAGACTCACTCGACTTGATTTTATGGTCAACTATAATGAGAGGTTAAACTATATCTATGAGCAAGAGTCCATGGTGCATTGAAATTTTATATAATACCCCTATACAGATCTGGTGTATTCTATTCATGGTTGAATAATTAGAGAGACATAAGTAAATAATGATGCTTCACCATAATTTCCATATTATGAGGAAACATCTCTAGAAGTGAAAAATCACAATGTAGAGTCAAGGGATTCTAGTGATGAGAACTTCTATAATAGTATTGTCAGGATAAATAGTTATCTAGATGAGAAATGTGTGATCTATTATAAGGAGTAAATATGTACTGAATAAATCACAGAATTCATCCAAAAATATATGAAAGTAGAAATATTAATCCAAAAAAACAAATTTAGTGAAAAAAATTTAGAGGATTAATCATTCAAAAAACAATAATTTCAATAAAATTAAGAAATATTTAGAAAACTTATTCATTATGTATTTAATCTTCCATATATCATTATAATTATTTTCAATTTCTTCTTCTTTAAACTCAATATTTTCCATGATTTCTTCCAGAAACTCTATATTCATTATTTGTTGATTGATTTATGAGTATTATTGAATTGACGGAGTCTTAATATCATAAAAAATTCTAAAACAGTCTATTACATTGGAATTGATACTTTAGAAAGGAAATTACATGAACATCATATCTCTTTTTTTACTAACTAAATTCTCATAAAAAACATTATATATTATTTAGTATTATTTATCCTCTTGATAATGTTATTTATCTTTATGAATTATATAGAATACTTTCATTTGATATCTTTATGCTATGCTTCATTTTGAATAATAGTTTCAGAATTTTTATTCATATAAATTGGAACATAAATGACATCCACATTCCCTTTGAAGTAATTTTATTTTTATTGGATATCCAAGAATATTTCCATTATACATTAAATATTAGTGATTTCTTAATTAAGGTAATTCATCTTCATATCAAAATATTTTGACCTATTTCTTAGAGGAGTGTTAGTGGAATCACTAGAAACTTATTACCAGATTGATTCTCTAACTCTAATAGGTGAAGGTTCTTATCTGTCAAAAAATATTGATTGATATATTTATACAACATAAAATTATTCATTATATTTTCTATGTTCTGATAGATTGGCATTTGAAACATGTTTCCCATTGTCCAATGACTCTTATTTTGAACTGATGGATGCCAGTTTCTCATTAGATTGATAATATAAAGATTACTATGGACTAAATATTATAAAACATATAAAAATATCTTATGATATTTAACAAAATATTTTAATTTTGTTAAATTCATTATATTCAAAGGTACTCAATATAGTTATTTAGGATAATATTATTTACCAGTAATTTCTTTCCCTCTCTAAATAACTTGATCAAAAAAAATTGTACAGTAATATATTGAATAAGAACATCTTCCAAAACATGTTATTCTTTTTCCAAAACAACAGAAATATTAAAAAATTCAGGAGGAACATAAAGAGAATCAGTTTGGGGAATGAATATAATGACATGAACTTCCTTCCTAACAACAGTGGATATTGTACCTACTTCCTTATTCTTCTCTACTTCTTCAGGCACATTTTATATTTCCTTTAGAAAATCTTGAGTAACTTTATCCTTCTTTGATTTGGATTTTTTTTATTTCTTTCCTATTTCAAATATTTTTCCTCAAAAACAAAAAGACCAAAACTAATATCACTTTATTTATTCTAAATTTTCGTCTTTATTAATTTTTTGAAATATTCATCAGATATTATCATAGTTTTAATTATTTGTAGATCAATATATTATTTAGAATAATCAAGAATATTCCTTTTATTGTTTACATTCTTCTTAAGTACCTATTTTTCTTTAACCAATGAAAAATTCATTGAATTATAAAATAAATTATCTCTGATGGGGGATACATTATTATTGATACCCTAAAATTCCATGAACATAATAAGGAATCTATTGATAAAATTAAAGAAAAACACAACCTTGACCGTGAAATTTTAATTTGTTATTGCCCCAATTTAATTCCACATAAACATAATAAGTTTAAAAAAATTTCATGTTTCATAAGAGATTAAACACATATATGACTTATACAAGCAAGGTATATTTATCTCCTTTCCTTGTAACAGATAGTTTTTAATCAATAGAGGTGTTATTTTTGTGGTTTTTGTAATATGGGATAACTTTATCACCTTATCACTTGAATCATATAATGATTTCTCAGCTATGGGAGTTTTTAATGAGTTTTCTTTTTAAGGTAAATTATGGGTTTTGAAAGAAGATTCTCCTTCCAAAACAATTCTTATAAGCTCAGCAAATTTTTAATGATCCTGTTGTAAGGATATATAAAAAGTTTTAATGAAACTTTATTTAGCCCCTCAAATTCATTAAATTCTAATATGATATAAAAAACATGGACTACACATTAATAGTATAGATCAAATCCTTCCTTTTATACAAATACGAATTCCCAACATTGAATGATAATGGATGATTTTAGAAGAGTATCATTCCTACCAAACCAATTTTGATCAATCAGCCTTTCTATTGCTACTTTCCATATAGAAAATCCATTGAAGGCTGTTATGGAATCTTAATGGTAAAAGTTTATATGAAATGGAAAAACCCTAGAAAAAAATGGATAGAAAAGAATAAAACCTGAAAGATCTATCCTCTCAATCAGTGTGTAAGAAAGAATAAACCATTACTACTTTCACTATATATAAGAAAGAGAGTGACAGTTTGAATTTCTAAAATTTCGTATGGTAGATTATTGATCATAAAAGATTATGACATTACGAATTTTAGAATATATATTTTTTGAAATATTGAAATTCATAAAAAATTCGGTTGAAATTTTTGGGGTTTTATTGTAGAGACCTGAATCTTGACGTACATGTCCATTACATTACTTTTGCGGAATACTTAGTACATAACAAAAAAAACAAACACACAAGGATCGTAATAGTTTAGTGTCTTTGGAAACTCGGAACGTAATCTTCTAATCGTGGTGAAAGATCTTCAATATATCCCATAAAGATCTTCCTTTTTTATACCTAAAACCTTTCTTTATATCCTGGGGAAAAGAAAACATAAAAGGGTGAGCTCAAATTCTCAGTAAGGGTAAACCAAAGAAATATCAATCACATCATATACATAAGAACATAGCTTTTGGAAATCTTAACCTGCAAAAGAGCTCATAATATCATAACATGGGATAAATAATAGAAGTGAAAATGAGATCCCCATAATCATAACATAAAACTTGAAACTTTGTGGCATGCACACATAATCATGGAAAATCATTTCTTGTTAGTCATGACTCATTGCCAAGACTATCTTAGCGGACAAAGACCATTTCTGAACTGAGTTCACTCCTCGTTTCAGTCCTGTATCACTGAACCGAAATAACCTTCCATTCCAGCCAAGTCTATCTCATGAGATATAAATCTTTACCCAATGAATTGGAGGGATATATAGGTCCCACCCATCTTATAATGAATCCTTTCTTATGTGTGCCACATAATCATAAATCATACATCATCACATAAAACATGTAACAAAAATGGGATTCTTGAAACATCATGGCATCATAAAACAAACCATATATGGTAAATGACTTCATAAAAATAATTCCCTCACAACATAATCAAATCAATGTAATAATAGGGATAAAATCAGAACCCCATATTATCTTAGATGGAAAATAATTTTGATAAAGCATTTGAACTCCATTCTTGAGGAAAATATCCTATCTACTTCAAAAACACTTTTCCTTTCTTAAAATGTCATAAAATTCTAATATAAAAGAAGTTGATTAAAAAAAACTTGAAAACTTGTAAATGAAGCTTCTGGGAAATAATGTTTTAAAAATCCATTCATGCCGTATAAGTTAAAAAAATCATTCTTCGTACTTTTGTCGGAAAAGTCAAAAAGTACCTCGTACGAAAAACGACGAAAGATTCCTTTCAGATCTTTTACTAAAAACTCACAGAAAGGTAAAATTGTATTTAAACTATTTTATATGGATTTAAATAATATTACATATTCAGGAAACATGGATGTGGATGATAAAATACACCCCAGAAAATGCCAAAGTATAAACAATCTCGGATAAAAATGAGATTGTGATATTTCCCTTACCTTAGGTCCGACTTGCATTGTAAGTGTCCGAACCTCCTGAATAATGATTTAAATCATGTTATTGACTTATTCCAGAATCATATTAATTGTTATTATATCATATATGGTCCACTTATGACTTTATATTACCCGTTCTTTTGTAAATTCATGTTAAAGTAGCGTTTTGGGTAAAATCGTCTCATTTGTCATTCGTGTTTTTGACTTGTAATTATTCATATGATTACTTAGATCATGATTAAATAATTCCAGAATATAAAACATGATTTATATATATATATATATTCATAATATACATTTATAATAAATCATTAAATGGAAAGAAATACACCGTTCATGAAGACGGTAGTCCGTACGTACGCATGAACACTGTTTTCGTTTCCTTATTGAATTGAATGAAATTAAGTAGATGACATAAATATAAATATATATAATTAAAGTATCATTATTATGTCATATATTTCATTAGTACTTATTATATATACTTTATAATCATTCATGAATGGTTAATCATTGAGAATGAATCTCATCGCGTCGTGGAGACGGTAGTCCGTACGTACGCACTAGCGATGATATCGTTCCCATGGTCGTGGAATTGTGTTGAAGTGTATGTATACTATTTCAGTATCAATATAACTTTATAATAATAATATATAGTTACTAATTAAACCATTATACCCATCAAATTAAGGTGGTGGTGGAAAATAGATTACACCACGGCGTAGAGATGGTATTCCGTATGTACGCATGCGCGGTGATTTCCTTTTTCCGTAGGATGGATAGAAGGTGAATTAGAGTTGTTTCATATTTATAATAACATATAAGTATGTAATTAATACTGATGTTATTACATTATCATTAAACAACTAAAGAAGAAGAAGTTTAAGAAGAAATAAATTGAAAAGATCGGTAATGGATATTACCCCTTCTTTGAAACGCCTCTTTGAATATTCCACTTAGGGAACTATGATTGGTCTTTGAAGAAGACCGGGACCTCTAGGATTATTCTAGGGAAGTGGAGAAGGGATTTTGGCAGGGGTAGGCCGAGCTTGAGTTCTCAAATTGGTTTGAGTAGGAGGGGGAGGAGGTTCCCTTTTATAAGGGAGGAGAGGGGTACCTTAGGAATATCTCAAAATATTATTTTATATTAAAGTTAAAATTGGTTTATAATGGTTCCAAAGGGTATTATTTCGAAGCTAAAGTGGGTATGGGTGGAAATCCTATCAACCAATAGGATTTAGACAAGTTTAGTTTAATATTTTAACCTTATCAATTAGATTTAACTCTAAGTTAAATAATTTAACTTTTACCGTGTCTTTTTGTTTTCGTACACTATTTGGTTAATACACTTACTATAACATGCCAAACGAACCCCAAATTGTTTATTATCAATATATATATCCATATCTAAGTTATTTGGCCGAACCTTAGATTTATAGGAATAAAATAACAATTAATAATATAATATTTGATTTTAAAACTATTTTGTGTCAATTTTGACATTATTTGATATATGAGTTTTGTGAATGTCATAACAGAATTATATGTTCTAAACAAGTTGATTAAATCGACACTAATATATCATAGTAACCTAGAAAATTAGTTGGATTCATAAAAAGTCTCAAATTACATTTAATTTGGTGTTTATAACATCAATTCTGTCAATATTTCATTAATAATATAATTACTGCATCATCATTGTGTCATAAATAAATTAAATTATAAAATGTCTAAAAATTATAAATAAAATACCATTATGTAGTAAATCTCTTTATCTTTCTAATGAATGTTTATAATCTAATTTATCTTATGTATAACCCCATATTAAAAATGTTTTAGTAAATAAACTTTGATTTTAACTCTTTTAACTCTTCTTTGAATTTAATAATAATAAATGTCCTAATCTAATCCAAGTGGGCCTAAATGATAATAGTTTACACTTAAGGTTGTTTTTGGTCGATATACACTTGTCCAATAGGATTAGGATATGTGTTAGGGTAATATTAATATCATTTTTACCCTTAATTACCCTATTTACTTTTAACCGTGGTAAAAAAAAGTAAAAAGTTACTATTCATCAAAAATTATTTTCATCTCATTGAACCAAATTTTACTTACTGACATCAACCGTGTCTCTCGGATTTTTGAAATTCCATTCACAGAAGCGGTAAAATTATTTTTTATGAAAAAAATAATTTTTTTAACTTCCACATAGTAGTTTCACTATTCATCAAAAAATGATGTTTTTCAGAAAAATGCCAAAATTTCATCCTAAGCTATAATTGATATTCCGAATTCAAAAATGATTTCTATTTTACAAAATTCCCAAAATATAAGTTGAATTAATTAATTTTATAAGTAATTTCAGCTGTCACAACAAATAGCGTGTTTTTAAGAGATAATAACTATCAAATTATTAACACTTCTTTATGTCTGGTGTAAATGTGAAATTACATCCAATGACCAACATTGTATTGAATTGTAAAAATATATTCTAAATATACTTTAAAACCACTCAAATTAATAATTTATCACTATTAATTATTTCGATTAAAAAAGTTTTTTTTAATTAAAATTTAGTAATTTTCATTATTCATCAGAATATGAAAGTTATCCGAAAAGTACCAAAATTTCACCTTAGGCTAAATTCGATACTATGAATCCAAAAATGATTACCATTTTGAAAAATAAAATTTATAAAATTTCAAAAAGTGGTTATTACTATTCATAATGGCTAGTTTTAATAATATTTTAACAGCATATTGTTGTTTAGTGAAACTCGTTATTGCGTACTACACACGCTATCAAGGAAGGTCGCGATTCCGTGTAATGAAAAGCAAGTCAAGGATGCGTGTTGTGCAAGCTCCTTTTGGTGTAGTGTAAAACACAAGACATTAGTGAAATTAAAAAGAATATTTTTCATAAAATCTTGGGCTGTTGCATTCTACCCCCCTTAAAATGAATTTATCCCTCGAAATTCGTCGGGGTTATAAATGGTTTACTATTCGAAAGTTTTTTTAATAGAAACCCACATCGTAAAAAGGATTACCAAAACCAATATTTAAAAACAAAATTATGAAACTTAACGGTTACCCAAATAAACTAATCACTGGGTTTCCACATAGGTGAAAATATGGATATGGAAGAGAAATCTTACCATCATGTTCTGATGGGGAGTGGTAGTGAACATGGCTATGGAAAATCCAGCAATCACAAAGCCAAAATTTGTGACGATCTAAGGTACCATCTGATTCATCAGATATAAGATCACTAGGACAACATTTTTGGTTTTCAAGATCGTTTCCCTAAAGTTAATGAATTTGAATTAGAATAAATACTTACTTTATTTTGGTACAATCTCACTGTTGTTCGTGCCTTGAACAATTTCCACTTCATCTCTTAAATAAATGATGTTGAATTTGTTATTCGTGAAGTGTTAGCAGATCCTGTGATAGAATGACGGGTCATTCCATCTGTCTCAAACAAAAGGTTATCAAAAGTTACTAAATATACATAAGTCATTCTATAGTGAGATTAATCATATATGGTTCCTAAATTGGACTTATACATCATATATCATACTGCTTAATATAATAAAACTAGTTTCTACTAAACAGGGACTTCCTGTAGGCCAGTGGTAGGCGATAAAGGCCAGTCACACTTCGTTTGTGGGTTCGATTCCTACAGCCTTGTCCGACGCGGTGGGTTGTCGCCCGTCCTGTAGGTTGTCTTTTTTCTAAAACTATATTACTATAACATCCCATCAAAAATATCGAAAAAAATTTCTATCTTTAAACAATACTAACTTATGTCCAACATAATTCATTCCAATCATTAGGCTTATCGATAATACTGCAGTCCACTCTCATAACAAAGTGAAAATGATTACCAGAGATTTAATGCCATCATTGATCCCCATATATCATAAGATATGTTTTATTGGTCACATTCCAAACATTCAAAGTCTTTAATCATGTATTCTCTTGAATACCTTAGTGAAAACATGAATGTAGTTAAAATATAACACCTTCCACATACCAAAATCCTCAAAATTATATATACTGAAACCACGATATCACTTAGGCCTTATATCAATCATGAGCTCATGAATACTGTTAAAAAATTCATTTTCTCGTTTTCCCTTCATTATGCGTATATCATATTATTTCCAAAAATATCTCAATCACATTGAATACCACATTAGACCAACACATAAATATTCCAATACTTTATGATACCACATTATTTTGGAATCCAATTACATAAACACTTAATCATTCTACCACATCGTTGTCATATTCAACCTCGCCAATAGTGATCGCATGTGACTTCCCTTTGTCCTTTGCCTTCAGTGGTTGCTCATGTTGATCATCACTAACCCTTGGATTAGGGAATTTATTAGCATAATGCCCCACTTCCTTGCACTTGAAGCATTTAAGTGTTGGTGGTTCATTCTCTGCAGTGTTTGCTTTATTCACATCATTAGATCCCCTTTTTCCATTACTTCGACACTCAGCTGCTCGATGACCTTCTTTTCCACACTTAAAAAATTTTCTAGTCCCTTTAAGACAATCTCCACCATGCTTCTTTCCACACTTTGTGCATAAGGAAACATTCATCTTCTTTTCACCATTATTCTGAGATTTCTCCTTGAACTCCATCTTTCGTTTCTTGTCAAAACCATGAGATTAATATGTAACACCAACTTCCATTTCTACCTTGATAGCACAACGCACAATTTCTTCATAGCTACTGAAGTCTCTTATATCTAATTCTCTTTGAATACTTGGTTTTATGCCACTGAAAAATCGATCAACATTACTTTCAGGTTGGATGATAATACCAGAAGCGTACCTTGCAAGTCTTGTAAAATTTTCTTCATAGGTACCAACAGATTCATCATCCCTTTGCTTCAGTTCAAGAAACTCTTTCTCCATCTTTTTTCGAAGAATACGAGGGAATTACTTACTGAAAAAAAAGTTCTTGAACTCGTCCCATTCCATGAACTCAATTTCATCTCTTGGCCTCGTATTCTTGATAAGATTCCACCATTGATCAGCTTCTCCTTCCAAACGATATACTGCTAAGATGACTTTATCATGTTCAGAACATTGAAGAACTAAAAATATCTTTTCAGTAGTACTGATCCATTGTTCAGCAACAAGTGGATCAGAAGACCCACTGAAAGAAGGAGGACGTTGCCTCATGAAGGACTCAATAGAATATTGTTCCTTCTCTGCTCATTTGGAAGTCCAGAATGATTCATAGCTTGTGTAAGTATAGCAATAATATTTTGCACTCCATCTCCCATAACATTTGTTTGTTCAGGAGGACAATAATTGCATTGTCCATTGCATTGATCAACACGGTTCCTTCGGGTTCCATCCATCGTCTAAAACCCAAAAAGAATAGTGTGAAAGGCAAAAATAATGATAGGGAAAACAACATAATAAAGGGGGAGTACCTTAAATATCTATCATCGTAGGTTTAATTCTATGATCGTTAGCATAATTCTAGTACTATAACCTATATGTATACTTAACCTTAGGGACATCCCTAGACATACCTTAGAAATATCTCCAGGGATCTTACTAACGTTTTCACATCCTAGTTTCCAAAGGTTGACTAAACCTTTCCTCTGATACCAACTGTAGAGACCCGAATCTTGATGTACATGTCCATTACATTACTTTTGCGGAATACATAGTACATAACAAAAAAACAAACACACAAGGATCGTAATAGTTTAGTTTCTTTGGAAACTCGGAACGTAATATTCTAATCATGGTGAAAGATCTTCAACTTCTCCCATAAAGATCATCCTTTTTTTATACCTAAAACCTTTCTTTATATCCTGGGGAAAAGAAAACATAAAAGGGTGAGCTCAAATGCTCAGTAAGGGTAATCAAAAGAAATATCAATCACATCATATACATAAGAACATAGCTTTTGGAAATCATAACCTGAAAAAGAGAACATAATATCATAACATGGGATAAATCATAGAAGTGAAAATGAGATCCCCATAATCATAACATAAAACTTGAAACTTTGTTTCATTCACACATAATCATGGAAAATCATTTCTTGTTAGTCATGACTCATTGCCAATACTATCTTAGCGGACAAAGTCTATTTCTAAACGGAGTTAACTCCTCGTTTTAGTCTTGTATCACTGAACCGAAATAACCTTCCGCTCCAGCCATGTCTATCTCATGAGATATAAATCTTTACCCAATGCATTGGAGGGAGATATAGGTCCCACCCATCTTATAATTAATCCTTTCTTATGTGTTCCACATAATCATAAATCATACATCATCGCATAACACATGTAACAAAAATGGGATTCTTGAAACATCATGACATCATAAAACAAACCATATATGGTAAATGACTTCATAAAAATAATTCCCTCACAACATAATCAAATCAATGTAATAATAGGGATAAAAACAGAACCCTTTATTATCTTAGATGGAAAATAATTTTGATAAAACATTTGAACTCCATTCTTGAGGAAAATATCCTTTCTACTTCAAAAACACTTTTCCTTTCTTAAAATGTCCTAAAATTATAAAATAAAAGAAGTTTATTAAAAATAAACTTGAATACTTGTAAAGGAAGCTTCTTGAAAATAATGTTTTAAAAATCCATTCATGTCGTATAAGTTAAAAAAATACATTCTTCGTACTTTTGTCGGAAAAGTCAAAAAGTACCTCGTACGAAAAACGACGAAAGATTCCTTTCATATCTTTTACTAAAAACTCACCAAAAGGTAAAATTGGATTTAAAGAATTTTAGATGGATGTAAATAATATTACATATTCAGTAAACATGGATGTGGATGATAAAATACACCCCAGTAAATGCCAAAGTATAAACAATCTCGGATAAAAATGAGATTGTGATATTTCCCTTACCTTAGGCCCGACTTGCTTTGTAAGTGTCCGAACCTCCTGTATAATGATTTAAATCATGTTATTGACTTATTAAAAATCATATTCATTGTTATTATATCATATATGTTCCACTTATGACTTTATATTACCCTTTCTTTTGTAAATTCAGGTTAAAGTGGCGTTTTTGGTAAAATCGTCTCATTTGTCGTTCGTGTTTTTAACTTGTAATTATTCATATGATTACATAGATCATGATTACATAATTCCAGAATATAAAACATGATATATATATATATATATTCAGAATATAAATATATAATAAATCAGTAAATGGAAAGAAATACACCGTTCATGGAGACGGTAGTCCGTACGTACGCATGAACGCTGTTTTTGTTTCCTTATTGAATTGAATGAAATTAAGTAGATGACATACATATAAATATAAGTAATTCCAGTATCATTATTATGTCATATATTTCATTAGTACTTATTATATATACTTTATAATCATTCTTGAATGGTTAATCATTGAGAATGAATCTCATCGCGTCGTGGAGACGGTAGTCCGTACGTACGCACGAGCGATGATACCGTTCTCATGGTCGTGGAATTATGTTGAAGTGTATGTATACTATTTCAGTATCAATATCACTTTATAATAATAATATATAGTTAATAATTAAACCATTATACCCATCCAATTAAGGTGGTGGCGGAAAATAGATTACACCACGGCGTGGAGATGGTATTCCGTACGTACGCACGTGTGGTGATTTCCTTTTTCTGTAGGATGGATAGAAGGTTAATTAGAGTTGTTTCATATTTATAATAACATATCAGTATGTAAGTAATACTGATGTTATTACTTTATCACGAAACAAATAAATAAGAAGAAGTTGAAGAAGAAAGAAATTGAAAAGATCGGTAATGGATATTACCTCTTCTTTGAAACGCATCTTTGAATCCTCCACTTAGGGAACTAAGATTGGTCTTTGAAGAAGACCAGGACAACTATGATTAATCTAGGGAAGTTGAGAAGGTATTTGGGAAGGGGTTGTCCGAGCTTGAGTGCTCAAATTGGTGTGAGGAGGAGGGGGAGGAGGTTCCCTTTTATAAGGGAGGAGAGGGGCACCTAAGGAATATCTCAAAATATTATTTTATATTAAAGTCAAAATCGGTTTATAATGGTTCCAAAGGGAATTATTTCGAAGCTAAATTGGGGATGGGTCGAAATCCTATCAACCAATTGGATTTAGACAAGTTTAGGTTATTATTTTAACCTTATCAATTAGATTTAACTCTAAGTTAAATAATTTAACTTTTACCGTGTCTTTTTGTTTTCTTACACTATATGGTTAATACACATACTATATCATGCCAAACGAACCCCAAATTGTTTATTATCAATATATATATATCCTTATATAAGTCATTTGGCCGAACCTTAGATTTTTAGGAATAAAATTACAATTAATAATATAATATTTGATTTAAAAACTATTTTCTGTAAATTTTGACACTATTTGATATATGAATTTTGTGGAAGTCATAAAAGAATTATATGTTCTAAAAAAGTTGATTAAATCAAAATTAATATATCATATTAACCTTTAAAATTAGTGGGATTCATAAAAAGTCTCAAATTACATTTAAGTTTGTGTTTATAACATCAATTCTGTCAATATTTCATTAATAAGATAATTACTGCATCATCATTGTGTCATAAATAAATTAAATTATATAATGTCTAAAAAATATAAATAAAATACCATTATGTAGGAAATCATTTTATCATTCTAATTAATATTTATTATCGAATTTATCTTATGTATAACCCCATATTAAAAATGTTTTAGTAAATAAACTTTGATTTTAACTCTTTTAACTCTTCTTTGAATTAAATAATAATAAATGTCCTAATCTAATCCAAGTGGGCCTAAATGATAATAGTTTACACTTAAGGTTGTTTTTGGTCGAGATACACTTGTCCAATAGGATTAGGACATGTGTTAGGGTAATATTAATATCATTTTTACCCTTAATTACCCTATTTACTTTTTACCGTGGTAAAAAAAAGTAAAAATTTACTATTCACCAAAAATTATTTTCATCTCATTGAACCACATTTTACTTACTGACATCAACCGTGTCTCTCGGATTTTTGAAATTCCATTCACAGAAGCGGTAAAATTAAGATTTATGAAAAAAATAATTTTTTTAACTTCCACTTAGTAGTTTCACTATTCATCAAAAATTGAAGTTTTTCAAAAAAATGCCAAAATTTCACCCTAAGCTATAATTGATATTCCGAGTTCAAAAATGATTTCTATTTTAAACAATTCCCAACATATAAGTTGCATTAATTAATTTTATAATTAATTTCCGCTGTCATAACAAATAGCGTGTTTTTAAGAGATAATAACTATCAAAATATTAACACTTATTTATGTCTGGTGTAAATGTGAAATTACATCCAATGACCAACATTGTATTGAATTGTAAAAATATATTATAAATATACTTTAAAACCACTCAAATTAATAATTTATCACTATTAATTATTTCTATTTAAAAATTTGTTTTTAATTAAAATTTAGTAATTTTCACTATTCATCAGAATATGAAAGTTATCCGAAAAGTACCAAAATTTCACCTTAGGCTAAATTCGATACTACGAATCCAAAAATGAATACAATTTTGAAAAATAAAATTTACAAAATTTCAAAAAGTTGTTATTACTATTTATAACGACTAGTTTTAATAATATTTTAACAGCATATTGTTGTTTAGTAAAACTCGTTATTGCGTACTACACACGCTATCGAGGAAGGTAGTGATTGCGTGTAATGAAAAGCAAGTCAAGGATGCGTGTTGTGCATGCTCCTTTTGGTGTAGCATACAACACAAGACATTAGTGAAATTAAAAAGAATATTTTTCATAAAATCTTGTGCTGTTAGATTTATCATACAAACATAATTATTGTTGAACCTAAAAGTTTATAAACAATCATTATGTGTTTTTCTCCATAAAATATAAAATAAAATAAATGTAACCTAACATACATATTATAATTATAATTTATTATTAAAATAATTTGTGATATTAAATACTAGGTTGTACATTAAATAGTTAGTGTAATGGATTCAGTATGATGAATTTTAAAAAAAATAATTCTTATAAAACTCTAAATGTTTCTTAAAAATATATTTCAGTTGATTTTATAAACAATAATTAGAAAAAATAGATAAGGATATAAACAAAAATTTCATCTTTGATTCTCAAATATTTTTCACTATAAATAGATAGTTAATATATAAGTAGATTAATGATAAAATTATTTTGACCATACAATGATTCAATTTAATATATTTAAATCTATTATAATTTATATATTCTTCAAAAATGACACCATGTTTTTCTTGGATTATAATAAAATCTAAAATAATATCTATTTTTAGTGTGATTCCAAAATAAATGGTGTATTATATCTTGATTATTTTTTCATGTGTGTTGTGATGGATTGTTAGACAAATTTATGGAACATTTATTATCACTAAAAATTGGAGTTTTATCGAAACCCATACAAAAATCAGTGAATGTGTGTTAAATCCACGACACTTGAGCACAAGATATTCCACCTACTGTATATTTAGGTTTAATAGTGGAAAGAGCTACTGAGTGTATTTTCATACAAGACTAAGATACTAAATCTTCTCCCCAATAATTAAAAGTTACAGATGTACTTTTCCTATCCATTTTACATCCTCCAAATTTGATATCTAAAAAATATGTTCAACATCATTTCCATTAGAATTAAATATTTCATGATATAGAGTTCCATTAAGATAACGAAATATTCATTTAACAACTTTAAGATATGACTCATTCATATTTTCTTGAAATATTACAAACAAGAATATTGTAAAAATTATGTTTCATGAATATATTTAATATGTAATAAACTTATAATCATTTTTATAAAAAAATTAATCAAATGGTTTTCAATATTCTCAAAAATCTAATTATTTTGAGGTTATGATAAGAATTATTATACTTTTAACATGGTCATAACAAAATATATTAATTAAAAATTTCATATAATATTTTGAGATAATAAATTTATTTCTAGTTTTTTATAAATTTTTAAACCAAGAAAAATAATAAGTTCACCCATCATGCTAATCACAAACTTAGAATTCATAATTTCCAAGTAGTAATCCAAAATTTATTTCTGAGTTGATAAAATTATAATATCATCTAGATAAATTTTTATGATGCTGGTATCATTGAAAAAATTATAAAAAAAGTGTTGAATTATTGGCTCCCTTAAAAATGTTTTTTTAAGTAAAATCCATTGATTATATAATACTAGGCTCCTGAAACTTGTTTAAGTCCATAAAGGGACATAGTAAGTTTAAAAATAAGATCTAAAGATTTTTTATTTTCAAATCTAGGAGGTTATTTTATATAAATTTCCTCATATACATATTAATTAAAGAAATCACACTTCACATATATTTTATTGATATTAAAATTTAATCATGATGAAAAAGAAACAAGGATACGAATAGCTTCATGTACTTCTACTGGTGAAATTTTGTTTCATAATCTATTCCTACTTATTGATTATAACACATAGTAACAATCCATATTTTTTTCTTAGTATAATTCCATTTTTCCATGTCTGTTATAAAAAACCATTTTAGTTCAATCACAGGATGATCCTTTCCTGATTCTAAAAAAGTTCCAAACATTGTTCCTCTCAAATTCATTGAGATTATCCTAAATTTACCTTATCAAATATTCATCAGGTAAATCATCAACATAAGTTTTAGGTTCTAATTGAGATAAGATTTCAAAATGTTTATATTTATTTCTTAAAGAATATAGATGTTTTACTGGTACATTTAGATCTTAATTGATATTATCATAGGGATGATTCATTAATAATTTCTAACAACTTGGATATGTAAAAAAAATTCTTCAACAACTGGTTAAAGTTATTATAAAGGAATAACTTCTTAAATAATTTTTTAGTTATTATTATATCTAAAGAATTTTATAGGATGGGTTGAATACTAGTTTTAAAAACATCAAATGAAGATATAGTTTCGAGACAATTGAAAATAAAAGGATCGGTTTCATCAAACATAACATCCATTATTTCCACAACAGTGTTTTTTTATTTATTAAAAATAAGATAAGCCCTAATATTTATAAAATGGACTAGAAAAAATCCCACATTATTTTTTGGATCAAATGTATATAATTAATATTTAGTATTTGGGATAAATACTTTACATCCAAATAATATGAAGTCATAAATTTTATGTTTTCTTCTTGCCACCAATTCATAAAGAAATTTATTAATGAATCTTTTATGTAAAACTCAGTTTATTGTAAAATAGGTACTATTAATAGATTTTTCCAAAAATATTTAGAAACTGATTATTAACTAAACATGGTTATCATAATCTAATAAAAATTTCTATTTATTCATTCAAATAAATCATTTTTATAAGGTTTTATAAGGGATGAAAAGTTATTTATAATGCCTTTATTATAAAAAAAGTTTCAAAATAAAAATTTTCAAACTCTCCACCATGATCACTACAAATAGAAACCAAAGGAATATTTTTCTAATTTTTTGAAATGGATTTAAAACTTTTAATATAGAAAAAGGATTATAGTTTTTTAAATAGAAAATAGACCCATGTATATCTATTGTAGTCATCAACCAAGACATATACGTATTATTTTCATTGAATAATTTCAGTTTATGTTAGAATAAAAAAATCCATATGTATTAGATATAATGATTTTTAAGTTCACACATAAGTAATAGATTTAAAAATTGAATTATCTTTTTTAACATATGGATAAGTGTCACAAACTTCATATGAATTAATCATAAGATTTGCTAGATCTCTAACAATTCCTTTCATAGAATTTTTAGTTAAAGTTCCTACATTACAGTGTCAAAAATTTCTATACAACGTCCAAGATTAATCATTAATTGCACTTAAATAAGGTAGATAACATCTTTAGAGGTCATATAGTTTTAATGTGAAAATATTATCATGACTATCAGTATAAAGAGAAAATTTATCTTCTAATATTTTAATATTTCATTTATCATACCATGATATTATAAGATAACCTTCATCGAGTTTGTGACATCTAATAATGAGATTGTTCTATCATCTTAAAACATAAAAAATATTAGAGACAAAATATTTCCCAATAAATTCAATATCACTAATACCATATATTTATCCTTGACCAATGTCTATGAAAGTAAATTTTATACCTTTCATATTTATAATCTTCTAAAACAACATATAGTTACTGAACATAATTATGGAAAAACCATTATCCAGGTGCCAAATGTTTTAGTTATTGGCACATAGTGTTTCTTCCAAAAATAAAATGATTCAGGTTTTTAGTACCCATAATTTCATGGGTCCAAAATTATTAGAAAATAATATTTTTAAAATACACCTCTTACTAAAATTCTTATATTAAATAGATGTTAATAAATTTGAAATATGAGTATATGGAAATGAAAAGATTAAACCATATTTAAATAACATTTATTTGTTCAATGAAAACCTCTTTGAAATTTTATAAAAAAGGATGCATTTTTAGAATAAAATAGTTAGACTAAAAACATGCTTTTATGAGGTATAACATACCCCGAAAAACATTATACAGTCTAAAATGTGTGTATAAAATATAAAAATTGTCATTCATAAAAGTAAAATTAGATTGATGTTTTTTAGACATAGTATCCCCTAATAATTTTTAAAACTGAATTCATGTATTCACAAGTTGATGTTGAATTAGATTAATTATATAAAAATATTTAATGATTATAAACATTATAATTAAGTTAAAAAGGTTATTATTGGTTTTATCAAGTTATTACTTAGTTCAACCTTAGTCTTTTATAACTTTTGAATTCTTTTTTTCATGTAATGTAACATATCTAGTAATTTATTCAAAACAGGTAAACTAACTTCATCTTATTACTTAGAAAACTTTTATTCTTCAAAATAAGATAATGTATATACATCATAAAAAATCTAGGTAATTATCATTTAATGATAAATTCATATTATATTCAACCTACGATATTATGGTCTAATAAACCTTGGATTATGACATTTACAACTAATAAAGTCTGAATAATATTTCTTATCAATATCATCTTTTTGATTTTTCTATACTAACACTAAAAATCTTTATTTAAAACCATTTTATTTATCCAATTATCTAACTAAGAAATATCATTTTCACCTTCTTATATAGAAATATAATATGATTCAACTATCAATTCCTTATTAAATTTTGAATTCTTAAAACAGTTTAACATAACTTTTTTTCTTAGTTGTAGTTATAAGTTCAAAATTTAAAAAAACTCCTTTTTTTTATTTTCCTTCTCAATATCTCATTTTTTCCTACTTCTGTACTACTTGAGTGTTCCAATAAAATCCTACAAACTCTTTTTTATCATGTTTTATTATCATCTATAATTTTATTATTAGATTCTTATTACTTGGGAATAATATAAATAATGTTTTCTATAATTTGATCAGCTATCAACTTTTTCTCTCTAATATATTACAAAATATTTATTATAGTCAAAAAATATTGATTCATTTGGGTAACTAATTCACCTGCTATACAATCAAGAGGTTGTTAGTGTCCATGAAATATAGCACTTATTGTCTCCAAAAACATTAATGTTCCAAAAAGATGAACTTTCATTTTTCTCTGAATATTATTATCCATCTCACAAGAAGATATTTGAATACAGATACTCTTTATCATTAAAAATAAAAAATTATTTCATAATCTACAGTTTTGCTAATATTATTAAATTTTTTCTCAAGTAAATAATACAACATCCTAATTATGAATTTTATGCTTCTTAGTCATTAAAAAAAATTCTACATCAGTTATAATAACAAAATTATTCATTCAATATCTCCAATATTAATAGTTAGCACCATCAATAATTTATGGCCTTCAAGGATTGTGATTTTATAAGTTCCCAATGGAAAAAAATTTCATCATAAAGTGAAAATACTCTTCTCCACAAACATGGTCAGTGTAAAAAATGATATAAAACATAGGGAACTGCTATGAAACAAAATATGTGATTATAAAAGTATTCAAATTACTACAATAGGGGGTGAATTATATTTTATAAAAATTTAAACTAACAATTATTCCAAAACCGTAGTAATGAAAGTTTAATTGAATAATATTTGTTCTAATATACTTTATAACATCCGGGTAACAAATTAATTTTTTATACTAAATTGTATAAACATTCTATTTATTGAACAAGATAAATAAGAAACTTTCTAGAAATAAGTAAATAAAGAATAATAAACTTTTATTAAATATAGTAATAAAAACAACCATATCATTACTAGTAAATCTATTCACTTTAACCTCAAGTGATAATGAATTCTATTAAGCTGAATTTAGGATACATGACATAGCCTTTCATAAGTTCTGTCATTCAAGGCTTGTAAGCCTTTGATCCACCAAATTAGATAAACCTCTATATACCTATCACTGGGAGCCCAAAATCAAATTGATCAAACACACTTATGCCTCTCTATCTCTAAGATCCCTCAATCACATTAACATTAAACAAAAATTACATCAAGAAAACAATAAATAATTTACATTGAAATCCTCATAATTGAGGACTTCTGAAAACTATTTAAAGATTAATATTAGATCGTACTAAATGAAAATATGTTACAGAACATAAATTTAAACATTATATTATTGATTTTAATTACACGTTTTATCCTTGGGGATGTAATCCAATTTATAGATGATATTCCAGTGGTTATATTCTTTCCTTATTAGGATTAGTTGCAACATCATCAGACAAACATCTTGTCTTCCCTCAATATGATTAGCACAAAATTCACTCTATATAATGTTCATTACATATATAACCATTATAATAATTTTAAAATATTCCATTTGTTGGAAATGATAATCCTTAAAATGGTTTAATTTTTATTTCTTTGTTTGGTAGACTTATCAAATGTTTTTTGGTATAATTTATAGGTTTTCATCTAATGGAATCTATCCAATGGAATTTTTAAATCTCTATTTGGTATAATTTGTTTAATGGTATTCATATAACACTGTTTGATATAGTTTATAATCCATACTTTAATTAGACACTGTACACATCCATATTATGTACTTTGTACAATTCTGTCTGATGTACTTGGTAGACATCCATCCAATATACATGATAAATTTATATTAGATATAATTGAATTTATTCATAAAATAAAATTGATTAATTTCCAAAATAATTTTATATCTATGGAAAGATAATGATTAAAATATGTAAATATTTAAATATTGAATTGTGGTTTTCAAAATAATTTCTTGAAAGAGATATTTCAAATAAACATAACCTTATTTCTTAAGGTTAAGGAGAAATTCCAAGATGTAATAATTTATTTCTTCCAGTTCATAGACCCCATATAATGTAATCATATACTAGGATATCTACATTATATCAAGAATAATATTTAATTAATACCCTTAATCCTTAGAGAATACATTTAAACTAGTTGATTCCTCTGATAAATGGTTGACTAGTCCTATATTTTACATCAAGTCCAATTGATACTCCAAAATCTGTTTGGGTGATCACTTCACTCACACCCAAAATGTAAACCTGTTTCTTCTTCCAATACTATATTAATTTATAATCTCCAAACTCCATTATATTTTCAATTGAATTACCTAGATAGTCGAAGGATTTCTATAAATAATTACTCAACCTTATTTCTAAATTGGTGCATCTTGTCCAACCATGTCTTGAATCTTCCTGGTGACTGTCTCTACATGATGTTGGATGATTAGAGCACCACCATACCCTAATAGTTACATATTAACAAGGTAATAATCAATATAATAGGGTATAATGGACACATATATCTTGAATTTATCCTTTATTCAAGCATCAATATAACCTTCTTCCATAGTATCTACTTCCTCTGTATAGTTTACTCTAAAAAGAATGTATGCCTCTCTTGATATTTCCCAATAGTACCAAATTGAGTGACCTGTAGCCCATGGTGACCTACTCAAAACAATCTCTCCACCCACATTTTCCTCAAGTAGAACTTTCTTTGGTGATTTTTGGGAACCTATGTAGGAATTATCATCCCATAGATATTGAGATTATAAATATTTCCCCACATTAAACTGGACCCATCTGCACTTCCTCCTTCCATGAAATACTCAATATGAGAAGCTTCTTCACTTCATTAGAATCATATCTTGGAGGTTAATTAAATTTATTTCTACTTATATAGTCATTTTTAGGACTCCCTTGAAATATAAAAAAAATTATAGTTTCCAATACTAGTTTCATGAATTATTTTTTTTATACAAAATCACTCTTGTACTTATAATCCAAATAAATTTAGGAATTGGTGTGGAGATATTTATCTCTATTAAGATCCATGAAAAAATCAGGTGTTTCAACATATGAGTTAAATAATATTAAAAAATAAAACACCATAAAATATTATCAAAAATATTCAATACCGATGGGTTTTTATGAAGTAAAGTAAATAGGGAAAACCTCACCCATATGGTAGAATATTGTGCTTGTTTTTAAAAAAATCATCACTTTAGATAAAAGAAATAAAATAATCAAAAGTCTTAATAAATTCAATACCATAATGATGAAAAATATGGCTCATTAGAGATATGAATGAGCAAGTTTCGATTATCCAAAATACCAATCATTATATTATTGCATAGGCCCTAATCTGAGTTAACATAATAATCAAAATCACGAACATTAATATGATGACTGACAGACCTAGAAACTAGGAAAATATATACAATATTCGAAGATTAATAAAACTTGTATGGGGAGATTTCAATCATATATTTACCCTCTATCTATGGACTTAGTCGATGGATGATCTCAACACCTAAAAGATATTTTAGGGAATCTTCTATTTTACCCTTCACTAACATCAAGGGAGGGACTACATCATTCATCCTTGATAATCTACAGAACTTCCTCCATATTTTCCTTCATGGGATCATTAAATATTTCCTTAAAATGACTTTTCAAATCACTAGGAATCTATACTATATAAAACCATCTAATATATATGTCTAAAACATACACCACTAACTACATGGTAGTGATCATAATTATAAGAAGATTTAAAATTAATAAGAATAATATTATATAGCCCATGGTAATTACATAATCATAATGGAAAATTAAATAAAAAATGGAAAATATTATAAGTAATCTAATGATAAATTAATATTATAAAAATATATATAATTAATGGTGTCAAAAACATTCATGAGACATAAAAAATGCTTCATTTATGACACATGATCTCCAAGGATCGATGTGTAAAATATGTTACAAATATATAAATTCATGATAATAAAATAATATAATATAAATAGATAAATAGTATATCTTCATATTTGGATATCTTGTATGGGATAGAGAGTTTCTCTATAATAGTGAATTAAGAGTCAGTGAAATGCAACAATTCTTGGAAGGGGGGTACAAAGCATTCAGACAGGTAACACAATGTGATGACTAATGAAAGGGGGTGGTGAGGTATAACACTGGTGACATGATATGACATAGGCTTCTCAATAATGGGGAAACTTTATTCATCCATTAGTCCACTATACCTATGGGAAACCCATGTTCTAAATGTATTTGTGCCACTATGAATTTGATCCATATATTATTATAAAATATGTCTGGTAAGTTCTTTCCATTACTTGTGGGTAGGGGTGAGGCTTAAACCACATAGGGTGTTTGGGTGTGTGTTTTTATTGTTTCTAGTAATCCCATATTTATTAAATAATAATATAGGTTCATATGAAAGATAACATATAATGTAACATATTGATATAGTTTAAATTATGGGGTTTATAATGACATAATGATGTAATTATGACATAAATATTTCAATATGTATGGATCCCTCCAGTTATTAATATTAATTTTGTCATCATATCTATTAATTCATTGGTACTGGTGAATATAAACATATCCAGTATTATTCCTTGAAAAGAAAATGGAATCAAGGATACATGTCTAGAAACATATAAGGTCATGCCATACGACTGCCTAATGTATCCCATGGGAAACCCAACTTGTAGAGAATACATCACTAAACTCCAATACACATAGTCCACCCTATCCAAAAGGGTGATCAGGATCAAATCATGCTCCTCACTAAATCTCATCACAAGGACACCATAAACATATCCCACATCTCAAGGGAGAAATTCCTACCTAATAATCACCTAAAGCATAGATGACCCAAATCCTTTAGTCAGAAAAAGGGTGTAAGTTAATAACATTACACCCATAACACTCCCTATAAATCTATAATGATCCCTCATCTAATGATAGTATGATCAACCATGATCTATATTACCCCAATAGATCATCCACTAACATGCAAGGAAAGTAATTAAAACTACTAGAATGCCAATATTCCTTGAATACAGAATCTCACCATACATTACTTACCAAATCACTCAGTTGAAAGTGCTCATTTCTCTTGACACATCGAATAGAATTCCACACCTCAAAAAAGAAAATGGAGAGGCATGAATCTTATAATTATTACATAATAAAGGAACCCATAATCCCAAAAAAAAATCATGGATTTAATGAAATCCATTCTGAGAGAGTAGCCACTACCTGAACCTCCTCCATTTATGATGTGGACTAAAATGGGAAAAATTGAAGCACCATGCACTCCATGAGACTCTACATAAATAAACCATACATGGGGGGAAAAATATCACCATCATCAAGCCATGAAATATGAAAAAAAATAGGAGACCATGCCTTACTAAAAAACAAAAATCAGCCAATGGGACCCCATTCCGTCTCTTTTGAACAGCCACCACCAACCCTAATAAAATACTATAATTTATTCAAGGATAAAACACCACGCTAAGGGTAGAGTTTATCTATGAAGAGTTAAATACTAGATAAATTTTAAAAAAATACACTTATAGGGTTGTGGTTTTGAAAATTTCATAGCCCCAACTTGGAGCGCCCATGCCCCGCCCAGCAGGTGAATGCTGATGGGATTCAATCCATAGACAGAGGATCACACTCTAAACCATATGTATATACCTAACCCTATTTTCGTATTCCAATAGGATGATATCACATTCCCAGATGAAGGTGATGGGATACCTTACCCTACATAGGGAAATAAATGATAACGATCTTAGGCCCTTGAGGGGATACTAAGTCCAATAATGAAAGGCACAACTCACTTCTAGACCTATTATATAGGCTCAAGAAAAGTGTTGGAACAAATATACCATGTTTTTACTAAAAATTGGAATCAAATTAGTTTTTATGATGAAAATGATCGTTGATAACACTCAATAAATTTTCTCCATCTCATTTGATCATGACACAAGAAACAACAATTGAAAGGACATATATATTCTATCTGAATAATAAATATCCATGGAGGTTTTCCCTCCAATAGATAAAATTTCAATCTCCCTCATCCTTTGAATACAAACAAAATCCACTAATATCAACATCAGGGTATATAAGAAGAATGATAAATTCCTCTATTAGTCTCACAACAGTCCATGTTTCATTGAACTATTGTCCTACGATGATTGAACCACACACGCCTGGTCGAATATCTGTGTATTTAACCCTCAATACTCTGAGAAACCCCTAACAAACTAAAATTATAAGAGGGTTCCAATCCATAAAATCATTTCATGGTCCACTGTCACGTTCTTAGTTTCACTATAAGAAACAATTTTAAAGCCATCTCACTAATTCTGCCTCACTATTTAGAACCTTTCATCATTTCTAATGGATTAAGATCTACAACCAACCCTAAGACATCCCACCAATAGACTCTAATAAATTAGAGGACCCCTTAATTTTTTTATTTTTTTGAAAGATACTTAGGATGGAATCGACTTATTTCAAAAACCATCTATTGGGATGGAAATGGTGAAAACCCAAAATAATAGGGTAGTACATGGTCTGCACTAAGAGTACACAGTCTGAAAACTCAAATTATTCGCATTGGGCATGTATCTTGATCCAACCGGGTGTGTACATCCCTAATACATGAGGATTCCAAAAATAACACATGGTGTGGGATACATGAGAACATGGCTGTGTACCCTAACCAAGGTTTTTTGGTGTTTCCCATCATGGTGAGTACTTGAAAACTCTATGTGCCCCACATGGGTGTTTGGACATGTACATGTCGAAACCCTAAGTCATGTGCCCTAGAATCCCACTAAATGTGTAGATTAATCCTACACATCAAGTGGAATACATCTCTAACCTAAGATACACCAACCAACTACATGGTGTGTTTTCTTGTGATCACATGTCTTGTAGTCTATATTTACATATTCATAACACCTTTGATGTACCCAATCCTTCCAAAACAACATGAAATTGATCTAGGTAAAAATAAAAGAAAATAAATTTCTCATAAAAAAATTCAAAAATAATAATATGTTAAAAAGGAGTTATAATTTTAAAAAACAATCCCAACCTCATGGTGGGTCATCATTACTTCATTAATGGTCACCCATAATTTCTGATCCACGGAAATTGCATTATTTTCCAAAATAATGATCACTTCTAGGTGATAAATATTACTAGATCACCTCTATCATCTACCAATTAGTTATTCATCATTATAAGGGAATGTGGGTAATGTTATTTCATCATGTTTATTATAGAAATGGGAGTTAGTATTAGGGTAACTAAAACCCCAAAAAAGGGAAATCCATTAAATAGGCCTGACCTGGGGCCCGGTACCCACATAGAGTGTGTACCTTGTCTTTGTAGAACCCTTATTTTTGGACTCAATTCTGAAATCAAAATACTAATCTAGAGCTCCATTTAGTTTATATCACCATTCCAAGCCCTGGAAAATTAATATTTATTTATTTAATATTAAATATTACTAATAATATCCTTCAATATGAAATGCAACTAAATTCCTTCCCTAGGGTAATCTCTATATTCCAGAGTAAACAATTTAATTAAAACAATTGATGTCATTTTCCTTGAGAAATTGACTTTTTTATCATTCACTAATCCCTGGGTATTTGAGACTCCAAATCATGTTTAGTCTTACCCTTGGAAAAATCTAAATCAGTATATTGTATTCACTTAAATTATTAGTATCCTCAAAAAGGTAAAACCTTTAAAAACCATCTAAGATTCCTTTAATCAAACCTAAAATGTAAAAAAAGAACATGACTGTTTGCGATCCTATATCTTTGGAGGTCAAATAAATGTAAGGATCCAAAAAAAATTCATATCAGGTACGTATCCCTTTTGAAAATTAAATTACTGAAAATTGTAACAATGATTCTCCTTCTTATAATCTACAAGATAACATCAAACCATCACAATGAAAGATTTTTACACTATCATGACTTGGTTTTCATTATTTATCCAAGCATTACACTTAAAACATTTAATTTCATGTGGTGGGACTTCCATTAATCCCATCATATAGAAAATCCATAAACAAAAGTTATCTACTAGATGTGATTTGTTCATAAAGGATATTGTTAGGGTAATTGTGCTCTCTGCCTTAAAATAGGGAAATAATAATAGTTTCCTATAGAGATAATATGAAATAATTTTCACCCACTCTTCAGAATCTCAATAATATCTCCACACTACCCCATTATATCTTAGCACCACTCCTATTAAATAAAATCTATTCACACAAATAAATGGTTACTGATTCCACATATTATATGAAAATCAATCCTATAATCCCTATCATATAAATGATATTAATAAAGAATCATATAAACTAATGACCTTATTCGGGCCCTCGTCAACCATATATGAACTGCTTCTTCCACTTATTTCTTTCCAGAAACGGCATTTAACGCTATGGGAAATTCAATTTGACTCACACACTTAAAGAAACTTCTATGAATATTTACCAAAGTGCTTATCATGATGGTAAAGAGAAAATGAAACCAAGGATACTTGTTGCTATCTAGTCTAATATTCAGGACTTCTAAACATATGAATTCTAATTCATCACCAAACTTTCTTAGTAAGCACCAATGTCAAGGAAAATATATGGAGCTTATGTGTGTGGATCCATACTATGGCCAATGATAATTGCATCATAGATCTACGTATATTTCAGCTCCTAAAAACACTTGAAGTAGGACATAGTAAATGACACATTAATAACCCCACACACATATAAGGATCATCAATGAGGTTAAAGGGATAATTCCATTTCCTATACTTATAGTTATAACCTAAATAAAAATGCGCTGTATTATTCCAATCTCCCTAATTTTTAAAGGAAATGGCTAAAACCTTTGAGGGTTGGTCCTTCTCTCTAGCTATATAAAATCCTGGTGAAGGGGACCACAATCTAACCATTAAAATGAAAAAAAATCACAAATATATCACTCATCCATACTCAACTGAGGGTGATCGCCAATAATCATGGTAGCATTGTGGGGTCTCAACAAAATTTAGTGAAATTCATGAGGAACTCACTATTAATTTCATCTCTCACCATCGAGAGAAACATGTATAAAAAGTCACCACCAAGGGGTTCCTTAGGCCTCATTACAGAGGTCCATAAGTTCATTGGGGATCTTTAATAGTATTATTATCATGTAACCTTAAGAGAACAGAATGTATAGGTTCTAATGAATATACACACCCAACCAGAAATTCTGAAAATCATATCTAGGAAGTGTTGAGAACTATATAGTCCATTTTTCTATAGCCCTCTCCATGAAAGAATCTTAATAATGACTATCATCTAACTCATTCTTGCAATTTTCAAAGAAATTTGTCTGTATAATGGATACCTCACAAGAATGAGTAAGTACAACTCATCCATCCATGTATCCTAAGTCTATAATCTGGCTTATCGCACCCATCGTCTATTTAATTATAGAGCCCAACATACTACACGAACCTCTATTGATTGATTATCCTAGTTACACACACAAAATTAATAATTCTAGGTAAAACACTACATACCAGCAAAAAATCCTACCAAAAATAAGCTCATGAATCATTGGAATACACCTAAATTGAGGGAGTTTGGCCATAGAAAGAGTTCTCAACTCGAGGCAACATAAGAAATACCTGAACCTATCTTTACCATCCAATTGGAAATGGATCACATGACTTTGTATTGGGTGGGATACTTGTCCTTTTCCAAAGGTTATGGCCTCTTAGATAACAATGTTAAATACACACCTTGTTGGGAGACACCTCAGATGAGGTAATTCAACTCATAGATAAAGGATTATTCCCTAGGCTATATGGGGATATCTGACTTTATCAGAGTTCATATTATAGATAGATAATGATGCCTTAGGATATATTGGATATAAAAATCCATATGTGTTTTCCCATGAGAGGGCATAACTCATCTCAGATCCTAGTAACATGATATCAGACCCTACTGAGGTAAAATGAATAGTGGATTGTGTCTTTAGGCCCCAAGGGGGATACCTAACTTTATCTATGATTGAACTGTATAAAAAGGATTATATAACCAATGTAGTAGGGTGGGATACCTGACCCAATCTATAGAATACCCTCTAATAGGGGATTATGTGTCATGGGTAATAGGTTCGCATACCTGACCCTATATGTTTTTTTACTCAGTATATAAAAATATTTATAAAGATCTATTTAGAAATCTCACATAAAATTGAGTAGTCCCCGTGCTATCATCATCTAAATAAGGTACAAGTTGGGCCTCTAATGAAATTATTACATAAGGGAAATAAAAATCCTCATGGAAAGGATGAAACTCCCCAATGGTTGGACATCACACTAAGTAAATCATAAATACATAAACTGTTATATAATGCATCAAAGTATATAAATATAATTTATAAATAATTCTCTAAGTACTCAATCTAATTAATCTAGTTATAAGAGTCATTTTGTAGGAATAAATTTTCCATCACACCCTATTTTGGTTTTCTAGTCTGATAAATAATCCTAATAATGTCAGTCATTTTCTCTCAACATATCCTAAACCAAACTCATGACACACCTATATATGAAGTCCATCCCATAGAAGGACCATCTTAAATATCACTCTAACATGACCCAACCCATTGGGATACCTCTTGGGTGGGTATATACTGAGTGTGTCACCCCAATACTACCTATAGCAGGCAAACTGCTAGAGACTAACACTGTGAATTAATAACAAACACATGGGAGTCCTTAGAAAAAATATACCATATCAAAAAATAATCATACCACTAATTCGTAAATGATGCACAACCATGTTGTATAAACATGACTAGACAAAAAAGAAATATGCATGAATAACTCTTAGGATACTGGAAGTATATATCCACCATTTCATATCTCCTCCAATAAGAACTCTGTCAACTCTTGAGTCTCGATGGATCCACTAAGATCCACAGTACCAATTCCAAAGGCCCATGTTTCTAAATCATCTGCAAAGACAAAATATATGTGGGCCTGAGTGTAACCTCTTGACCCAGAGGAAACATGACCAATAACCCATTCATGTCTTCCACATGACCTTTGTCATAATTCACTATTCTTCAGAGGATTCTAAAATGTAGCGAGTTCCTGTATGGTCACTATGGGTGGACTATTACCTTATTACCATAGTGTATAATATAAAAGTGAATTAATAAGTAAAATAATAAATCATTGGTAAACACCATAAATATGATATTAATAACAAAATAATGCAATATCTAATGTAATAATTAATTAATATTTCATTAATACCAGATCATACATGGGTAGATTATATGAAAGAAATTCTAAAATGGAATAAAATTAAACAAAGGATAACAGATTATTCCACATCAGGGCTATATTTGGCCCAATCCTAGCATCCAAATTCAACATAGGAAGCCAATAAATTTTAATGAACATAAATCCTTGACCTAAACCTAGACCTTTAGCCAAGCGTAGTGTGCTCTCAAGTACCCAAGTTCCATGGAAACTCGATCAATGTGGGAGTACAACTCAGTACGCCGCCACCAACAACATCCCAACAATAATTAGTCTGGGATATGGGTACATGAATAAGTGATTAATATAATATATTAATAGTTTTAAAACAATATATGAAAAATTAAATAATACCCATTGATCCACTAAGTTAATGATTATGCCAAAGTTCGGCAACCATTATTGAACCTTAGTTTCATGACCCCAGTTGATCATACCTTCTTCAACAAGTGTCATGGTTTCTCTAAAAACATACCATTGGTTATTCAAACAATAAATAATCCCTTGAAATTTAAAACACATACAATCATTTCCCAGTCATTATTCTATACATGGAATCCAAATGCTTATCCTGGAATTACCATGGTATTTGAGATCTTATCTAGACATTTCTTATCATCATTCATCACATAGAATCTAAGTATCTCATCCTGAAATTCTAGTGAAATATGAGCATAATATTCACATTCTAAATCATAGAGTATAACATGGGGTCTTATCACTAATGTTGTTCTTAATGTGTCACTATAGATTACATTGTGTCTCGGTACTCATCTCAGTATTCCCATCCATCGATTATCATATGGAATTAGGGCACTCATCCTATCAATCACCAGTATCATCTGTCATATGGAATCCAATGATGTCATCCGATAATTCCTAATGAATAATCATTATTTTAATCATTTAAATATATAACAATCCAATCCATTTAATTCTCACTAATCCTTAGGCCACCATTTTATCATTTTTCCAAGGCTTAGATGAAATACACATATCATCAGTTATCATTTGACTAGGTTCATCTTAGTTTATACATTGGGATTTACCATTCCACTTCACCAAAAAATATTATTATAATCCAATACATCAAATAATATCAATTCTTATTTCATATATAATTAATCACTTTTCCAAAGGAAACCACATAATTACACCACATAAAAAAATTAACCACATTAACTATGTTTTATATGTTTCTGGGTTCCCATTCAATTTTTTTAATACCAAACCATTACATTAGGTATAACCCAATTATCAAAACCATTTACAACTTTTGATGGTTGTTAAATTCCATTTCACAACTATCGTTTCAAAAAAATCATCTAAAAAATTTTAAAACAGATTTTATTCATTTAATCACATTGATCCACTTGAATGTTAATTTTCCCAATAAGTAATTCCCTTGAAAATACTATTCTATAATTTCTAGTACATAAAAAATGGGGAATTTAACCAAGGAAAACCAATAATATAACATTTAATGTAGATTTAATTATGTACGACGATGTTTTATAACCACAGCATGCATGGACTAAAAAAATGGAAATCCTATTGGTTAAATTAATAGGTACCACTTACCTTATCCTCATAGGATTATACTCATTCAGTATCATCCCTTGGTTTAGGATAAAATGATATAAAACTATGAACCATACAAACTATTTGAAAATAGTTCATTATCTACATAAGCATCATAAAAAAACTTGAAAGAGAATGAAACCAATAATAGAAGTGATAGGATGAGTAGCCTTACCTTAATATATCCAACTCAAATGATGAAAAGAAAAAGTCCAAAGAACAGGAAGAGATACATGGATAATAAGAGGAGAATGAGAGGGTCGTTATTCTATAAATGGAAAAAATATCACCCAAAATCAAGGTTAATATGAAATGGGGCGAATGGGTTAAGTAACCATTTCCCCCGTTTTTTTAATAAATGAAAGAAGAACCCACTAGAAATTAGGTGGAACACCAACCATCCAGTGATCCCATGAATTATTTTTACCCTATTGGAAGGCCACCATCTAGTCGTTTGCACTATAAACGCTTACCTTCATGACCCAATCAACTCCACAACTTTATTCACTTCTCTAATACCTACTGATCCCCCTAGAACACTTCATTAAATGTATAAAAAGTATCTTTTTTGGGGTCCCAACCCTCATAATTATGTTCCAATTCCCATTAAAATATATGTATTATGCATAATTTACAAGGTTCAAAATTACTATTGAATTAAAAATAAACATATAGAAATAATTTTTTTCAAACTCTGCATCATGACACTTCTTGTCACTAAAAAGTAAATTTGGTTATCCATGCACATTTCTCAGCCCACATGAGACACCAAACATACCAAACAACCTTTTTACATTTAGAATTCACATACACCTCCAAGGGACAAACTATAACTCAAGGAACTAAACCCACTAGAACCTAATATAATTACTATTTCCATTATAATTATTCGAATATAGAGCTTATCTAATCCTATATATCCAAAAACATCGATGGAATCATCATTCATATACACGTCAGATCTATGGTGCTCCCCACTATAAGTTTCAAATTATAACTACTAAATTTTTATGTTTTGGTTCCACTATTATCATAATTTCCTATAGAAATACTGCTTTAACATTCTAATGGATTACTAAGCACATATTCTGACTCACCACACATGAACACACATGAGATCTCCAATTTAACACCAACACACATCCAATAATATTGTGTCTTTTCATTGAAAATTGTGTCTTGATTCCTAATATGTATCCTTCATATCCAAAACTACATTCCATGTGAGTTTTAAAACTTACCACACCCAATTATATACATAAAAATAAGTGGAATCTTCTTCTATTGTCTCATCGAAATTTCACTCAACTCCAGGAGCATAAGCATCGCCAAACTAAAAATTATGATGCCTTCATGCCTAGAGGAATCCCATGATCACCCAAGAATGCTCATTAGAGTCCATACATAAATCCAAGTGAGATTACATGGTTAGACACCAAACGATCCAAAACTGTCATTGTCTTTTATCATATGACAATGTACCACTAAACCAAGTATCCTCAGTTCTCCTTAAAACCATATCAATCCCAAATAAAATTCATGGTCACGATCTACCATCACATATAATTTCTCCATTTGGAATTCCATAAGGAATCTTGGTATTAATCATACATATTCCTCATTAGTATATCAACACCCCCACAACAACCCCACAGTGGGTTCCAAATACCCATAACCATTCCAACATATGGGTCATATTTCCATGAATGATATATCACTCTCAACCATAGGAGTGTCATTATCATTGTTTCACTTGAGTAACTACCAACTGGTGTGGACCATACTCTATTTATCATAAAACTAAAATATTGGATTTGTTCATATCTCTATCACCTGAGGGGTAGTACAAACATAATCTATAACCCATTCCTGACTTTCAATAATGGAAGCCACAACATTCATTGATATCTAGTCAATAATGAGGACATTTCCATTTGATGTTTGATGGTGTACTCTCCACCATATGGAGAGTATTATACTTTCCCTCAGTCGTAACTCAAAAAATTCCATCTTAAAATGAATGTGTTCCACTCATATTGAGCCACACTCAATACATCCAAGCCCCTCTGACACTTCAATCTAGTTCAATACAAATCATCCATGCCACCACACTATGACTCCTCCAGGATGTCTCCATCACTCTAGAGAAATTTTAAACTCATTCACATACTAGGGACTCTCATTCTAAAATCATCTAATAAACTTTCAATAACCTCACCCCAAGAGGTACTCATTAACTAAGGATAGTTACATCCCCATTTCTCTCTTCCAAGAATTCTTAAACTGTGCTTATCATGGCACCACTACCACCACATAAATCAATATTATACAATAACACAATGATCATACATTAGATATAAATGGTCTAACCTACTATTAAAAGGAATAAAAATCCTTATTTCATATCCATCATGCATCACCACAGCCTCACCAGAGAGTAATGGGTGCTTACTCTCTAGCCACACGATTACGTAACCCAACCCACATCATGCATCTTCAAAAAATCCTACTACCTCGATCTCATAAAAACCTTGAGTTTACACATTCCCATATAAATATTTAATATGTAATAGAAAAAATATATTATAATATATTTAACATCAAATAAATTTAATTTCTTTCATATTTTTCAATACACCCAAAATTGAGTCTCAATGAACTATAATATAGTAAAATGTTATATCCTATCCAATAAAATTGGCATCACAAATTGGAATAACCACATCATAAAGAAACTAGAGGTTTTATATTATTAAATTTTTTTATTGATGTAAGTAAATAATTACTCAATTTTCAATAGTCATTTTATTCATTGAAAATACATTTTCTTTAAAAATGGTTTTTATTGAGACCCTGATTTTTCTTACATAAAGAATGGATCATTTTTTAGATAAAAAACATAATAGAATTACAATACTATGACCCAAAGGTTTTGTGTATTGGGAAAATTATGATCATACATAAATTTTAAATTAATAAAACATAAACGTTTTTTAATTCCTTCTTTTATATCTTCTTAGTGGACCTTCAATTCTCCTTAGTAAAAGTAATCAACTTAGGATACATATCATTGAATGGGGTGAGCTAAAATACCAATTTGAGGATGAATAAGGTACATGAATCAATAAAACATGAGTGAGAATAATCTTTATCATCATAAAATAAGTTTAAGATCATTATCAAGATCATACGGGAATCATTGGATAATGTCATGTAATTTAGAAATTCAAACAAATGAAAAATCATATCATAGTGGTCAAATACCAAACATAATTGTGAACAGATATAACATCATGTTCACACATAACATACGTTAATAATCATAATATCATCATTGTGAAAAAATATAGAATCATTTTCACACTAATACACATAATATCATGAGAGGTATTATATTACTCGATGCATTAGAGGGCTATATAATTCTGGGTCCACCCATTTTATTATAACAATTACATAATCAATCTTGCCACATAAAATGTATAACAATAACAGTCATAAAATATCCCATGAAAAGGAATGGGTCTCATAAGAATTTATTAATGTATAAATTCATTAATAATCTTTGGGGATCCAAAATGAAAGAGGGAAAACATATTTGGTATAAGAATCATCATTCTTGGGCGAAGAAGAAACAACTCAGGAGGAGTCAGATATGTGTTTTGGAAAGAAGAGTTCATTTGGAAAATATTAATATTTTTCATAAGACCACATTGAAAATATTTATATCCTAGAAAAAACTGAATAATAATGAAATTATATTTAAGTGGCATTAATGTAATATCTATACTGAAATTTTTCATGAAATAGGTATAACCCAAAGAGAGGGAGTTAGGTCAGAGAATCACCTTACCTTATGTCCAAATGTTTTCTTCACTTTCACTTAATATCTAGCATAATAAAATTATATTCATTAATTACTTAATTTATAAAATATTATAACTATATTTTATTTATTATAATTTTATTATGTTCATTTATGTCCATTTTTATGAGTTTTAGCATTTAATTTCATCATCCCCAGAGCGTTCATTTTAGTTGTTTCAGGGTATTACATGTGTATAATTATGAATGTTATTATAAAATGAGAATAGTTATCCAGAATTGAATTTATATGTTATTAATGAACTTATAGAAGTTTAAATTTTTCCATATATCATTTATTTTTTTTATGAGGATGAATATTTTGATAAAACATTAATGACAACTTTTTAGTTTATATTGGTGGTTTTCCAACCATCATGAAATTGTTTTATTTTATTTAATATTATGTATACAAATTACTTCCAAAACATTAAAAAATTTATAATATACATATTGAATAAAATTAAACCATAATAATATTGTTATGATCATCCTTGATGAAGGTGATATAAAATGAAAACTCATCGTACACGAAGGCAGTGAATCGACACATCACAGATGATGTTTTCATTTTTAGAATAAAATAAGAAGAGAATGGATTTCATGATGGATTTTCCATTAGAAAAATAAAATTTAAATATATATATGTTAATGTAATAATCATTTCACTTTGGATAATGTTAAGTGAGGATATTATAATAAAAGAAAATAAATTAAAAGAGAAGGATTGAGGATTTTACCTCTTGAATGTTGTCTCCTTGAGAACCCCCTTAAGGAACTCGGGTTTAGTCTTTTATTGATAAAAAAGATCTTGGAAGTTTTTAAGGGTCTTGGGAATGGAATTTAGTATAATTTATACATGATACAAGGATTATAATTTGTGATTATATGAGGTGCTGATGGGTGGTATTTGTAGGGGAGGAGAGTGGTGTTTTTTATTATTTTATTCATTTTATTATTATTTTATATCAAGACTATCAATATTGTTGATTTACACGACAAAATATAGTAACTAGTGAATTATAGTTCGAGATAATAGTGCCCAAATTATATATACACTATAAATAACTCAGAAATTCATGTATTTATCTTATATAAAAAATTATTGTATTTCACTATTCATAAAAAAATCAACAATTTTAGAAAAATACACAAAATTCACCCTAACCATTTTTAGATGTGTAGATTCAAAAAATGGAATCCATTTAATGAAAACAAAAATTCTAAATATGATAAATTAAATTTTTAAATAAAACCATCATTTATTCAAAAAATACTTATTTTAATATTATAATCAATTTTATATCCATTTTAAAATTTAATTAAGGTATCAAAAAATTATCTTATAATTATAATAAAATATAATATTAATTTAATAATCAATTTTATGGAAGAAATATCTTTTAAATAATTATATTAATAAAAAAATTAATAAACATTTTTGTTTTACAAAACTACAAACGATTAATATAACATTTTTAAAACATTTATTTACTTATACCAGGATATAATTATATCATATTTTCATTCATAAGATATGAAAATTTAATTTATGATTTCATAGGTGAGGTCACTATTCCATTAGTCGGATTGCTATTCCTAATGGACATGTTACTATTCCAATGGTAAAGTTTTTATTCCATCAGTATATGTTTCATAATTTATATAAATATCACTTATTTTATTCTTCATTTATGAGAATCATGTTTTTATTGGGTTCTATATGTGATGCATGTGTTTTATGAAATAATTATAAGAATTACAAGTCTATTGATAAAAGTTTGGTTCGTTACATTCTTCCCCCCTTTCAAAATTTCATCCTTGAAATTCCATTTTACATACTAAGGAGAAAACAGGTAAGGGTATTTCTCTTTAATTGTTTCCCCTGATTTCTATGTCATCTCTTCATACTTATGATTCTTTCATAACACTTTTATATGGTGAGTTATCTTGTTACATATGACTTTGTCTTTATGGTCCAATATCTTTACCAATTATTCCTCATATGAGAGGTCATCCCCCAGTTGTATCACCTGTGGATTCAATACATGTGAGGTTTCAGGTATGTACATCATCAAGAGTGATACGTTGAACACTTCATGAACTTGAGGAAAAGATGGTGGAAGTTTAATCCAATTGGCCACTAATCCAATGCAATCAAGGATCTCAAATGGGTCAATTAACCTTAGGCTAATCTTCCCTTTCTTTCCAAACTACATGACGCTATTCCATGGTGATATTTGAGGAAAACATTGTCTCTTGCTTCAAACTCAATGTCCCTTTGATGGTTGTCAACATAGATATTTTTCATCATTTGAGCATAAATTATGTGTTGTTTGATGTATGGAACCTTCTTGATCATCTCTTTCACAAAATAGGTTCCATGTATCTTTAATTCTCCAACTTCATCCCAACAAGTTGGAGTTCTACATCACTTCTCATTCAGAGCATTATATTGATCCATCTAAATACTCAAGTGGAAACTATTGTTGTATTAGAACTCAAACAATGAGTTATTTTTATCTAAACATCCATTTAATTCTATTAAGAATGCTCTCAACATGTCATGAAGCATCTGAATAGTCCCTTAATATTGTCCATTAGTTTAGCGGTGATAGGTAATGATGAAATTCAATTCAACAGTCAAAGCATGATGAGTAATTCTCTAGAATTTAGATTTGAAAATGGGATCACAATGAGAGATCATAACAATTGGGACCTAATTTAGCCTCACTACTTTCATCACATATATCTTGAATAAAAATTAATACAGAAATATTCATGAATAGAAATGAAGTGGGTAGTCTTGGTTAATCGATCCATAACTACCCATATTGCATTGTTTCCTTTGGATGTCTTTGAGAGACCAATGACAAAGTCTGTGGTGGTTTTCCCCCATTTACACTAGGTATAGGCAATGGTTACACCATCCCTTTACACTTATATATTTATGATTAAACTTTTTGACATAACAAATACCATGGGATATATTCCACAATATCTTTCTTCAGGTTTTCCCACGAGAAGTGTTCCCAAATAACATGGTACATCTTGGTAATTTCAGGATGGATGGATAATGTTGATCTATTTGAATTATCCAATTGATCATTCTTTATCTCAGTTGATGAAGGCACACAAATCTTTATTCCAAACTTAATCACAGTATCATCATTGATATAGAACTCTTATAGCTTCCATTACATTAATACTTTCACCTTATTTTATATCTCCATATCATCACCTTATGTCTCCTTGATCTTATATGGGATATAAGGTTGGGAAATAATTTGGAAAGGTTTGATGTATTCCATACTATTATGATTTCAAACTCCGTCCCTATTATATGCAAAAATATAGGATCTTTCTCAATCTTCATCATGTATAGAGTAGCAGGTTATTTTTTATTAAGAGCATAAGCTACCTTTTTTCCTTTCCCTAATGGTAATGAATAGAACAATCATATTCCTTGATTATCTCTAACCATATTCCTTGATGCATATTGATATACATCTATGTGAATATATACCTTATACTATTTGGATCATTATATTGTCACACTTCTCACCATAGAGGTAGTTTATAAAAAAAATCAAAGAAAAAATCATGGCTTGTAGATTCATATCATGTGTCGTGTAGTTTTTGTTAAGGATATTCAAATTATGTGAGGTGTAGTCTATCAGTTCAACATTTTTCATGAGTACACAACCCAAGAATTTCTTTAAAGTGTTGTTGTATATCACAAAACCTTCTCCACTGTTTGGTAGTGTGAGTATAGGTGTAGTGATTAGCCTCTTCTTGAGCTCTGTAAATCTTTCCTCACATTCATTCATCCAGACATATATTACCCATTTCCTTGTTAACATGGTCATTGGTTTAGAAAAACATGATTAATTTTTCACAAAACATCGATAGTACCCAACTAATCTACGAAAAATATGGATCTATATAAAACTAGTGGGTTTAGGACAATCCTAAATTTCCATTTCTTAAGGGTCCATATAAATTCCCTTACTTATGATCTTGTATCCCAATAATGTGTCTTGGTGCCTCCAAAAGTCACACTTTCTAAACTTGGCATACAATTTCACCTTACTTAATGTATCCAACACAATCCTTATATATTCTTCATATTCCTATTTTCTCTTGGAGTAGTTTTGAATATATTCAATAAACACTACCACAAATTTTTATAGGTAGTCTCTAAATAATCTATTCATAAAATATAAAAATATCATAGGGGAATTAGTAAAACCTAATAGAAACACTAGGAAATATTAGTGGCCATACCTTCTATGGAATTTATTATTATGAATATATAACTTTTTCTCCTTTTGTTTATGATGTCCAAAATGAAGATCTACCTTTGAGAAGTATCGAGATCCTCATAGTTGATCGAACAAGTCATCAATCCTTGGAAGAGGTTATTTTTCTTTATAGTGGTCTTATTGAGATCCGAGTAATCAACATATATCTTCATTGATACATTATTTTCCTTTAAAAAATCACTAGCTCACCCCAAGGTGAGGAACATGGGTGTGTGAACCTTTTTTCCAGATTCTCCTTCAACTACTTCTTTAACTCCTCTAGTTTGATATAGTCTATATTGTATGTACATTTTGAGATAGAAGTGGCTATGGGTATAAGTTATATTGATAATTATACATCAAGATCTATGGGAAGTCTATGTAACTAATTGGGAAATACATCAGTGTATTCCATAAAAATAGGAATTTCATCCATTTTGATACCTATATTTGACTCAACCATTAGGGAAAGGGATGATTCTCTATAGGGTATCATCACCCAAACCATTGATAGATATTCCAATAGATACTCATGACCATAATATATTTTATAGAAAATCATCAGATGGTTAAGTATATGAAATGGTATTTCATTTTCCTAATAGCTAATGCGTTCTCTATATAACAAGAGCCAATACACGACTAATATATTGTTAGATTCCACTAGGGGAAGTATTAAGAGATTTAATGTAATAATCCTCTCATATATGCCAACCGGAGAAGAGTCCAACACTTACATTGTATTGATTTTATTAATAGGTTTTTTAAAGATATATATACTTCAAGGTATCAGGGTTTATATTCAATAGATCTATAAAATTTATAGGATATAAAGGAATGTGTAAAAATATAGTAAGTTAATACATTTTTCATTCTTGAGTAAATTGGAATTGTACCTTGTATGAATTCATTTTCTTGTTTCACTTAAAGAGTAGTAGTGGAGAAATATTTCTCTTAATCTATTGGATTTTGTGTTTTTTGATGCTAATTTTCCTAAAGAACTTGAGGTTTGGTTCACTAGCTTTCATTGATCCCTTTCTCCCAACAGTTGAATCATTAAACCATAGGTGGTTCATTATGACATTACCTCCTTTCCTTCATCATGTTGTCTGGACTCAATATGTATATTTATAATTCTTGAGCTTAATAGAATTCTCTCCCACACTTGAATCATTTCCCCATACCCTAGATGGAATTCCCATAATACTTATCACAACATTTCTAACATGCGGGTGGTTGGATCCTCTTTCCTCCTTTTCATTTGACCCACCATCAGAAAACTCCATTATATTCTTATTATCTCCATAACCATGGAGTCATTATCCTAACTCCATATCATCTTTGATATCATACCGAACCACATCTTCAAAACTCCCAATGTCTTGGATAGTTAGAGCCTTTCGAATGTGTGGATTTAAAACACCAAAAACTCTATCTATTTTTTTATAATTGTTGATAAAAACCCCAAGGTGTATCTTTCAAGCCTTGTGATGTTTTCTTTGTACGTCATGAAAGATTCACATTATTTTTAATTCATCTATATGGATTATATTTCCATCTTTGTATGTATAGTTTTAGGTAAATACTTGTTAAGAAATATTTTATTAAAATCTTCCCACTTCATATCTTCTATTTCATCATTCGTCTTGGTGTTCTTTATCAAAAGCCACCATTGATCGACCTCTCTAAATAAATAATAAATGGATAGAGTCACCTTCTCCTTCTCATAATAATGTAGAACAGAAAATATCTTCTCTATTGATTTAACCCACTATTCAACAACAATTGGATCATTATATCCACTAATTTTTTATGGTAATTTAACCATCAAGGAATCAATGGATAGTTTCTCTTTATTGGATGAAGGTAGAAATTCCAACTAATTCAATTTATTATTCATAGCCTAGGATAGCTGGGTAAGCATCACCATGAACTATTGAACTTCACCGCCCATGGAATTGGGGGTGTCATTTGAGAAATCATTACATTTTCCCTCACATGATTTTTTGGCATTTTTATACTAGTTCCCACAATTTTTTAAAATAGCATAGGTAAAAACACAAGGTATTCATACCATGTATGAATAAATAATTTATTATTTTATCTAATTAAATGTATGGGAATATCTTATGGTATCCCTATGTTTAGATGTTTTTTAAAATAAATATTATTAGAGGTTTACATATATATAGTCTTATCCTAGGATTTTTTCACGTATGTTATCTAATATTAATTCCCAAATTAAATAAAACCTTATATGATATTAATTATAGTGACCCTTATTTTTCTTACATAACCATTACATCACACTACTGGAAATTCCTCCTATACCAACGCCTCTATCCCAAAGGTTTATAGAAACTATTGGGATAGGATTCATATACCAACGGTTTGTGGAAAACTGTTGGCATATGATGTTTTAGAGTGTATTTTCCAAATGGTTCTAGAAACCGTTGGGATAGGTTTGGGTAGATTATAATTTTACCAATGGTTTTTTAAAACCTTAGGGATAGTGGATAGTTTTCCAAATGGTTACTTGAAACCATTTGGATATTGGAGAGTTTACCCCCTTATTCCAATGGTTCATTGAAACCATTGGGATAGGTTTGAAAATCATTCCCAACGGGTTTTAATATCGTTTGTATAAAATGTTACAAATGCAGCTCCAAATTCAGATCTTGATCTACCCAAATTGAGCCCTAAATGAGAGATCTATTTTTCCGGCGTGAAAACCCTTCTTCCGAGCATTTGATTATTTGTTCTTCCACATTAGATATGTAATTGATAAATTTTTTTTTTGTTCTACCTATATTTATTCCATTTTTCATTTTGATTTCATTGAATATAAGGTTTTTTTTGTTTTTGTTGTGATTATCCCTAAACGACAGCTCCCCTATTATTTGTAAAACCTTCTTACGAACTAGAGATCCATCCTTGATTCAAGTATATATTTTTTCTTCCACCTCAAATAGATGATAACATTGTGTATCGTATTTCCCCTAACATAAAACATGATTCTTCTAGAAGAATATATATTCAAATGAAGATTCCTCTAGTTCAAAAATTTGTATCTATAGAATGGTATTCCCTTGCATAGATACCTTTTATCCTCATTCCACTGAATATAGTTCCTTTTAGGTGTTCTATTGAGACCATTTTGATTAGAATCATGGTTAATGTATTATAGTGATTTTTTAGTGATATTTTATTATATTGATCCAACAAGGTAGTGAGTTCTTAAATGGTAGGGAGACCTACTCTTGGTATCCAGTTCATAATTTATTTTTTGAAGCAATGGGAGTGGGATATATAGTGGGAGGGTGTGGGACGTGTAGTGGGGGATGTAGGGGGGATTTAGGGGGGTTGTTGGGGTTGATGTTTAGGGTGGGGGCTGCAAGGGTGAGGGGGGTTGTGCGGTGTGGGGGGTTGGGGCAGCAGGGGGAGGTGGGGTGAGGGCTGTAGGGTGGGGGATGCAAGGGGTGACGAGGGTTGTGCAGTGTGGGGGGTGGGGGTGGGGTGGGAGATGTAGGGTGGGAGGGGGTTGTATAGGGTTGTAGGGTGGGAGAAGGTGTAGTGCAGTGGGAGGGGGTGGCTGGGTGATAGGGGGATGTAGAGACCCGAAGCCTGACGTACATGGACATTACATTACATTTGCGGAATACTTAGTACATAAAAAAATACACACACAAGGATCGTAATAGTTTAGTGTCTTTGGAAACTCGGAATATAATCTTCTAATCCTGGTGAAAGATCTTCAACATCTCCCATAAAGATCGTCCTTTATGTTATACCTAAAACCTTTTATTATATCCTGGGGAAAAGAAAACATAAAAGGGTGAGCTCAAATGCTCAGTAAGTGTAAACAAAAGAAATATCAATCACATCATATACATAATCACATAACCATTGGAAATCATAACCTGTAAAAGAGATCATAATTTCATAACCTAGGATAACTCATAGCAGTGAAATGTAATCACAATAATCATAACATAAATCATTAAACTTTGTGGCATGCACACATAATCATAGAGAATCATTTCTTGTTAGTCATGACTCATTTCCAAGACTATATTAGTGGACAAAGTCCCTTTCTGAACCGAGTTACCCTCGTTTCAGTCCTATTCCACTGAACCGGTATAACCTACCATTTCAGCCATGTCTATCTCATGAGATATAAAATCTTTACCCAATGAATTGGAGGGAGATATAGGTCCCACCCATCTCATAATGATACCATTCTTATGTGTGCCACAAAATCATAAATCATACATCATTTCATAACCCATGTAATAAAAATGGGAATCATAAACATCGTGACATCATAAAACAATTCATATAATATAAATTAATTTATAAAAATAATTCCATCACAACATTATCATATCTATGTAATAATAGAGACAAAAATAGAACCCTTTATTATCTTAGATGGAAAATAATTTTGATAAAACACTTGAACTCCATTCTTGAGGAAAATATCCTTTCTTCTTCAAAAACATTTTTCCTTTATTAACATGTCATACAAAAAGAAGTTGATTAAAAATAAACTTGAAAACTTGTAAAGGATGGTTCTTGGAAATAATGTTTTAAAAATCCATTCATGCCGTATAAGTTAAAAAAACATTCTTCGTACTTTTGTCTTAAAAGTCAAAAAGTACCTCATACGAAAAATGAGAAAAGATTCCTTTCATATTCTTTACTAAAAACTCACCGAAGGGTAAAATTGGATTTAAACTATTGTAAGTGGATGGAAACAATATTACATATTGAGGGAACATGGATGTGGATGATAAAATACACCCAAGTAAATACCAAAGTATAAACAATCTCGGATAAAAATGAGATTGTGATATTTCCCTTACGTTAGGTCCGACTTGCTTTGTAAGTGTCCGAACCACCTGTATAATGATTTAAATAATGTTACATACTTATTCCAGAATCATACTTATTTTTATGATATCATATATGGTCATATTCTTAGCTTCTTAGTAATAATATTTCACTGCTTCTTGTTATTCGGGTGTTTATAACTTTTTGTTCTTATGCGTGTTTCGTCGAATAAATTCTTATTCTTTTCTTTAGGTTATAGATACCTCATTTAAATAATGTTATTAGGGTAATATATATCATATTCATTCATTAAATTCATTTATATAATCATTATGAAATGAAGATAATGTAGAACGAGTAGCATCACATCGTGGAGACGGTATTCCGTACGTACGCACAAGTGAAGATATCGTTCCTATGATCGTGCAATTGTATTGGAGTATATGTATACTATTTCAGAATCAATATCACTTTATAATAGTAATATATAGTGATTATTAAAACCATTATACCCATCCATGTAAGGTGGTGGCGGAAAATAGATTACACCATGGCGTGGAGACGGTATTCCGTACGTACGCACGCGCGGTGATTTCCTTTTTTCGTAGGATGGATAGAAGGTTAATTAGAGTTGTTTCATATTTATAATAACATATCAGTATATATGAAATACTTATGATATTACTTTATCATGAAACAACTAATGAAGAAGAAGTTGAAGAAGAAAGAAATTGAAAAAGATAGGTAATGGATATTACCTCTTTTTGACGCGCGTTTTCTTATCCTCCACTTAATGAACTAAGGATGGTCATTGAAGAAGCCCAGGACCTCTATAATGATTCTAGGGAAGTGGAGAAGAGATTTTGGCAGGGGTTGGCCAAGCTTGAAGGCTCAAAGTTCTGTGAGGAAGAGAGGGAGGAGGTGCCCTTTTATAAGGGAGGAGAGGGGCACCTTTGGAATAACTAAAAATATTATTTTATTATAAAGCCAAATTCGGTTTTAAATAGCTCCAAATTGATTTATTTTGAAGCTAAGGTGGGGATGGGTCGAAATACTCTCATCAAATAGGATTTAGACAAGTTTAGGTTATTAATTTAACCTTATCAATTAGATTTAACTCTAAGTTAAATAATTTATCTTTTACCGTGTCTTTTTGTTTTCTTACACTATATGGTTAATAAACTTACCATAACAAGCCAAACGAACCACAAGTTTTTTATTATTAATATATATATCCTTATCTATGTCATTTGGCCGATCCTTAGATTTTTAGGAATTAAATAACAATTAATAATATAATATTTGTTTTAAAAACTAATTTATGTCAATTTTGACACTATTTGGTACATGATTTTTATGAAATTTCTAACAGAATGATAAGTTCAAACCAAGTTACTTAAATCACCAATAACATGTCATATTAACCTAGAAAATTAGTGTATGTCATAAAAAGTATCAAATTACATTTATTTGGGCATTTATAACATCAATTATGTTAATATTTTCTTAAAAAGATAATTATTGCATTCTCATTGTGTCATTAATAAATTAAATTATGTAAAGTATAAAAATTACAAATAAAATACCATTATGTAGGAAATATTTTTATCTTCCTAATGAATATTTATAGTCGAAATTATATTATTTATAACCCTATATTAAAAATGTTTTAGTAAATAAACATTGATTTTAACTCTTTTAACTCTTCTTTGAACTAAATAATAATAAATGTCCTAATCTAATCCAAGTGGGCCTAAATGATAATATTTTACACTTAAGGTTGTTTTTGGTCGAGATACATTTGTCCAATAGAATTAGGACATGTGTTAGAGTAATATTAATATCATTGTTACCCTTAATTACCCTATTTACTTTTAACCGTGGTAAATAAAAGTAAAAAGTTACTATTCTCCAAAAATTATTTTCGTCTCATTGAACCACATTTTACATACTGACATCAACCATGTCTCTTGGATTTTTGAAATTCCATTCACAGAAGCGGTAAAATTATGTTTCATGAAAAATTCAGTTTTTTAACTACCACTTAGTAGTTTCACTATTCATCAAAAATTGATGTTTTTCAGAACAATGCCAAAATTTTATCCTAAGCTATATTTAATATTCTGAATTCAAAAATGAAGCCTATTTTAAAAAATTCATAACATAGAAGTTTCATTAATTAATTTTATAATTAAATCCCGCTGTTAAAACAAATAGCGTGTTTTTAAGAAACAATATCTATCAAAAGATTGACACTTGTTTATGTCTGGTTTAAATGTGAAATTACATCAAATGACCAACAATGTATTAAATTGTAAATATATATTCTAAATATACTTTAAAACCACTCAAATTAATAATTTATCACTATTATTTATTTTGATTGAAACAGTTGTTTTTAACTAAAATGTAGTAATTTTCACTATTCATCAAAATATGAAAGTTATCCGAAAATTACCAAAATTTCACCCTAAGCTAATTTCAATATTATGAATCCAAATATAAAGTCCATTTTGAAAAAAAAATTTACAAAATTTCAAAAAGTGGTTATTACTATTCATAACGGCTAGTTTTAATAATATTTTAATATCATATCGTTGTTTAGCGAAACTTGGTGTTGCGCACAACACACGCTATCGTGGAAGGTCGCGATTGTGTGTAATTCAAGCCAGGTCAGAGATGTGTGTTGTGAAAGATCCTTTTGGTGTAGCGTATAACATAAGACATTAGTGAAATTAAAAAGAATATTTTTCATAAAATCTTGGGCTGTTACATTCTACCCCCCTTAAAATGAACTTCGCCCTCGAAATTCGTCGGGGTTATAAATGGTTTACTATTTGAAAGTTTCTTTAATAGAAACCCACATCGTAAAAAGGAATACCAAAACCAATCTTTAAAAACGAATGTATGAAACGTAACGGTTACCCAAATAAACTAATCACTGGGTGTCCACATAGGTGAAAATATGGATATGGACGAAAAATCTAACCATCATGTTCTGATGGAGAGTGGTAGAGAACATGGCTATGGAAAAGCCAACAATCACAAATCCATAAATTTTTGACGATCTAAGGTACCATCTGATTAATCAGATATAAGAGCACTAGGACAACATTTTTGGTTTTCAAGATCGTTTCCCTAAAGTTGAAGAATTTGAATTAGAATAAATACTTACTTTATTTTGGTACAATCTCACTGTTGTTTGTGCCTTGAACAATTTCCACTTCATCTCTTAAATAAATGAAGTTGAATTTGTTATTCGTGTAGTTTTATCAGATCATGTGATAGAATGACGGGTCATTCCATCTGTCTCAAAAAAAAGGTTAGCAAAAGTTATTAAATATACATAAGTCATTCTATAGTGAGATTAATCATATATGGTTCCTAAAATGGACTTATAATTCATATATCATACTGCTTAATATAATAAAACTAGTTTCTACTAAACAGGGACTTCCTGTAGGCCAGTGGTAGGCGATAAAGGCCAGTCGCACTTCATTTGTGGGTTCGATTCCCACTGCCTTGTCCGATGTGATGGGCTGTCGCCCATCCTGCAGGTTATCCTTTTTCTAAAGCTATATTACTATAACATCCCATCAATAATATCAAAAATCTTCTATCCTTAAAAAATACTTACTTATGACCAACATAATCCATTCTAATCTTTAGTCTTATCCATAATGCTGCAGTCCACTCTCATAATATAGTGAAAACGATTACCAAAGATTTAATACTATCGTTGATCCCCATATATCATAAGATATGTCTTGTTGGTCACATTCCAGACATTCAAAGGCCTTAAACCTGTATTCTCTTGAATACCCATTGAACCTTAGTGAAAACATGAATGCAGTTAAAAGTCAACTCTTTCCACATACCAAAATCCAAAAATTCTATATACTCAAACCATGATATAACCTTCTCCTTATATTAGTCATGAGCTCATGAATACAATCAAACACCTCATTATCTTATTATTCCTTCATCATGCGCATATCATCTACTTTCCAAAAAATATCTGAATAACATTTCATGGTTACTAGTACCATTAATCATACACTTTAAAAACTCAACAAAGACAATAGTGTAACAATCCTTAGATGTCTATTTATTCCATAGTACCATGAGATTACTTATACAACATTACAGATGATAAACATGTAATCATTCCACTACCTTCTTAAACCATTGACCGAGCTTCAACAATTCTTTCATCTCACATATCATTTTTATTCTCTTCATCATCATCAACATAAATACTTCCCATACGACCATAATGATTCTCTTCATGAGACTTTCCCTTAGGGCATTGGTTTGCATAATTCCCGTACATTCCATATTTTAAACATTTAACCATTGTTGATGTCGTAGCAATTCCATTATCCTCATCCATAGTGTTAACTGAACCTTTTCCATTGCACTTACTTGCTTTGTGTCCTTCTTTTCCACACCCAAAGCATCTTCCAGTTCCTTTGAAACATTCTCCTTGATGCCTCTTCCCACATGATTTACATCGTGGAAATTGAACTTTATTTCCTATATGATCATCATGAAACTCCATCTTTCTCTTATTAGCTGAGTCAGGAAACTTACCATATTTTACTTTATTGATCATATTATGAGATTGACGATTCAGCATAATAATGATGTTTGGACCTCCAAATCCCATTTAATTTGGTTTCTCATGAAGAATATCATTCCATTGTCCATCATATCCTCCATTATCGTGAATCATCTTGTTTCCAGCTATTTTCTAAAACCCAAAAAGAATAGTGTGAGAAGCAAAAATCATAATAAAGGGGGAGTAACTTCAATATCTAACATCTTTGGTTTAATCTAATATCGTTACCATAGTTCTTGGACTATATACTATACATATACTTATCCTTATGGACATCCCTAGACATACCTTAGAAATATCTCTAGGGATCTCAATAACGTTTTCATATCCTAGTTTCCAAAGGTTGACTAAACCTTTCCTCTGATACCAACTGTAGAGACCCGAAGCCTGACGTACATGGACATTACATTACATTTGCGTAATACTTAGTACATAACAAAAATACACACACAAGGATCATAATATTTTAGTGTCTTTGGAAACTCGGAATATAATCTTCTAATCCTGGTGAAAGATCTTCAACATCTCACATAATGATCTTCCTTTATTTTATACCTAAAACCTTTATTTATATCCTTGGGAAAAGAAAACATAAAAGGGTGAGCTCAAATGCTCAGTAAGGGTAAACAAAAGAAATATCAATCACATCATATACATAAGCACATAACCTTTGGAAATCATAACCTGTAAAAGATATCATAATTTCATAACCTGGGATAACTCATAGCAGTGAAATGTAATCACAATAATCATAACTTAAATCATTAAACTTTGTGTCATGCACACATAATCATATAGAATCATTTCTTGTTAGTCAAGACTCATTGCCAAGACTATCTTAGTGGAAAAAGTCCCTTTCTGAACCGAGTTACCCTCGTTTCAGTCCTATTTCACTGAACTGGTATAACCTACCATTCCAGCCATGTCTATCTCATTAGATATAAAATCTTTACCCAATGCATTGGAGGGAGATATAGGTCCCACCCATCTCATAATTATACCATTCTTATGTGTGCCACAAAATCATAAATCATACATCATTTCATAACCCATGTAATAAAAATGGGAATCATAAACATTGTGACATCATAAAACAATTCATATAAGATAAAGGAATTTATAAAAATAATTACATCACAACATTATCAAATCAATGTAATAATAGAGATAAAAAAATAACCCTTTATTATCTTAGATGGAAAATAATTTTGATAAAACAATTGAACTCCATTCTTGAGGAAAATATCGTTTTTTCTTCAAAAATATTTTTCCTTTCATAACATGTCGTACAAAAAGAAGTTGATTAAAAATAAACATGAAAACTTGTAAAGGATGCTTCTTGGAAATAATGTTTTAAAAATCCATTCATGCCGTATAAGTTAAAAAAACATTCTTCGTACTTTTGTTGGAAAAGTCAAAAAGTACCTCGTACGAAAAATGACAAAAGATTTCATTCATATTCTTTACTAAAAACTCACCTAAGGGTAAAATTGGATTTAAACTATTGTAAGTGGATGGAAAAAATATTACATATTGAGGGAACATGGATGTGGATGATAAAATACACCCATGTAAATACCAAAGTATAAACAATCTCGGATAAAAACAAGATTGTGATATTTCCCTTACCTTAGGTCCGAATTTCTATGTAAGTGTCCGAACCTCCTGTATAATGATTTAAATAATGTTATTTACCTATTCCAGAATCAAAATTATTTTTATGATATCATATATGGTCATATTCTTAGCTTCTTAGTAGTAATATTTCATTGCCTCTTGTTATTCGGGTGTTTATAACTTTTTGTTCTTATGTGTGTTTCGTCGAATAAATTCTTATTCTTTTCTATAGGATATAGATACCACATTTCCAGAATGGTATTAGTGTAATATATATCATATTCATTCATTCAATTCATTTATATAATCATTATGAAATGAAGATCATGTAGAACGAGTCGCATCACATCGTGGAGATGGTATTCCGTACGTACGCACAAGTGATGATATCGTTCCTATGATCGTGGAATTGTATTGGAGTATATTTATACTATTTCAGAATCAATATCACTTTATAATAGTCATATATATTTATTATTAAATCCATTATACCCATCCAAGTAAGGTGGTGACGGAAAATAGATTACACCACGGCGTGGAGACGGTATTCTGTACGTACGCACGCGCGGTGATTTCCTTTTTCCGTAGGTTGGATATAAGGTTAATTAGAGTTGTTTCATATTTATAATAACATATCAGTATATAAGAAATACTTATGTTATTACTTTATCATGAAACAACTATAGAAGAAGAGGTTGAAGAAGAAAGAAATTGAAAAAGATCGGTAATGGATATTACCTCTTTTTGACGCGACTTTTCGTATCCTCCACTTAAAGAACTAAGGATGGTCTTTGAAGAATCCCAGGACCTCTATAATGATACTAGGGAAGTGGAGAAGAGAGTTTTTCAGGGGTAGGCCGATCTTGAAGGCTCAAAGTTGTGTGAGGAAGAGAGGGAGGAGGTGCCCTTTTATAAGGGAGGAGAGGGGGACCTTTGGAATAACTAAATATATTATATTATTATAAAGCCAAATTCGGTTTTAAATATCTCCAAATTGATTTATTTTGAGGATATGGTGGGGAGGGGTCTAAATCCGCTCATCCAATAGGATTTATACAGTTTAGGTTATTATATTAACCTTATTAATTAGATTTAACTCTAAGTTAAATAATTTAACTTTTACCGTGTCTTTTTGTTTTCTTAAACTATATGGTTAATAAACATACCATAACTAGCAAAACGAACCCCAAGTTGTTTATTATTAATATATATATCCTTATCTAAGTCATTTGGCCTAACCGTAGATTTTTAGGAATTATATAACAATTAATAATATAATATTTGTTTTAAAAACTAATTTATGTCAATTTTGACACTATTTGGTACATGATTTTTAAGAAATTTCTAACAGAATGATAAGTTCGAACCAAGTTACTTAAATCAACAATAACATGTCATATTAACCTAGAAAATTATTGTAAGTCATAAAAAGTCTCAAATTACATTTATTTGGGCATTTATAACATCAATTATGTTAATATTTTCTTAAAAAGGTAATTACTGTATCATCGTTGTGTCATAAAAAAATTAAATTATATAAAGAATAAAAATTACAAATAAATTACCATTATGTAGGAAATCGTTTTATCTTTCTAATGAATATTTATAGTCGAAATTATATTATTTATAACACTATATTAAAATTTTTTTAGTAAATAAACTTTGATTTTAACTCTTTTAACTCTTCTTTGAATTAAATGATAATAAATGTACTAATCTAATCCAAGGGGGCCTAAATGATAATATTTTACACTTAAGGTTGTTTTTGGTCGAGATAAAATTGTCCAATAGAATTAGGACATGTTTTAGGGTAATATTAATATCATTCTTACCCTTAATTACCCTATTTACTTTTAACCGTGGTAAATAAAAGTAAAAAGTTACTATTCACCAAAAATTATTTTCGTCTCATTGAACCACATTTTACGTACTGACATCAACTGTGTCTCTCGGATTTTTGAAATTACATTCACAGAAGTGGTAAAATTAAGTTTTATGAAAAATTCAGTTTTTTAACTACCACTTAGTAGTTTCACTATTCATCAAAAATTGATGTTTTTCAGAACAATGCCAAAATTTCATCCTAAGCTATATTTCATATTCCGAATTCAAAAATGAAGTCTATTTTACCAAATTCATAACATAGAAGTTTCATTAATTAATTTTATAATTAAATCCCGCTGTTAAAACAAATAGCGTGTTTTTAAGAAACAATATCTATCAAAAGATTGACACTTGTTTATGTCTGGTTTAAATGTGAAATTACATCCAATGACCGAGATTTTATTAAATTGTAAATATATATTGTAAATATACTTTAAAACAACTCAAATTACTAATTTATCACTATTAATTATTTCAATTTAAAAAGTTGTTTTTAACTAAAATTTATTAATTTTCACTATTCATCAAAATATGAAAGTTATCCAAAAATTACCAAAATTTCACCCTAAGCTAATTTCGATATTCCGAATCCAAAAATAAAGTCCATTTTGAAAAAAAATTAAATTTACAAAATTTCAAAAAGTGGTTATTACTATTCATAACGGCTAGTTTTAATAATATCATAACAGCATATCGTTGTTTAGCGAAACTTGGTGTTGCGTACAACACACGCTATCGTGGAAGGTCACGATTGCGTGTAATTCAAGCCAGGTCAGAGATGTGTGTTGTGAATGCTCCTATTGGTGTAGCGTATAACAGAAGACATTAGTGAAATTAAAAAGAATATTTTTCATAAAATCATGGGTTGTTACAGGGGATGTGTAGTCAGAGTGTGGGATTATGTAGTGGGAGGGGGATTAGGGGGTTGTGCAGTGGAAGGGGTTGTAGGGGGTGTGCAGTAGGAGTGGGGGGTTGTGCAGTGAGAGGGGGTTGGCTTGGCTGTAGATGGGCTGTGCGGTGGGGGGATGTAGGGGGTGGCTGTGTAGGTTGGGGGCTGAAAAGTGTGAGGGGTGAGAAATGTTGGGGGTGGGGGCTACATGGGAAGGGGTGTAGGGGGCTGTATGGGGGGTGGTTGTAGGGGGCTGTGTAGTGGGAGAGGATGGCTCTAGGGGGAGGTAGGGGTGTGTAGTGGGAGTGGGGGTGATATTTAGTGGGAGGAGTTTGTCTATAGGGGGTGTGTAGTGGGGGGTTGTAGTGGGGGCTATGCAGGGTGTGGGATAGAGGGGTGAGGAGGGTGTGGGGGGTTGGGGGAGGGGACTTCAGGGGGAGGTGGGGGGAGGGGGTGTCTATAGGGTGGTTGTGTTGTGGGAGGGGGGTTCTGTAGTGTGAGGGGTGGCTATGGGGGGTAGGGGTTTGTAGTGGGAGGTGGGGGCTGGTGTGCTGTGGGAGGTGGGGGCTGTACGGGTGTAGTGGGATAGGGGTATGTACACTACCAACCCTCAAATATATTAAATCCAAGAAAAAAACATGTTTCATTCCATATCTGAAACATATAATAGCTTATCCTTATGCTGTTTTGGCTATACAAAGACCAAAACTCTCCTCCATATCAAGTGCCCAATCTTCATTGTCCCAAACATTTATATGACATTTAATGTAGATGTATCATACCCACATGCCTAGAAAACCCTAACTACTCAATATAATTAATCGGTCCCTTCTGTGGGAACTCCCCCATAAGAATTACCCACCTCATCACTTCCCGACTCAAGGTATTAATATCCTAGTGGTTCCATAAAAAAACATGCCATAACACCCATATTAGAAGCATCATACACCATCATTTCCCACATGCCATCATATTCTCATTTCATAATCACACCATACATGATTCCCATAAAATATAATACCAAACTCAATGCTCATACAAGTCCTGCATCATTCTTGATTCCCATTGTTAACCACACTTTGTTAATTCATTTATCACACATACACCTCATGCACTAATATCCATAATAAAAAACTAAAAACCATAGTCACATGCTCAAAATGTAACTCTAAATATCGTGGGATCTCTTAAATGTGAGTGACCTCTCACTATTGATGCCCATATATACCTTGCTGAATTTCTTAGAGGCATAATTTAGGATGCTCTTTCTCTTGGATGTTGAGTTAAATAAAGTCATAGAATCAATGTTTCTTGATTTTATTAGGCTGATGACACTTAGTAAATAACAATAATACTAAAAATTAAATTTATTTATAACATATTGTATGATTTATTGAATTCATTATATATCTATTCAAGATCACCTAAAATAATGGATAGTTAAATTATCTGTGGATAGCTCGCCCACCCACTTGAACACATTGTACCACCCTGGATAGCCTTTCCACCCCTGTGGATAGCCCTCCCACCCCCTGGATAGCTCCCCCCCACACCCCCATGGATAGCCCACCCACCCCCCTGGACAACCCCTACCCCCCGGGACAACCACTCACCCCCATGGACACCCCCTACGCCTGGATATCCCCCACCCCTATGGACAGCCCGCCCACCCCCTAGACACCCACTAGATAGCCCTGCCACCCCTGTGGATATCCCACACACCCTATGGACACCCCGTGCCCCTTTGGATAGCCCTTCAACCCCCATGGACAGCCCACCCACCCCCTAGACCCCATGTACCCCCTATACAGCACCCCACCCCCGTGGACAGCCTACACACCCCCTTAAACACCCCGCCCATCAAATACCTCGTACCTCTGGAAATCCCCGCCACACCCGTGGAAAGCCCATCCACCCCCCATGGACACCCCCCAACCCCCATAGACAGTACGCCCACCCCCTAGACAGCACATACCCCCTGGACAGCCCCACCACCCTGATGAATATATCAACCACCCCTTGGACATCCCCCACCCCCACCCCCACCCCCATGGATAGCCCACCCACCCTCGGGATCGCTACGCCACCCCCGTGGACAGCCCGCCCACCCCCTAGACACCCCCATTCCCATGGATAGCCCACCCACCACCTGGACACCATGTACCCCCTTGGACACCCCCCCCCCCCCAGACACCCCATACCCCCCCAAGAAAGCCCAACCACACCCATAGACAGCCCGCCCACCCCCCGAAGACAACCTCCAACCCCCGTGGACAGCCTTCCCATCCCCCGGGACACCCCGTACCCCTGGGACAACCCCTCCACCCCCATGGACTGCTCGCCCACCCAATGGACACCCCCACCCTCGTGGACACCCCCCCACCCCCACCCCGGTGGATAGCCCGCCCACCCCCTGGACACCCCTGACCCCCCTAGACATCCCTACCACCCCCGTGGACAGCCATCCCACCCCCTGGACACCCCTTACCCCTTGGAAAGTTCTTCCACCCCCGTGAACCGCACTCTCACCCCCCTGGACAGCCCACCCCCTGGAAAGCACACCCCATGGATAGCCCACCCACCCCCGTGGACACACTGCCCACCCCCATGGACACCCCCCAACCCCATGGATAGCCCCGCCACCCTCGTGGACACCCCTTACCCCATAGATCCCCCCACCCCATAGATAGCCCACCAAACCTCCTGGACAGCCCTGCCACGACCCCTAGAGACCCCCATCCCTCTGACTCCCCCACCCACTTAGGAATGCTCACACACCCTCATGGACACCCCCTACCCCCATGGATAGCCCCTCCACCCCTGTGGACACCCCCTACCCCCTAGACAACCCCCCCACCGCACCATCATGGACTCCCCACCCACCCCCATGGACTTCCCCTGCCCCCTGGATAGCCCTACCACCATTGTGGACAACCCGCCCACCCCCTGGATAGCCCCCACCCGACCCACATGCACAACACACCCACCCCCCTAGACACCTCATACCCCCCCCCCCCCCCGTGGATGGCCCGCCAGCCCCCCCCCCCCACCCACCCTCACCCCATGGACATCCCGCCCACCCCCTGGACACCATTGACCCCCTAGACAGCCCTTCCACCCCTATAGACAGCCCTCCCACCCGCTTGTACACCCCACACCCCCCTGGATAGGCCCTCCACCCCCGTGGATAGCCTGATCACCCCTGGACAACCCACCCAGCCACATTGACAGCATGCCCACACCCCAGACAGCCCCCACACCATCTGGATAGCCCGCCCACCCCTATGGACACCCCTACCCCCTGGACAGCTCTGCAACCCCCATGGAGACCCTCTACCCACAGGAAATCCCCCCCCCCCCCCACCCCCATGGATATCCCTCCCACCCCTAGACAGCCCCACCACCAACCTCAGAGACCCCATCCCCCAGGAGACCCCCCAACCTTCGGACACCCCCACCCCCTTAGGACAACCTTCCCACCCCCCTAGACACCCCTACCCCCCCCCCCCAGACAGCCCTTCCACCCTCATGGATTCCCTTACCATCCCCTAGACACCCCATAACCCCCCTGGACACCCCCTCCACCCCCATGGACAACCCGCCCACCCCCTGGAGAGCCCGCCCACCCCCTTTGATAGCTCTCCCACCCCTTCGACATCATTCCCACCCTCGTAGATAGACCTCTCACCCCCGTGGACACCCCCAACCTCTGCAAAGCCCCACCACCCTCGTGGACACCCCTCTCACCCCATGCACATCCCCCCCTTGTGGACAACATGCCCATCCCTTAGACACCTCGTTCCCCAAGAACGCTCCCCCACCACCCCCACCCCTATGGCTAGCCCCCCCCCCCCCTCAACACCCCCAAACCCCTAGAAATCCCTACAACACTCGTGGACAGCTCTCCCACCCCCTAGACACCTCGTACCACCTGGACAGCCCTGTCACCCTGGTGGTCACTCCCTAACCCCTTGGGATCCCCTTCCCACCCCTATGGACAGCCCCCCTACCCCCTAGATAGCCACATCCCCCTAGACATCCCTACCACCCCTGTGGATAGCTCACCCACTACCCTGGACACCCCGTACCCCCCCTAGAGTGCCTTTCCACCCCTGTGGACATCCCGACCACCCCTAGACAGCCCGCCCATCGCCGAAGTGAGCCCACCCACCGCTGTCGACACCCCCTACCCCCATGATAGCCCCGCCACCCCCATGGACACCCCTACCCCATGGACTACACCCTCACCCCCATGGACAGCCCACCCACCCCCAGGATAGCCCCACCACAAACCCCTAGAGAACCTCCCATCCCCTCAGAGACCCCACATCCCTTTGTACACACCCATACACCTAGGATATCCCTCCCACCCACTAGACACACCCTACCCCCTGGTCAGCCCCCCCCCCCCCCCCCACCCTCGTGAACACCCCCCCCCCCCCCCCCCCCCGTTACCCCTACCCCCTGGATAGCCCTGCCAACCACGAGGAAAGCCCACCCACCTCCCCTGGACACCCCATACTCCCTGGATAGCCCCACCACCCCCATAAATAGCCTAACCACTCCCCTGGACAGCCCTCCCAGCCCCTAGACAGCCCACCCACCACCTAGACAGCTCGCCCACCCTCATGGGTAGCTCGCCAACCCCTGTGGGCACCCCCTACCCCCTGGACAGCCCTTCCACCACCATGGACACCCCAACCCCCCTGGACAACCCCCCCCCCACCCCACCCCACCCCTGTGGCCAGCCTTCCCACTCAACCTGGACACCCCCAACCCCCTTGGATAGCCCACCCACACATCTCAACACCTCGTACCCCTTGTATAGCCCCTCCATCCTCGTGTATAGCCTGCCCGCCCCCCTAGGACACCCCCCCCCATTCACATCCCTCCCACCCCCTATACACTCTCTACCCCTCTGGGCATCCCCCCACCCACCCCCGTGGACACCCCGCCCACCCCCTAGACACCCCTTACACCCCTGGACAACCTTGCCACCCCCATGGACAGCTCACCCACCCCCTGGACACCGTGTAACCCCTGGACAGCCCCGTCACCCAAGTGGACAGCCCTACCCCCTGGAAATCCCCTCCCCACACCCTCATGTATAGCTTGCCCACCCCCGAGGACATATCCTACCCCCCATGACAGCCCTTCCACCCCCTTGGACAGCCCACCCACCAGCAATCCCTTAGACACCCCACCCCCCTTGACACCCTTACCTACTGGACAACCCCACCCCCTGGACACTCCCTACCCCCTTGAACACCCACCCCAACCCCCTAGATAGCCACCCCTGCAGACAGCCCCCACCGCCTGGACATCCCCTACCCCTTTGGACAACACCCCCAACCCCCTAGACATCCCCCACCCCCTTGACATCAATAGATTATTTCACTCCTCAACAATATTTCATACAAAAATCATTGATAAATAATACAATCCAATCAATAAGAACATCAATGTACCCCTTTTTATTTGTTATTAAATACCAAAAAACAACTCATATACCAATATGTTTGTATCTTTTTCCACATTATTGATAATAAATACAACAGATATCTTGGGATATTCTCATTTCATTTAACCTATCTAAATGATACCATCTTATCCTTATTTTACTCGGAATTACATCATGCATCACCTTTTGTGAGAATGAAAGTCTCACTGACAACTTACCTAAGAGACTTTGGTTAATCTACTTTATATCTATATGGGATAACATTGAAAATAAGATAGAATTGACCATGAAAAATATATGTACATTATTAAACTGAACATGTGATACCATTTGGAAATAACTCAATTTAGGGGTTTTATAACAGATCCCTTGTAAATATATAGTCGACAGTAAACTCAACACACTGATTATAAAATTCAACTATAAGACATAATATTATATTTTAAGGTTTTGAATGGGGGAGATCATTATAAACCAGAAGTGAATTTATGGTATAGAATGATAGGTATTCTGTATTCAGAACTATGTGTTATTCTGCAGGTAAATGCATAGGGAAGCTTCTTGCTTTTGGACAAATTGCAGGATCTATACCAACGGTTTCCAAAACCGTTGGTATAGAATTGAAAAACCCACTTTTTTCCAACTATTTATAACCATTGGTAAATGTATTAGATCAATCCTTACCAATGGTTTCAGCAACCAATGGCAAAGTCTTCTTATACTCAATCATTACTAACTGTTTTTAGAAACCGTTGGTAAAAATCTATTGCAAAGGTTTTTAAACCGTTGGGAAATATAATATGACTTCTGGTGGCTTATCCCAATGGTTATTTTATAACTCATTGGTATAAGCCAATACCCATGGATTTCATTTCAATAGTTGGATAATCTTTTGGTATAAGTTTTACCAAACATTACACAACCGTTACCAACAGTTTAAAACCGTTGGTATATACTAAATTTCTAGTAGTGTCATTTTTAATATAAATTCATAATATTGATACAATACCAGGATCCAGAGGTTTAGTGTCTTGGAAAAATTATCCCCATACATAAATTTTACATAATAAAACATAAAAATTATTTAAATCCTTCTTCTTTATCTTTTTAATGGCCCTTTTATTCTTCTTAGTACAAGTTATCACATGAGGATATATATTAATGAAATTGGTGATCTAAAATCCAATTAAGAGGATGAATAAGGGACATTAATGAATATAAAATGAGTGAGAATATTCATTATCATCATAACATAAAAATGGGACCATTATCAATATCATAAGAGAATCATTGAATAAGGTCAGGTAATGTGTCAATTCAAAAAAATGAAACATCATGCCTTAGTAGTCAAATACCACACATAGATTTGAACACAATTTGCATCATTTTCACACATAAAATATGTGTATAATCATAAGATCATGATTATGAACAATTATACCATCATTTTCACACATAATACAGATTATATCATGAGTTACATCACATTACATAATACATTGGAGGGATATATAGTTTCGGGTCCACTCGACACCCCATAACATTTACATAATCATGCACGCCAAATAGAATGTATAAAAATCATAGTCATAAAATAACCCATGGAAAGGAATGGGTTTAATAATGATTTATTGAAGAATAAATTCGTGAATAAACTTTGGTGTTCCCAAATTAAAAATTGAAAAAACATGTTTTTTATAAGATTCATCATTCTAGATATAAGAAGAAACAACTCAAGAGGAGTCAAATTTGTGTTTTGTAAAGAAGAGTTCCTTCTGAAAATATTTATATTTATCACAAAACCATGTTAGAAAATTTTATATCATCACAAAAATGGCACAATTAAAGAAATTATTTCTATGGGACATTAAATGAATATCAATTCTAATTATTTTTCAAGAAAAAGGTATAACATAAAAAGAGGGAGTTGGGTTCGAGAATCCTCTTACCTTATATTGGAATGTGTTCGGAACATTCACACAATATCCTAGATAATAAAAATTAAATTCATTAATTAATTAACTCATAATATTTTCAAAGTGTATTTTAATTATTATTATTTTATTGATTTCATTTATTGTCATTTTGATTAGTTATAGTGTTCAATTTCATCATTCTAAGAGCATTTATTTTCATCGATTCATGGTTGGTTTACTTGAATATAATTATTGAAGTTCATTTTACATATGAATAGTTTTCCTATGTTTAATTTAATTTTATAAAAAAACATCATGAATTTTAAATTCTACCATATATCATTTGGTTTTATAGTATGACGATGATTTATTTGATAAAACATTAATGATAAATTTTTATTTTATTTGGGCGGTTTTTCTAACCATCATGAAATAGTTTCATTTTACTTAATAATATGTTTATAAATTAGTTACAAACCATTAAAAGTTATAATATACATATTAAAAAAATTAACCATTTTAATATTTTTATGAACGTCCATGAATGCGTTAATTGAAAATGAAAATTCATCTTCCACAAAGACAATCAATCAACACGTCATGGATGGTGTTTTCATTTTTAGAGTAAAAGGAGAAGAGAAGGGATTTTAGGATAAATATTCAATTAACATAATAAAATTATAGTATATATATCATAATGTATATATCATTCCACTTTGGATAATTGTATGTGAGGATTGGAAAATAAAAGGAAAGAAATTAAAATAAAAGGATTTAGGATTTTACCACTTGAATGTTGTATCCATGAGATCCTCTTTAAGGCACATGGGTTCGGTGTTTTGTTGAGACCGAAAACTCTTGCACCTAGTGATGAGTCTTGGGAAGCTAATTGGGTAGAATTTAGAAAAGATACAATTCTTAGAAGGTGTGAAGATAAGAGGTGATGAGATGTTGTATTTATATGGGAGGAGAGCTGTGTTTTTTTATTATTTTATTCATTTGTTTATTTTTTGGCTCATGTCTATCAATAGTGCTGAGTATCATGACTAAATAAAGTAAATAGGGAATGATATTTCGAGATAATGTTTCTTAGATCCTCTATACATCATTCATGACTCAAAAATTCTAATATTTAGCTTATATCGTAAATTAACATAATGCACTATTCACCAAAAAAATCAACAAATTTAGAAAAATTCCAAAAATTCACCCTAACCATTTTTCAATGTTTAGACTTCAAATATAAACTCATTTTTATGAAAATAATTTTCTAAATACTAAAAATTTAATTTTTAAATAAAATCAACATTTATTCAAAAAATACTAATTTTAAAATTATAATCTATTTTATGTCCCTTTAAAAAATTAGGGTCTCATAAATTTATCTTCTAATTATAATTCAATATAAAATAAATTTATAAATCTATTTTATGAAATTTAAATTTTTTTTAAATCATTATATTAATTAAAAAATTGTTAATAAACATTTAGGTATTATATAAATAAAAACAATTAATTTATTATTTAAAAACAAATACATATAACATGATATATTTCTATAATATTTTCATTTATTAGATACCTAAATTTTATTTATTCATTTATAGGTGATGTCATTGTTCTAATGGTAGGATTACTATTATAATAGTCATATTACTATTCCAATGATCTGGATACTACTCTATCAATATAGGTTTCTTAATTTCTATAAATATCACTTATTTTATTATTTATTTGTGATAATAACTTTTTATTGGGTTATATATGTTATTAATGTGTTTTATAAAATAATTATATGAAGTAAAATTTTATTGATAAAAGTTTTCGTCGTTATAGTTTTTATTTCTTTTTATCAGCAAATATTATAATTAATTTCATCCACTTTTAAAAATTATATTTGATAAAAATTATTTCATTCCTTAAATTGGAATTTCAATATTATATTAGGTTTAATTTTTTTGTTCTGAAATGATTTATTTTTTAGTGAATAGAGAAAAAAATGAATTTTTGAAAAATTATCATTTCGTTTTATTAAATCATGAAATTTAAAATTACCATCATATTTTTTATTTTGTGTTCAATATATATAATATCCATTTTGTTTATAATTAAATAATTAATCCGATTAATATAATCATTTTAACTTATTTTGAAAGATGTAAATTTGTAGGCTTAAAGCATATTTTTATAGAAAAGCGTTTTTCTTCGCATTTTTCATGTTTATTTTTAACATAATTTTTGCAACTTATAGGATTTTAATATGATAAAATATATTCCTTATTATAATTTAAGAGGTTAATATTTTTAAAATATTTAATTTATATTTTTATGAAATATGGATAGTAAACATTGTAAAATTTATCACCTCTATAAAAGGTAAATCATGTAATTAAGGTTAAAAATAATGTGAAAACGCATTAAATTTTTTATCAAAAACATGAATTCATTTCATTTTATGATATTAATTCAACCATATAGATTTTAAAATCTAATATATGTAATTTTTTTCATTTTCCTTTGATAATGAAATTTATATTATTTTTAGTAAAGAAAAATAGAAAATGAGACACTCTTGCCTTTTAATTTTTCTTATATGTTCACATAGGGATAAAAATAAGATATAAATTTGTATTAAAGGATATTGTTATTATAATGAAATTATTTTTATGATTTTAATTATATTATAATTTTAGTGATTATATAATCATATTAAACACTTATATAACACTACACAATGCTTGTACAATCTGTGGAAAAATAAAAGAATATAATTTAAAAAAAATTAAAAATATTGAAAAATATTGGTTCCACGATAATTTAATAATTTAAAATAATATATTATTGATAATGAAAATAAATATATTCAAATTAAATATTTTTATTGATGTCTTTGAAGCTGAATTAAATGAATAGTGTCAAAATGACATTACTAATATTTAAAGAAAAATAATATTTTATTACATTATTTAAAAATAAAAAAAATAAAATTGGACAATTAGGATCATAAATTTTCAAAAAAAAATATACATTATCCATTTATCAGAAAATATAAAACTCATTAGTAAAACTATAACCCTTAAATATTGAAAAATTCATTATCGTAATTAAGGATAAAATTTTTAAGGAAGGGGTTAAAAAAACATAAGGTCTAAAATACCTCCAAAAATTTTCAATATTGTATTAGATGTTTGGATTTAAAAAATATACGATATTATTTTCAATATTATGGAAAAATGGTTCCACTTTCATATTAAAATGAATTTATTATATTTAGAACTTTTTATTAATTCCATATATATACTTTTATTCACTACAAAAAGGCACCACACGCAATATATTATATACAACACCTAGAGAAAATTATATTGAAAATGCCTTAAAAATATCTTATAAAAAACCTAATATAAGTTAATGAGGTGATCCTATTCCCAGATGACTACCCGTATGAAACTTTAAAGGATATCTAAATGGGCACTTTCCAAGAATAGGAAATCATCTTCACCAAGCACATTCACATTTATTTTTCTTTTACCAAAATAAATAATAAAATGACCATTATAATATAATGAAAATATCTACCATATAATTATTTGTAATTTTTTTATGACATAATATTTATCCATCTGCTTCTCCATCAAATGAGAAATGAAACCATCACTCGTGTTTGTGGCGGACTACTACCTCGCGAACTGATGTAATTTGTTTTCCACTACCACTACACATGGATTGCCATAATGATGTAAATAATGAATATATATGATGATTATGACATAATTATAATTATTTAACGATAATATAGCATCTTCTAAATTACCCTTCCACCCATTAAATAATGATAACTTTGCTCGTGTGTACGTACGACCTACTGTCTCCACAAAGCGATGTGATTCGTTTTTAATTTTTGTTTCTTATGGGTGAATTTAAATAAATATATATATATATATATATATATATGATATTTAAATCATGATTTAAATTCTGGATATTATATAACAATGATTAAGATACAAGTACAATAACCAGAAAATTAAAACATACACGAAAAATGAAGCAGTTTACACCTTAAACAATGATAATAATAAAAGATTATTATGAAATGGGTGATAATATGTTATAAATGGATCATATATTTTATGATGTATAGGTATATATTTCTATTATATAATTATAAAAAATTTAAATTTATTATACAGAAGATTAAAATCACTTACGAGGAAAGTCAAACTTGATGTAAGGGGTTTCTTTACTAAATTTATATTCATTGAGTAATAACACTACGTTATTGATTATGTTATGCTATGATTTTTTTGAAATTAACTTTGAATACTTTATGTGATTTTTCAACTTTTTATGGGGATTTAAACTTGTTTCACATAATTACAACATGGATTAATTTTCACTCCAATGATACTGTCTTAGTAGTGGATCTGGTTTCAATTTCCACTCTATTCAAGAATATATTTTATTATGCACTTATTTACAATTATATGGTGTATATAACTCCACTTTGAGGTATTTAATGTGAATATATATTTATTTATTATGATTATTTTTTCAACTCAGGTTTCTCTTTTGAGGTTTTTGAAATTAAAAGTTACCAAATATGTAAGAATTTATTTTATAATGTCATTGTTTTAGATTGCTCTTATTTTAATTGATGGAATATTATAATATATCCCTGATAAACTCCATGTGTTTTGTTATACTATATATAAATATATATTTCCAATATTTTCTTCCTAATTTTCCTCTCGTTGTAACTTTAATTAATAAAATGAATGATTATAAGAAAAGTGGAGCTTATTTATCTTTTTATCGAGTATATTTTTATTTTGTGTCTATGTTTTTCTAAATTATTTTACTAAAGACACTTTTATTTACTGAAATGATTTATTAATAAATTTTTATGCTATCCATATATTTTTTTAAATATTTAAACGAATCATTATAAGGTTTTCTAAATGGTTTATTTTTTACTTACATTAAAAATAGTCAAATAATGTTTCATTTTAATATATATGGTGTTAATAGATTTTCCTAATGCCTAACTATTTTACATTATTTAACTTCCTCTATAAGAATTCAATGGTTTTAAAAATAAAATTCATTAATGAAATATTATGTTAATTGTTCACTTATATTTTTCCTTGAAATCATGTTTATTATTTTTAGAATACCACGTTAAGGGTTAATGTGGGAACCTCACATCATCCAAAAAACAAAAAATATAAAAGACAATTATGAAATTCAAAATCCATTAGTATAAATTCAAAACCCACAACTCAAGAGTATCATGTGAAATCCCTAAAAATCTCATTATCTGCATGAGTAACCCTAAATAGGGGTCTCCATCGTCACATAACGTTCTCCATCATCACATCACCATATAAAAACCACCATAGAATCCCACCACATCATTCATCACATAAAACACCTCATAGTTGTCACATCACACTCGTTATCACCGCTAACGCTGACACCCATAACCACTCCTGAAATGAAAATCATTGAAATACACTGGAGATTATTAGACTATAACTGAACATTTGAGTACCTCCAGATGATGAAGCACAACAACCAAATCGAAGACCAGCCTAGAAAACCCAAAGATGTAGAAGAATCCATAATGAGAAAAACCCTCTAGGAAGCCATCGGTCACTCCATCTCACATCCCAAAACACCATAAAACCCACCACATAGATCCAACTTGGATAAGAGTGGTGAAATCATAGAGTAAGAGTAGATAAAGGACCATACTTCAGCATCAACAGAGAGCTCATCTTCATGGCCACTCAATTTCAAATACTACCACCTCCACCACCAGTTTTAAGAAAGAAATGTCAAATTAGGAATCATCACTATAAGAGAGAGACGAATTAGCCTCTTCTAGGACCCCATCAACCTCCAAACATCATAAACCAAAACCCCAATGTAACCACTAGTTATGATTTTCCTCGGAGAGTCACAGAGGAACTATGGTTCAGTGAATTATCATGAGCATCCAAGGGCTTCGACCGCACAGACTTCGTCAGGAGGACCACCAAACACCATCTTAAAAGTTGTCAACTACGAAAGTCTAGAACACCAATCACCGGCAAGAAATCTAGAACATAGAGAGAAAGGTGAAAAAAGAGGCGGAGGCGAGATGAAATGTGGGAAGGGTGGGGTGACACAATATATAATATGTACAAAATCATCCGCCTCATGATCGCCATAGAGAAAAAAACCTAGGGTGAAAGGGAGATGGAGAAGACACCACTCAGAGGCCCCCTCAAACTAAAGGGATCTGATATGTATTTTATATTTTAATTTATTATCTAAATAGAATGATTTAAAAACAATAAATTTGATTAATTAATGGTCATATTTAATCTTTTGATTAATTTTCAGGTCAGAAACCATATCTATAAATATTCAGTTTATTAGAATCATTATTCATTGGACGTTACATTTATTTTAAATATATATATATTCTTTTTTATCATGGATATGATTATTTCCTAAACCGTAGACCATTTATATATATGTTTTCTTACTATTAAGTTCAGTTAAATAATTAGGAAAATATTAATATTATGTATTTTCTAAACAATATGGATATTTGTTGATAAGGCATATTTATTGTGAATTAATATGATCATTAGATATATGAGAAAATAATTAGACATGAATTGTTGGCTGAGGAATTATTAAATTAGTTTTGAGAGTATACCTACCCATTGATTAAAAAATCTTGGAATAAGGCCTTGGTGGTAATTATATCATGATTTATGAGATCATTATATCCATTATTAAGTATTTCCAGCATTTAGAATTTATTTATTATTACCCATGATATTACTTTATTTATATTTATATGGATTCATTTCATTCTGAACTTATTCATTAAATGGAATGAGTTTTTTAATTTACCTTTCCATATTGATTATTCCTTTTTTTATAATGAAAACCACCACAATATGTAACCCTTACTGATTATATAATCTCTCCCTTTATTTGTTTTCATTTAACCAAAATATGAATAAGGGTATTATATGTAATATCAAGTATGTTATAATGTTTCTTATGATATTTTTTATATTTCCAATATAATATGGGAATCATGTATTTATCTGGTTCTTCAAGAATACTAAACTAACTGATCATTTGGGATTAGATCCCTTGTATCTTATGTTAATGTAATAAATTAGACATTTCCTTTGGGTTACTTGAGTTGTGTTGTTACATATCGACCTGACTCAAAGTCCCGTGAGTCCTACATTACTTTTCGTCGACCCACATTCCCATTAAAGCATCCGACCAAGCCTCTTGGCCCATCACTATCATTAAAACCTGGGAATCCTCGATGGATTTATCCAAAATCCCAATATTCTTCAAGATTCATGTCTTTCCAAAGGACCATCCATCATCATGGGTGTCAATCCAAGATCAAAAGTGTTTACACATACTCTAGACCTATGTACCCAGGTTTAATGCCAATTAAAATAACAAGATTGTGTTAGCAATAATGGGGTCAAGATTCCAATAAATCCTACCCCCATAACCATCCTAGAAACCAAAATAAAATCACCCATTTCTCTATTCATATAAAATACACATGGCATACAAATTCCTGACATAAAATAGATACAACCATTCATGCATTGATTACATACATTGAAACATCTACATGTGATCCATGTTCCTAAAGAACCCCTAACGTTAGGCTATCCCATCTCAAAGTCTCCCTTAATAAAAAACACACCAACACAAAACTAATATGAAATGCATTATAGAGATCATTGGTTTCGCACACCCATCCCCTTAGGTCAAGTATCACACAAGCCACCTAGTTATAGGCAACACTTTTTCCCCTATTCCAAACACATTGTGTCTATTGCATCAAAGATAACTACTTACTCTAGGTACCACACCCATATATACATACACGCTATCACTAGAACTATGATTCAATACACCCACTCTAGGGTCCTGTACATCCTATAAGGTCACAACCCACAAGGGTCACAAGAAACACAATACATGGTATGATCTCACACCTCAAAGTCATAACCCAACTAATACATGATAGGAAACATCACGATATCTAGCACATCCAAATAAAATAAGTTCTCACCACCGAAAACCAAGTATCTCACAACTTGATCTCTCTTTATGTATCCTAAAATTACCCATACACAAGATCAGGACACAACATAAGGGATACTTACCACCATTTCTTGTTACCATTTAACTAAACTCCACCATTTAAATCCCATGTACTCATATTATAAAACTTTTAGTCATCCATTATTATAAAATTACCAAACTTTATTTGGTTTCACATTACATAGTTTGGTTATAGAGAATTTTAGTAGCATGTTTTAAGGTAAAACACCTTATAAGTTTTATACTGACAATTTATTTAACCAAATCCATCACTTTAACAATTCATTTTGATCTCATTATTAACTAGAAGTAACCTAAAGATTTCTTCAAGTTGAATGACACCATAAAATTATATGAAAACAATATAAATGGATACAAAAACTTTAAATACCAACCCATATTAATTTTTTAAAACAATAGGAATATATAAATTACCAATAGGCATAATCCATGGACAATAAATAAAACACCAAAACATATGAATCCTTGGTAATTATAAATCATAGGAAACATGAAGATGACATTAAAACCCTATGTTCCTATAATTATGCTTGAATATACACACCCTTTTTCATATGGGAAAACATAAAAATCCCATAAATCAATAACGTCACACCCATGTATACCACTCAAGGTGGAAGTCAATCAACTCTAAAAACAAAAAAGTGAGAGTATCAATTATCATCACCGGAGACTTGGATTTTTCCCTTGTAAATTGGGTTTCTATACCTAGAAATGAGCTCATTTCCAATCTATAAAAAAATCTGAATCTCCTACCAATAATTCGCAAATATTAAACTAAATTAACAATTACCAGGATTTTACTTTGTAACATCCTAGCCTAGATTCTACTCAATCGGTGTCCTAGGAAAATGTGCCAAATAACATCAGGTGTGCCTCCGTATATGCTATAGGCTACTGAAAAGCATAAGATGGACTATTAGGTTATCCTGAGGGTATTTTCACCTCATTACCCATGTGTGAAATATAAAATTAAATAAATAAATTAGATACAATATCATAGGGAAACACCATATCAATGAGAGTTCCAATAAAATAATATAACATCTAATGCCGTAATAAATGAATGTGAAATATATACAAGATCCTCCATTGGTGGATCATACACAAGAAATACTAAAAATGAATAAAATAAAACTGAGGAAAATATCATATCCCAAAATGGTTGTGAGTCTAGATCAGTCTTAGAATATAATACTGACCTATGTATCCAAGAAATATTAATAAATACCGATCCTTTCCATGAACAAAGACTTGTAGTCTAGAGTAGTGTTTACTCGGGTGCCCAAGTTTCTTGGAAACCTGAGCAGGGTGGGAGTATAACACAGTAAGCCACCACCAATGATGTCACTATAATAACCTGTATAATTTATGAGTGTATGAATAAGATATCCAGATATAAATTGAACAATTTTAAAATAATTTATATAAAAAGAAATAAAAATCACTAATTCTCCAGTTTTATGATGACACCAAATTTTAGTTTTACCATTTTTAATCCTTGGATTCATAACCCTGATCACCCATACTTACTTTTTTCTAATTACATGATGTCTCTAAGCATGTCATGATGATCGTTCCAACCATAAATAATAACATGGAATCCAGTGTTCATTCTTGAAATCCTAGTATCCTAAAGTGCTTGATAGAATCTAATCCTTCATCCTGATATTTCCCAGTCATTGATCATCAAAAAAATTCCATGCAGTCACATAGAAATTCTTATAAAATCTCATCTCTCATCCATCATTCTACATCATCATTTGTCACATGGAATCCAAGGACCTCATCAAGGGATTTCAGTAGAGTCCAATCACTTATCTCGACATTATCATTCATCAAGTACCACATGTTGTCTAAGAACTCCTCTAGGATATCTTGAGTCATTTTTTTATAGGGAATTTGGGTTCTCATCCTGACATTTTCATGCATTGAGTATCATTAGAATCAAATAACTCATCCTGGCATTCCTAAGTAGAATTTGTCATATGGAATCAAAAGAACTCATCCCAATATTCCTAATCATTAGGAATCATTTAAATAATTTCATTAACTATCCATTCATTAAACTTAATTATCATTAGGCCCAAGGCCACCACATTACCATTTCTTCCAGGATTATATTAAATACACATAAAATTAGTTATTATTGGAAATCTTCATATTAGTTTATACAGTGGGATTTACAATTTTAATATTCAAAAAACCACATCAATCACTATTGTTAGAACCCAATCTATCATATAATTGCAATTCCCATTTCATATAGGTTTTATCACTTTTCCCAGGTAAACCACATAATTATGCTACATCAAGTATCCTTTATCCTCATTCACCATATTTTATATGTTTTGGGATTTCTGAATTATTTGTTTAACAATATTCAATTACATTATGTCTGATCCAAATTCTAAAACTATTTACAGTTACTCATGGTTGTCAAATTCCATTTCACAACTATTGATTCAAACTGATTTTCCTTTCAATCCATGTAAAATATAATTTAATCATTTATTGGCATTGAGACACTTCAAGGTTATTTACCCCCTATGAAATACACATAAAATTGTTATCCCCTGAAGTCCAAGACATGAAAAATTAGACATTTAACTAACACAAGATCAATATAAAACATTTAATTTAAATCATGTTAACAATGGTGAATCCAATAAGACCACACCATGAACACACTATTAAACAAGACAAGAATATGGGTTAAATTAAAAGGGGACACTAATCATAGCCACATAGAAGTCTACTCATCCAGTAATAACACTCAATTCAAGACACAATGAAATAAAACAAAGAACTAAAAAAACAAACTAAAGGGAATAACATATATAAATAGAATAATGTCACTTGATAGATAAATATACCAAGAATAGAATAGATAGGATGAGTATCCTTACCTCAAGTCTCCAACACATCTTATGGTAAACTAAACAAATAAAGAAGATCGATGAAGAAAATGGAGAGAAAGAGTTGGATCCTTCATTACTGGAAATAACCAAATATAATTGAAAATTAATGTTAAGAATAAAATGGAAAATGGGGTGAAATAACCCTTTTACTATTTTTTAAAAAAGTAAATAAGAACCCACTGGCTGGTCGGAGAGCCTAGTGATACTTACATCCCTATTGGAAGTCCATAATAAAATTTCCCATCTATATCTTGGATAATATAATGAATTATGAGGTCTAACAAAGATAAAAACTTATAGAGAAACATCACAACAAGAGAAACCCACTCAACAACAACTAGTTGCAGCATCAGTCAGGTTTGAATACTGCTTCTCCAAATCACAAGCACATGTGTAATTGTCCCCAAGGACTCTTAGACATGTTAATCATTACATAATGTGTTCTTTGATAGTATCCAATCTTCAAAGGTCATAGCTAACATAATTTTCTTTAATAGGGGTTTTTAAACATTTTCAAGCATATAACAAAATCACTTAAGGATGAAATAGTATTGCTTGAAAATATTACAATGCATGTCCCTATGAATGATCATGTTGTAATGCTTGGACTAGGGAAGAGTTACATGGATTAAAAATGTACTATCCAATTGAGGGATCAAATATCCGATTTTGCAATCGATGCTACAATAACAGTTGGTATGGACCTTGGACAAGTTTTCAAAGAGGTTTCTTTTAAGTATATAAAGTATGAAATTTATTTGGAGGCCAATTAGAGTATTAGAATGTTCTTAAAGGGTTAATGGTCGACAAAGATTTCGTTTTCCCTTTAAAAATGAGAAAATGGATGTGAACCCCTAAATCATTCTTCTTTATTGTCCTCTGAAGTACAAGAATTGGGAGAATGATAAAAATGTAGAGTTGTTGACAGAAGATGATTAGGCAGCACGAAATATGAAAATTACATTGAGAATATTTACATACATATCCAAAATTTCGAACCTGATTTGGCTATAACTGAGAGAGGGTTCAGTGATTTGGCATGCCATTACTTAAGAAAAACTAGATTCAATTCAACAAACAATTGGTAAAAGAAGAAAGAAAGGTAGTGGGTCTTATGGGACTATTTTTGTAAATAGATCCAATGAACATCAGGAATCCAATGTGGGAACAACAGTTAAGCTCAAGAGGATTAATGAGCAGTTATTATCTTTTGGCGTAGAGTGTTCGAAGACAGAAGCTTGCACCATTCTACCAACGGGTGCTAAAAAGGATCTTCAAAATAAACTGTAAATGAATTTTCATGTTTTTATGCCTCAGGAGAAAACATTATCAATAATACAATGCCCATACCTGGTGATAATGCTACAGTGATTACCATATCTTCCACTTTCAATTAGAAGATATCATCTATTGAAGGCAATGAGAAGTGGACTACAAAGCTGCTGATATTTCTTTTGAGTCATTACCCATAACCCTAGCATAAAAATTTGGTGTTAATGTTATTAGGACTATCACTACTCTACATGTAAATCAAGAAAAAGGTGAAAATACATGTATCAAAAAAGATGGGAGTACGGATGTCATTGTTGACATGAAAGAACACAATATATATTATTCTTATAACCTGAAGGTGAAAAATATATGGGATGACGACATAGAATAATCTACTAAAACCTATATGGAAAATAAAAATTATAGGCCAGACATGAATAATGCAGTGCTTACCAAGAAATTGTAGTGAAAATTCCAATTCTGGGAAACCATAACACAGAGATAAAATCATCAAAAAACACAACAGAGAACATCATATTGGACATCATTTATCATCCTTGAATTCCATTCATAAAAAGGCCATCAAAATAACTCTCCTCCTGCACCTACGTCACTTCAATGACCACCTCCGATGAATCGTGCATACAACCCCTAATTCATAAAAGAACAAATGAAAAATAGATAAAAACACCAACCAAAAATAACTAAAACAAACAAAATAGAACCAGAGAACAAAGGTGTGCCCATCCTCATCTGCTCATAAAAAATTTACATAGAACATGATTTCATCATCCCCATCACCCCACCACAAAGTACCATAATTAAAATGCATGATAAATCATAATAGAACTGAAAATAAAGGAATGAATATGAACAAAGCCTCAACAACCCAAAACAAAACTGGAATGATATAAAGAATACAAAACATACAAATCAGAATCACTATTAAGATTCAGATTTTATATGACAACTAGAGGGTATGTACCTTCTTTTACATCAATATCATGTTGAACACATCTTCCTCACCATGCACTAACATGGTAGAGAAGACAAATCCATCATAGAATTAGTTCCATCTTATTTTTTTAGTGTGTTATTTTTGAGTGAAAATATTTTGAACTAGATACAAGTAAAGACTGAGAATACAACGTCATGCATTCTATCGAAAATAACAAATGAAAAAATTGAATTTCAAAAAACAATTATACCAAAATTGGAAAATTGTGAATAGAAACACCATCATCCATCATATAGTCGGTCCAAATCAACTCATTCAACATCCATTGGAGACAAAAAAAGAAAATCTAACAAACACTAGCTTCATTGCATCCCCCACCAAATGAATTGCGAAAAACAAAAGAATAAAAACACAAAATCTGGAACTAACCTAGCCACCTTTCACTACTTGGGCGCATAAGCATGAAGAAGAATTTTGTGCCCGTTGGATCAAGATGGACAGACCAATATTTCCTTGTAAGAACTCGATTATTGTCAATAAAAGACATTGTAATATTCTTGATATTATTCCATATCAGTGCCTTTAGACGGTGTGCAATTCTGAGCCCCAGTGTGGCCGGAATTACATTTTCAGTGCGTTCATACTGGGAACACCAAATAAATGGGATAACTCCTAAATGGTGCTTAATATCAGAGATCCAAGTGTACAGATGGGTCCAGAATAGGGTGTTTACCCTAGGAATGACATAAAACATGTCAGCATGGGATGTTTGGACCCCTCCCCTGCTACCAGAATGTTAAATGGATAAATTAATTAATTAATTAATTCTTTTAATGGTTAAACACAAGTGTATATTAAAGGGTGGCTCGGATTGGGGAACTTAGGGCACCATTGATTCCACAACATGCCTTTTACCCTGGGAGGGGTGTAAAATTCGTGGTCGCGAGCCTTCTGTGAAAAACGCTGCCAAGGGCGTTTTCGTAATTTAGCGGCCTTGGTCGTTAAATTTTATAACATTTGAACGAGGCCTCCGATTAAAATTCTGAGACAACTGTTGCACTCAGAGCATCATGTTTACCCCAGGGGCGCCGTCATTTTTGTCTGCGTTGTGAGCAGAGTCGGGGGCGTGCAGGGCGGGGGAGTTTAAGTGTTCTCTATTTAAACACACCCCTCCCTCTTCTTCTTCATCATCTTCTTCGCCTAGATAGCAGTAGGCGGCAGCCCCCACGATCTCCTCCTCCACTCTTGCAAGGCATCTCTGACAAGGCGCAGCCACTCTGATGGGTTGACTGCGAAGCGTCGGGCTACACCCACTATGTAGGAGGTTTTGTTCCCTTTTTTAAATTCCCGCACCTACTTTGAAATGGGATTTTAGTGTCTAATTTCTTCCCAATCATTGATCCAAGCCCATAGTCGCGTAGATTATGATCTGAGATTTCTGATGCTTTTTCTAGAATTGAATTCTGAGTTAAGAGGTGATCGCAATAGTCTGCTGAAGTTATGTGGGTTTTTGGTTTTTTTTCAGCGTTCGGCGGCTTCGGGACGGTAGGCGGCGGCTGCCTTCGGATTGGCGGCGGCAGGCCGAGGACGCCGGTAGGGCGCGGAGAGCGGGGTCGCGACGCGACCCCGACGGCGAACCGAGACCCGCGTCCAGTGGGTCTCCGTGGAAAAAGAGGACCGGCCATGTCGGCCGGTCGGTGGAGGCGGGCCGCACCGCACGGCTAGGTCGTGCGGCTGCGCTGCGGAGCATGCCGGTCCGGCCCAAATTGTTTTTCCCCCTTGAAAATTCTTACGCCTATAACTTTTTCTACGGACATCCGATTAGCATGTCGTCTGCGATAGTTGAACTGTATCATCGAGGGGAACGTTTTGAGACGGTTTCAGGAAATTTCAATTCCCGGGACAAGAGTTAGGTGGCCCGACATGTACTTTATGTGGAATGGTGTTTCCTCCGAGGTTTCTTGTCTTGGGTGGAACAGACACATCCGGAGACCGTTTTGAGCACTGTCAGTGCTGTTACTACCATGGTGTCAAGCCGGAGTTTTCCAGTGCGGTTTCAGGCATTGGAAGCGGAGTTGAGTCATGGGCTCCACGACCCGTCATTTAAGCTGTGAGAAGAATTTTGTGACTTTTACATTGGACATCCTTTTGAGGTGTATGAGCAGTCGATTTAAGTGTTTTTCTGAGGGCATCGCATTGGCGTAGTCTTCCCGCTTAAAGTCCGTACGATGGTGCGGGCCCCACGAGGGCTGTTTTGGGAGTTGGCATTGATTTCCAGCTTTATCACTCGAAGTCCGTTTTGGAAAAGTGAATAGTCCACCTTGTGTACTTTTTTTAGAGGATCACAATGATGTGATTCGTTGGCAGCACTTTGGGACCGGGATGAGGGTCCCACGAAGCACCGCTCATGTGCGGTGCGCTGGAATGCATATTTTTCTACGGATATTCGTTTCACTCAAGTAAGCAGTCAATACCATGTGTTTTTCCAAGTGGATCGTAGTGGTGTGATCCGTTTGTTCAGTTTCGAGATCTTGGGGTGGGCCTCACATGGGTTGGTTACGGTGAATAGTACATTTTTTAGCGATTGACCATTTCGGGTGAGTAATTAGTCTATCAAGCGTGTTTTTTCGCAGGAATTACAACAGTGTAATCTGTTCAGGTGAGTAGAGCCTCGTACATGATCTTATTAAATGTGTAAAAATGAAAGGTACCCCGGTGGCAGTACTTCTACCGTGTTTGTAGTGGACCCCTGGCGTGTGATCACGTGCACTCCTGGGAGAGTGATTTTGGTGGTTAAAGATATGTGGTCTGTCATGCCTCAGCCATTGAGGTGGCATGTTGGAGTTTTTTCGCTTATGCCTTCGCGTTAACGATGGGTGTCGTGTGCACGTTATCCTTTTTGGCTGGAGATGTGGCATACTCTAGGAGTATGTGAAAACACTGGGAGGTACATGTGGATGTTTGTGCCTGAGAAATTTTGTGTGCTTTTTGGGGTCGACTTGGGGCCACACGTCGTGTGGGCCCCAGGTGCGTGTCGTGTTCTGCTTTGTGTACTTTTGACCTCTCATGATATATAGGGTCCCTCTGTTCTCGATTTTTGACCAGTGGGGTTGAGTTTCTCCCCTGGCTCTATGCTTAATGGTTTAGATCAGCAGAGTTGAGTGTTTTCCCCTGGTTTTGTTCCAGAGTTTGGTGGTTGCATGATACTCACTCTGTATTTGGTTGGCCAGTGTTGTACCATCCAGTAGAGATGGCCAGAGCAGTTCTGGGTTTACCCTCGAGCGAGTCCTGGTAGTGGGTTACTCATCAACTTCTTTGGGATTACCCTCTAGCAGGGCTAGGAAGTGGGTATATCATTGACATCATAGGGTTTACCCTCTAGCAGAGACTAGGAAGTGGGTCACTCAACGACTCTTTAGGGTCTACCCTCATGCAAGGCTGGGCAGTGGGTCGCTCGTCGTCTTATTTCAGGTCTACCTTCCAGTAGGGCTGCGCATTGGGTCGCCTATCGACTTGTTCTAGGTTTACCCTCCACCAGGGCTGGGCAGTGGGTCACCCATCGACTTCTTTCAGGTCTACCTTCCAGCACGGCTGGGCAATGGGTCGCTTGACGACTTATTCCAGGTTTAACCTCTCGCAGGACTGGGCAGTGGGTCGCCTGATGATTTATTAGGTTTTACCCTCCAGCAGGGCTGGGTAGTGGGTAACCCAATATCTTATAATGATTTACCCTCCAGCAGGGCTGGGCAGTGTGTCACCTGTTGAAATTTCAACCTCAGTCCTTTCTACTATGCTAGTCTGTGGATTATCTCGGTGACTACCAGAGTGGGACCCTCATTTGTTTGGGTCAGTGATGTGACAACTTTTACTTTGAAAAGACTTCTCGACTACAGGGCAGGGAAGAGGTGTGGTTCGACATTCCCCTGAACTCTCAAGTATGAGGGGCACTTTCCCCACTAAGACGCATCCTTTTGAAGAGACCTAATACCGTGAAGGTGAGTCAGTGCCGCCCAAAGAGGATAATATCATGGTGCGTTAATTTGAGCCCCTTGACATTCAGTTCAAGGTGTACATGTGGGATGCTTGGTATCAATGTTGGATACATCTAAGACTGTTGGAAAATCATTTTCCTAGGTTGAGAAATAAGGAAGAGATCCCCTTACGATCTTGTTCGGGTTTCTTGTCAGAGCTTATATATATGTATACCCGGTTCCAGTACCGACTCCTTGTGTTTTGGTTACTCTCCTTCCCGGAGAAGCGAAGACGCGTGGGGTATGCCACTTGCTTTCCGTTTCTAGCTTATCGTGGTTGGAAGAGTCTAATCTCATGCTATAGGTAGCGAAGACTTGACAAGAAGTTCATCTTCTAACCATTTCCAGCTCCTTGTGTTTGGACAATTATACTTCTTTTCTCTTGTTGGGTTGAGCTGGACTCTTTAATGTACTCTATTGCGCTCCTTGTTGTACTCCTTTACTATTCCTTGTTCGATCTATTTCTCACCCTTCGGTACCTCCTTTCATAGTTCCTCGAGCCTTCGGGGTATCCTACTCAGTATTTTTTATACTCACCCCTTATTGGGATTTTCCCGCACTAGGTGTGCCCTTGCAGATGACAGACAGGTGGAGCATGACTTCAGAGGAGCTTAGGAGCTTCGGGGCTTGGACCGCGTGCGGTAGTTAGAGTCGAGTTCTAGGTGGGGGACCCTTCTGTCTGTTTTTATTTTGTTTACCTGTTGTTGGGTTGTTTCACTTTTTTGGTTGGGCGCCTGTTTTTAACTTTTTCTTTTCAGTTTACGTCAGCACATTCTTTGTACTATTTAGAGGTTGATGCACTCTTTTGGTTTATTTATAGAAGTTTGTACTTTGATTTTCTTTTTACTCTGCACTTTTTCATTCAGTGTGCTGTGTGTGTATAGGTAATTAGGAAAAGGCCTCCCCGAGTAGTTGAGTCTTCGGCACTGGTCACAAGCCCCTGGCCTATGGAGGCGGTCTTGGGGTAGATGCAGATCGAGCCCGGGTAGGGTCGGGTCATGAAAAAGTGGAATCAATGGGAGGTTTATTCCTTGGGGCGTTGTTCGGGTGTCCCTAAAATAAAAGGAATTGGTTGGGATTTAGGTCAATATTGTTAACATGTCTCAAGAGCGGCTCTCGGGCCAGGGAGTCCAGTGATGGTGCGGTGGCCGATGTATCCATTCACCAAGACCTTTATAACCCTCTTGTCAACTTAGCATGATGAGACACATGTTGGATGGAAAATTGGGTTGTGCATCACATAGGATTGTGTCTTTGATTTTCCTTATTGAGTCATCTTACCATTGTTGTTGTTGTTGTGGTATACATATATGCTCATCTGACCACGACACTCCTTGATAATATTCAGGATATCTCTGTGAAGATAGCCAGCCAGGATACCAGCTTTGGTTCGTGAGAACGACCTTGTGAGCTACGAGGCCACAGTCCATGTCCAATCATATGATCCCCTTTATCCGGGTGGGATGGTAGCAGCACCCCCACCTGTTGAGCAGTAGGTAGCTTCAGTAGAGCAGATTGAGCTTGATCACAGGTTGAGCGTGCTTCGTGAGTTCCAGCGGCAGAGACCGGTGAGGTTCGGTGGTGAGCCAGACCCTCAGGCATCAGAGGTTTGGCTAGATATAGTGGTTTGCCTTTTCAGGCTTGTGCAGACGCCGATAGATCAGAGAGTGGCTTTGGCATCCAACCTTTTCCATGGAGCAGCTTGGCATTGGTGGAGTCTGGTGAATCCGTTCCTTGACGAGTCGTCACTTTCGTGGGGAGACTTCCAGTTGTTGTTTCGTGGGGAGTATTTCCACTCCTTCTTGCACTCCGTTAAAATTCAGGAGCTCCTGCAGTTTTAGTAGGGAGAGATGATGGTGGGAGAGTAATCAGCTAGTTTCGTAGGCCGTGCACGCTTTTACATGGACTTTATCCGCCATGATAACATCTGAGCATGGAAGTTTGAGCAGGGTCTATGCTAAGAGATTCGTGTTGTCATAGGACCCTTGGGCATTTCCACATATGCCAGCGTGCTAGATCAGGCGCTGGTGACAGAGAGCTTCCTATCACGTTCTAGAGTTTGTTGTGGTAGCAGGCACGTTATAGCCGAGACGTATGCCACAACTAGTGGGCATTGGCAAGAAGAACCTCGACGCAGGTGGCTTTCTGACAACAGGTCTCTGGCGCATCGTCGTATACCATATTGGCACCGGAGGGCAGCAGTGCAGCCCAAAGAGTGTCGGTGCTATGCTTGCGATGGGAAATGTCACCTGGCACGGGACTGCCCGACCAGGCATGCAGAGAGCTTCGGGTTGGCAGCAAGTGCACCACCACGACAGAGGCAGTGCCATGATGGGAGTAGTACCTGGAGAGGAGGTGCTTGCATAGGAGCGAGAGGAGATGGAAGTGGAGGACGACCTTACGAGGAATTTCCATCACCACTAGGCAGTCCATGTTAGGCTCCAGGAGCTAACAGTTGGGACTCTGGATAGCTGCGAGCTTTGGATGTCTATGATCGTGCAGAGCATGAGGTGATAAGATGTAAGCTCTACACCTCTTTTACTTTTTACAGAAGAATTTTTAGACTCTGTGTGTGAAATGATTCTCTCCCTGCTCCTTGTTTGGGTGGTTACCAGGGTGATGCGGGGCTTCGGTGTAACCCTGTGTTAGTGGAATAACAGGCGAGGGACATTTCCCTTCAGTCAATGGTGTTGACTCATTCGCCTTCATGCGTGTAATAGAGTCTTGGTTGTGGGACATCGACTGTGAAACCTTGTCTGACCAGATTTCCTTGGGTGTTTCACCATATGGATATTCTGAAGGATGGAATTACCGGGCATCATTCCAGGTGCGGGTGGTGATTCTAGACGTCATGTGTGGCATAGAGTTTTGGTCGGGGTGGTGAGCTACCCTCGAGAGCCTTTGGGCCGTTTGAGACTGTGAAAAGGGATGGAGAGGTTCCCTACCACCTTGCCCTAACCACAAAGTCAGAAGTCGGTGCACGACGTCTCCCACATGACTCACTTGAGAATAACTGTGTGTGATTATGTGCACGTCATCGGCGAGGGAAGACCTCGTGTGAATAGATCAAATCCTTTGGTCTGTGTGCAGTGATGCAGAACTGTACAAAAGTTCTTCTGGGTAAGGGAGAGCCAAGTGCGGGCTTAGTACCCTGAGTTGATCCCTGGTATTGCTTATCCGGGATGAAAATCATGAAGGAGGGAATGATTTATGAAACTTTTTTTTGGCTATAAAATACTTTGGAATATTTTTGATATTATTCCAGAGAAGCGCCTTCAGACTGCGTGCGATTCTGAACCCCGGTGTCGACAGAATTAAATTTTCAGTGCGTTGACATTGGGCACGCCAAATAAATAAGATAACTCCTGAACGGTGCTTCATATCAGAGATCCGAGTGTATGGATGGGTCCGGAATGGGGTTTTTACCCTAGGAACGACATAAAACATGTCGGTGCGGGATGTTTGGACCCCTCGCCCGCTACCAGAACTTTAAAATGATAAATTAATTTATTTATTTATTCGTTTAATGGTTAAATGCAAGTATCTATTAAACGGTGGCTTGGATTGGGGAATCAAGGACATTGTTGAGTCAGGAATGTGTCGTTTACCCTGGGATGTGTGTAACTTTCACAGGCGTGGGCCTTCTGTGAAAAACACCACCGAGGAAATTTTTGTAATTTAGCGGCCTCAGTCATTAAATTTTATAACTTTTGAATAGGGCCTATGATTTAAATTCTGAGACCACCATTGCACTCGGAGCATCGTTTATACCCCAAGGGCACCCTATTTTTTGTCTGTGTCGGGAGTGGAGTCGGGGGCTTATCGGGCAGGGAGTTTAAGTGTTTTCAACATAAACACACCCCTCCCTCTTCTTCTTCTTCTTCTTCTTCTAATGGGTAGTGGCAGGTGGTAGCCTACTACCTCTCCTCCTCCATTCCAGCAAGGTAGGAACGGCGAGGCGCGACCACTCCGGCGGGTTCACGGAAAACCGTCGGCCTATGCCCATGAGGAAGGAGGTTTTGTTCCCGTTTTTTAATTCCCACACCAACATTGAACTAGGATTTTAGTGTGAATTGCTTCCTAATCTTTGATCCATTCCCATAGTCACGTAGAGTATGTTCTAAGCATTCCGATGCTTCTTCCGGAATTGAATTATGAGCTCCGAGGTGATCGAAATAGTCCTCCGAAGTTCTGTGGGTTTTTGTTTTTTTTTCGGCATCTGGCGGTTTCCGGCGGCAGGCCGAGGGCGCCGACAGGGCATGGCGAGCAGGGTCGCGGCGCCACCCTGGCGGCGGACCGAGACCCGCGTTACGCAGGTCTCCATGGAAAAAGAGGGCCGGCAATGGCGGCCGGTCGGTGGAGGCGGGCCGCACCATACGGCTAGGACGCGTGTCGGTGCTGCAGAGCGGGTCGGCCGGCGCGGGCCGGCCCGAGCGAGGCAGACCGGCCGGACCGGGCCGGTCTGGCCCAAAGTGTTTTTTCCCACTTGAAAATTCAGACGCCCGTATCTTTTCCTACGGACGTCCGATTTGCATGCTGTCTACGGAAGTGGAACCGTATCGTCGAGGGGAATGTTTTGAGATGGTTTCGGGAAATTTTAATTCTCGGGACTGGAGTTCGGTGGCATGACGCGTACTTTATGTGGAATGGCATTTTCTCAGGGTTTTCTTATCTTGGGCAGCACTGACACATTCAGAGTCCGTTTTGAGCACTGTCAGTGGCGTTACGACCCTGGCGTCATGCCGAAGTTTTCCAGTTTGGTTTTGGGCACTGGAACTAGAGTTGAGGTGTGGGCCACATGGCTCGACTTTTAAGCTGTGAGCAACATTTTGTTACTTTTCCATAGGATTTCCTTTCGAGGCGTATGAGCGTTCGATTTTGGGTGTTTTTCTGAGGGCATCACATTTGCGCAGTCTACCCGCATAAATTCTGCACGATGGTGTGGGCCCTGCGAGGGCCATTTTTGGAGTTGTCAGTGATTTCCAGTTTTTTCACCAGGAGGTCATTTTGGACAAGTGAATAGTTCATCTTGTGTACTTTTTCGAGAGGATCACAATGGTGTGATCCATTGGCAGCGCTTTGCGACCGGGATGCTGGTCCCACGAAGAACCGCTCGTGTGCGGTGCGCCGGAATGCATCTTTTTCTTCGGATAATTGTTTCACTCAAGTAAGCAATCAATCCCGTGTTTTTTCTGAGGGGATCACAGTGGTGTGATCCATTTGTTCAGTTTTGGGATCTTGGGGTGGGCCCCACAGGGGTTGAATATGGTGAATAGTACATTTTTCACTGGTTGACCGTTTTGGGCGAGTAAGTAGTCTATCATGCGTGTTTTTCCGCCAGAATTACAACGGTGTAATCTGTTCAGGCGTCTGGAGCCTCTTATGCAATCTTATTAAATGTGGAAATATGAATGGTGCCCCGGTGGCGGTTCTTCTACCGTGTTTGTAGTGGACCCTTGGTGTGTGAACGTGTGCACTCCTAGGAGAGTGATGTTGGTGGTTAAAGAGATGTTGTTGGTCATTACTCTGCTGTTGAGGTGGAAAGTTAGAGTTGTTACGTTTACGCCTTCGCATTGACGATGGGTGTCGTGTGCACATAGCCTTTTTGGGTGGAGACGTGGCATACTCTTGGAGTATGTGAAATTACTGGGAGGTACATGTTGATGTTTGTGCCTAAGAACGTTTGTGCGCTAGGTTGGGGATGACTTGGGGCCACACGTCCTGTGGGCCCCATGTGCGTGTCGTGTTCTTCTTTGCGTACTTTTGACCTCTCATGACGTAGAGGGTCCCTCTATTCTCGATTGTTGACCAGCAGGGTTTAGTTTCTCCCCTGGCTCTGTGCTCGATGGTTTAGATCTGCAGAGTTGAGTGGTTTCCCCTTGTTTTGTTTTGGAGTCGGGTAGTTGCGCAATACCCACTCCGTATTTGGTTGGCTAGTGTTGTACCATCCAGTAGAGATGCCCAGAGCAGTTCTGGGTTTACCCTCCAGTAGGGCTGGGTATTGTGTTACTCATCAACTTCTTTGGGTTTTCCCTCCAGTAGGGCTGGGCAGTGGGTTGTTCATGGAATTCTCAATGTTTACCCTCTAGAAGAGACTAGACAGTGGGTCACCCGATGACTCTTGAGGGTCTACCCTTCAGCAGGGCTGGGCAGTGGGTTGCCCGTCATCTTGTTTCAGGTTTAAACTCCACTAGGGCTGGGCAGTGGGTCTCCTGTCGACTTGTTCTTGGTTTACCCTCCAGCAGTGCTGGGTAGTGGGTCACCCTTCGACTTATTCCAGTTCTACCCTCCAGAAGGGATGGGCAGTGGGTCGCCTGACGTCTTATTCCAGGTTTACACTCTTGTGGTGTTGGGAAGTGGGTCGCCTGATGATATATTAGGTATTAACCTCCATCAGGGCTGGGCAGTGGGTCACCTGATATCTTATTATGATTTACCCTCAAGCAGGGCTGGGCAGTGTATCGCCCGTTGATATTTTAGACTCAGTCCTTTCTACTAGGCTAGTCTGTCAATTTACTCTGTGACTACCGGAGCAAGACCCTCATTTGTATGGGTTAGTGATGTGACATCTTTGACTTTGAGAATACTTCTCGACTTCAGGGCAGTGACAAGTTGTGGTTCGACATTCCCCAGAACACTCAAGTATGAGGGGTGATTTCCCCACTAAGACGCATCCTTGTGATGCGACCTAAAACCGTACAGGTGAGTCAGTGCCACCCAAAGAGGATAATATCAAGGTGCGGTGATTTGAGCCCCTTGACTTGCAGTTTAGGGCAGACACGTGGGATGATGGGTATCAATGGTGGTTACTTCTAAGACTGTTGGCTACTCACTTTCTTGGGCTGAGCTATAGGATTAAGATCCCCTTACGATCATGTTCAGGTTTCTTGGGAGAGCATATATATATATATATATATATATACCTGGTTCTAGTACCCACTCCTTGGGTTTTTTTTACTCTCCTTCCAGGAGAGGCGAAGACGTGCGGGGTATTCCACATGCTTTCCGTTTCTAATTCTTGTGGTTGGACGAGTCTACTCCCCTACTATAGGTAGAGAAGACTCGACAAGAAGTTCATCTTCTCACTGTTTCCATCTCCTTGTGTTTGGATGGGTCTACTTCCTTTATCTTGTTGGGTTGAGCTGGACTCTTAACTATTATCTACTGCGCTTATTGTTGTACTCCTTTACAATTACCTGTTCAATCTACTTCTCACCATTTGGTACCTTCTTTGTTGCTCCCTCGAGCCTTCGGGGTGTCCTACTGAAGATTTTTTAAACTCACCCCTGCTTGGGCTTTGCCCGCACTTAGCGTTCCCTTGCAGATGACCGATAGGTGGAGCATGAGATCATAAGAGATTAGGATCTTGGGAGCCTGGACCGTGTGCGGTGGTCGGAGTCGAGTTCCGGGTGGGGGACCCTTCCAGCTGTTTTTATTTTGTTTACCTATTGCCGGGTTGTGGCACTTTTTTGGTTGGGCATCTGTTTTGCCATTTTTCTTTTCATTTTACCTCAGCACATTCTTTGTACTGTTTAGAGGTCGATGCACTCTTGTGGTTTATTTATAGCAGTTGGTTCTTTTCTTTTCTTTTTACTCTGCACTTTTTAATTGAGGATGTTGTGTGTGTGTGTACAAGCACTTAGGAAAAGGTCTCCCCGATTAGTTGTGCCTTCATCACTGGTTGCCAGCCCCTAGCCTATGGAGGCGGGCATGGGGTAGTTGTTGCTCGAGCCTAGGTAGGGTCCGATCGTGACATGCCTTGGGCAGGGATGGACATCTTCAACACCTAGTAGGACTTCTAGAGAATACATTTGAATCCGCCCTTAATGAAAGGGAAATCGAAACTGGTTGAATTATAAATTGACATACCCCGAAGGGAAACAGATAAAGGGAAATAAAATCTAGATAACAGTCAATCCAAAAAAATGGGGAAGAAACCCTAAAAAAAACCAAAATAAACCTAAACAACAACGAAGTCAACATACGAGACTTACCCCGCACAACATCGCAGGCACAATGAAGAACACGTCACCAATGACAGAAAAGAGAGGGCCAAGGAAGAAGTGGAATGACATGTGTAGGAGAGATTTTTTTGGGGAGAATAGTGATGAACTAGGTCTATGAGTGGGTAGAGATCGCCGGTGTAGTAGTAGAGGGTGACAAAGAAGTAGGTAGAAAGGAGGCGTAAGGAAGGGTTGGGAATATGTTTTTCATTCTTTTTTCCTATTGTATTAATTTTATTTTTTTCTAAATATTAAATTCAGAAAAAATTTATTCTAAATATAATTTTAATTGTATTCAAAAAACAATAAACATTGGATACAATTTATTTTTCCAAATATTTTATTGTTTAAAAAATTGTTGATTTTATTTTGTTCAAAATATTTACAATATTTAATTGTTAAAAACAACAAAATTTTGTTTGATTAACATATAAATTGTACTTATAATAACTTTTATTTTTATTAAATGAAATATATTTGTTTCGAAAACAGTTAAATAAATGTTTAAAAAAATATTGTTAAATTAATTTTTTGTATTGAGTAAATAATACCTACAGATTTATATTTTGTAAAACAATTGTTGATAATAATGAATAATAATAACATATTGATTTTCCAGTTAAAAATTCATTGGTATTAATATGATAATGTAACAGATTAAATTATTGGTAAAAATATTTTTTTTGTATTAAACATTAATAGAAACTGATATATATAATGGTAGAAATAAATGTTGGTACTAAAATTAAATATTAACAAATTTTAATATTTGTTGCAATTCTTCATTTTTACCGACATATATACCATCTACCGCTAAATTTTTATTGTTATAAGTCACTTTTTTTGAAGTCTATATATGCTATAGGCTCGGTTTGATATTTAGTTAGTAGAGCTTCTAGAGGAGAGATGTTGTAGTACTATGCGCATAGGTGAGATATTTCAGCATGTTGTGGGGCGTGATAGTCATGGCTATTCTTTGACTTACGGATCTTGTGTCCCACAATGTGTTGTTATTATAAAATAGGTGATGGGTGCATGCAGAGACGCAGGGATGTGCTCACAGACTGAGATAGATTATTCCATGCAGGTTATGCAGCATAGTACAGATGAGTAGTTTCAGCAGTTACATACATATTATGAGGAGAAAATATCATAGATGTCAGTACGAATCAATGAAGTGATGACACAGTATCCTGTTGATGGTACACAAGTGGTTCTATAGGTAAAAAATAAAATAAAACATACTCATATTTACATTAATTGATATTATTAAGATACATAATATTTATATATAATGTAGGATCTAGATATTGTTGCGAACATCATCGTGATATTGGTTATCTAGATGAGGATGAACCTCATGCATGAGGTAATTTAGATTAATATGTTAATATCATACATGAATTATGAATTAATAATTATTCCTGAACCATTAGTTCTATTTACACATCTTTGTGTTTTATTGTTTTCATTTATGTGATTTAATTCATTCTTTTAATCTTTACATGATTGCAAATCATGATATATTACATAACACATTAATTTATTAAAATTTATCTTTATTTAAGTTTATTTTTTTCTCTATTTTGGTCTCAAGTGATTGAATATAAAGAACATAAAGTTAGTTAAGTAACAGTGATAATTTATTCATAAGGGGTGGAGGCTACTAAAGCATGGGAATGGGATGGGGGCAGCTGAGGCGGGGGAATGGTATGGGGGATACAGTAGTGGGGTTGATATAGGGGGTGTGGGGGTAGGTTGTTGCAGGGGGAGGGGAGGCTAGGTAAGGGTAGGGGAGGATGGGGTAGGGGAAAGTGGAGGCTGGGGAAGCTTGGGGAGGGGGGTTGTTGTAGAGGGTGTGGGAGGTTGTTGTAGGGGGTAGGAGAGGGGAGGGTGGTCGGGGTAGTGTAAGGGGAGGCTAATATAGGGGTTTGGGGAGGGGAGGGGGACTGTTGTATGGGGCTGGGAAAGTGTAGGGAGGAGGGTAGTGCAGGGGGGGCTAGTTCAGGGGTGTAGCGGTGGTGAGCCACACAGGTTTAACTTCCATGAGAAATATGATAATTAAAGTGAGTAGTATAGTTTGTACCTATGTGAGGTATTGGTCATGTTGCATATTCACACCTGGTTTACTTATGTGAACATCAAGGGTTTTAGGTAAGATTTAATTTCCATTCCCTATGACTTATTCATTATATGTTTTAGGTATAATTCCTTCTAGATCTTCAGCCTTTTAGTTAGGAAATAGGGAACACCAAAAAATACCCCCCCTTAGGATTTGATCCTATTTGAACAAAGAGGATGTAATACTGATGTACAAGTAACACCATTGAGAATTTAATCATTAAATATATTCATTATATACTCTATACTTGACATCAATTGGATTTGTGGTCTAGGTTTGTATCCTATGCAATAAATTCAAATAAGTATGTCATGCGTCCCACACAACCTGGTGTCTCAGACAACTATTGCTCATTATTTTGGTGTGCCTATACACAAAGGATGTGGGCGGTCCCTTTTTCTATACTTTTTGGAATTTTCTATATGAAGAATAGTATTTTTGATGTATTCTTTCGCAATAAATTCACACTATGATTAGGTATGAATTCACCTTTCTGTTTCACAATGCCTTTTAGCACACCAACGTTTTCCATAGGAGTTGTGTGATACTCTTACAGAGGGTTACCCTTATGTGGTAGGCCATGGAAACATATTTGATCAATGTTGATTGAGAGGATAACAATAACGATATGACTTTCATGTTGTGAATTAGTGATCTTTATTGCATGATTTTTTTACACATGGTTCACATGCCTAAATTCATTACGTGATACAATTTTAACTTATAAAAGTTTTTAATCAAGGATTTAGGAAAGCCACTTGGGTGGGGTAAAGATGGAGTTTGTCTTTTATGTCCCCTATGATTATTACCCAAACTAATATTTTTTCTAAAAATATTTAATTTTATATTAAAATTTTGTCTATGAAAAAACCATGGGTGTTTATTTATATATTTCTGATGGTTGATCCTATAATTCTGATTTTAGATAATTAGTTTTCTAGTTGCATCTAGGAGATAAACATGGATGTTGAACCAAATACATTGAAAATGATCACCTCATAATATTGAAATCTAGAAAGACATTAGATCCAAACTTTCCTTAGCTATCCATTATTGAATAAATTTTTTAATATTAATCTGACGGTCAAAACCAACTAAATTACATCTGAATTTTATGAAATCAGAAGAAAAAAATCATATATTGAATTTTCAAATGGTCGAGTAGATGGAATGTCAATCAGAGGTGTTGTATTCCCGTGATGACGGAAAATGCACTTTTAGTATCATAAAACATCACAACACATGTTTAATGGTAAGATCCATATAAAAAAAACTCCAAATTACTTTAAATAACAAAAATTTATATTATTATTATTCGTGATGTGTAATAGTAGACATAACATCAATTGGATGTGTGGTCTTCCCAAAATTACCGAATATGCGGGTTTTAAAGTTTTGATGCCCTTTAAAAAGGTGTGTCTGGGGGTCAATATCATCTGAATGACATATGAATTCTGTGAAATTAGAAAAAAAAATATTAGAGTGAATTTTGGAATGGTCAAGTAGATGAAATTTCAATTGGAGGTTTCGGTTGCTTAAGAAGACCAAAAAACACACATTTAGTGTCATAAAACAACAAAACATGTTTTTAACGGTCAAATCCATATATAATGACCTCATAGTGAAATGAAATAATAGGAAAATAATAATATTATTTTTATTGATGTGTACGAGTAGATGGAACATCAATCAAATGTGTGTTCTGCTCATAACTACCAAATATGTAAGTTTTAAAGGTTTGACCCCCTTTAAAAGGGAACATCTGGGGGTCAGAACAAAACAAAAAACCTCCAAATTCTGTGAAATTAGACGAAAAAATCGTACAGTGAAATTTGAAATGTTTAAGTTGAAGGAACATCAATCAGAGGTTTATTTTTTCCGATATGACTGAAAACCCACTTTTACTGTCATAAAACACCAAAACACACGTTTAATGGTCAGATCTATAGACAACAACTTCAGAATTGATTGAAATCATAGAAGACCCATATTATTATTATTTTTGATGTGTATGAGTTGAAAGAACATCAATCAGATGTGTGGTCTTCTTGGGAAAAAATCAAATATTTGGGTTTTAATGGTTTCTCACCCTTTAAGAAGGTGCGTCTGGGGGTCAAAACCATCCGAACAACATCTGAATATCATAAAATCACACGAAATCAACAATAGAGTGAATTGTGAAATAGTAGAGCATACTGAAACATAAATTGGAGGTGTCATTTTCCCTGGAGGACCAATAATGAATTTTAGTGTCATAAAACACCAAAACACGCATTTACCAGTCAGATCCTTATCTAATGGCCTCAAAATGACTTGAATTCATAGGAAAACCATATTATTATTATTTGTGATGTGTATGAGTAGATATAACATCAATTAGATGTGTGGTCTTCCCTGAACTACCAAATATATGGGTTTTAAATATTTGAGACACTTTAAAAAGGTGTGTTCAGGGGTCAAAACCAACTGACTGACCTAAAAAAGCCATGAAATTAGACAAAAATTATCATAGAGTGAATTGTGAAATGGTTAAGTATACAGAATATCAATCAGAGGTTTTATTTTTTCAGGATTACTGAAAACATACTTTTAGTGTCATAAAACACCAAAACACACATTTAATGGCCAGATCCATATTAAATGACCTCAAAATGACTTTAAATCACAAGACAACCATCTTATAATTATTTATGATGTTTATGAGAAGATGGAATGTAAATTGGATGTGAGGTCTATCTAATATTACTGAATATGCGGGTTTTAAAGGTCTGAAACCTTTTAGAAATGTGTGTCCGGGGTTCAAAACCAACTGAATGACATCCGTATTCGATGAAATAACATGAAAATAATTGTAGATTGGTTATTTGAAATGGTGTAGTAGACAGAACATCAATCGGAGGTTTCATTTTTCTGAGATGATCGAAAATTCACTTTTAGTGTCATGAAACAACAAAATGTGCATTTAACTGTCAGATCCATCACTAATGACAACATAATGACTTGAAATCACATGAAACCCATATTATAATTATTCTTTATGTGTAAAAGTATAAAAAATGTCAATTAGATGTGTAGTATTCCCAGAACTTCTAAATATGTGGGTTTTAAAGGTTCGATGCCTATTAAAAAGATGTGTATGGGGGTCAAAACCAACTGAACGACCTTTGAATGCCATGAAATCAATGAAAATAATATTTTATTGAATTGTAAAATGTTCTAGAAGATAAAACATCAATCGAAGGTGTCATTTTCTTGAGATGACCAAAAACAAACTTTTAGTGTCATAAAACACCAAAAAATCACGTTAAATGATCAGATCCATAGCTAACGACCTCATAATGACTTAAAATCATAGTAAAAACATATCATTATTAATCATGATGTGTAATATTAGATGTAACATATATCAGATGTGTGGTATACTCAGAGCTACCTAATATGTGGGTTTTAAAGTTATGAAGCCCTTTAAAAAGGAGTGTTATGGGCTCAAAATCAAATGAACGACCTCCGATTTCCATGAAAATAGACAACAAAAATTATAGAGTGAATCATTAAGTGTTCAAGTATATATAATGTCAATCATAGGTGTTGTTTTCCCGATATGACCAAAAACGTACTTTTAGTGTCATAAAACACCAAAACATCTATTTAATGGTCATATCTATAGAAAAAGACCACCAAATAAATTCAAATCATAAGAAAACCATCTTATTATTATTATTGATATGTACTACTAGATGGAACATCAATCAGATGTGTGGTCTTCCCTAAACTACCGAGAATTCGGGTTTTAAAGGTTTGATGCCCTTTAAAAAGGTGCATCTTGGGGTAAAAACCAATCGAATGACATCCGAATTCTATGAAATTACACGAAAAAAATCATAGAGTGAGTTGTGAAATGGTTGAGCAGACAAAATGTCAATCAGAGGTGTTTTTTTTCAAGGATGACTGAAAATACACTTTTAGTGCCATAAAATACCAAATCATGCGTTTAACAATTAGATCCATAGCAAATGACCTTCGTATGACATAAAATAATAGGAAAACAATTTATTATTATTTTTGATGCTACAAGTAGTCATAAAATCAATCAGATGTGTGGTATTCCTAGAACTACTGAATATGATGGTTTTAATGGTTTAACGCCCTTTAAAAACATGTGTCTGGGGGACAAATCCAACTGAATGACCTCTGAATTCCATAAAGTCAAACGACAAAAATCATAGAGTTAATTGAGAAATGGTCTAGTAGACATAACATCAATCAAAGGTGTCATTTTCCCAAGATGGCCAAAAACTCACTTTTAGTTTCATAAAACACCAAAATGCATTTTTAATAGTTAGATCTATAGCTAACGACCTCCAAATGACATGAAATTATAGGAAAATGATCTTATTATTTATCATAATGTGTAAAAGTAGATAGAATATCAATCGGATGTGTGGTATCCTCAGAACTACTAATTATGTTGGTTTTAAAGTTTTGATGCTCTCTAAAAAGTTGTGTTCGGGGGTCAAAACCAACCAAACAACCTCTTAATTATATAAAATAATAAAAAATCAATAATATAGTGAATTATGAAATGGTCAAGCAGAGATAACATCAATCGGGGGTGATGATTTCCTAAGATGACCGAAAACACACGTTTAGTGTCAAAATACACCAAAACGAACGTTTAATGGCCAGATCCATAGAAAATGACATCTGAATGACTATAAATCATAGGAAAACCATATTATTATTGTTTTTGATGTGTACGAGTACACAGAACATCAATCTAAAATGCAGTCTTCCAAGAAATACTAAATATATGAGTTTTAATTGTTTTATATTGTTTAAAAAGGTGTGTTTGGGGGTCAAAACCAAATAAACGACATCTGAATGCCATGAAATCAAACGAAAACAATCATAGTGTGAATTTTGAAATATTCAAGTAGAAAGAACATCAATATGAGGTGGTGTTTTCTAGAGATGGCCGAAAATTCACTTTTAGGAAAATCATATTATTATAGAAAAAGGCCTCCTAATGACTTCAAATCATAGGAAAATCATATTATTATTTTTGATGTGTACGAGCAGACATAACATTAATTCGATGTATGGTCTACCTAAAACTATATAGTATGCAGGTCTTAAAGGTTTGATTCCCTTTACAAAGGTGTGTTTGATAGTAAATACCAACTTAATTACATATAAATTCCATGAAATCAGATAACAATAGTTGTAGAGTGAATTAAAAAATTGTTGAGTGGACAGAACATCAATCATATGTTCTATTTTCCCAGAAAGACCAAGAAAACACTTGTAGTGTCATGAAACACCAAAATGGATGTTTAAATATTAGATTTATAGAAAAAAACCTATGAATGACATGAAAAAATATGAAAATAATCTTATAATTATTCATGATGTGTGTAATGATTCTACATGTCAATCAGATGTGCAGACTACTAAAAATGATAGAAAAAGCGGATTTAAATTTTTTAATAATTATTATAAAATATTAATATATTTTCAAAATAGAATAAATTATATCTATTGTACTATTATTTCATTTAAATATATGTTATTTAATTTCAATTATTAATTAGAATATTTTTTATATACTAATTATTCTTTAAAATATTATCATGCAGTTTTATTCGATGATGTATTTAGAGCTTGGAAGATGTAAAGATGAAGAGATTTTTTGTTGTATTTTATCTAATATAGTGTTTTTTATAATGATATTGTGATTTTTTTTAAAAAAATTCCTATATCAGACACCATTTGGAAATCGCTATAGGTATTTCAGGTTTGAGATATAACGACCACCATTTGGCACTCTCTATAGGTGATCACGACATGAGCTATAGTGACTGCCAAACAGCGGTCGCTACAGCTTAACATGGTATGGTCTATAGTGATTTCCATTTAGTGTTCCTTATATGTCCTCTCTATCTTCTCTATAGCATCTTCCAAATGGAATACGCTATAGAAAAAAATGACGAGCCTAAAGAATCCACTATTTGGAAAACGCTATGCAGCCACTATAGGCCTTTCACAATAGATTTTTTGGTCCCTAAAATCATTTTTTTCTAATTGTGGGAGATTATTTTATTTAGAAACATGTTATGGGATGTTGATCCAAATATTTTATCATTCACATCTCCTATACTTCCTTCAAATTAGGATATATCAGAAATTTTTGTGAGGATTAATCTCTTTTAAACTACTCTATTTGGAACAATTGTTTCTAAATAGGTTTGTCACTTCTCTTTTAGAAAGTGAAATCATTCCATATACACTTTAATCATTTCTTATGGTGTTTATATTAGATTTTGGTTGTGTTTATAGGATCTATGGATCATTTTATGACTATTCTCTAATCCTTTTTAGATCTTTTCTGTGATCATCTTCTAGTGGTCGGTTCTTATGTTTGTTATGGTGTGGGGCATGAGATTCTTGATTTATGTGTTAATATAACCTATATTCCAACCATTTTTATTTTTTAAACTCAATTATAAGATATGATAATTGATGATAGGGTCTTTGTTTATTTTTCTTGCATTATATTCCCTTTTAAGTGCGTGAATCCTATCATAGTTAGTGTGTGACGTTTGTTTGAGGTAGGTGGATTCATCTCTAGCCTTTTTTATATAATCCATTGATTCTCTTTATTTTATAAACATTTTCCAAATTAATTTTAATGATCTTGGAAATTATTGGTTATGTATGTAAATTTGTTTTTGATAAAAGAGGGGTTTCACCTTCTTTTTGTAAAAGAAAAAGTATTTTCAAAGCATTGTGAAATGAATTGATAAATGGATTTTCAACTAATACTTTTGATGGAAAAAAATTATAACTATTTATTGAAATTTTAAATCCCATTTGAGATTGATTTGATATTCAGAAAATGGGAGGCTTCATTACTTATATGGAAGGTGTAGTATTGGGCCTCGTCTATTGGTATTGTAAGGGAGTTCACTTTTTGTGGTGTTCTTATGCTCTCAGATCACATATTTTTTGGATCTATGAAATATTGACCCTAAAAATTAACATATATCATTACCTAATTTTAAGCATAATAAAACATCTTATTACAATCCAAGGATCGTAATGTCTAGTGTCTTGGAATACTAGGAACATAAAACTGAAAACATGGGACTAAATAAAACAATTGTTTATTTAATATTCATAAATAGATTCTAACTTCCCTTGTGATCAAACATCATCATAGGATAACATAGGTATAACATGATAAAAGGGATGATCTAAATTCCCAGTAAAGTAATAATCATAATAATAAAGCTTTAGCACATGGGTTCATAAGCATGAGATAGTGATATAAAATTGCATGGAACATATAGAATCATAACATATAAACATGGTATAATATAAACATGGATTCATAATTATGTAGAAGAAACCTAAAATATGACTTTATCATTAGTCAATTTTTTTACATATAGAGGAGCAAAAATCAAGGTTAAACACTAGACCATTGCACATAGTTGCACGATTCTAGGCTAACCGCCAAGACCATTGCACATAACGTATCAATAGACTCAACTTTACCCAATGCATTAGAGTGCTATTTGGTCACACCCATCGTAACATGTTCATGAATATGTCTTACACATATATAATCATACATAATAAATCATAGTTAAACATAATGTTACTAATGGAAATAAATGGTTATCATAATCATGTCATAAAGCATAATAAATGGGTGTATCATACAAGTTTCCACAAAAGAAAGTAATTAAAACATACATGGAAATTTATAAGGGAAAATAGAAATATATAATAGTACGTTATTTTAAATAGAATTCACAACATTTGATAAGATTATTTAATAAATTTTTTCATTAAATCATTTTAGTGTGGTTTTAAGAAAAATTCTAAAGAGAATTTAAAATATAAATGGGAATAATATTTTATATAAATCCATAAATCAAAAGAGATGTTTTCCGTAATAAATATTATGATTTTATAAAAACATTTGTGTCTTAAAACATATAATGTAGTTCACTTTAAATTGGGTAAGAATTCAGAAAGTTCCCTTAAATTGGGTTTGCTTATCGAGAAGTATTGAGGAGTGAATCATTTAAAACCAGGTATATCCCCAAAATATAATGATTAATGGATCTTGATTCATGAATTTGGAGAATATACAAGAAAATTATATTATGTACATAAAAATAAAAGATAAATTAATTTGGGTATAAATAAAGATTGAGAAACCTAATGGAATAAAGCATCTTCAGGTAGAATCCCTTACCTTAAGTCTAAAGGTGTTCTTCCCTTGATCTTAATGACGTGGATAAACAAATTATATTGATTAATTAATATTTCAAGAACCTAATATTCATTTAATTTATTATTCATTTAATTTATTTATTATAACCTTATAAACTTCATTCATATCTTTTTGATGGGATAAGATGTTCAATTTCATTTTTTGGGAGAATTTGTTTCCTTGGTTTTTAAGATTGGTTTAATTATATACATGTAAGGATAAATATGTAAGATTAGAATGGTTGTATAGAATTGAAGTTATATTTTTTAGTTAACATCTAGAATATTACATGGTTGTAAAATTCATTTTGTTATTTGGAGTGAAGATGAATCATTATATAAAACTTTAATGATAACCATATTGGTTAATTTAAAGTTTTTTATTACATCCAACTAATTTTTCTTTATAAATTAATATCAAATATAAAAAAGATTCCAAAAACATAAATTAGAAATAATAAATATATTACAATCTATTTTAACTATCAAAATGGTTTGATGACCAGATTTGAAGATGGTAAGAGAAATTGAAAACCTTTCATCCTTGAATTTGATAAGTTAACACATCTTAGATGGTGTTTTCATTTCTAGTATAAAGGGGGGGGGGGAAGAGAGAAGATGATGAATTATTCTATTATCATAAAAACTACTCCAGTATATTTAAGGTAATGGAGTTATCATTACATTTTTTTGAAAGGTGGTGAGTAAAGAAAAATAAAAAGAATAGAACTTGAACGAAAATAAAAGAAATGAAAAGAGAAAACCTCTTTAATATATCTTCCTTGAGAACCTATTTAGGGGAGAGGATTTGGTATTTTTAAGAGATCAAGGGATTATGGACGTGGGATAGTGTATTAAAGAAATATTTGAGTAGAATTTGGACTCGGAATAATGCTTGAGAGTAATGAAGAGAATAGGGGTGAAGGTGGTTTTTATAGTGGTGGAGAGGAGGGGTTTCCAATTATTTTATTCATTAGTTAAATATTTTTTCTCAAGAGTATGAATAGTATTGATTATTTTGACCAAAAATAGTAACATGAGAATGTGATTTCTAAACAATGGACATTTATATAATCCATGACTCATGAAAGATGCAGAAATTCAGTTATTTAACATTTATCATAAATTCTTATATTTTACTGTTCACCAAAAATTCACGAATTTTAGATAAATACCAAAAATCCACCCCAACAATTTTTTGTTGTGTATAGTTAAAAAAGAAACTCCATTTTATGAAAATAATTTAGTAAATACTAGAAAATTAAATTTTAATTAAAATCGTAATTTACTTGAAAGATGAAAATTTAAAAATTTAAATCGCTTTTCTAACACTATGAAAATTTAATTAACGTCTCGTAAAAATATCTTATAATAATAATTCATAAAATTAATTTTTTATGAGTAAAATTTATGAAATTAATTTTTGTTTTAAATTATAAAATTAATCCTTAAATTCTAATTAAATATAAATGACTTACAAAAATACGAAATCTTAATTAATAATTTTTAAAATATTTACTTACTTATACTATGATATATTTATATCATATTATTACTTATATAATGGATAAATTTTATTTATACTTTCATTAGTGAGGTTACTATTAAATTGGTCAGTTTACTATTCATAATGTTCAAATTGCTATTTCAAAGGTCAAGTTACTATTGCATCAGTATACGTTCCTTAACATCTAGAGATACATTTTTTCTCCCTCATTATTAATTTATAAGGATAATATTGTCATCTATATTGAATATTATGTGATTATACTATAAGGACTATTTATAAGAATAGAATTTCGTTGGTAAAACATTGGGTCATTACATTCTACCCCCCTTATGAAATTTCCCCTTTTTAATTTCATTTTACAGTCCAAGCTGTTAACAGGTGTGGGTATTTATCCTTCATTCCCTCCTCCAGTTCCCATGTTGCCTCTACTTACTTATGTTTCCTCTATAGTACTTTTACCAGGTGAGTAGTCTTATTTTGTAGAGATTTATCTTTATGATTCAAGATCTTCACTGGGTTCTCCTCGTAAGAAAGATCATTTTCCAACTATACCATCTTTGAAGAGAGTACATGTGAAGGGCCGAATATGTACTTAATTAAGAGGGACACATGGAATATATCATTTACATTATAATTGGTAGGTGGATGTGCTAGTTGATAGGCCGCATCTCTAATACGTTCAAGAATATTTAGGGACTGATGTACCTGGGACATAGTTTTATTTTTTCCCCAAAACTCATGACATTCTTTCATGGGGATATATGGAGGTATACCATGTCTCCAAATTTAAACTCATGGACTCATTGACGATTGTCTCCATAACTCTATTGTCATCTTTGGGCTTCCGTGAAATTTTGTTTAATGGTTTCCCCCTTATCCACCATTTATTCTACCATTTCTGGTCCTATAATATTATGATCACTAAATTCATTCCAACACATTGATGTTCTACACCGTCTCCAATAAAGGGATTCATATGGTACCATTTGGATGATGGAGTGGAAACTGTTGTTGTGGGAGAATTAAACTAGTGGTAGATATTGGTCCCATCCTCCTTTGAATTCCGTAAAACCTTATCTCAACATATCATTGAGTGTATGAATAGTTTTCTAAGATTAACCATCATTTTGAGGATGATAGGATGTCCTGAATTCCAACATAGTGGTTAGAGCATGTTGGAGACTTTTCCATAACTTCGAGGTGAATCTAGGATTTTGATCAGATAAAATTGATAGTGGTACTCCATGCGGCCTTTACACATCTTTGATATATACTTATTCAAGTTGATATAATAATTATCCCTTTCAAATTTTGATAACGTGTGATGTCTTTTTAATACGATCCATAATGACCCATATAGAATTGTTTCCTTTGGATTCCCATGGAAGTCCAGTGACAAAGTCCAGGGTAATGTCCTCCCAATTTCCTGTTGTTATGGGAAGTGGTTTCCTCATCCCATTAGACTTTTATCTTTCAGCCTTGACTTACTGACATACCAGGAACATTGATGATATACTTTGTGATCACCATATTCATATTATTTTACCAATAGTTCTCTCAGAGATATTGATACTTCTTTGTGCTCCTTGGGTGAATTGATAAGGTTGAGCTATGTTGATAATTTAGAAGCACATTGATTATCTCTGGATTAGATGGTACACATAATCGTAACCCAAATCTTACAACCCCTTCCTCATCAATCTTGAACTCAGAGGATTTCCCATTTCTAATAGCTTCCACCCTTTTCATAATTTCTACACCATTTCTTTGAGCATCCTTTATTTTCTCTGTGGGGGATGGTTGAGCAATAATTTATGAAATGATTTATGATTTTCCTCCCTTAATTATTCCAATTTCGATCCTCTAAAAATCTTAGAAGATTGGAACCTTTTAAATTCTACTCATTGATAAAGATGCATGATCCTTTCTACTTAGAGCATTTGACACCTTATTTACCTAACAAGGATGGTAGTGGATTGAGCAGTCATAATCCTTGCTGAGATCTAACCATCTTCACTGGTGCATATTAATATCTTTTTGTGTGAATATATATTTGATACTATTTTGATAAGTATGTATCTCACAATTCTCCCCATAGAGGCAATGCCGCCATATTTTCAATGCAAAGATCATAACTGCCAACTCCAGATCATGTATGGGAGAGTTTTGTTCATTTATTTTCAGTTAACTTAAGGCGTAGGATGTCACTTTATCATTTTGAATTAGCACACACCCTAATCCCTTCATTAAAGAATCCTTATACACTACAGAAATTTCTACTCTTATTAAGACTGTATGTATTGGCATAGTGATAAGACTCATATAAAGATCCTTAAATCTTTCATCACATTCTTTAGTTCAAAAGAACTTCACTCCCATCCATGTCATCATGGTCATTGGGTTTGATATCCATGAAAATTTCTTCAAAAATCATCAGTAATACCCCGCTAGACCAAAGAATCTCCGGATCTCTGTTGCAGATGTTTTCCTAGGCCACTCTTCAATTACCTTTGTCTTGGAAGGGTCTAGAGATATCCATTTGTTCGTGATAACAAGCCCCAATAATGATACTTCCTTTATTCAGAACTCATATTTATTGTACTCTTCATATATTTTCTCCCTTCGCAAATTCTTTAGCACAATATTCAAATGCTCATTTTTCTCCTCCTTACACTAGGAGTATATCGGAATATCATCAATAAAGAATACCACAAATTTTTCAAGGTAATATAAAAGGAATCTAGTCATTAAATCCATGAAATTTGTTGAAGCATTTGTGAGTCTGAAGGGTGTCACTATGAACTCAATGTGTCCATACCTCGTTCAAAAGGCAGTCTTGGGAATATATTTCTTCCTCAAATTTTAATAGTGATATCCCGACCGAAGTTCCACCTTAGGGAAATTAAAATCCCCATGATGTTTATCAAACAAGTCATCTATCGGAGGCAGGGGACACTTATTCTTTATCGTTATTTTATTATGCTCATGATAATCAATGTATAGGAACATTGAACCATCATTCTTCTTGATAAAGAGGATTGCTGCTCCCCATGGGGAATCACATAGACATATTAAACCCTTTTCCAGATTCTCTTGTAACTGCTTCTTTAGATCTTCCAGATCAACAATGGCCATTATATAAGGTGTCTTTGATATAAGAAGAAATAAAGGAAAACATTCAATAAATAACTCAACCTCTGAATCAAGAGTAAGACCATAAAATTCTTCAGGGAATACATCAGTTTAATCCATCATGATATGCATGTCTTCGAGCATGATTCTCTCTGTTGTCTCAATCATTTGAGACAGAAATGATTTATAATAAGGTAGTAATATCCATACATAAGATAGTGATTCTAAATGAGATTCATCATCCTCCTTTGTAATGTATTGGAGGATTCTCTAGGATATGAAGAGTGATATCCCTTTCCTGATATTTAATGTTTTCTTTGTATAAAGATAGCCAATCCATTCCCAAAATATAAACAAACTCCACCAATGTAAGTGTAACAAAATTTTATGGGAGTTTCAGTCCACAAACATTTACCTGGGTGGAGTTATAATCACTGGAAGCAATAATTTCCCCATTCTCTATTCCCACATATAACTCAGCCTCTAAATTTTGAGGTCGTGTTTGAAAAGTTATACTAAACTTGAAAGATATGAATGAATGTGTAGAACAATAATCAAATAATAAATTTTATATTCATGAATGAATAACTAATGTACCTGCCACCACATCATTTTCTAACTCTATCCCAGTAGTAGTAATAGCATAATCCCTTCCTTGTTTCCTTGGATATTGTTGTTGATTTCCTCTAACAATCCTTGGCTTAGGGAAATTGTTCACATAATGTCCATGTTCCTTGCAGTTGTAACACTACAATACAGGTTGAGTGTTGATATAAACCTTCCTTTCTTATTGCATGTTAGTGGGATTATTCATTTCCCTTCAGAAGTTATTTTCTATATGTTCCATCATTCCATATTTCAAGCAATTCCTAGTTCTGTTTAGATAGTTCCTGGGATTCCTCTTCCCAAAATTTTGACATGTAGGATGTCATATCTTCTTTCTATCATGGGATTTATTTGTCAAACCATCCATATTGGACCCTATTTTCTTCTTTTTCTCACCAATCCCATGAGACCATTGAGAGTCTTTGATCCTCATTTCAACCTTGAGGGAAAAATAGACAATCTCCTCATAACTGTGGAAGTATTAAATCACAAAAACTTTTTATAGACTCAACTATAGTCCACTAAAGAATAGACCCACCTTTCTTTTGGTGTTCATGACAATGTTGGTGGAATATCTTACAATCCTTGTGATGTTTTCTTCATACACCCTAATGTAATCATTTGTATACTACTTAAGTTTAAGGAACAATCATTCCATGTTGAGATGGATTTTTTGCGGAAAAAATATATTAAAAAACAATTTTATTGAATTCCTACCAATACAAGGAATCAATTTCCTCTTTGGACTTTGTATTCCTAAATAGTTTCCATCACTGAACAGTTTCCCCATCAAAATGATATACCGCCAGCAAGAATTTATCTTTTTTGAAGAACTCGAGGATAGAGAATATCATTTCAATGGAGTTAATCCACTATTACGTGAGGATGGGATTAGAAGATCCACTAAACATGGGGGGCATTTTACGCATGAAGGATTCGATGAAAAATTTGTCTTTCCTTGGAGGAGGAGGTAATTCCACATGATTCAAGTTATAATTCATAACTTGATCCAGTTGAGAAAGTACTAAAATTATGTTTTGATCACCCCTTCCCATCATGTTTGGAATATCATTAGGGAAATTGTCACATTTCCAATCACATTTATTGTTGAAATGTGTTCTTCTATTTCCTACCATTAACTAAGATAAAGAACATACAATTAGGGGGATTGAAGACTTATTTAATAATCATAAAAGGTAACATTGAACATAAAAGGATAAACTTGTAAAAGAAAATTATATCCTAACTTGTGATTCCCTAGGTTTAAATCTAGGTTATCCTTGATCAGTTTTTTAACTTATATTATTATGGGTTATTTTTTCCTTAACAAATGATCATACCGAGCTTATGAATTTACTAAATAATATCCCCTAGGAGTGTCAAACAAGGAGTGAAGAAAGTCTCGTTGTCATGCACTAGTTCATGTTCAAGTCTATCACAAATCGGTGTTTTTGGATTTTACCGTTAGATACATATATTCTATAGCCATATCTAATTTTTTGTATCCAAATAGGGATGTATTTTCTTGATAAACCACTTACTCTATACTTGCCAAAATTTAGGGATGTTTTCTTATATGTAGTCTTGTACCTAAGGTTCTTAAGTGTTATATTCCTAATCCCATAAAATACTTAGACCATCCTCTAACAACAAATATAGTGATTCTATTCTTTTAAACATATCATTAACTAATTTTAAGAATAATAAAACATCATATTACAATCCAAGGATAATTAATTCTAGTGTCTTGGAATACTATGTACATGATACTGAAAACATGAGACTAAATAAAACATTTCATTAATTAATATTCATGAAGAGCTCCAAAATTCCATTATACTCATACATATTCATAGAATAACATGGGGATAACATGAAAAAAGGGATGATCTAAAATGATCGTAGTGGAATAATCATAATAACAAATATTTAGAACATGGGTTAGAAAGCATGGAATAATGATATAAAAAGGCATGGAACATATAGAATCATTACATATAAAAATGGTATCCTATAAAAATGGAGTCATAATGATGTGGAAACAATATAAAACATTAATATAGCATGATTCAAGTCTCATTTCACATATAGGATCACAATTCAAGGTAAACCACCAATACCGTTTCACATAGTAGCATGAGTCTAGGATAATCACTAAGACTGTTGCACATAACGTCTCATGAGACTCAACATTACCCATTTAATTAGAATGATATATAGGTGCACCCATCATAACATGTTTATGAATATGCTTTCCACATATAGAATCAAACATAATGAATCATATATAAATATAATGGTACCCATGGAAATAAATGGGTATTATAATCATGTCATAAAGATTAATAAAGGGGCGTATCATACAAGTTTACAAGAAAGAAAGGAATTAATAAATATGTATAAATTTATAAGGGAAATAGGAATATATCATGTTAATTTATTTCAAACATAATTGATAACATCTAAGAATATTATTTAAGAAATTTTGGCATTAAAACATTGTAGTGCGGTTTGAAAGAAAATACTAAAGATCATTCAAAATAGAAAAGGGAATAATATTTTATACAAAACAAGAAATAAACCAAAAAGGTTTCCATAATAAAAATAATTATTTTATAGAAATGGTTTTTGAATAAAACAAATGATATGGTGCACTAAAAATTGGGTAAGAATTCTGGAATTTCCCTTAAAACGGGTTTTCTTATCGGGAAGTATTGAGGAGAGAATCATTTAAAACATGTATATAACTAAAATATAATAATTAATAGATATTGATAAATGATTTTTGAGAATATAAAAATCATTTATAATATGTACGTAAAAAAATATAACTTCATTTGGGTAGAAGGAAAGATAGAGCAATCCGAAGGAATAAAGGAGGTTTGGACAGAATCCCTTAGCTTAAGTCTGAAGGTGTTCTTACCTTGATCTTAATGTCTTGTATAATCAAATTAAATTAATTAAATAATATTTCTAGAACCTATTATGAATTTAATTTATTTATTACAACATTATTAAGTTCATTCATGATCATTTTTATGGGTTAAGAGGTTCAATTTCATTCTTTGTGAGCGTTTGTTTCCTTGGTTTTCATGATTGTATACATATATACTTGTATGGATAAATATGTAAGATGAGAATGGTTACATATAATTGAAGTTGTATTTTATTAGTAAGAATATAGAATACTACATGGTTATAATATTCATTTGGTTATTTGGAGTGAAAATGAATCATTATATAAAACTTTAGTGATAACTATTTTGGTTAATTGGGAGTTTTTTATTACATCGAACACATTTTTCTTTGTAAATTAATATCATGTGTAGACAATATTTAAAAAACATAAATTATAAACAATACATATATTATAGTCTATTTCGACCATAAAAACAGTTTCACGACCAGAATTGAATATGGTAATATAAATTGAAAACCTATTATCCTTGAATGTGATAAATTAACACATCTTGGATGGTGTTTTCATTTCTAATATAAAAGGACGAGAAAGGAGAGATGATGATGAATTATTCCGTTATCATAAAAACAATTAAGTACATGTAAGCTACTGGATTTAACATAACATTTAGATGATAGGGGGTCAGTAATGAAGAAGAAAAGAATGGATCTTGAATGAAAATAAATGAAATGAAAAGATGAATTTACCTCTTCAATTTATCTTCCTTGAGAACCTCTTTAAGGGAGAGGATTTGGTATTTTGACGAGAAAATGGGCTTCTAGATTTGGGATATGGGATTATGGAGATATTTGAGCATAATTTATACTAGTAACATTGATTGAGAGGAGTAAAGAGAATTGGGGGGGGGTGGTTTTTATAATGGAGGAGAGGAGGGGTATCCCATTATTTTAATTATTAGTTTAATGTTTTTTCTCAATAATATGAATAGAATTGATTATTGTGACCAAAAATAGTAACTTGATCATGTGAATTTGAAACAATGGCCATTTACATCATCCATTACTCAAGAATCATGCAAAAATTCATTTATTTGGCATTTATAAAATATTATCGTATTTTACTATTCACCAAAACTTCATGTATTTTAGAAAAATACCAAAAAATCACCCCAACCATTTTTCAATGTGTAGAATAAACAAATTAAATTCATTTTAGAAAAATTATTTCTTAAATATGATAATTTTAATTATTTATTAAAATCATAATTTTCTTGAAAAATACCAATTTTAAAATTAAAATTACTTTTCTAACACGTTGAAAAGTTAATTAAGGTCTTTTATATTTATCTTATAATCATAATTCATAAAAATAATTATTTTTCAATAATTTTTACTAAAATAAATTTTATTTTAAATTATTAAATTAATCATAAAATTGTAATTAAATATACATGACTTAAAAAAATACCAACACATAATTATTAATTTTTAAAATATTTAATTACTTATACTATTATATATTTATATCATGTTATCATTTATAAGATGGGTAGAGTTTATTAATACTTTTATTTGTGATGATACCATTCAATTGTCTATTTTATTATTCATAATGGTCACATTACTATTCCAAATGACAAATTACTATTTCATCGGTATACGTTATTTAACTTATATAGATTCCCTTTTCATCACTAAATATTCATTTATAAAGAATTTATTATGTTCTATATTTAATATAATATGATTATACAATAATAAATATTTATAAGAAGGTAATTTTATTGATAAAACATTGGTTCGTTATATATGACATGATTAAATTTTTTTGGAGTTTTCTTTTTGGGGTGTTCTTATGTTCCCTAAACATTGTTGAATTAGTATTTGGGACTTTATGTGCACGCTATTCATTAATTGATATTTAGGTATGAGTTACCTTGCTAGCCTGAACTTATGTTAACCTTGGAGAATTTTCCTTTGTGTGATAGATTTATACTACTTGGTTTGATATGACATGATACATGGTATGATTTATGAAAATGTTATTTGGAAATATTCATTGAAACTATTTTACCAGGATTTGTGAATGATTTGCGAAAGGGGGAACTATTTGCCATGTTTTTGATGTAAAATTGTTTAACTATATTTCATGCCTTATTATCTTTTTATATGAGAATATTTTTATTTTTATATAGACACATGATATGAGACACCTGGGTGGGATATTATTGATCCTATTTAGGTCACACCCTACACACTCCCTTAGGGGTGTGAAAACCTTGTATTTTCTTATAATGTAGGTGATTGAAGGAAATTCTTGTGAGGCAGTGAGGTTTTCTTCATATGGTTATGCATGTCTAGTGGTGAGATGGTGAAACATAATCCACACTTATCACATAAAGGTTTTTTATATTTTTTGTAGTTCTTTTTGGTTTTCATTGGACATGAACTTTGGGTTTTGAGATGGATAATTTTGGGTTGTATCACTTCCATTTTAATTCATTGATTATAACATATTTATTTTATGGTTTTAACAATTAATTACATGAATATTGTTTAAAATTAGTCTGAAATGTTTTCATCTAGTTGTTTGACGAACATGTATTATTTGTCATCTCATGGAGATTAGGAACGCCCTTCAAGTCTTGCCACGGTATGATTCGATGCCTTGTCAAATGGGTATTTGGGTCAAGATGTGAAAATTTGGTATCAAAGGGAGGTATTTCCTAAAGTTTCCTTATTTTGGTATTTCTGGTAGATATTAAATAGGATTTTCAAGACTTTATAGGAAGGTTACGGTGAGTGTATATCCAAGTCTTATTGTAACAAATCTCAATTAACCCTGGTATGTTGTGATGTGTGTATCATGAGTTTATTTTTGACCTTAATCATAGTTTTTATTGTGTTTTTATAGTTTAAGTTAATATTATCATATTTTATAATCATTTTATATATTTATATCATGTGGAAAACATTCCTTCAAGACATATTGGAAAGGTTACTCGGGAGGGTGTAATGAGAGATTCCCCTCATGGGAATCCTCCTTTAGATCAGAATCATTTAGAGGCTATCTTATGAAAAGTTGTTCATACGGAAAATAATATACCATGGGATCATATTCGTGTTTTTGTAGTAAATCCATGAGTTGAGGGATAAATGGATCCAGCATTAGAGTTCCTGTGTGATATATCCCATTCTATTAAGGGTGCACATGAACCCCAAGATGTAGAGGAATGGCTGGACAAGATCAATCAGTTATTCAACTTATTAGACACCCCTAAGGCTATCAATGTAAAATTTTCTATGTTCAGGATTGATGATCCCAATAATATTTGTTGGGATTTGATAGTAAGGTAAAACTGGAAAGTCATCTTGGATAGGAATGGTTTCACGAAACTATTATAACAGTTCTATCCAAAATCTATTGTGATAATGAAGTCTCTAGATCTCCTCTATTTGTAGTCGTGATAGCACTCGGTGTTAGAGCACACCAACTTTTTTTAGAGGTAGTGAATTTTTATCTAGAGGTGGTGTTGAATAATTAGTTGAAAGCTCAAAATTACTTGTAGGGTTTGAGACCAGACATCTGATCATAGGTGTATACGCAGAAGCATTCCACGTATGTTGAGATGGTGGATAGGGTGATAATAGAAGAAATGGATATGATAGACATAATTTAATCATTTGGGTTTTCTTTTCCACACAATGGAAACATCAATGGTGTATTGGGAAATAAAAGTAAGATGATTGATAATTGTAAGGGTGGTGGAGATGTTTCTTAGTAGTGGGCCTCCTCAACCCCATTGGTAGCATCCAGTAATGTTTCCATGGCTTGATATTAGTGCACAAAGTTAGAGAACATCTAATGTTTTTTCCCATTAACTACTATGATTTTTAGTGATTGTGTCTATCAATTTCATCTACAAAAGTTATAATAATATTTTTATATGACCCTATATAATCATGTGTATTCATCTCCAAATTACAATATAGTACTGTCAAAGTTTTTAAAGTCCATAGGGCTCTAGCCACTTGACTTAGGAGTGAAGAACCTTCTTACATTAAATGATTTTTTGGCATAAGATTACATGCGGTCATCTACACTGATTGGTACCATCTTTTTTGCATCTTCTATAGGAACATATCTATTTGATACAACTGCATCGTACTCATTAATATCTTTTGGCTTTTTTGATGCGCTAAAACTTCTAATGGAGCTCATATACATTGTTATGGAGCTATAAATGACTCTTTGAAATAAGATAGATAAGGAGTTTCATTTTCCATATTTCTCATTAATGATAGATTATTTGCATTTAGTCTATGATTACATTGTTATTAATTTGGATCTATTTGATGTCATTATTAGGATGGATTGGATAGTTTCACATGATTCTATGATTGATTATTACCTTCAGTGTGTTTCATTTCGTGTTGCTAATGGGAGATCTCTAGTATATAAGGGGGAGTGGGGCCCAATTTCTAGTTATGGAAGATATTGTAATGGTCTGGACCTCCGTAGTCCATTACATTGATGAAATATAGTGTTTGAGATGTTCTGGGAGGTCAATGTGACTTATCCCCAACATTTTCCAAATTTCTAGTTGTGTGAATAGTGTTTCTAGTTTTTTGAACAGTACTATCGATGAGACATTTGTATTGTTGATGAGTCATTTGGGCTATTAGTGTTGGCATTTCATTTTGAACTATCTATGTTGGCATGTAATTTTGAAATGTTGGTGTCGGTTTGTCATTTTGAACTGTCGGTGTCGGCATGTCATTTTGAACTGTCAGTATCAACGTGTCATTTTGAACTGTTAGCATCGACGTGTCATTTTGAACATTCAGTTTCAGTGTGTCATTTTGAAATATTGGTGTTGGAATGTCATTTTAAACTATTGGTTTTTGCGTGTCATTTTGAACTGTCACTATCGATGGCTCATTTTGAACTGTCGGTGTCAGCGTGTTATTTTTAATTATTGGTGTCTGCATGTCAATTTGAACATTCAGTGTCTGTGTGTCATTTTGAATTTTCACTATCAACTTTCCATTTTAAACTGTCGATGTCAGCATTTCATTTTGATTGGTCGGTTTCAGCATGACATTTGTGAACAATGTTTCTAGCTTCCTATATTTTCACCGCTTTGATGATTTTAATGAAAAAAATGGATCCAAGGATTTTTAATGTATTTAAGGATGATTCAAAGCGCATAACTCCTATTTTAATATTCTTAAGTATCTATGATCCTTTACTTAGTCAAACCGTGTAGTTTTCACATGACCTACCTTTAATAGTAAATCTAAAACCATATCTAAAGAAATGCTCTATTTAGGTTTTCAAAAGACTGAGATATCTTCCTCCCCTATTCTTCCTTCTTGTTCTTCCCTGGTACAAGGTGCCTAGATCATTTTCTCCCACAGGAGTCGTGTGATCGAACTATGATCCTTGGGTCGTCTTCCTTAGAGTCTTCCAGCTGCAAGCTCACCCACTATTTTGGTGAAATAAAGATGTTTCGATCTATCATCGATAGAATGTATGATCTAACTCTGTTCATCTGTTTTCTTTGATCCTTACTCTCCCATTTATCCTTTCAATGTTATGGAATATGATCTCCATGTTTCCAATGGAGTTTTATTGGGTGTTGTATGGTGTGGCTATGTCGTGGCATCCTCGGGTGTATGCAGTTGTCATGGGGAGAGGTGATTGTTATCTGTTATGTTGTCATATTCATAAAGAACATCAAGAATCTTTTGAGGTAGGGGACTCATTAATTCTCTATTATTTAACATGAATCTATAGAGGTATCATTATTTCTCAAACTATATCACAATGTTATTGACATAAAAAAATATTTGAACCAGATTAAAGAATTGGTTTCAATTGAATGTTATTGCCTCTTTCTTTGATAGATAGTGTGATATATATGCTTGTCTTGTTTAACATGTCATTCTTGATGGAAGTTGGTAAAGAACATAAATCTAGGATAAATTTTAAATTATTCTTCCAAAGATAAATACAAATGTAAATGAATCTAGTTTTTGTTGTAATTTTATTAAAATCAAATTGATGCAGTTAGCATGTGGATGCTTATTGATTAAAGGCATGTTAAATTAGTTGTTAAATTAATTTGTGATAGTGATGATAGATTTCTTCATAGTATTCTTGTGGATGGAACCTATTAATAATGAATTGGTTAATTCTAGATGGATTAATGAAATGGTTGTTTGATAAAAGATAATGCATGATAGGTTTTTGAGATACCCTCTTTCTTAAAAAGGCCAAGAGTCATCTGCTTGGAGTTGTGAGATATCATTGTGTGTGAAGTATGAATTCCTCTTTTTTGGGTCTAGGAGACCAGGTTCTTATTGTTTCATATTTCTCATGATGTAATGTTAGCTTGTAAGGCTGTTGTTATGTTGGGCAGGGAGGCCCAGAGGTTGTGGCAGCATTTGATGCCTAGAGTGGTGAGATGCATCAGTTTATGCATGTGGATTTTAGGGAGGAGACCAGAGATTATGAAATGGGTTGGATGTGAGGGTTGGATTCTTGTTTAATCATGTTATTTTTTTATCTTCTTTACATTCCCCACTACTTGAGGAAACTGGTCTTACATACCCTCCATTAAAAATAGGTGAAACTTCATGGGGTATTCCATGTGATTTCTGTGTATAGATTCTCGATGATGGATGGGACTACGCTCATGTTATAGGTGGATAAGACTTGACAGGTATTCCATCTACTCACTGTGTAAAGCCACTTGTTTTTGGTATCTTATAATGATTTTTTATAATCCTTTTAAATATGGTAAATGATATTATTGTTAATAAATTATTGAATAAATTATGTTGAACCAATGGGATTGGATATTTCTAGAATGCAGTGCTGATTTTATCTTTCTGAGATGTTGTGGAATCAGTTTATTTATGATTAGAGGGCATGGAGGTTTGTTTTGATGCTAATAGAATGTAATGCGGAAATTTTTAATCGTTAATTAATGGTTAAATAAATAATTAATGTAAATTTGAACTAATAAAAAGGGAAAATATGATTTAATATGGCTTTTAAATGGTTATGTGCTTATAGGATATTTTTTCTTAAGAGTGGCAGTTGGGATTCTGAGAGGCGTTAGCTGCAGTTGTGTTTAAGACATGGTTTTTCCAATAGTGTGGTTATGAGAAATATTATACTCTATACGGTTTGTGTTTATATATGTTAAACCACCCAGTCAGATAAGGAAACTAACACCATGGGGATTTTGAGCCCTGGTGGGGCGTTTTCCCCAACATCCTGGTGAAAGGATGGATGGATGACTACCCACTTTGGCCCTACTCTCTTCCCTTGGTAGTAACTTGTGATGGTAGGAACAGTGGTTATTTTTTCCAATATATGTGTGTAGAGGGATATAATGGATTGTGGTTTTTTACACACATATATTCTAGATATATTTTCCTATAAACTACTATAGGTGTAACGTGTATAGGTTGTGATGACTTGAGTATCCTTACTCAATGTATGGGTTGTAATGGATTGAGGTATAATAACCGATATATGCTACACGCTATGTGAGATTTTGTGGCTCTTGAAAACTACCTGGTTACTTTGGTTACATGGACGTAGTAGTTGTATTGCATGAGGTGCATGTTGTGGTGCTATGCCAAGGTGTATGTGGGAAAGCCTTTTAGAGAGAGATGATTAGGATGTGCGACGTGGGGGAAAAGAGTAAAACTAGTGGGGAAGTGGTAGCAGGGTACCCTTGAAATTCTTTATTATATTCTATAATATTGTATAATATACTTGGTCAGAGTAGCCATGGTGAGGATGGAAACATATTATACCTATTTAGGTGATGAGTTAGTTTTACTTGTTGTTCAGTGTTCTTTGGAATTCATTCTTTTCTTTTTCAAAAGAGGCTCCAGGGAGGATCTTTCTGAGTAAACTGTTATACTCACCCTATGTATATATAAACTATTTTTCAAGTCACTTTGATAAGGTTGGAGATTAGGATGGTTACTACTAGATTGGGGTTATAGGAGCTGTTCGGGATTCATGTTCATTGATGGTTTAATTCATTTTGGTACTTGTATTTTTCCATTATACTTATAGTAGTTATTGCATGACATTAAATATGTGTATATGGAATTTATTATATATTTAATTCTGAGTTGGAGTTTTTTTCTGTCTGTCTTATCTCTCTCTTTCACATGTGTTCCCTTAGAGGTTAATGCCTCCCATTTGTGTGTTCAATATACCCTTGATGCAAGTCACCAACCTGAGGCCTACTGGTGGCGGTCCTCAGGGGTCACTATCTCCCTTCCCACACTGCCATCCCAGGAGGGGTACGCTTTATGGGGAGGGGGTCATAATAGATCTTCCTTCCTATATCTCAAGATTTTCTTATCTACTATTGTTGTGTTTCTTGATGATGATTTCCCTCTTTTTTCTTCCCTTATATGTTTAGGACATTCTTAATTTTTTCCCATAATACATCTTTGGTCTCCCTCCAGAGAGGGAGGTGGAGTTTATGATTGATCTGGTATTGGGTATGCAGTTTATTTCTGTACCCTCTAATCCTATATAAACATCTATGATAAAAGATATTAATATTTATTTGGATGATAGACTTGAGAAGCTATTTGTTCTCTCTAGTGTTTTCCTAATGGAAAAACCTATTCTCTTTTCCAAAAAGTCTGATGTTTATTTGCGTCTCTCTGAAGACTTGAACCAGACTATTAATAATAATTAACCTTTACCCCATGTTGATTACATTTTATGAATAGATAAACAGGGTGAACTAGTTTTTGAAAATCGATCTTCAGTTAGGATATCACCAGTTTAGAGTTCGGGTGTTTGATATTTCTAAGACTATATATTGGATCATATATAACCATTATGAATTTATTTTGATTACCTTTGGTCTAAGTAACACTCCTATAGTTATTATAGATATGATAAATTGTATATTCCATCAGGATATTGAATCCATTGTAATGGTTTTTATGGATGATATCCCAGTTTATTCGAGATCTATGCACAAGCATGAGCACCATAATAATTTTATTCTGGAAATCTTAAGGATTCACCAACTTTATAGGAATCTTTTGAAATGAATCTTATTTTTCTAAGAAGTGACTTTTTTGGGATACAAGATTTCATAACATGACATATCACTCAATCCAGAGAAGTTGAAGGCTATCTTATCATGGGATGAACCACATAATGTATTTTAGGTTAAAAGATTTTTAGGTCTTGATAGATATTATCAGTGGTTTATGAAGGATTTATCATAACTAGTATAACCTTTGAATTTTCACACTAATAAAGGGGTAAAATTCACAAGGGATTATAAATTTCATACTTCTTTTAAGGAATTTGAATGTCTTTTAACATTAGCTCATATTCTGATCTTTCTTGAACCCAGTAAGAGGTATCTATTATATTGTGATTCTTCTAGTGATTGATTGGGTTGTGTGCTTTTTAAAGATGATCATGTCATAGACTATACCTTTTTTCATATTCATAAACATGGTAAACATTACCCCACTCATAATTTTGAGAATTACTATATTATGCATGAACTTAAGTGTTGACAAAACAATCTTTTTGGGAGAGGTTCGCGGGCTTTTATGATCATAAAATTTTGAGCTATATATTTTCTCAAAATGACCTGAATATCAGATAAATAATATGGGTGGAATAAATCTAAACATTTGACTTTGACATCCCATGTACCCTGAAGAAGGCTAATGTCATTATTGAATCCATTATTATGAAATTACCAACATAGGTTGTCTTAGAATCAAGAGAGGAGTATAATCTTATTGTTATTTTCACTCAGTTTCATCTAGATGCTCGAGATGATGATTCAGGTATGGTCTTGACTAGTGTTCAGTTATCATCATCACAAATTGAGTCTATTATATAATTCGACCATAAATATGACGAGTTATAGAGAACTAAGAAGACCTTTTATTGTGGGAATACCATTTCTAGTTATTCTCTCCACTCTAATGGTATTCTCTACTTTGGGTATCAATTTTTTATCCCATATTATATGAGAATTTCAGGGTTTCATTATTTACATAGTTCTCCATGATATTTTCATCTAGGCACTGAAAAGATGTATTATGATATGAGACATAATTTCTAATGGTCAAGTATAAAGTGTGATATTTCTCTATTATGTGTCATGTTATTACACCTACTAGTAGGTAAAATAAAATAACTGAAAGTCTTTTGGTTAGCTCCTTCCTCTTTTGATTCAATATTGGAAATGGGATGATGTGTCCATGGATTAATTTTGGTATTACCATGGACTCCATAATTAAATAATGTTATCTTGGTAGTGATTGACCAGTTGATTAAATCATCCCATTTAATCCCTATTAGTGACACCACCGTAGTCAGAGATATGGGTATGTTTTATGTGTAAGATATTGTGAGGACACATGGGGTTTTCTATACCATTGTCTCTAATAGGGATCCTTATTTTACCTCATGGTTCTAAAAGAGTCTCCAAAAGGTGACAGGAACTGAGGTTAGATTGATTATAGCTTATCATCCACAGAATTATGGTCAAACATATCGTGTTATTCAGATTCTGTAGGATGTACTTCAAGCATAAATCATAAAATATGGTGGATCATTTGCTATCTATATAATACATTTCAATTTCACATAAATAAAAGTTACAATTCATTAACTGGATTGGCTCCCTTCGAGGATTTGTATGGTCGCCCATGCATATGACCTATTTGTTGGGTGGAGGTGGGACATGCCTCTCTTATGGGACCAAGTTTTCATAGGAGATATTGTTAGGGATTTAGAATATACATAGATTTTTATTTATATCTAAATGTTTTCAGAAGTCATATGACGATCATTGATGTATCCCTTTTGTTTTTTTCATTTCTGAATGGGTTTTCTTTAAATTTTCTCCCCAGTTGGGTCACTGTCAGCCTATGAAAAGAGGGAATAAGGATATGAGATGTATTGTACTATTTGAGTGTCATGTTTTGGTTTCATATCATTAGAATTAAAAGCTTATTTGATGGGTATTTATGGTTTTTTATAAATATCCCAACTCAAGAAGTATCACCCAAATCCATCCCATGTTTTGAGTTGGGATGAGATTGAGTTGGAAACAGATGTTTTTATTGTGGAGAAACTAGTGGAGATCATTTATTCATAGATTAATGAATTTTTGGATAAGACCATTCCATTGTTCAATGTTTTTTTGTAGCACAAATCATATCATAATGATACTTGGTAGTGTGAATCAATGGTAATAGAGCAGTAGCCTCGCCTTTTTTAGATCATTCTTGTTCCACGTGACATTCTATGGATAAAAATTCATACATTAGTGATAATTGAAACATCCTGGCTAAATTAAACTCTATTTTTACGGTTTAAGAGGTTTTTAATTAGGTTTTGTGATGTTTCATAGGTGGATAAAGGGTTTTCTAAAGCACCTGAGATGGGTGCTACTTACAGCGACAAGTTCACACTGTGAATAGTGCATTCACAAAGTGAGTTAGATATAGGAAGACACTGTAAACCTGGATCATGACATGAAAACAATTCATGATGTGAGTGTAATTTTCACATCATGAAATTGGTTTCTAATTTTATAAAAAAGAGATTCATTTCTTGGAATGTATGCCATCTAGAAGGATTTATGTAGTGAAATGGTAATTCACACCCTGAACTGGTAATTTTTGATGTAAGAAATTTATATCAAAAGGACTATTTTGTATTGTTCAACTTAACAGTTTCACATTCATCTCCCTTCTCCTTCACTTGAACCCTATGGCTGCAATAAATGTTTTTGGGATTATTTGGCTCTTTCGGACCTCTTTGTTTGGCACATTGATCTCTAACTAGGTTGGTTACTTCTCCTTTGGAAAGTGTAATCATTCTACCACCAATTTATTTATTTCTTATGTTATTGGTAGTGGTGTTGGGATTTATTTATAGTATTTATTGATCATGTTATTATTCTTCTCCAATCCTTTTTAGATTTGTTGGCTGAACATCTTCTGAATTCAAGTTCTTATGTTTTTTGTGGTTTGACATGTGAGATTATCAGGGAATGTGTTTATATAACCTCTCTTTCGACACTATTTCTTATAGAAACTCAATTTTAGGATTTGATAATCGACTTAAGGGTCTCTACATATTTCTTTTTCATTATCATCTCATTCCGATGTGTGGATCCTATTATTATTGGTGTGTGGCTCATGTTTGAGGTAGGTTTTTCTATCTGTAGACTATAATATATGTACATTGAAGTCATTTATTTTATAAATAGGTATCAAAATTAATTAGTGTGATCTTGGAAATGATTGGATTGTGTGTCTAAATGGGTATTTGATAAAAGATGGTCTTCCCCTTATTTTGGTAAAAGAAAACTTATTTTCAAAGCATTATGAAATGGATTGTGAAATCGGATTTCAGAGAATGTTTTTGATGAATTAAGGGTTTTTTGGATTATTTATAAAATTTTAAATCCCTTATGAAATTTATTTGATATATCGTAAAAGTGATCCTTGAGTACTTAGGTGGAAGGTGTATTATTGGTCCTCGCCATTAGTATTGTAAGGGAGTTCACTTAAATGGGTGTTTTTATGATCCAAGATCACATAAATGTTGGATGTAGGATTTTATTAACATTTTAGGGGGCTCACTTTTTTAGTCCTCCCTTTATTCCATATAATTTGATGTATAGGTACTAGGTACTTGATGAGTGAACTAGTCATTGATTGGGATTGAGGTTTTAATAACCTAACATTTCTTATTTTAAGTTATCATCGGGGTGTTTTCCTTTTCATATTGGATTTATACTACTTGGTTTGATATGATATGATACATGCTTTTATTTATGTTAATGGTTATGGGAATTATGATTGGAAACTGTTTTATCTGGTTTTGTGAAGGATTGAAAAAAGCGGTAACACGTTACCATTATATTGATGTAAAGATATATAATTGATTATAATTTATTGTTTTCTTTGGAAATGAGAATATTCATATTTGTTAATAGAGGCTTGATATGGAACAACTATGTGGGATCTTACTGAGCCTACTTCACTCACACCCTACACAATCACTTGGGGGTGTTTAGAACTTGTATTTTCTTCTGATTTAGGAAAGGGAATGGAATTCTAGTGAGTAATTGAGGTATCTTTCAACAAATTATGGGTAGCTAGTGTTGAGATGGTGGGACATGGTATAAACTAATCACATAGAGTATTGATTTCTAGTTTTGGTTGTCCTTTTTGGTTTTATTTGGACATTTACATGGGGTTGTATCACTTTTACTGTCATTATTTAATTATATAATACATCCAAAATGGTTTTCTCTATGAATGTTATGCATCTTGTTTCAGGATGGGAAAAATAATTCCTTATCATTTTTGTTCAATCCCTAAATTCTAGTTTCTAACCCATTAAAGATAGGTCATACCCTTTAATTCTTATCGTGATCTGGTTCAGTGTTGATTTGGATGGGTATCTGGGTCCGAACATGACATGACACATCAAAGAGAAGTCTACTCCTTAAACAAACTAAGGGGAAGGAAACAATTATCCAATCAATACATAATAATGGAACCCAACAGACCAGATGCACTATAGGGTTTAAAGAAATGTCAGCTGAGAGAGTAGCCTTTTCTTAAAACCACTCCTCTCTAAGAAGCATCCTGGGATGAGAATAGATAAAGTACCATGTATTCCATGAGCCTTTTTACACATGAACCATCCACATAGGTCAATAATCCCCATCATTAATCTATAAAATCCTCAAATATAACAAGGTATTATTCATTTCCATAACACTCTAACCTGCTGAAGGAACACTGAACCATCTCTGTTGAACAAATAGCTCCAACATCGATCTAGCAATGCAACTATGTTACGTATCCCACACTAATACAAGGGTATATATTTTAAATAAAGAGTACCATCATATATTATAAAGGGAAAACTCACAACTTAAATTATATAATTCCAAAAAAAATCATAATCCTTTCTTGGAGGGCCCATGCCCCACCCATAAGGGCTATACTGACTGGATTCGATCCACAAACAAAGGATCATGACCTAGGATACATGAGGATACCTAAACCTATCAGAACAATCTCATGGGAGGGGTTCACATTCTAGAATAAATATGATGGGATACATGACCCTACCAAGGTAAAAAGAAAAGAGGATCACAACCATATTCCCTCACGTGGATATTGACTCCACTAATGATAGAAAAAACTCACTCATCGACCTAGTATAGTGGGTCAAGGAATGTTTTGGAATATAGATACCACATTTCTACAAAAAAAATGGGTATTGATTGATATGGTGCTCTCCATGTCACTCAGTCAAAACTCGATATATGATGTTGGAAAGTAAATATGTCTATAGAATAAAATATAACTATCCATGGCGGTTTTCTGAAATACTGAGCGAATATTTGACTACCTCATCCTCCAAATCAACAATACAAGCACTAATACCAACATTTAGGTGTATGGGGTGGATGGAGACATTCATTTATGAATCTCATTCTAGTTTCGGTTCCAATGAACCACTATACCTCTAAGTGGATATTGTGCATGCCTGGACAAACACCAATATTTGCGGTCCTACATACTTCTAGATAACCATAACCACCAACCATTCTTGAAGAGTACTAATCCATGAAAACATATGAGTGTCTCAAAAAAAATATTTTGATTTCACTATATGAAAATTTTCGACAACCATCACACTTTTTCTTCCTCACCATCTAGATCATTTCATCATCACAAAGGGATTATGATTCACAAACAACCCTAAAACAACTTTCCAACTACTCTAATAGTGTTGAAGACCCCACCATCGCATTATATGTGGAAAGATACTCAAGATGGACTCCCCTTATATCCAAAACTGTTTATAGGGTGGTAAAAGGTGAAAACCCTGATATATAGGGTAGTACACAATGTGAAATGAGATTATATGATGTGCACACTCAAACAAATAGTCGCATATGCCTATTTCGGTCCAACCCAATATGTACTACCCTAGTACATGGGGTGTCCATAGACAACATGGGGTGTGGGAAAATGGGAATCTGGTCATGTACCCTAACCCAACATATTTCATGTAAACCTACATGGAATGTACATGTACACACCATATGATGCACATAGATGTAAGGTCATGTACATTTCTAGACCTCGAGTTGTGTTCCTTGGAATCCGACTTAGTGTGAAATTATAGAATAAATGTTGTGTATACCATATATCCAACTTGAGATGCACTAAAACAATACATGGAGTGTATTCCTAATATATGATGGAATGTATTCAAGATTTAAAAATACAGAACACCTATGATCTACCTAATCTATCCAAAAATACCTAAAAATTATTCTAAAACAAAACAAAAGACCAAACCTAAGAAATACAGATCCCAAAACATAAATAAAAGACAAAAATCTAATAAAAATGAGGTAGAATTATAAATAAGGAGATCTACCTTTTGGAATGTCACTTTTTCTTCATGAAGGATCACCCACGACATCTAATCCAATGTCATTGGATCTTGATCTTCACTACCAATTACCTTTGGAAAAGGAATCCTCCAAGATTGTATCTCTTGATCATTTTTGTTTTGCATTTTCTTGAGATATAGGTTAGAATGTTCTCCCTTTATTCATTTTATGGAATAGAGAGGGAGGGTTAAGGTAATTATGACTCTAACTAATGAAAAGGAAATCCAATTAAATGAGCCCAACCAAGGACTCGAATCTTGTATAGAGTGTATACTCTATCTTGGTACAACCCCTCATTCTGGACTCAACATCAAAATTAATATTCTAATATGAATCTCTATTTATGATTTATCATTATTTGAACCCATAAAAATAACAATTATTTGTTTATTGAATATTAAATATTAATGATTAAATTTATTGATGAATAATCTCACCAAAAGATTACATCATGGAAAATTTCATATTTTGCAGTCAACAGAACCATCATATGATTTTTATGAGGTCATTTTCCACGGTAAATTCACCATTTTACCCTATAATATGGCCCAAGGCTCCAAAACTCCAAATCATGAAAAGGATTACATACCCAAAAATAGCTTTCATTAATTATTATTGATGATGAAGAGACAAAAAAAGTACTAAGAAATTTGTGAGAACAAGATTTGAAAAGAACATTGAAGTCAATAAATGAGAGATGGAGATGAATTGAGACAAATGAAATTTGATAATAGAAATCATTATTCTTTAATCATATTTTTCATGAACCAAAAATATATTGTAATAAAATAATAATAAGTATTTATAAATAATTGTTAAATTTTTTATGAAAATAATGAATATAAATATAATGAAATTTAGTATTATGAAATAGGGGAAAGTGGAATATATATTTATATATATATATATATGTATATTCAATTAGAGTGGTTTTGTGATAGTATATCTCTCAAACATCTATGAAATCAAAGAGGGTTACACTTCCCATTTATAAGTAGTGAAATGGTAGGTGTAAGGGGGGGTTCGTGTGGGTGGGTATCCCACCCCTATTGAAATCAGCATCCACATTCATCAGCTTCCTAACACTAACCCTTTGGATATACACCCATACCAATTTCAAAGGTGTTTTAATACTTCCTCATTAAAAATATTTTCCAAAAAAATCTAGTGGGATAAAAACAGAAATAAGTAAAAGAGTAAAGTCACATAGAATCCCCCTAAAAGTTACATTACATTTGAAAATTTTCAATCTATAATCCCTATATCCTGTACAATATTTCTAAAGATAATGGTTCGTAGTGACTTTATAAATAAAATATATCATTTTTACTGGATTAAACATATTTAATGTTGATATATATGTTCTTAATTAACTCTTCTGTAAAAGAAAAAAATTTGTGGTATGGGTTTTGAATGATTATTCTTGATAAAGCCTTTCTTTATTTGTGTGATACACATAGTATGATCTTTGAATAATAATGTTAGGATATAATCTATAGGCAACCCACGTGATACTTGACTGTTTTGATTCAGAGACTACAACCAAACAGGTTCTCAATATTCTTCATGTAATGTTATTACTTTTTTATTATTTAAAGATGTTGAAACAAGTTTATGCTTTTGTGATCTCCAAGATATGGTAGTACCTCTGACTATGAACACATAACCAATTTTTGATCATGAATTATGCGGATTAGATAAATAACCTGTATATGAATAACCACCTATCTTATTTTCTAATTTGTTAGTATATAATATACTAAAATAAATAGTGCCACAAATAAATTTAAAAATATGTTTGATTCCATTCCCGTGAATTTTTGTTGGGTTAAAACTAAATATTTTCCATAATTTAGTAAAAAACTATATATCAGGATAACTATAATTAGCAAGACACATTATTAATATGATAGCACTGAGGTATGGTACTTCTATACCAACAAACTTCTCATTGTCTTCACATGGTAAAAATGGATCTTTATAATTATTTAAATACCTATAAAACATTAAAGTACTTCAAATATTCACATTATTTATATTAAATAATTATAATAAATTTTTAGTGTAACTAGACTGACGGAAAAATATACCACTTAGCATATTCTCAATTTGTAATTCAAGACAATACTTGGTTTCTCGCAAGTATTTAATTTAAAATTAATCCTTTAAGTTTCTCATTGCTTCATTGGTCTCTTATGGAGTTCCAATGATATTTAAATAATCAACATAAACAACATTGATTGCATATCCTGATGTTATTTGGGGTCATTTAAATACCCTTTGTTTAAAAAACATTCACTCGAGATTTTATACCACTAGCACCCATATTTTTTTAATCTATATAGATATTTATGAAATAAAATTCAATATAGGTCTTTGGGTTTTTATTTCAATACTTTGGGTATTTTGAATCATTTAAGGATTCTCGTTTATAAACTAAAATCAATGACCCAAATAAATAAGATGTAACAACATCCATAAGGTGAATATTATCCTTTTAATTGACTTCAATGAGTATTAGATAGCAAAAAAGTAATAGTATACATAATAGGATAATATTTATCCACATAATCAATTACAGTTCTCTAATAAAAACCTTGTGCAACAAGATGATCTTTTTATCTTGCAATATTTTTTTCTCATTACGCTTACACAAAAAACCCATTTATATCCAATAGACTTCATAGGTTATGGTGTGGGCATGATATGTCCCAAAACCTTTCACATGTTAAGTGAATTTAATTCAAATTGCATTGAATCTTTGCACTTATTCCAATTGGTTTGCTTTTTTTCATTCCATAGTAGCCCTTGGTTCAAGGTCTTCGTTTTTTATATCATGTGACATAGAATATGAAAATATTTCATCAATATTTTCCACATTACATTGATTCCATATATCAACTATAGTGGTATAATTAATAGATATTTCATTATTTTCAAAACCTTAAGGGTTTTATATATCCTTTCAATTATCTTTATGATTCTCATCATGTGTTTCTTTAATAACAACTAAATTATGTGTTTCTTATGGTATACACACATTCATAATGTGGTTTTGAATTATACTCATTCCTTTTCTTTTCTAAGTATTTCTATCCTTATATCCAATTTTTCTTCCACAATTTAGGTGTATTTTTGATATTTTTGTAACATCATTATGTAATTTTGTCTTTGGGACATCAATTATTATCAATTCATTTACAATTGGTATGTGTGATTTATTCATGCCCTTTGAATTAGTAAATACCTCAAGTAATTAATTTTCTAGTTCTTATAAATGTAAAATATTTTTCATTTCAATCTCACACTACTGAGTGGAAGGATCAATAAAAGATAACATTGGAACATTCCAGAAAATCCACTCCCTTCGTTTCTTTTATCCCCTTAATGTTGGGAATACTTATTTATTTAAGTGAAAATCAGAAAAACATATTGTAAATACATCACCAGTTTTTGGATCAATATATATTCTGATGGGTGAGAATTCATATCCGATATATATTCCCAACCTCCTTTAAGGTCCTATAGTTGTACATTGTGGGGGAAAAATTAGAACATACACTTCACAACCAAATATTCTTATGTGGGAGATGTCAATATCTTATGAAAATACTAATTAGAGTGGAGAATTATTATGATATGAAATTGGTCTTATGTGGATTAATGTTGAGGCATTAAATATTGAAATACCCCACATAGATCTCAGTAGCTTTGTTCTAATTATTAATGATCTAGTAATATGTTGGAGGTGTTTTATCATTGATTCAACTAAACCATTTTGTCTATGCACATGGGTGATATAATTCTCTATAGTGATCTCCATTTACAAACAATAATCGTTGAAAACTAGAGAGGTAAATTCTCCAGAATTATCTAGCCTTTCTTTCTTGATGACATAATCAGGGAATTTTTCTCTCAATTTAATCATTTGATCAATAAAATGTGAAAATGATACGTTATTTGTTGATAGAAAACATATGACTGAACATATTCTAGATGCATCAATTAATAACAAAAAAATATTTAAATGGCCCACAAGATGGATGAATTGGTCCACATATATACCCTATAAATAAATCCAGAAATGATGGAATTTTAGTTTTAATTTAAGCTGGATATAGTCTCATAATCATATTTACAAGAGAATAACTCTCTAATAGAGTTTATTTTAGTAAAGATATCTACTTTACATTTATTGAATTTCCATGAGAACATTAAATTATTTTTCACATCATTCTTTAACTAGGAATTCTTAATTAGTCATACCACAAATTAATGATTTTTGGTCCATTATTTACTACCATATGTGTTTCAATTTCACTTATATATGTATAATGCAATCAAGATGATAATTTTTGGTAGTTTTGTTATTACATGACTCTTACTGGATTTAATAATGGTAATGCACATGTACTTTTTATTGATATTAGGTATAGTGTTTCATCCCCCAATCTGATACACTCTCACCTAGACGGAAATGTTTGGTTATGAGACCTCAAGCATGCCTCCTCACACACCAGAGGTTGTCGAATAGAAGCGAGGTGTAGAGTGTATAGTGGGGAGACTATACCACCTAGTATGAAGTGTCATGTCAGTATAAAAAATCATAATAAAAAATAATAATACTCAAAGTGAATACATAGTATAATATAACTATAAATTAAACATGAATGATCAAATAATAATAAAGAATAATGTAATGACATGTTGGAATATAATTAAATGTCATTCTAGAACAATACAAGAAAAGGACAAGTAGTCTCAATAAAATACTCAATGTAGCTTGTCTCGATCCACATTTCAGTTCCATCTCCAAACTCCAGCCTAATAATAAATAATAAATAAACAGTAATTTCATTTTCCCTTGTCCAAACATTCATCCACGAAATCAACTCAGGTTCCAAATGCTGGGCTGAAGAGTTGTGGGTATAACTCAGTAGTTCAAAACCACTCTGTCTAAGCAAAACTAGTTTAATAAGAAGTGTATGCCATAAATAAATAAACATGTATCTTAATTAATTCAGTAATTAAATAAATACAACAACCTGCTTTGAATTTGTGCTGGAATATCTTTGAGCATGTATTACATACATTCAAACCACAACCATGTAACCAAGGTAAACAACCTACATCAGCACCATGCTAGAATATCTTTGATCATGTTTTAGTACCATTCCAACCATAACCATATAACCACAGTATAGTCACAACAACCAAAATGGGTCAAATACCTAGAAGTATTACAACATTTTCGGGTCAAATCCCTATAACCATTACAACATTAGACTGGGCCCATCCAACTTACTATTAGCATTATAGAATATATGTGTGCAAGTGTCTGGGCCTAGCCCATTATATAAGAATATAATCCTAAAACATAGTTCTAGTCATACAATATGGATAAAACAGTATCACATCAAATATATCAATGTTAATTTATGTGAATCACCAATATTCTTCCATATGACACCTGAAATTAAATTCACAATTTATTAAAAATTATATCAATAACTAATAAGCCACAATTTAGGGATTTTATATCAAGAAATCACCCTAGGTCACATGTCATGGTAAGCAAACATTAATCCATTTTCCAATTACAATTCCATTTGAAACCAAATGAATTCACGGGATAAATGCATTCAATTATTTAATCAATTTGGGTACATACAACGAGTGTGCAATCATGATATTTCATAAACTTGACAATAATCAAATCATAGGCTTAAGATTTACACCCCCTACCTTTAACCAACAACCCAAAAATGTTTTTGACAGCCAAATCCCATGAGGAAGAAGGTTGGTATGATTGCAAAGAGGTTCCTAAATCAAAACTGATCAAGATCAAAACAAACAACACAATTAGCCAAGGGATTTCACCACAATGGGTTGGAGAAGGATGAAAAATAAGAATGAACCTAACCAAAAACACTTACTAGGGATTTCACACAAAAATGAAACATCAGAAAGGGAATTTGACAACACAAAATTTCTTAAAGAATGCCCTAGGTTTAAGATTATAGGACCTACGGTGATAAAATATCAGGACTCATCCACAGAACCTGTTTAAAATAGTATGTCGGGCATTTACACAATATGTAATATGTTTTCATGCCGTGTAAATGTTTTTAATGTCTTTTGAAAATCCCATCACCTCATATTTATTTAATTAATATCCATGATACATTACATGATGTGTAAACCCTTTACATGATGTGTAAATATCCTACATTTGAGTTGTCATCACACCAAAACTCCTTTAAAACTTCCCAACTTACAAAGAACCCATATTAACATTTATTCCCATTTATACCTAGACTCCATTAATTCAAAAAATCATACATTCCTATACATTAGATAATTTACCAAACAAAGGATCTTTGTCTCTAAAGAAGACTTGTCCACTAAGGCTAAAATGATAAACATATAGATAAACATACCAAATTAATATTAACTCTTACAATCACATCACTTTATAATAGATCATCCCTGAGATGATCCAAGAATCACTATGAGGTATTAGTGAAAAAGTTTGGCCACAATATTCATATATCAGAATCCCTTTCCTAGATATCTTCCTGAACTCACCCATGCTTCCACTACACTCGAACCAACAATATAGTCCAACCCTAAATATATTTATCACTACAATCTACAACCCATATCAAAATTTCCTCAAAGGACGCATCATCACAAATCTTGGCGTATGGAACGTCTATCAGATGGGAAGGTTCTGGATGACATATTCATATTTGTGACACATGGAACATATCATGAATATAATTGTAGTATTGTGGGAGGGATAAAAGATATGCCATTGGAATGACCCTTGCCACTATTTCAAATAGCTCCACAAACCTAGGCACTAGCTTTACTTGTTTCATAATACAGTGTTGCCCCATCCTTGGTGAAACCCAAAGGAAAACCATATCAACAACCTCAAATTATATAAGTTGTCTTCGATGATCCGCATATGATTTCTTCATTCGTTTTGTGATCATTAACTGATGTATGATCAATTGAACCTATTCAGATGTCTCTTGCATGATACATGGCCCAACAAGGGCTAAATCACATGCCTCCATCTAGTAAAGAGGCGATCAACATGGACTTATATACAAAAACTTTACGTTGGATCAATGAATGTAATCTATTATTATATTCAAACTCCACATGTTCCATATGTTTCTCTCATGAACCACCAAAATCCAAAACACAGGCTCACAAAATATCCTCCAAAACATGAATAGTCAACTCAAATTGTCTATCTATCTATGGATGATAGGTTGTTCTTAAAAGAACATGTGATCCCAAATCATTCTGAAGACCCTTCCAAAAACACAATGTGAAATGAGGATCTCTATCTGAAATGATACCCCGCAAAACACGAAGCAATCAAACCACTTCACACACATAAATATCTCCCAAATGTTCAATTGTAATGGTTTCTTTAATAGATAAGAAGTGATATACCTTCATCAGTAGATCCACAAAAACCCATAAAACATAATTATTATGGGTTGTTCTTGGTTATCCTTTCACAATATCCATTAAGACATCATCCAATTTTCACTCTGAGGTAGATAAAGGCTACAAAATATCATCTAGCCTCTGATGCTCAGATGTTAACTTTTGATAAGTGAATAATCTAGCCCAGAATATTTCCACCTCCCTCTTTATTAATGGCCACCAGTACTATCTATGGAGGTCACAATACATCATTGTTATACCAAGATGAATTTCCCATTTAGAATCATGGAACTCCCATATTTTCTCCTCACATAAACCATAGGAACCCATACATGACCATGGAAAAGAAGATAATTTCCACTACTGAGAGACCATCCTAATGGCGTCCCCCCACCATATAATTTTTCTCTTAGAGTTGAGACCTTATGATCAAACAACTTCTCTGACTTAATCAAATCCCAAATAAAAGGTATAGTTGATGTCGAATTCAGATCTACTCACCCCTAAGATTGATCATTCAGATGCATGTTTGAAAAAAGGTCCATTATACACCACTAATCAGAAGACTCCCATACTACCTTAGTCTATGTATTTCATCTCAAATTGTTAACAACGACGGTTCACTTTCCTAGTGTATAATCTAATTCAAAGTTGAAAGACTATAGATAATCGACCCAACCCCTCTCTTAAAGGTTAAGGTCTCACTGAAAAAAGATGTACTTTAGGATCTTGTGGTCCATGCATACCACAAACATCCCACCCATGGGATAGTGTCTCTAGCATCTTAGAGAATGTACCACTACTACTAACTCTATATCATGAGTAGGATAATTCCTCTCTTGTGGTATTAGCTTTCTAGATCCATAAGAAACCACACAATCCACCTATATTAGAATTTCATTAAGTCCAACTCCAGATGTGTCAAAGTACACGCCATATGATTTACCTATCATAGGTAAACAATGGATAGGTGTTGAGGTCATCCTTCCTTTTATCTCTTGAAAATATCTTTCACAAGAATCTAATCAAACAAACTTCACCCCTTCCTTAGTTAGCCCATACATTGGTCCTTTCAATCAGGAGAAATCATGGATAAAATACTGGTAATAACCAACTAAACCCAGAAATATCTATATTTTGAAGATTTTATTGGGTTGTTCCCAATATATCACGACTGAAACTTTCTCTAGGTCCACTGACACTCCTTCCTCTGACATGACTTGTCCCAAAAAGTGAACTTCATTTATCCAGAAACAACATTTGGATACCTCAGTGTAATGTTGATGCTCTCTCAATGTACATAGTATGATGTCAATATGTTTGGAATGATCATATATTGACTAGGAGTACACTAAGATACCATCCACAAAACCACCACAAAATGATCCAGACAAGGTTGAATGATCTTATTCATTAAGTCCATGAATATCGTAGGTGCATTAGTCAACCCAAATGGCATTACTATGAATTCATACAATCAATACCTACTCCTACAATTATTCTAAGTTATGTTTGCTAGTATCACGCTTAATTAATGGTATCCTAAACTCAATTTAATCTTAGAGAAGATATTAAATCCTATTAAATTATTGAAAATATTATCAATTTGTGGAAGAGGATATCGATTCTTAACTATCCTCTAGTTAAACCTCTAATAATACATAGATAAGTACAAAGATCCATCATCTTTATTGGTGATGAGAACTTGAAAACCCCGAGGTGATGTACTTGTCTCCTTGAATCCTTTTTATTATAGACCTTTCAACTAAAAAATCAACTCTCGATGCTTTTTTGGTGCTATTTAGTAAGTCATGATATAAATTGTCTCTACTCTTGGCTCCAACTAGATCATGAACATGATCTCTTGATAGGGTGGTAATCTATAGAAATTATCATGTAAAACATCCCAAAATGGTCTACCATTGGAGGAAAATAATTATGATACATTCCACCATTATCTAGAGAAAGACCAAAAGTTTGAGCTGTGAGACAATCTAATCTGCACTGAATTGGTCCCGTTTGACCGGCCTAAAGATCCCACTCACCATGGTGAAAATAGATTCTCCCTTATAAAGGTAGGAAGGTAAATATCCTCCTATAAAAGTCAATATGATCCTGATATAGAACAAACTAATACATACCAATAATTGATTCAAATCCTTTCATTTCCATCATGAACATTTAACAAAAGATATGATAACCACCAATCGCTAGAGAACACATATTTCAACATTTTATATTCTCTCACCACACTCCCAATAATGTGTTAATGGTTAAAACAACATCTATTGTTTCCACATAAAAGCCCAAACAATTTTAAAAAAGATCAGATAGAAAATAATGTGTTTCTCCTATATCAAACAAAACACAAGCTAATGTTGATGATGCAAGAATTGTACCTCTGATGGTAGACAGTCTTGCATCCATGTTAGTTGAAGTAGTCTGCATAACAATCAAACGACTTGTCTCACTACCCTGGGTTCCAGTATGACTACCTTGAGCTACTTCTCTTTCTTGGTACTGCTTATCATACACTGGGGTACCACATCCCTTACCTCGGCATGAGAGTCTTGTGGAACTCCAAATACCATCTCGTTGAGGTGTAGTTAAGACCCATATTAATTATAGTGCTTGTCCTAATCCTCTACCACAGGTTTTCTATGGAAAATTCGAATTGAACCTCTAAAGATGACCCAGTATACCGCAGATACGACACTCAACTATGGGGTATAGACACTACAGGTACTTTTGACCAAACATTACACACTGATAGCACTGTAATGTGAAACGATCTTGATATGGTAGTCCACTACCCCGACTGATCTACTCACTATTACTTGGGAGGAAATTTTCATAGTGGCACCTCTTACCACACAAAGAAGAAATCTTAGATTTCTATACTGAAATATCTTGAACTCTACATAGAGTCTATACTAGATTCCCTTCCATGATGAGATATTGATTTGTTAATGTCTTCAATGATTCTTAAATGGAAAATGTTTACGTGCTACTCGATATCATAGTAGATATCATCCTGGAAACATCACATTCCAGAGATCACATCAGCTGCCAAAGATGGAGCAAAGCACTTTAGGTTGGTAAAACATCCAATATAGTCGGAAACTAACAATCCCTCCTACATTTGATGCATGAACTCATGATATTTTTCATCTGTCAATTATTTGAGATAGAAATGGATTAATAAATTCATCTTGATGTCCTTCTATGATAGCTCATCATGCTGCCCAGCTTCCTCTGGAATATATCACCAATGCTTAGCAGGTCCACGAAGCATATACACATAATGATTCACCCTCCAATATATAGTTATCTTGAGATTATTGAATATTTTCTGGACATACTCAATCTAAAAATCAACTACTTGGGTTCCCCCTTCCATAGTAAACACAAGAGTATGTTGAAGCTGAAACTCTATTGTGATCTCAAACATCAATGGAATGGTATAAACAGCCCCTCTTTCCATTGAATGCATGACACTCAGGAATCTTTAACAAAGCTGAACATCCATATTCTCCTTAGGAACTATAGGAAGTTCTAGTTTAGCTACATTTGGATCATGCTTATTTCCACTCTCCAGATGCTCAAGTCAAAGGCGATGAGGAGGAATTTTCTCCAAAAGAAGAAACCATGCCTTAGAGAACTAGCTAGTAATAAGGTCAATTTAGAGACCTAGTTCTTTCCTTATAAGACCTTGAAATACTAATATATATATTTCCATATCTATGAGCTCAGTCTACATGCGATTCCAAGGACCGATGGGCCTATAATTAATTTTATAAATATATTAAGTATATTTTATATTGTACGCACATGATACCTCAATGAAAATAGGATAACTCCTAAATTTTTGATCAGATCAAAAATCAGATAAAATGGTTAAGTCTGGATTGTGGTGTTTACCCTAGGTGCGATATAAAATGAGTTAGTGTGGGAAATTATCACCCCTCACCTGTTGGATGTACATTAAGTGGATTATTTAATTATTTAATAAAATAAATAATTAATTTAAACCAAACTAAAGTGATTATAACTATACCACTATTGTAGATTTTTTAGTTTATGATAATTATTATGGTTTCTAACCATGACACTCTCCTCCCCCTCTGTTTTTAAAATGATGCCAAATAATAAAAAATCTCTAGATCAAGGTGAATTGAAGCATGATGAATGAAATGGATCTTCCTTCATCATTTTCAAGTGTATTATTCACAAAAAATTGATCAAAAACTAAGATAGGAATCATAAATTGGTGTTTTTATGATATTTATTAAATTAATGAGTATATATTTAGTTGTTCTTTGATCTACTCTTCTATTACAGCCTCAGTATGTGACTAAGTAATGCAATCTAATTTTTTATGTTGTTTTCTAATCTGAAATACTTGTTCATTGTTTTCATCAAGAATGATTGGAAACTAATGCTTAAACATTGGTTTATGTTGATTTTCTCCCAAAATCCTTCATTTTATTCACTGGTTGGATCCCCACAATCCCGGGTAGTCTTTGTTGAGAGGTACCGAGCTCCATCAGCCCCCCAAATTCATGGTGAATCAATGAAATGAAAATGGTTTGATGAATCAAGAGTATATTTAGGATCAATTAAAGGTGAGGATGAATGATGGTTTGATATTAATGAATCAAGAATCTATGTCATGGTGGAATGCGGAACAAATATTGGTTCACTGAATCTTCATCGGAGATGATTTCTGGAGAACAACAATAGAAAAGCTCAATTAATGGATAGATCTTTTTATATTGAATGGATTTGAGGTGGGATTTATAGAGAAATGAGGTGAAACATCCATATATAACATGCAAGTCACAAATTTTATTTTATATGAAAAATTCATCTAAATTTCATGTTCTGGGATGAACACACTGTATGTATCCCTTTGGTGGAAGCACCTATGGTTTTTGAAACCCATAAAGACATCATAGAGTTTACTTATCTCAACACATCGTGTATCACCTCCTCCATGTGAGTGAACCATGTGACAGATCACATGGTCAGGAATAATCCATATGTCGAGTACATGGACACAGCCAGACCACACAGGTGACATCTTGTGTGTCCTCACACACCATGTACAAAAGTACAACGACACAGGGTCTCAGTACACAAACACGACCAGAAACACATAAACCATTTCCCAGCTGGGTTGGACACACCATGTAATACACCTACACAGTGTGTACGCCTACACAGTCTGGATCCATGTGTCGACTAGGGACATATCTAAGTGGAGGAGTGGGGCCACACTTCGTGTGTGCCCATCACACTTCATGTACCCCTTGATCTCTCCTAAGAAAAAATATTATCACTCATATCTCCTTCATTTGAACTCATATTTTTGACCATGAGTATCCTGTCCTATATTTTTTTTCTACATATAAAATGATAGTGCCCTCATTTTTGGATTTCAAGATACAATGTGAAATGTTCTAGGAATGTCACCTTCTAAGGTGACCCTAATGATGGATGTGATCAAGGAGGATCACCTGATGCTTACTCCTGAGTTGAAGCCTCCAACTTAGCTGATCATGGTACCTCGATGGCTTCTAGAGTGGAACCCTTCATCTGGGATGGGAATGGGTCCTCTATTATAACACCCCAAAAATTTTATGTTATGTTTCTCTTAAATACTTTTTATTATTTAAATATCCTATATTTCTTAAAGAACATAGTCTCTATGAAACAATTCATGGTTATTTAGAGGATAAATTCATAACATATCCATTAAACTTATATTTTCCACTTCTGTGTTTTGAATTTCAAAAAATGGACATACACAGTTGTGATCAGGGTGATTTTTTGAGTATGACTGAATCATGTTAATTTTTTATGAATACAAACATACCCTGATGAATAGTAACATACCATTGTGAATAATATCATACCCTTATGAATATTAATATTCCACTTATGAAAGGTAACCTTACCTACGAAATTGTAAATTAATTTTAGGCACCTTAAAAATAAAGAGGAATATTTTAAGCATTGGTATTTTTTGATGAAATTATAATTTTAATTAAAAATTAAATTTCTCATATATAGAAAATCATTTTTGAAAAATTGATTTCATTTTTGGATTCTACACATTGAAAAATGGTAAGGGTGTACGTTTTGTATTTTTCTGAAATACTTGAAATTTGTGAATAATAAATTAATATAAATTATGATAAAACTAAATACATGATGTATTGAGTCATGGATGATGTCATGTTGAGGTAATAACTCTTGGTTCGAACTCACATTCACATATTACTATTTTGTTTCATGTAATAATCACTATTTCCTGTCTTAGGGGAAAATAATAAAATAATGATTAAAATATTAAGAAAACCCTCCTTCCCTCCACTATATAAACCACCCTTCACCCCCTCTTCCTCCCACAACAATAAATATTTGATACATACCTAAGTTCTACCAAATACACTTCCCAAGACCTCTCCCCACGTCCAAGACCTTTTGGACTCATCAAAAGTCCAGAAAAATCCTTAAGGAGATTCTCAATGAGGAGTGCTCAAGAGGTGAACCTCTCTTCCTTTTTCTTTCAACTTATTTTACAAGTTCCATTATATTGTTACTCACTAATCACCACTACTAATCCAAATTCAATGATAATTAAATTAACACACATGAACTAGAATTTTATTATTTTATTGTAATATTTGATCATCATCTCTCTTTCCCTCCTCCTCTTATAATAAAAATGAAAACATCGTCTGAGATGTGTTAATTTATAACATTCAAGGGAGGAAGGTTTTCAAGTTCTATTACTATCTTCAAGAGTAGTCAAGAATCATTTTTAATGGTTGAAACAGATCATAATATGTGTGTTTTACCTTATATAATGTTTTTTAATACTTAAACACTCATAATATAATATAAAAATACAAACAAATTCATTATGCACAAAACCGCCAAATTAATCCATGCGTTTATCATTAAATTTTATCTAATGATTCACATTGATGGTATATAACCAAAATCATTATAATATAATTTATAATGTATCTAATAATATAAAATAATAATTATTGATGTTTAACCACATTTCAAATGAACTCTCATTCATGAATACAAGTAAACCGATCGTGAAAACCTATGATGAAAATGATTCCAAAACAATAAAATTGAACCTCTTAAACCCATAAAATGACATGAATGAGACTAATAAGGTTAAACTAAATAACCTACATGTAGAGTAGGTTCTTTAACTGTTAATTAATGAAATAAAATTCTATTATTTAGGTCATTATGATCAATCGAAGAACACATTCATGCATAAGGTAAGGGGTTTCTCCTCACACATTTATTTCCTTGAGATATTCATTGTGCGCCACCTATTTCTTGTATATGGTGTATGTTTACTACCATGTGATATATAATATCTTTATTATCTTTATATTCATGGTATTCATGTATTCACTTTATGATTATTAACTTTATTGATTATTATGTTGTAAGGGACTTTGTTTCGGTTTCCATTTCATTGTGATTTACTTTGTATTGTACAACTAATCATTCTTGTGTAGTGTATCTACAACCCCTTTGAGTTAATTTTTCATTTTAAATTAAAAATATATTATATATTCTTATTATGGTTTCATGGATATCATTATTGTCTTAATCTGTATACACTATTACATAATATGTTGATTTATAATGTTTTTTTAACTATGGAAATATTGATGAATAAGTATCCTCTATTCTATAAGGATATTGAGAAAGCATATTGTACATGTATTAAATATATTTTTAAATAATGATTTAGACTTTTATTGATGGGTGGGTCCCACTATATCCCCTTGATGCATTGAAAGGCCTCATGATATAAGTTATTTGGAAACATACCCTTTGAGTTTTTTTCCAAAACAACAATCAGCCGGGTATCTACCCACAAACATAAACCGTTTTAATTGTATAGTGGTATCATGTCACAGATACATGACATCCAATTAAAAATAATTCTCTTTATTAATTTTCAATTATCAATGTCTATGAGTTTTTCACTATGAATAAATCTATGGAGGTATTTTCATTCTCAGTTTATTAATGGTGTGTGTTTTTCATTTATTCACATTACCATATTGACTATGCCAATTTGATTATGATTTAATTATGTTTTATTCAATATTATACAATTTTTAACCCTTCTTGAGAATTTGCACTCACCCCTTTCATTTTTTTACCTTCAAAACGTTATTAATATGAGACCATTTATTGAGTTCTCGTGGATTCAGTTTATTAGTTTTTGTTATGTTTTGTATTATGATAAATTTCCTAATGTAATATGAGTTAAATGTATGAATCTAGTTTTTTACAGACTACTGAACAAATCATTGCTTTGGGATTTCATTACTTTTAATCATTCCAATGTAATAATTAATTCACCGGCTCCTGGTTTTTGGGGACAGGTTGTTATAGTTGGTATCAAAGGAAGTTTAGCAACAACCTTGAAAACTAGATTTAGGAAACATTTTTTAGAGCGCATAACCCTAATCATGTCTTTGAAGATAATCATAGAAGAATATACTGTAATTTTTTTAAAGTAGAGATTATGTGGGTTTTCCAAGAAAATAAATCACTTTTATGGATACTACAATTGGACGTGGTTTTGGCACAGATGTACCTAGGAGTAACAAATCTGACAAGGAGTTTCAGGCTTGACCCAGGGTATCATAGTACACAAAAACGGGCCTTACTATTTACCATGTTTGTCAATACATGGGGGGATATTCTTAGGATAATTCACATTTTCTATACACACCTTTTATAAGGATTAAAAAGTAAATATAAACAATATTTATGATTATTAGATTAGTTGGGAATATATTTTCAAGTTATCTTAAGAGTTTACTAGTTATAAATTATGAACTTTTACGTAATTTAGTGTGTGAAAATTTTTAGTTGTGGAACATAATGGAAGAAGGAAAATCAGTACCCCTGGAAAATTTAGGGATTTCCCTACTGAGAAAGTCAACACAGTCAGTGTTGGAGCGGATCAGATCATAACCATATTGGGACAACATACTCATGCTATGTCAAATAACCAAGATACACCTGTATTGGATCATTTCATATGGTAGTATCCCCCATATATTAGTGGGAAAACTAATATGGTATTATATGAGTAGTGGATCAATCCCCTTGAAAAGATATTTTTGGCATTAAGATGTAATGAAAATGAAAAGGTGGTACTGGCAGTATATTGACTCAAGGGTGATGTTGATCAATGGTGGTCCTTGATCCAAAATACCACAAATGAAGAAGAAATAGAAGATATGTAATAGATACCTTTTATGTAAATATTAATTGAGAAATATTTCCCTCATGAAGAATGAACTGAAATTAAGAGGAAATATTGTGGCCTAAATAAACGAGAAGAAGAGAGTGTTGTGGATTATGAGGATACCTTCACAAGATTAGCTAGGTATGATTAGATTGGTCATTTCATTAAAGGAATTAAGCCAAGTCTTCAAAGGTCACTGGATTCTCAAAAAATTTCATCATTCGATGAAATTTTATTAAGTGGCATCAAAATATAGAAGGAATTTTATGGATCAATGTTTTTCCAGGGAAATAAAAATTAGAAGATATATTCTAAAAACCATGGAAATCTAAAGCATCGATGATAAATAAGGGAAGGAAGAAATTTCCAATATGTCAGAACAGTAGAAAGAATCATCCTGTCAAATTCTTGAAAGGTATGGGAGTTTTCTACAAGTGTGGAGAAACAGTTCATCGATCTAGTGAATATAGGGGGAAGAGACAAGTCAATAATGTTCAATGTTATAATTATAGAGAGATGGGAGACTATGTAAATGAGTGTCCAAATCACCAAGGAACCTTGCCTCAGAAAAGGATATGAGAGAAAGGGAAAGCTTATGCAATTATAACCGTGGAGGATGAACTTCCTAATGGTGTGGTGACAGGTAATTTAATTATTTCCTCAAACTTATCCAATTCTTTATTTGATTTTGGATCATCGCATTCTTTTATATCATCCTAATTTTTCTAGAAAATTAGACATGTTCAAATTGATTTAATAAAGTAGTTAGTAGTCAAAACTCCTAGGGGATGTATCATTACAACAAAGATGTGTCAATCAATCCCCCTTATGACACCTAAATTTTTTTAGTTGCTAACCTTATTATCATACAAATGATTGACTTTAATAAAATTCTTGGAATAAATTTGATGTCAAATTATGAGGCGATGATCTATTGAAAGAAGAAGTAATTTACATTTTTGAGAATGGAGTATAATTCCTTGACATTAGAGCCAAACCAGGCCATCTAATTCTTATCTAGAGCCACCCCCATTAGATCTACTGAATGCAATTCTTAAAGTGGAAGAGAAAAAAAAATATTTCTATGGGTGAGGAATGAAATATTAAAATTGAAGACATACCTGTTGTGCCAGAATACATTGATGTATTTCTAAAGGATTTAACTAGACATTCTCTAGAGAAGGAAGTTGAGTTCTCTATTGATTTAATTCCTGGTGCATGACCTATATCAAAGAGATCATATAGAATGTCCACTATGGAAGAATTGGAGCTAAAGAAACAACTAGATGAATTGAGTAACACATGATTTATTTGACCTTGTGTTTCTCCATGGGGAGCCACTGTCCTCTTTGCCAAGAAGAAATATGGATCCATTAGGCTATATATTGATTACATGGAAATAAATGATATTAAAATAATGAACAAGTATCATCTTCCACAAATTGATGATTTATTTTATAAACTTTATATAGCCAAATATTTTTCAAAGATTTACTTTTGATCTAGATATCAACAGTTGTGTTTTAGGATGGAAGATATTCCAAATACAACATTTCTCACCAGGTATGGGCACTACTAATTTATAGTAATACCTTTTCGATTGAGTAATGAACCATATATTTTCATGGATCTAATGAATATATTTTTCAATGAGTATATTTAGGACTTTGTTGTGGTATTTATCGATGATATCCTAGTATACTCAAAAATCTATGAAGACGATGATAATAACTTGAAGATTATTCAGAAAACTCTTATAAGTATTGAATTATATAGGAAGTTTAGAAAGTGTGAATTCTGGCATGAATCAGTTTATTTTATTGACCATATTGTCTCTAAGGATGGAATCTTATTTGATCCTGTGATGAAAAAGGCAATACCAGAATAGCCCATGCCAAAAAACATAACTGAGGTACGTAGCATTATTGTCTAAGCAAGTTACTATCTGCGTTTTGTTCATAATTTCACCCGATTGGCTAACCCTCTAATGAAGCTCACATGTAAAGGGGTTAAGTTTGTATGGATGATATAATGTACAAAATGATTTGAATAATTGAAAATAATATTGGACAATGATCCAATTTTTACTCTTACATATGGAAATGATGGATTTGTGATATACAGAGATGCATCAATGAATGTACTAGTTGAGTCCTTATAAAAAATGACAAAGTTATTGCTTATGTAACAAGGTAGTTGAAGACTCATGAGAAAAATTTCGCAACTCATGATTTTGTGTTAGAAACCATGGTATATTCTTTGAAAATATAGAGGTAGTATCTCTGCGGTGAAATATATGATATATATGCTATTCACAAGAGTTTGAAATACATTTTTACATAGAAAGAACTCAACATAAGGATAAGGAGATGGCTTGAGTTACTCAAAGTTTATTATTTTTCAACACACTACCACCTAGGAATGGAAAATAAGGTGGATGATGCATTAAGCAAGAAATATCATGGACGTGTGACCCAAATGAGGATTGAGATAGATCCTATACTCATGGATTTACTAATGATGGATATTCAAATTGTTGAGGACGGGGAAAAATTTTTACTCTTTCAAATTATTTCTAAACCATCTTTACTAAAAAAGATAAAAATATTTCAATCTGATGATGAAAATCTACACAGGAATATTAAAGTTGTTAAGGATATAAGATTGAAAGACATTGTCTATGAGAATGGAGTTCTAAAATTTGGGAAGATGTTATGTGTTCCATCAGTACCTATTCTAAAATTGTAACTATTAGACAATGCTCATATCTCAAATTTATCTATACAGCCTGGAAGCACTAATATGTATAGAAATATGAATGAACGTTTTTTTGGGATAACATGAAGTGATAAATTACTGACTATGTGTAAATGTGTCAAGTTTGTTAACAAGTAAATTCCAAGTGACAACATCCCAGAGGGGTCATGAAACCTATACCTATTCCTATGTGGATGTGGGATGACATTATGATGTATTTTTTCACTGGACTATTGATGACACCTATAAGGAATGATTCAATATATGTAATTTTTGATTGTCTCACAAAATCAGAACATTTATTTTCATTAAGAGAGGATTTACCACTTGATTTCCTAGAATGATTTTATATTAATAAAGTTGTAAGACTTCATGGTGCACCTCAATCGATTGTGTCTGATCGAGATCCCTAATTTAAATTAAAATTCAAGAAAAGTCTCTAGAAGTCTTTGGATACTGAGCATCATATGAGTACTTCTTATCACCCCCCAAAACAACTAATAGTCTGAAAGGAAAATTAAAACACTAGAAGACATGTTGAGATAATTCTCTCTTAACATTCAAGGTATGTTGGATCAATACATTACATCAGTGGAATTTTCATACAATAATAATTTTCATTATAGAATTCAAATGGAGTCATATGAAGTATTATATGGAAAGAGGTTTTTAACTCTAACATATTGTGATGATGTTGGAGAGAGGAAACTTATAGTCCTAGAACTTATTGAAGAGACAACTATCAAGGTAAAGAAAATTCAGACCCATATTAAAGTAGCCCAAAGTAGGAAAAAGAGTTATGATGACAATCGGATAATGGATTTGGAATTTCAATTAAGATATCATTTATTTCTAAAATTATCTCCATGGAAGGGTGTTTTAAGGTTCATAAAGAGAGGGAATCTGATCCCCAGGTACATCGGATCATTTGAAATTCTAGAATGAATTGGAGCTGTAGCATACCATTTAGAAATGCCACCATGATTATCCAATGTTCATAATGTGTTCTACGTGTCATTGTTAAATAATTATATGTCAGACCCAATGCATGTACTCACCTATGAAGAAATGGATCTGGAACCTGATTTGTCCTGATTTGAAGAGCCTATCATGATTCTTGACATATGGTAGAAGGTATTGAGAAATTAGACTACTCGACTAGTAAAGGTTCTTTGAAGAAACCAAAAAATTGAGGATGAAATGTGGGAACCTAAAGATATTATGAAGAACAACCACCCACATATTTTTAGGGAGAAATATGCATGAAAAATTTGAAGGAAAAAATTTCTGAAGGAGGGAAGAATGTAACACCCCAAACATTTTTTGTTATATTTCTCTTAAATACTTTTTATTAATTAGATAGCCTATATTGAATGAATATCTGAGTCTCTGTGAAACATAACATGGTTATTTATAAGATAATTTCATAACATTTCCTTAAAAATAAATGTACCACATCTGTGTTTTGAATTTCAAAACAATAGACATACACAATTGTGATCAGGGTGATATTTGGAGTATGATTGAATCAAGTTAATGTTTTGTGTATAGTAACTTACCCTTGTGAATAGTAACAAACCCTTATGAATAGAAATTTACCCTTATAAATATTAATGTGATACTTATAAATAGTAACCTTACCCATGAAAGTGTTAATGAATTTTTGGCACCTTAAAAATAAAGATGAATATGTGTTGTTATTCTTTGATTAAATGATAATTTTAATTAAAAATTAATTTTCTCATATTTAGAAAATTATTTTCGAAAAATGGAGTTCCTTTTTGGATTTTACATGTCCAATAATGGTTAGGGTGAATTTTTGGGTTTTTTTTGAAAAACATGAATTTTTTGTGAATAGTAAAATATGATAAATTATGATAAATTCTATATACATGATTAATTGAGTCATAGATGATGTAATGCTATGTTAAGCACACTTGGTTCGAACTCACATCCACTTATTAGTATTCTTGGTCATAGAATCATCACTATTTCTTGTCATAGGTAAAAATAATAAACTAATGATTAAAATATTAAGAAAACCCTCCTACCCTCCACTATATAAACCACCCTTCACCCCTTCTTCCTCTCACACCACTCAAGCTTTAAGACTTACCAAAGTTCTACCAAACACACTTCCCAATACCTCTCCCCACTTTCAAGACCTTATTTTCTCATAAAAAGGGAAAAAAGTCCTTAAAGATATTCTCAAGGAGGATTACTCAAGAGGTGAAACCCCCACTACTGGAAATGTGACCCATACCCATGGTTCAAAACTGTGGGTATAGGCTATACCCATGGTTTTGGGAACCGTGGGCTGGAACGACATTTGTATAGGGGTCTTAACCTATACCCATGGTTTAACCGTGGGTATAGGGGAGTTATAGTGTCTACCACGGCTGTTCCAACGTGGCACACAACAGACCCCACGGTTTTTAAACCGTGGGGTATTTAAATTCAAAAAATTCACAGGATCTAGGGTTTGAACCCATAATCACGCTGCGCACCACCAATGGACCAACCAAGTTTCGAATTCTTTTTGTTGTAAAATCATATATCAGCGTATATATATTCGTTTAATCCACATGGTGTAATCCAAAAATGCGGCCAAGGAGATTCGATCCCGCGTCTCACGTTGGGCCTCGCTGACGCGCACCACCAACGGACCAACCAAGCCAATACATTATTCGATATATAAATATATCTCTATATAAATATATTATTATAAGTTCTTACTGAAAAATATTATTTGCGGGATTCGAACACGGGACCGTTGTGGGGATGATCTGATGCCTGACCAACTCTGCTAGGATTATTTTGTTAATATTATCATACATCTCTTTACTTATATTATTTAAAATCATTTAAAAGAAATATATAATTCAACGAGATTCAAACAGCAGACTGTTTTAAAAAAAACCAACGGTCTAACCAACCAATCTATGTATGATAGGTGCATTTATATTTGTATATTTGTAATTATATTAACAACAAAAGGTGTTCTTGCCAATTTTTTTCGTTGTCCCGCATAATTTTTTTCCGCGTTATGGCGGCAAAGATATACCAACAGTTTTTCAAAACTGTGGGTATAGGTCTTCTGAAAAAACTCTCTACCCATGGTTTGGCCGAAACCATGGGTATACGTCTTCAAAAAAAAAACACCTATACCCTCGGTTTTGAAAAACCGTGGGTATAGGTCTCTAAAAATAATCTATACCCACGATTTTGGGGAAAACATTCGGTATAGTTGACCTATACCCATAGTTTTCTAATACAATGGGTATAGGTCCCCATATTACCCCTATACCCATGGTTTTTGAAAACCGTGGGTATATGACCGTTTTCCAGTAGTGCCTCTTCATTTTTCTTTCATCTTCTTTTACAAGTTACATTATTTTTTCCTCTCTCCTAACCTATCCTCATAAATATTCTATGATAATTCCATTACCTTACATGAACTATAAATTTATTATGTTAATTTAATATATCATCATCATCTCTTTTCCCCCTCCTCTTATACTAAAAATGAAAACATCGGCTGAGATGTGTTAATTTATCACATTCATGGACGTTGGATTTTCAATTTATATTACTATCTTCAAGACTAGTCATGAACCCTTTTAATGGTTGAAGTAAATCATAATATTTTTATTTTATTTAATTTAATTTTCATTAATCCTTACGCACTCATAATATAATATAATAATACAAACAAATTCATTATGTATAAAATCATCAAGTTAATCCAAGCATTTATCATTAACTTTTATATAATGATTCATCCCCATGGTATATAAAAAATCATTATAAAATAATTTATAATGCCACTAATAATAAATATTAATAATTATGGATGTTTAACCACTTTTAAAATGATCTCTCATTCATGAATACAAGTAAACTCGTCAGGAAAACAAAGGAAGAAAATGCTTCCAAAACAAAAAAATTAAACCTCTTAAAACCATCAAAAAGGCCTTGGATGAACCTAATAAGGTTAAACTATATCAATTAAATCTATATTAGTTTCGGTAATTATTAATTAATGAATCTAAATTTGATTATTTAGGTCATTAAGATCAATCGAAGAACATATTCAGGCATAAGGTAAGGGGTTTCTCATATCACTTTTATTTCCGTAAGATTTCCATTTTCTCACCACTTATTTCTTGTATGTGGAATATGATTACATCCATTGGATATATAATATTGTGATTCTCTTTATATTCATTGTATTCAGAGATTCACTTCATGATTATTAACTCGATTAATTACATTGTTTTAAGGGACTTGGTTTTAGTTTCCATTTCATTGTGATTTACATGGTATTGTGCACCTAATCATTCTTATGTCGTGTACCAACTACCCCTTGGAGTTAATTTTTCATTTTAAAATGTAAATATATTATATATCCATATTCTAGTTTCATGGATATAATTATTTTCTTAAGTCTTATGCCCTTCTACATACGGTGTTTATTTGGAATGTTGTTTTAACTGTGGAAATATTGATGAATCTTTATCCTCTAATCTATACAGATATTGTGAAGGCATATTATACTTTAATTAAATCTATGTATAAAGAATTATTTGTGATTTAAATGATAGGCAGGTCCTGCTATATCCTTTTTATGCATCAAAAGGTCTCATGATACAAGTCAGTTGGTGAAAAAACCCATCGATTTTGTTTCCAAAGGAGAATCAGATAGGTATCTACCCACAGACTTCAACCATTTCGATGGTATAGTGGTATTTTGTTTTAGACACATGATTTTAAATTAATAAAAATCTCTTTATTCATTTTCAGTTATTACTTTTCATGAGGTTTTTACTGTGAAAAAATCTATAGATGCAGTTTCATTCTCAGTTTATTAATGGCCTGTATTTTTCATTTATTCACTTTTTCATAATGACTACACCAATTTTTATATGATTTAACTATTTTTGATTCAATCTTTCACTAATTTTGACCCCTAATAATTATTTAATCTTACCCCTTTCAATTGTTTACCTTTAACAGGTTATAAATAGGATACCATTTATTGAGTTCTCATGGATGTAGGTTATTAGTTTTGTTATGTATTTTATTTTGTTACCATTACCGATTTCATATGATTTACATGTATGTATCTAGTTTCTTCAAGACTAATAAATTGATCCTTCCTTCAGGATTTCATTCCTTTTAATCATGCCAATATAATAAGTAATGAATTGGCTCCGAGCTTCTGGGGTCGGCATGTTACATCTATAGACTCCTGAGTGGAACCCTCTAGTTGGGTTGGGAATGGGTCAATGATGACTATTAGAGTGGATCGTTAAAGTTGTTCTAAGCATGGGTCATTGATGACTTATATTGGAACCCACCAGTAGAGTTGGGAATGGGTCCTCCACTTCCCGAATGGAACCCTCCTATGGTATCAGGGTATGGGTCTCAATGAAATTGAGTGGAACCCTCTAACTTGGCTAGAAATGGGTCCTCAACCATCGAAGTAGGACCCTCCTATTGGGTAGGGCATGTGTCCTCCATTTACTATCATATTGGAACCCTGCTGTTGGACCAGGCATGGGTCCTTTATCTTGAAATTGTGTCCCCTCGACTATGTATTTCAGAGATGAGACATGGTTGACGTAGGTTTGGCCTCATGAGGAATATAGATTCTTTCCACACTAATATGCATTTTTGTGATATGACTAAAACTATAAACGTGATTCAATGCTTCCCAAAGTAGATAGTATCAAAGGATGTTAAATGATTCTCTTAGACTTGTGTGCTCAGGGCAGACCCATGGGATATTGAGCATCATTATTGGAATTTTGGAACTGTTGGATACTCTTCTTCTTGGGCTGAGTTGTGAGATGGATATCCCCTTACTCCATCATTTGCGCTTCTTAACTGATCATATATATATATATCTATATATCCCTCTTCTATATCCACTTGTTAGATTTGGGCACTCCCCTTCCAGGATATGTGAAGATGTGTGGGGTATGCCACGTGATTTCCATATCTAGATGTTTCTGATTAGATGAGCTTACTCACATACTATTGGTGGTGAAGTCTCGATGGGTACTTCATCTACTCACCATGTTTATCCCCTTGTGATTGGATGAGATTACATTCACTCTTTGTCAGGTTTATTTTTACTCTTTCATTATACCTTGTTCTTCTTATATCATTCTCTTCTATTGTATCTATTACTCTCCCCCCCCAATTGAATTTTGGGGAATACTACTATGTATGATTATACTCACCCCTACATGGTATTTTCCCACATAAGTCGTCTATTATGTAGACGATGAAAAGGTTGACTGTGACTATAGAGGATGTTAGAGATATTGGGATCTTGGACCATTTATGGTGGTTATAGCTTGGGATTTAGGAGATAGAGTATCTTAGATATTTACTTTTTCTAGTTTACTATCAGTTTGGGACACATTTCTAGTTGGATGTGTATTTTTTCCCTTTACTTTTTATTATTCACTATTGTATTTTTTGTACTGTATAGAAGGTTATGAATTCTTGGTTTACTCCATAGGAGTGTTGCATCTTTTTATTCTTTCCCTCTACAATTCTAAATTTATTTGGTTGTACGTGTGTGTATAGGTTCTTATTCAAATGCCTTTCGAAGTGATTTATTAATTCGATGCATGTCACCACCCCTGGACCTATGGAGGTGGGATTGGGGTAGTTGCGGCTCGAATCCCATCGTGGATGAGTTCATCAAAGATTTGGAATCATTGAAAGTTCATTCCTTGGTATATTGTTCATACGTATCCCCTTAAGAGTATTGGTTGGTTTTAGGGAAATATTTTCAATGTTTCTTGAGTTTGGATCTCAGGATATGGAGTCCATTAATGTTGTGGTAGTCGACGTATCCATTCACTATGACCTTGACTACCTGCTTGTCAACTCAGTATACCAAGTCATTTTTTGTAGGGATTAATCATATATCATATATAATTGTGAATTTCACTATCCTTCTTGATTCATCTCCCCTTTGATTATATATATATATATATATTCTCATATGACTGTGGTACTCCTTGATAACATTCAAGATACCTCCATGATGATAGCCATCTAGGATATGAACTCAGTTTCATGAAGACAATCTAATGAATGATGAGGCCTCAGACCAGGGTTTATCGCCTGATACCCTTCATATATGTAGATAAGTAGCATAATCTCCATGTTTTGAACAGAAAATTATACTTCAAGAACATGTTGAGGATGTGTACAGTCTTAGTGTACTCCATGAGTTCTAGTGTTAGAGACTGCTGAGGTTCCGTGGTGAGCTAGATCCATAGGTAATAGAAGATTGGATAGAGTCAGTGGTCCACATATTCAGGATTATCTAGACACCAATGGAGTAGGTGGTGTCACTAGAATCAAACCTTTTCCATAGATAATTTGGGCATTGGTCAGGGCTTGTTACGAATATTCATGATGAGTTGGAACTCTCATGGGACGTCATCCAATAGCTATTTTGTGAGAATTAATACCCCTCCTTTTTATGCTCAGTCCATAACTAGGATCATCTAGAGCTGAATAAAAGAGTGATGATAGTGTATGAGTATGCAACAAGGCTCACAGACCTTACATGTTACTCCCTTAACATGATTTGATATGGCTACTTTCAAGCATGGAAGTTCGAGATGGTACTACGCAGAGAGATATGAGCCAACATACTGCCATTGGGTATCTCCACCTATGCAGGGGTGCTGGAGCAGGCACTTGTGATATATTTTTTTTTTCGATTGGAGAGATTCCATATAGCTAGAGTTAGAAATGGGTGCCAGATATATGATTCGTCTATAACATCTTGAAAATGTGAGGCACCAGGATCTTGATACAGGAGATCATTCCTTGATCAATCTCATGCACATGGTTAGAGGAAGTATGGAACACCAGGGTAGCCTGGAGTGAGGTTATTCTTTACTTATAATGGTAGAGGTCACATGGAATGAGACTTCCTGACTATAAGTGTATACCAACAAAGGAATATAGATGATAAAATTCCATAGTAGAGGTATCATAGTGATCATGGATCTTCTAGATGTGGCTAGGGTGGTCCCCAGGGAGGTGGATTTGGAAGAGGAGTAGTAGGAGATGCATATGGAGGATGACACTATGAGTGCCTTCCACCACCACCAACAGGTGGCCCATGTCAATCTTAGAGAGCTGGCAGCTAGGGATGTAGATAACTGTATGATTTGGATGTTTATGATCACATAGTGTACGGGATGATCAGAGGTATGATTTTTGTTTATTATACTCTTACTTTATTATTATTTAACACATTATCTGGTCATTCCTTTGTCTCTTTATTCCTGGTGCAAGATCTAGAGCTCCCAGTTGATTCTCTAGCACATCAAATTTTTCTTCACACTCTCACAGGGAACGCTTCTTCTATATCTTTCATCTGTTTGTAGTTAGATCTATTGGTATTAGAGAGAGGTTAACATGGGGCCTTTTGTCCATCATGATGGAACCCTATGATTTTATATTTGGTATGTATTTTCTTCCCAGGGTCTGATCCTAGATTTACTGTCACCATAGATAGTCACATATCTACGTATTAATGGAATTGTAATCTCCTTTTCTTGTGAGATGGATATCATGGAAGGGAAATTAGGTGTTGAGAGTAAGAGGTTGAATCCTATCATACATAAGTTAGTGAGAGTAACCCTTGGTTTAGTAGGATCATCTACAATATGGGTTCCTTCGTTTGTGGAGGATTATATGGACATTTTCCCCAAAGACGTTCTGGGAGTACCACTGAGGTGGGAGATGTAGTTTTGCATTTACTTTAATCCTGTGACTACCCAAATAACTTATTTGGCATATCATATGGTACCTACCAATATTTGGTAGCTATGGTTGTAGTTGGGGGACCTTCATGATAAGGGATTCATCAAACTTAGTGTGTCCCCCTAGGAAACTCAAGTCTTATTTGTGAAAAAGGAAAACATGTGCTTACAAATTTGTGTAGATTATAATTTTCTAAAACATGCCATAATAAATAATAAGTACACATTGACAAGGATTAATGGCCTATTTTACCAATTTCAAGGCATAATATGGTTCTTTAAGATCAATCTAATGTCCGAATACCACTAATTGAGGGTTCGTGTGGCTGATATTACATTTCATGCATTATTATGTTACTATGGACACTATGTGTTCCTAGTGATTCCCTTTTGTATGATGAATTCCCCTACCATGTTTATAGATTTGATAAACCAGGTATTATAGCCATACATGGACTAGTTTTTTTCTTTATTGATGACATACTCATCTACTCTACATCAGAGGAGTAGCATATAGAGAACTTGAGAATGGTTCTTTATTTTCTTCGAGAACTCCAGTTTTATGGAAAGCTCTCGAAGTACCAGTTATGGATTCATGAGGTTCATTTTATAGGGAATTTCATATATGAACAAGGATTTTTATAGATCTAGAAAAGATCAAAGCAGTTATTTCTTGGGATCCATCTAAGAATGTATCAGAGGTGGGGAGCATCCTTGAAATTTCAGGGTACTGCATGAGATTTATAATAGACTTCTCCAAAATCATAGCTCCTTTGACCACCCTAATTCATAAATGTTAGTCATTTACCTAGACTATGCTGTTATAGAGGGCCTTTGAGGTGTTGAGGTTGAGGCTGATGAGTGCTCTAGTGTTGACACTAGTAGAGGATGGCTTTGAGTTCATAGTGTATTATGATTCCTCATGAGTGGGGATAAGCTACTTGTTGATGCAGTTGCGGGTAGTCATCACATACGGGTCGATGAAGTTGAAACCCCATGAGAAGAAATACACAACTCATAAACTAGAGATGGAAGTGGTAGTCTTTACCCTGAGGATATGAAGAAAATACTTTATGGGAGAGCACATTGTGGTTAATTCAGACCACCAGAGTCTTAGGTACATCTTCACGCAGAGAGACATGAACCTGAGACAGTGATGCTGGTTAAAGATCCTACAGGAAGAAAAATTAGAGATATTATATACTCTAGGGAAGGGAAACGTCACAGTATATTCTCTTAGTAGGAATTCCCATGATTTCCTAGTGTTGGAATCTTCAGAGCAGTTATGTTTCCTTCAGCTGACCTTAGTATAGTAGGAAGTTATAGCTTTTTTCAGTCAATGATGTTTACTCCTTCACTCCTCAAACATGTGAGAGAGCCACATATATGAGACATAGAATATGATATATTACATTATTAGATATCAATTGGAAGCTCACAATATGTATATTCTAAAGGGGGGAATCACGACATCTTGTTCCAGGGGAAAACAATGCCTCTAGTCATGTTGTGGGAGGAGGTGATGTTGGAGTTCCACATTTCTCCGCTACCTGTACATCCTGATGTGGGGAAGATTTATAGATAAATTTAGTGATATTTTGGGTGGTCTGGCATGAGATGAAGTTTATTTGAGTTCATCTATTGGTGCCTCACTTATTAGTTGGTAAATTTTGAGCACCATGTTTCAGAAGTTTTGTTGCAGCCTCTTGTGATCTTGAAGTAAAAAATGGGATGAAATATCCATGGACTTTGTTATAGGGATTACATGAACAGTGAAGGTTCATGAAGTCATATGGGAGATAGTTGAATGACACATGAATTCATAAAACTTTCTTTCTATTAGGGAGTAGAGTTTGGTGGAGTGTTTGGGGAAGCTGTATATACGACAGATCATTCGCCTTCATAGGGTTCCCTTAATGATATTCTCTGATCATGAATTGTGATTTATGTAGCAGTAATAGAGAGGCTTGTATGTGGAATTCAAGACCCAGTTGTGGATGAGTTTAGCCTTTCACCCCTAGAACAATGGGAAGAATAATTACACTATCTAGGTTCTAGAGGATATGACGAGGGCTTGCATGTTGGACTTCATCCAAAGATGGGAGGATCACATGCCCTTGATAGAGTTTGTGTACAACAAATACTACAACTCTACCATCAGCATGGATCATTTTTAGACCCTATATGAGATACCCTTTAGGTCACCCTTGTACTAGACAAATATTAGAGAGTCAACTCTTGTGGGATCATGTTTGGAGTTGGGGGAAATGAAGAAAATCCAGGTCATCCATGAATGGATGAGGACAACCCATAATAGATATAAATCTTATGAAGATCATCATTGTATGCCATTTGAGTTTGAACAGGGAGACCATGTTTTATTATGATTATCCCACAACAAGAAATGAAGATGTTTGGATGGGGAGGCAATCTATCCCTGATGTTCATTGGCTCATTCAAGGTTGTCTATATAGTTGGTGGGGTTTCTTAATGCCCCACCCTACCCCCACAGCTAGAGTGGGTTCATGACATATTCCATGTGTGATAGATGATTTGACACGTTCATGACCCCATACACATCATCGATGAGGGAAAGTTGGGCATTGAGGATAGATCTACCTTTGTGGATCACCCTGTGGTGATTAATGATTAGTAGGAGCATACCCTGCATGCATAGACCATTCCTTGGTTTGCATACTGTGGTAGTATAGAAATGTGTAGGAGAGTTCCTATGAGTGGGAGAGCCAAGTGTGGGCTCAGCATAATGAGTTTTTTTTTTCTAGTTTTCATTTCAGGGATGAAATTCTTGAAGTATAGAATGATATAGAGACTCATTTTTTGCCTTGTAAGACTTTGAGATATTTATATATTTATTTTCAGAGTTTAGTATTGAGATAGTGTGAGATTCTAAGACCTAGTGTGCCCAAAATTAATATTTAAAAAATATTAAGTATATGTTACATTGAATCTGCATTATACCTCAAGGAAAATAGGGTAACTCTTAAACGGTTGATCAGATTAGATATCCGAGCCAACAATTAACTCTGTAATGTGGTGTTTACCATAGGTGTGACATAAAATGAGTCGGCTTAGGATGTTCGAACCCATATTTCATTGGCGGTATATTAATTGGATTAATTTAATTATTCATTTAATTAAATATTTAACTTATCCTAATCTAAATTGATTATAAATATATCATTGTGCAGAAGTTACCAGGGTTGGCCCATTATTTTGGTTTTCTGCCGCAATTTTCTCCTCCCTCCTCCATTGGAAAATCATACCAGATGACAAAAATTCTCTAGATCAAGGAGAATTGAAGCACAATTAGTGAAAAATATCTTCTTTCTTTATTGGAATGTGAATTATTCACTAAATATAATTCCAAAACTGAGTTAGGAATATTAAATTGGTGTTTTTATTCCCTTGATTAAATGATTGAGTATATCGGTAGTTGTTCTTTGATCTATACCATTGTTGCAGCATCTGCATTAACCGAAGTATTGAAATCTAAATTTTTTTAGTTGTTTTCTAATATAATTTTTTTTCTTGGTTTTTGAATAATAATTCTTGTCCTATGACATTTATTCTTTGGTTTATGGTGCTTTTCTCCCTCAATTATTCATGTTCATCACCAGTTGGATCCCCGTGGTCCTGGAACAACTTTTTTGGGAGGTACTGAGCTTGATTGGACCCCAAGATTCATGGTGAATCAAAAAAACAACAACAATTTGAAAAATCATGAAAAAATCTAGGATCATTTCAAGGAAAGGATGAATATTTTGTTAATTTAAGATCAAGGAATTGTGGATCATAGGTGTGGTGGCATGATGAACAAATGGTGGCTCGTTGAATCTTTATTGGACATTATTTTTGTATGGACATCAACATTGAATATCAACCAAATACTCGCATATCAAAATTATTTGAGGAGAGATATGTGGTGAAACAAGGAGAAATGGCCAAATCAACCATGCAGATCGCAGATCTATCTTTCTATGAAAAACTCAACTACAAGTCGGGTTCAAATATAAACACGAAGTATTTGGCCTGTTGTCGGTATTAGATAGGGTTTTGGAAACCCATAAATATGGCATGACATGTAATTCCATCAAAATGTCATGTAACACCTCCTCTTTATGAGTGAGCCATGTGACAGATCACATAGTCAGGAACACGCCATGTGTCGAGTACATGGATACAACCTTACCACATGAAAGGAATCTCTTGCATCCTCACATTCTAGGTACGATAGTACATGGATACAGGGCCCAAGTACATAGACACAACCAGCATCACATGGCATAGTCCCCGGATGGGTTGGACATGCCGTGTAGTCCACCACACAGTTTCTACTTCTATAAGGTTGGGATCCATGTTTCGGAAAGGAAAACGACCATATGGTAGAGTGGGACCACACACTGTGTGTGTCCCCTCACATATCACTACTGGAAAATTACAATTTTTTAGCAGTTATTGTTGGATATGGAGGCGGTTTAAATGGTCGATATATGCTTCTAATGTGATTTCTGAAAACTGTTGTTAAATTGTGTGTCGAAAAACTATTTTTGGTGGTTAAAGTATTTTAGCGGTGGTTTATGGGATCCTTCATAGTTGGTGCATTTCACGGTGGTTATAATGTTTTTAGATGCGGTTTTGCCGCTCAGGGGATTATTTGTTTAGTGGCTGTTAAAACCACCGCTAAACAAAAGTACGCCCTTGGCCAGAAAACCCTCTGATAAAAACATTATAACCGCCCCAAAATGATTACAGAAGATGGGACACTGTAGTGGCTGTTAAAACCACTCCTAAATATACCTATTAAAGTTAGTGGTGGTTAAAACTACTGCTAAAAACAGATTAAAAAAAGCAGTTTCTGCAGCCCCTATACCAGTGCACTGAAATAAAAAACATCAAAAGACAAACAAAATACATACTACAGTCTATTTAAAACGAGATTCTTAACTAAGAACATCCAAATGCATTGTTTAGTGGGTAAAGGAATGCAGATAAACATATCACATGGCTATTAGACCTATAAACAAAATTATAAACAAGAATCTATGTCATATTCATGAAAACAATGCCAAGCCTAGGATCAACCTATTCAATCTATACCAGTTCCAACCCTGTCATAACCATTCATATCAACATACATCCCACTATCATTGGTGCTAACTACTCCAAAAACTCAGGCATCCCTACCCATACATCATCAACTAATAGCCATCCCAAGATCACATAACATCATATATAAAGGCCTACATCCAGAAAAATAAAAAGACAAAAAACATCAAATAGAGTCTATATAAAATCAAGTCCCTAAAATAAAAATCCATCCATCATAAGAAAATTGGCTTACTCAACACCATAAATTTATCTTTATCTAACGAATTGTTAAATTAAAGTCTTAGATTAATAAATTTATTTTTGATGTGTTACTAATATTGAAAATATAAATTAACTAGAATGTTCACCATCAAATATTCTTGGTTAAACAAAACATAAATAATAAATTAACAATAATATGCCTCAAATATTGAAAAAACATGAATTTTCAACTTCATTCTCTTTATCCAATTCCATTTACATATTGATGAAAAAATTATATAAACATGCATTAGGAATCAATTTATTTCCATCAAATACTAATTATGAATATAGTAGTAAAAAATACATATTTTATTATTTTAGAAACCAATTATAACCAAAATTACATTGCACAATTATTTTCATCATATTATACTTTAGGTGAACATGGGTTGATATCAAATCCTTGGTTCAGTTCAAATAAAAATAAAACCAGAATTCAATTCAAATGACACATTTTTATGCTCTTTATGGTTAGATTTTTCACTCACTAATATGTTAGCATTAGGATGAGAGGTAGTAATTTTGGGTCGTTCATGATTTTAGAGGCATTTTTGAGATTTTAATAAATCACAAAGCATTTAATAACTTCTCATTTAAAATAGAGATAATATGAAAATGGTTGGAGGAAACACATGAAATTAATTGTGGGTGTCTGAGTTTTATTATGGGAGAATCCTCAATTAGGGAATCAATGATTGCAGAAGCAAAGGATGTCGACACCGAAGTTTATGGGGCTGTTTGGGATTATCAAGATTGTCATGATAGAGTAATTCTATTTGTAATTTCCTCCACAATATCAAGAAATGCGTGATGTTTTACATGTATCTTACATTCAATTATACATTCTCGATCAAAATATGTGATCAACTATGAAGAATTTCAGTTGGAGCCTTACCCAACATTTGTGGAGCACATGGTGTGACTCATGGACTGTAGTTAGAAAATGTTTTGAAGAAAGATGATGTCACTTATTAGAGTAATATGGGATCATAGACATACAAATGAAGAGTCTTATAATTTATAATATGATGTGTGAGCACAATAACCCTAGTTTTTTTGGTGTGAAATATAGAGGCACTACTCAAGGATGATAAATCCTCACAGGGGGAGATTATAATGACTTGAAGTTTTCCAAGGGACTTAAGCCTTAAATTATACCCTTCTTTAATTGTTTCTAAGATATTATTTTATTGGGTGAATTATTAGGTTGTTTGTTTTTTGGTTTTAATCTTTATAGAGGCCTCTAAAGGGTTGCATGATAGGAACATGGTCATGGGAAACCATGTGGTTTTTCCCAAAAAAACCTTGTGGATTTGATGAAGAATGATACTACGTGGGGCATGGTTGGAACACAGTTAGAGATGATCATGAATCATTTACCTTGAAATATATTTGTCTCTGAATAGAGGCAAAAATAATTGTTATCACATAATTTACCAAATGAGTATATTAATTCAATGACGATGTGCTGGAATCTCAAATTCAAATAAGGAAGAATGGAGGGAAATGAGTCTCAGGGAAAGTATAAAGGACCAAGAGTATCCTGAATACTAGGTAAAGTAGAAAATTTTGATGTTCAATATTTTTAAATGTTAGAAATGGAAATGTAGTGGTAAATTCATTAGGCTAAAAAATATAGGATATGGGAGAACTAATTCCATTAGTTTAATAGAATATCTTATCTTCAGTTAAGACTAGTTGGTGGGTGTAGTTGAGGGTTTAAGAGAATCATTGTGGGTATCCGTAGCGATAATGTCTTCATTAGTTAAAAAAGTAAAGACATGTTAGAATATTTTTTTAGAATGTATCATTATGTGTGATAGGTTGGAAGAATGTAAAGCTATTTCAGGATTGAATTTTGATATACATGGAGTGTTTATAGTTCATAGCATGGTAATGGTCACATATTCTCGAAGAGATGAGTTTAAGAGTTCCTATAATGATGTGAAGTGGGATGTTCACATAGTGCCGAAAAACGAAATAAATTTAGCAAAAAAGAATCATCAAAATAAATAATTGACATATATGGTGCATACCACACTCATGAAATCAATACATAAAAGAAAACATCATAAATAAAAAATACATAAAAGGAAACATTAGAAATCAAGAAAATGTTAGGTCATGAAAACATTTAGTGGAAACTATGTGCCACACATGATACATATACAAACCAACTATAACCATATTTTTCTGACATATCATCAATACAACTAATCATGGTCCGATGATGAACACATATCTTCACCCTCTCTACCTCCATCTCCACTTCCTCCTACCACCTGTCAAAACTTTATAATGAAAATTAAATTGTGTTTCTTATTTATATTTAAACTTGAAACCAATAAAAGTTTTAAAAATAAATGATTTTGAATTTTTGTGATTTTCCTGCTCATCACTAGTTGATGCAATACCACAGAGGGCGTATCTTCTCATCTACTGATATATACAAATCAACGCTTTCTGCAAAGCGGATATCCGAGCCCCCTGGTCTTGGACGATGTTTCGTAGAGAAGTAATCACTCTCTAAGAATATCTGGGTATGGAATGTCTACAATTAGGAGTAGATGTAACTAAAATACCTGGTGGACTTCTAAAGACCTCATATGGTACATGTCCCACCCCCATTCTGCGTACTCTACCAGGATGCTCCTTCCCATGGACTTTAGCAACTGTGTCATCCTGGGAGACTATGTAGGACTGCACAGGATTATCATCCCATAGTTATTTAATTTGTACCTATAAATCAAATATAAATATATATTAACATAGTAAAAACTGATAATAGGTTATTATAATGAAAAAATGAGTTCATACCACATCTTCTTTTGAAGGGTAATTAAAAAAACTTCCATCTGATTTTTTGTAAACATCCAACCACACATCAGTTCGGGATGCCTTGTGCCCTAAACCTTGTGACTGCATTAAAAAAGATAAATCAAAAATTTAATATATTATATAGATAATATTTTCTTATAAATTATTAAACTAATGGAACTATTACCATAGTCGATTGGCCTCTATACATTTTTTTTGACCCCGCAGTGTGAGGGATGCATTTCTTAGCCCTACATGATGCATTATTTCTTTAGAGATTCTAAAATAAATAAAATGTAATTTAATAGTAATGTATTCAATGTCATCTCCTCTTCATATACATTTATAAATGTAAAATGAGGTTAATATAATAATATATATTTATATACCATCTACTTATCATCACAATGTCTATCAATAAAAACATTCCACTACTCTTTGGGTACCCCATTTGGTATCATCTCATACATTTATTGGACTGTCAATGATGTATCATTGACATCGCTCCACAATCTCTATTTAAAGTATTTCCATTTCTTACCAATATTATTCAATGTACACTTTCATGATATCACAACAGCAACTATAAAGTGGAATAAACATATGTATACAGAAATTGATTTTGAACATATTAATAACATGACATTCAGTTACACCATAATGTTTTAAAATTAACATTATTTAGGAATAAAATACTTCATTTTTCCAAATTGGAGGCCTATTTCTCCAATCATCATAAGAAATAGGAAGGGAAATGGGCTATGCTGCTAGCTGGCCTAGAATTTTTCCATATAATCCTATGATGTCATTCGTAGGGAACCCATATGAATCAAATGGGACAACTATCTTGTCTCTATTCATATTCCATACATCTGAAACTTTTTATATTTTTCTCCACAATTTCATTTTTTCATCTTTAATGAACAAACAATTAGTATAAAAAAGTGCAATAAATTTATTTATATTAAAATATTTACCTATAATAGTGAACCTCCAGTATACCCTGATGAACTAGAAATGGAGCACTGCCGCCCCACTACTGAGGCTACTAAAGGGGGATTCGACTACTCAGATTCTAAAGGGATTCTCACAGAGGGTGTGAGAGATGGTGTAGGTGGCAAGCAGTTGGTGGCTCAAATGTTGTATGGAGGGAGACAGATGGATCATCATCTGTCACAGTAGTGGATTAAACAGTGTATCGCTTCCTCCATGGAATTCCTATCATTTAATCAAATAAAAATAATTTTATAAAATATATTTAAAAAAATTATACATAAAAAATTAAAAATAATAATATATTCCTAGTACTAACAAACAAAACATACATAACAATGATAATGAATGACTGCAAAAATAAAATAAGTGTTTGCTGAATGAATAAATAATTGTACATACAGTCAATTTCCCCTTCAATCAAGTCAGTTTACTGCTCCATTACTTCACCCACTTCATTCATCCTTACTAGACTAATGTTTTCAATATCATGATGGATAAAAATTTGACTTCTTGTTATTGATGAGATTCAATTTCAGAGGTCAAATCATCCACTTCATCACCCATATCATACAAATCTCTTTGTATTATGTGAGAAACTATAATCCACCCTTCATCCAAAACATCATTCACATAATATACAATTTTTTCTTTCGATGATAAGATATATGGATCATGAAGTTCAAAATCACCAAAATTAATCATGTGATAGAAGTTCAAAGAAGTAAATTGCAAGGAATCTCTTTTAACACCTCTGATAATATCGACCCAATTGCATTTGAATAAAACAACTAGAAAATGCCTGTGGTAGTTTAATTAAATAATATAAGTCAACTATACATAGTATCCCACTTCATAAAGTTTAAATATACCACTATTCTGTTTTTTTAAACCATCTTCTCAATCAATTGTATGAAATCTAATGTCATTCATGTTGTATGTGTCGTACTTCCTAACTTGTTTTAGAGGACCTCAAGAAATAAACATCAAATATTCTAACAAATCTGCATGAGTATCAGTATTCATGATCTAAAAAAGAAATATACATTATTATATTTACAAAATATATGTGTCAAACTAATATTCATATTTATTGCAATATTTATGAACTTACACGTCGTGCAAGCCATTATAAAATCTCTTTATTAACAAATTTCATTATAACTTTCTCATTTCGTGTTCGGCCTCTCATTCATCTCTTTGTTTGTATTATCAACTCTTCAATAAATGGATCTGTAATTTCACATTTTAGTAGCACATATCTATATGCCTCTAATAGTTCCAATTCTATCAGTGTGGCATTTGTGGTCCTCCTAACTGGTCGTCCAATAGCAAGAAATATTTTTGATTTTTGATGTATTTGAGATTGAATCGATGTGTCGTCAACACGTCCAACTAGATTAAATCTTGTTTCAATATCATCCAAGTATCCAGAACAAACTGCAAGACACTCCTCGGCCAAATAGCCTTCAGCAATAGAGCCCTATAGTTGTGATTTATTTCTCATGTATGATTTCAAATGTCCAAGATATATGTGAAATAAAATAAAAATAATTATGCATTTATTTAAGTGCCAAATTTTTTTTACTTAACTGAAAAATATATAAATAAAGTACCTCTCAATTTGATACATACATTGATAATGAACGAGGCCTTCTAATTTAGATTCCTCAACCAAATGCATAGTTAAATGCATCATGACAGTAAAAAATGACAGAGGAAAGATCATCTACATTTCAAAAAGGTTCAATAAAATCCTCTCCTAGAGGTTGTCATGCTGAAATGGATGTAGATATTTCTGACATCGTTTTCTGAAAAATGTGCAGAATTGGAGTAAAGCATCAGTAACCTTTTTAGGTAATAATGTATACAATGAAAATGGTAGTAAATATTGTAAAAAAATATGTGAATCATGACTTTTCAATCCATGTAACTTATGATTATTCAAGTCAACACACCTCTAGGTGTTACATGAATACCCATCAGATACCTTCATATTCATTAAAATTTGAAGGAATGTATCTTTATCCATATTTTTCATTGCAAAAATTTCCTGAGCATAATTTTCATTCTCATCTTGCCAGAGATCATTTTTTATGTTCGTTACTTGTAAGTCTTTGGGAGCATCGAGATGTTCCTTCGACATTCCATGCTCATTATGCAATGTGAAAATCAAATTATTACAAACATTATTCTTAATATTAATCACATCAAGATTATGCCGCAACAAATTAAATTTCCATCATGGATGTTTGAAGAATATATATTTTTTCTTCCATTGTTGTGTTCTGATTTCACTTGACGACGCACTTCGAACCCATTTCTCACTGTCATTCAAATGATGAACCTCCCCAAATTCTATTTGAACATTTTCAAGTTGTGTCAATATTTCAGAACTAGTTAACAACATTTTAGGTCATCTACATTCAATGAAACCATTAAATTTTGATATGTTCACCCAAAATCTATGAGATTCATCGAGAAATATTTGATGGAACAATAATCAGAATTTTCTACTCTAAGGTATCCATTTGGCATCAAAATAAAATTTAAAAATAGGACAAGTCAAACCTATGTAAATGATCCAAACAGATAAATTCCCAAGCCTAGGGAAGTCACTAATGGTCCATATTAAAGCATCATGCATTTTGAACATTATTTTATAAGAATCAACAAATGTCTCAACACCGTTGCTCCATAACTTCTATAATTCTTCAATTAAATATTACAAGTATACATCAATATCATTTCCATGCATTTTTTTCCATGAATAATCATCAAAATGATAAAAGTGGTTTGTTTCATAAAAATCCAAGGAGGTAGATTGTAAGGGATCAAAACAGCTGGCCAAATGCTGTAACTGGTACTCAAAGTCCCAAATGGGTTGAATCCATCGGAAGTCAATCCGAATTGTAAATTACTTGGATTAGCTGAGAAATCTATATGTAATGAATAAAATGTCTTCCACGATTGTGAATCTCATGGATGTCTCATTAACCCATCATTTTTATTATCTACAGAATGCCACTTCATGTGTTCAGTGGTTTTTGATGACATGAATAATCTTTGCAATCGAGGCTGTAAAGGAAATTAATGAAAAACCTTAACAGGTTTTTTCCTTTTATTCTTCGTCATGAATGTATATTGATTCATACTTCCATCATCACCCATTGACTTCCATATAGAAGAAGAATTTTTATTTCAATTCCGTCTACTCGAATCTTCTCGCCAATAAAGCATACAATCATTTGGACATGCATGTATTTTTTTATAATTCAGACTGTCCTATTAACAACATTTTTCATATCATAAAAAGTCTCGGGGATTTTTGCTTCTGGAAATTCATCATGCAACAATTAAAAAATCATGGACATTGACTTATTTGTAATTCCAAATAGATATTTGGTATGGTATAACTTTAGTAGAAAAGAAAGATTTGAATATTTCAAACATCCACTATACAACTCTTGATTCCCATCATCAACGAAATCATGAAACATATTTTTCTCAGTGATGTTTTCTCTTAAATTTGTCTCCACATAATCAAGATGAGGATCCAATGACATGTCACAATCTTGATCTGGTTGTGTTATAGTCTCAAAAAAATCACTTTTCTGGTTTCAATTTATATCACCCTCATCTGGTTATTCTGTTATGTTTTGATGTTGATAGTGGTTTCTTGTAGTGACGAAGGCATCATTTATGAGGTTTTTCATTTCATTTTCCATTTTTTACAAATTTCAGAGCTCATTCTGTGGATTAACATTAGTGAATAACCTTTCTGTAATGTGATCCAACATTTATCCAGGTATATCATAATGTGCCTACACAATATTAAAAAAACATTAAAACACATATTTACCACTAAATAGGGAAATAGATTCATATATACTAGTAGAAAAAATATATAAATATCTTACATAAGGTTTTCCAATATAAATACATATGGTAAATCACCTACTAGAAAACCAAATCAGGTAAATTAAAAATATCTATAAAAGAAGATGAGAACAAGGATCCCATCCCTGTAGTTTTTTGTATGTCATGCTCGCCCAAAAAAGATGGACAAACTGATGATGCCATAACTTTGATATCACTAAGGCAAGGGTTTGATATATTATATAATAATTGAATAGAAGATAGTAATATGAAATGGAAACAATCTATTACATTAAAATTAGTGTCCTAGAATTAGGATTCAAAGAGTTGGGTATGGTCTGGGGTTGATAATTATAGAACATGTGGGGTATCATGGTTAAGTGTTGTGGGTAGAAACATGTTGTGACCCAATGTGTGATTAAATTTTTCAGATCTGGGGTGGATCATGGAAGATCAATGGGGGTTGAAACATAATGTGCACATCTATCAGAAAGAAATTATAGTTGGCCCTGTGTGTTTTACTTTTACTATCTAAGTAGATATGTATGTATACAATGTATTATTTGACCCATTGGTGGGTAGGTATAGGTGGAATAACAAGGATATGAAAAATCCATGTCTTTGTTGAAATATAGAGGTTGGGTTGTCATCTTTGTTTCTCTTGGTCCTAGTGTGGACTGTCTTGGAATGGTAGTGAAGTCTTACTATGTAAATAGAAATTTATTAGAATACATGATTTGAATGGGAGGTTATTGTGGAATGTAGAAAGGGAAAGTTGAAGCATCCATTTGTAAACACTTTTTATGGTGCTACTAGTAAGAGAAAATGTGGCCCATGTAAATTAGAAATTGACCTTGATGGATTTATGAGAGTTGGTCACATGTCATGATAGAAGTACATGTAATCTAAAATGACCAAACATATACAATAGTATAAGATTACGGAAAGATAATATAATAAAGACGATCCATTGATCATAAAGTAGGCATTTAAGAGTGTAGAGTGTGCATTAGCATTTAATAGTGAGAGTACTATATAATTATTAGGATATAATCTAAATATAGGAAAAGGATAATTCATATTTTATTAAATCTTATTTAAGGATTGTCTTGGCATGATAGTGAATTCTTAATGTGGCAATGTAAATTGATTAGAATAAATAGTTTGAATTGGATGTTATTGTGGAATGTATAAAGGGAATGTTGAAGAATCCATTTGTAAAATCTTTTCAGGGTGTTACAAGTAAGAGAGAATATGGCCCATGTGAATTAGAAACCGACCTTGATGGATTCATGAGATTTGATCATATTTCATGATAGAAGTACATGTAATCAAAAATGACCAAACATATATGATAATGTAAGATTATGGAAACATAATATAATAAATATGATACACTGATCATAAAGTAGGTATTTAAGAGTGTGGAGTGTGCATTAACATTTAATATTGACAGTACTATATAATTATTAGGAGATAATCTAAATAGAGGAAAAGAATAATTCATATTTTATGAAATATCAAGACAATAATGGGATATTTTGGTTGATGAAATTATTGTTAATGATATAATACAAGTTAAATATATACCCTTATCATTTCATCCATCATGCTGATTCTAGTGTATCATATAAGATTATGTGATTATGGATCATTCCAAGGGTTAAATTATCAATTTGGGTGGTGAAACCTGTATATCAAGTGTATTTTTCTATTTTGTTTCCATAGTGTGTGTGTGTTAAGCTGTGAGTTTTCTCACTATAATTGGTAAATGAGGTTTATTTTTCAAGAAATAATAAAAAGAGAAATGAATTACTATTCACTGGTTCAAACCCATTACACTTAAACAAATCTATACCCGGGTCCATCACATGATCGTCTTGAGCATATTTTATTCACTGATGGAATAGCTACACCTTCTTTATCATTCTCTTCACCAAATTTGGTCTAAGATTAATTAACTCTTTAACCTCATTATAAAACAATAGAGATATATAAGAACACTCAAATGATTCTTTAAATGAAGTTTTACAAATGGTTAATCAATCGTTATTATCATAGTAAAACTAAACTAAAGGAAAGTTATTTACCCAAGAACCTATAAAATCAAGAAAAAAACATCTTCAATACATCCATTAGAATTTGGATCATTATCTATATATGACCTTCCATCTGAGGATGAAAAGTACTACTTAGAAAAAATAATGAAAAAAATAATTCTTCAAAATCTTATAAAATATGGAGGTAAATTAATATCTTGATTATAAATGACCATTATTGAAACCACATGAATCTGTACAACAATGGGAACCTATAAATGAGAAAACATAACACATAAATCATGATTGAAAGTAAATAAGTAGGATTCAACAAACTTTAAATAATCCAACCCAAAATCATACCACAACCGCACTATAATGGTATACAAACATGAGTGGAGGGGTGGAAAAGGTAGTCAATGGTGGCGATGGGCGGCGAGGTGCGCTGAGGGGCGACGAGAAGCGTCCAGCGGCGGCATGGGTCAGGACCAGTAGCGGGGAGTCAAGCTAGGGCTTCGGGGGGTCGGTGGTGATGGGAGGCAATGCGCTCCAATTGGCAGAGAGAACTATCACCAGCGGCATGGGTGGGGATTTAATATAGGGTTCGGGGCTCGCAGGGGTCATGGAGAGTGTGGGGTCGTGGGGATCGGGGGAAGGGGGTCGGGGTCGAGTGCTAGGGGGATGTTTTGCCGCTGTAAAAATGGGGTTTAGAGTAGGTTTCTTAAGCCGCCACTAAAGGTGTGTACCCATTGAGCTCTTCCTAGCAAACTGCTATTGATTTTATCTCCTTCGTTTTAACTTTGATTTTTTTTCCTATGAGTAGGTCATCCTATGTTTTTTTCATGTAGAATGTGATGGTGCTCTCAGTTGTGGATTTTAAGACACGATGTGAAATGTTACAGGAATGTGAACTTCTAAGGTGACTCTGATGATGGTAGTGATCAGGCAGGATCACTAGATACTTATTCCTGAGTGGAACCCTCCAGTTGGGCTAGGTATAGGTCCTTGATGGATTCTAGAGTAGAACCCTCTAGCCGGGATGGGAAGGGTCCTCTACAAACCCTAGATTGGAACCCTCCAACTAGTCTAGGCATGGGTCCTTGATGACTATTAGAGTGGAACCCTCCAGCCTGGTTGGGCATTGGTCCTCAATGACTTAGAGTGGAATCCTGCAGCTGACCTGGACATTGTTCTTCATCATCCTCATTGGAACCCTCCTACGGTATCTGGGAATGTTTCCTTGATGACATAGAGTGTAACCGTCTATCTAGTATGGACATGAGTCCTAAACCATCAGATTGTAACCCTACTACTGAGTAGGGAATGGGTCCTCCATGTACCATTAGAGTGTAACCCTCCTATTTTATAGGGAATGGGTCCTCTATCTAGAAATTTTGGCCCCTAAACTATAAGACACAGAGATGGGATATGTTTGACATATATTTGGAATCATTAGAAAGAGGGGCCCTTTCTCTAAAAAGATGTTGTTCTGTGTCATGAAAAAACAATACAGGTGAGTCAGTGATGCCCAAAGTGGATAGGATCAAGGTGTGGTTAATGAGTCCCTTAGACTTGTGTGCTATGTGCAGTTGTGTGAGATGATGAGAGTCGTTATTGAACTTTTGGAAGTGATGGATACTCTTATTCTTGGGATGAGATATGAGATGGAAATCATCATAATCCCTTATTTGGGAATCTTTACTGAGCATATATATCCCTCTTTTGTATCCACTTATTGGATTTCTACACTCTTCTTATATGATAGGTGAAGACTTGCGGGGTATGCCACGTGCTTTATGTGTCTAGATTCTCATGGTTGGATGATTTTACTCTCCTTATATAGGTGACGAAGGATTGATGGGTAGTTCATCTACTCGCCATGTTTATCCCCATGTGCTCAGATGGCCTTACTTTTACTCTTTTTGGGGTTGAGTTATACTCTTTCATTGTACCTTATGCATATTCTATCTTTATCTTCTATTAAATATCTTACTGCTCCCTCCCTGTGGCTTTCGGGGCATCCTACTAGCTATATTTATACTCACCCATGTATTGGATTTTCCTACACATGTCGTGTCTTATATAGATGATGGATAGTTTGACTGAGGCTACACATGAGCTTAAGGAAACTGGGTGCTTGGACCACGTATGGTTGTCATAGATGGGATTCAAGAGATGGAATCTCTATCAACTGTTTACCTTTTCTAGTTTTGTGTTAGTATGAGACACATTTATGGTTGGGCATGTATTTTTCCCGTTTACTTTTTAGTTTTCACTCCCATACTTTTGTACTTTCTAGAGGTTCATGCATGCTTAGTTTACTTTATAGCAGTGTTGCATCTTTTCCTTATTTCCCGGTGAACATTTTAATTTATTTGGATGTGTGTGTGTATACAGGTTTTTAGGAAAAGGAATCCTCGAGTTAGTTATTCCTTCGGTGCTTGTTGCCACCCCCGAGCTTGTAGAGTTCGACTTGGGGTAGTTGCGGCTTAAGCCCCGGGTTGGTTCGGTTTATGAAAGTCAACCCAGCATGCGACTTCAAAAAAGAACCACTAACTCTTGGTCTCTTTAGAAATGTATTAAAATTATTTTTCATTGAAATAAAAACTCAATTGATTTATCTAGTGAACATATATCTCATACTATAGTTCAATAGTATGTATATATCACGATAGATATGTCCCTATCATAAATGATGCATGTCAATGCATCCCTATATGCCTATTATGATGCATGTATTCTAATTCAGTGTCATACAAGGCCATGAGTACAAAAATAAAGAAACAATAAAATCCTAAAATGATAACCTCACACAACATGGTAATAACCCAAGGTGAAATAACATCAATAGTGACAAGAACACATCCCAAACAACAATTCACCCTTGGGTACTCGAATTTTTCCTTGTACATGGGTTAGTTACTCCTATGAACAAGCTTATTACACTACTAAAAATATGGAATTTAACAGTGCTACTAAAATGGATTTATCATCACTTTATAAGAACTAATAATTTGTGGTATGTGAAAGGGTTGGCTTTAACATCACTCGAAAAACGTTTTGTTAAAGGCCCCCTTTAATAGCACTAGAAAGTGATGATAAAGGGGGAAATTTTTTTTATTTGAACCTCTTCCTGTCCAAAAATTTTATTAGTTCTTCCTACACCCTTTATCATCACTTTACACCCACTTTATTAGTGTTCTAAATAATTCCACCATCCTGCATACTCCCGTGTCTCAATATAGTTTCGAACCTGAGACCTCCAGCTCATATCCCACCACCTTTTCCACTCCCATATGTTGTGATATCTTAAATTTTATGATATATATATTTAAATATATTCCATTACATTTTATAATCTATATATGTGTACATATATATATATATATATATATTTAAATACATACATAAAAATATATATTTTTTGTGTATGTGTGAATATATAAAAAAATATTTATATATTGTTATATATTGGATTGTAAATAATAGTACAATATGAAAAATTAGAAAAAATTGAAAACCATAATATCAATTGATGAAATACCTAGAAATAAATTCAGTCCCCACTAAAAAAAGAAAATAAGACCCCCTTAAAAAAGGCTGAAATTCCATCGAATGTTAAAAAAATGGGATACCCTGGCTAAAAAATATGTTTTGGAGGCCCTACGGGGCTATTTTGACCTCAATAAAAGAGTAACTAGGGACCCCCATGGTCAAAATGGCGTAGATATAAAAACAATATTGGATTTTATAATTTTTTAGAACCCAAACAAAGACATGGATCAAAATGTATGACCGTTTGATGTTCGAGTTACGTTTTCAACTTATTTTAGATCTTTTATTATTTTTTTGATATTTTTATCTTCAAATTGTTATGAAATGAATATTTCATGATAATAATTTCAATGTTATTAATTAAAAATATTTTTTTAATTTATTTTATAATTCATTTTTACAAAAAAACATATATATTAAGTTTAAATTCCTATTTAGCGTTTTCTAAAACATATTTAAAAAATATATAATATATTTATATCAACATAAATATAATTATATATTAATATATTATTTTGAATGGTTTATTTAAACATAACTTTTATCATTGTTAGTAAATAAGAAATGATAAAGGTGGGGTATCTATTAGTGATTCTAAAAAAGTGTTGATAAAGTCCCCCCTCCATCAACACTTTTTTACAAGCATTGATAAAGGCCCCTCTTTATCAAAACATTTTTACTGGTGCTGATAAAGGTTCCCCATTTAAAAATTATTTTTTAATATCATTAATAAAGGGGGGCCATTATCAGCGCTTTTTTAGCATTGTTAAAGACCCCCTTTAAGAGTTCTTGAAAACATTATTAAAGAGCACCTTTAACAATTATTTTTTAGCGCTACCAAAGGGGGTATTTAACAACACTTTTAGATAAGACTATTAAATCCCTATTATTGGATACACCTAGTTTTTTAGAAGTTTTTCCAAGTCCGAAAAAATCCTATTATCTTTTCTACCTTTCCCCAAATAGTAAGGCATATGAAAATAAAACATGATCCTCTCATACCACTTTATAACATCCCCCAATATGATACTCCCTCACATGTCAGGAAAGGGTTGGTTACAAGACCACAAGTGCACCTCCCTGTATGCCATAGGATTATAACTAGAAGTGAGGGTGTGCATTATATATTGGGGAGACTATACCCTCTGGTATGATGTTTCATAGCAGTAGAACAAATCATAATAAAAAGAAAATAATACTCAATGTAAAGACATATAAGAAGATAAAAATAAAGGCCAAATATATAATCCAATAATAATAAAGGAATAAAGTAATGATGTTCTAGAATGTTACTAAATGTCATGCTGGAAAAATATAATAAAAATACTAGTAGAATCTATAAAAGAATCGATGTATTAGATCATAATCCCAATGCAGGTCCCATCTCCAAACTCCAACCCAACAGTAAGAAAGTAATCAATAGCAAGGTCCTTTTACCTTTTCTAAACCTTCATCCATAAAATCTTCTCAGGTTCCAAATGGTGTCCCAAATTGGGTGTGAGTATAACTCGGGAGGTTAACACAATTATGTCTCAACAAAGCCACTCTAATAAGAAGTGTATGTAGTAAAGAAAAATATAGATGTATTAATTAATTCAATAATTAAATAAATACAAAAACATGCTTCATCTCCCTACCAAAATATCTATGAGCATGTCTTATGAACATTCCAACCACAACCATGTAACCAAGGTAAACAACTTTCTTCGGCACCATGTCAGAATATTTATGAGCTTATCTTATGACCATCCCCACCATAACCATATGACCATGGTATAGTCACAATAACCAATCTGGATCAAAGACCTATAAGCATTACTACATTTCCAAGTCAAATATTTATAAGAATTACAACATTGGATTGGGTCAAGCCCGCTCACTATCATCATTATAGCATATTCATGTGATAGTTCCTGGGCCTAGCTCATTATATAATAATCTGATCATAGAACATAGTTTTTGTCAAACAATATAGATATCATAATATCACATTATAAATATCAATGGTTAATTATGAGAATCACCATTATTCCTTTATATTCCAAATTCAATTCAATTCACTATTGATTAAAAATTATATCAATAAGAAATACACAACAATTTAGGGATTCTATAATAAGAAATAACCCTAGGTCACATGTTATGCGAGACATACTTTAATCCATTTTCCAATTAAAAATTTAGTTGAAACTCAAGGAATTCCTAGGATAATCTCATTCAATTATTTATCCAATTTGGGTGCATGGAATGAGGGTGCAATCACGATATTGCATAAACATAAAAATAATCAAACCATAGAGTTAATATTAAGAACCCCTACATTTAACTGATGATCCAACAATTCTTAAGAGGGCCAACACCCATAAGGTAGAAGTTTCTAATGATTTTAATGAGGTTACTAGATCAAAACTTAACAGGATCAAAACAAACACCCCAATTGGCCAATATATTTCACCGCAATGCATTGGAGAAGGAAGAAAAGTGAAAAAAACTAACCAAAACCACTTAGTAGGGATTTCTCACACAAAATTGATGTCAATAAGGGATGTTGGAACCCAAAAATCACCTGATGAATTCCCTAGGGTCGAGACGAGAAGAGCTGCAGTAAAAAAGATATCAAGATTCAGCATCACAACATGTTTAAAACACCAGGTCAGGCATTTACATGGCATGTAATATGGTTTCGCAATGTGTAATTGTTTTTAAATGTATTTTCCGAAAAATTCATTTCCTCAGATTTATTTAATTAAATTCCACAAAACATTACATGATGTGAAAACCATTTACAAGTTGTATAAATGTCCTACCATTGAGTTTTTATCCTATTTTCACTTTAACTCTCCAAACCTCTTTAACACTTCTCAACTTACCGAGAACCCATATTAACAAATAGTACCATTTATACCCAATCTTAGTTAATTTAAACAAGAATACATCCCCAAACTTTAGGTCATTTTATCCAATATCAGTTTTTTGTCTCCGAACAAGACTTGGCCACTAAGGCTTAAATGAAAAACTCAGAGAGAAACATACCTAGAAAAATATGGGATCTTACATATAGTTTGAGTATCACACCCATGCCGGTAAATATAATTGAAACTTAACATGTTTCTTTTGGAATTTGGGAAAACAACACATATCTTATAAAAAATTATTCCATGTTATGTAAAGAAAATCTAACATTTCCTGTCCCTTCTATCAGATCTGCAGGGCCTAGCATAGTATTCACAATTGGTCTTGTTGATTTAAGATCAGAAAAATATTTTTTATTCTTAATAATTTTGTTCTTTATTCCATTATTTAGTATGAAAATATCTTTCCCATTTTAGAAATATGTTTCAATTCTTCAAAGTAATGACAATAATATTATAAGAAACACCTTGTGAAATTCAAATAATACAACATCCAAAAATATAAAGCATACCGAACAAACAAAATATCATATACCATAACTACAATAATTTTTCTGAATTTTTTCTAGCAATCATATCATCAAATTCACAAGTAAAATCACCGACTTTGAGGTAAGTGAAATCATCATTTGATCGATCATGATTCTCAACAAAATTCACCTCCTTTTATTTCCGTTTATAGGATGTATCATGAAAGTGTGATTCATTCTTCTTTTCTTCAAGAGATGATTAAGAGATCATATAAAGATAATGTGGGGTTTGAAAAACATGAGACCAATGTACCTTAAATCCACACTTATAACTGGAATATTTAGGTTTCTTTGAAGTACTTGAGTGGATATTTCTTTGATTCTAATATTCATTTCGAGCAAGCCCATGGTTATGACCACTTCCTTGACTGTGCCTGCAGCCAAAACCATGTCCACCATGAGAATAACATCCTCTATTTATTCCATGATTATTTTCATGAAATATAGAATTTTCATTAGGATGTTTTACTATCAAACCATTACGATGAGACTGGTGATTTTTAATCAAAAGATTATTGTTCTTATCTGCTACAGTAATGATGATATGAGGTTAGAATATTTTATATACCCTCAAAAGAGATATTTATATTTTAGGGTGAGTTGAGATTCATGAAATTTAATATATGTCATTTCAAGCATATCAGAATCTGTAATCCCAATACCACAGTATTGTGGCTCTGATATCATTCTATACATGGAAGAATTGTAATCACTGACCATTTTATTGTATTGGAAGCATAAAACATTCCATTTCTCATGATTCTCTAGAAGAACAACCTATTTTTAATAATCATACGTTTCTTTCATGCTCTTCAATAAATGACATGGATCTCTTTCTGTGAGGTATTCACATTTCAAACCCTCATTGAGATGTATTTTGAGGAAGATCATCACTTCTACTTTATTTTGGAGGGTTTGTGAATTATTTTATTTAATTTTTTCTATGATATTCATTGATTAAGAATGTATTTCAACATCAATCATTCAGAATTATAACTACTTATAGTAAAATCATGAGTTTTGAATTTTAGTTTCACAAGATTTGACAAAATAATAACTAGAGGAGAAAAGAAAAAAACATTATTATTATTAAAAATAAGAATACAATAACAATTTACATTTGGGTTAATGAAAATATAATGGTATCTAAAATGACGTTAAAATTAGGGTAATATTATTATTTATTATCATATATATCCCACCTCAATAGATTAATAAATATTTCATGTGGGTGTTTTAAATAAATAACTCAATATATCAAATTACTCGTTTAAAACATTATTTCATGTACTGATTTATTAATTAGATTGTCCTATTAGTCATGTAAAATAAATAATTTAAAACCTTCTAAACCTGTGGAAACCCGACCTTTATGGTGGTAATTAAATAAATCACATAAATAGTCCAATCCAAAAGTAAATAAATAATATTTTATAAATAAATAGAATAGTCCAACCAGGTGGTCAAAATAAGGTTTAAGATGAAAAGATTAAATAATTAGAACCATCAAACTAAGGGGTAAGAATATGGTTTAAAATAAAAGAACACATTTCTCTCAATTTGAGTGTTTGTGATGATAATGTGTTATGAAAAAGAAGAATGAAAATATAGAAAAATTGAGTATCAGGAAAGAAGAGTATGTAAAAGATAGGGAGAGAGAGAGATGAAAATTTTATTAGAGTGTTTTCATGATAATTTATCACTCACACATCTATCAAACTAATGTAGGTTGCATTACCCATTTATATGCAGTGAAATAGTTAGTGGAAGAGGAGATTGGTGGGGGTAGGCAGCCTACCCCCATTGAAATTAGCAACCGTACAGATCGGCTCCCAAAAAAATTGTTATTATGAAGTCATTTATTCTCTCTGGTGATATAAAATCAAAACAATAACAACATGTTTTTTTGTTCATGAAAGATGAACTATCAATTATTGTTTAGTGACAAAAGTGTTTCTTTTTAGAATAAAAATATTGATATTTAGTAATCGCATCAAATATTTTTACTAAATTTTTAAATCATTTATTCTATAAAAAGTTTTCAAAAATGATATTCTTACTGAAAAAAGATTAACACCAGTTTCTAATTGTCAAAATTTTAAGGCAATTCAAAAGAATTTCATTAATAAAAAATGATTTTAAAAATATCTAGAACTCATAAATTAAAATAAAATAATAGGAAAAATATATTTCTTGTGCCCAATCTTCTCCCTCAAATAGCGACTAAGCCTAGGGGCTTCCTCACACTACGTCTCCCTCAGTCAAAACCCCCAAAATCTGAGTCTCTCCAATGTGTCCCTCACACTGTGTTTGGTGATATTTTATTAAAATAAAAGAAATGATTGGATAGTTTATAAAAGAAAAGAAATGAAAAAAATGATTTTGATTCCTATCCACGTGTTTGGATCAATAACTTAGTAAAATAAGAAATGATTCAGATTTCTCTCCATCATGTTTGGTGGAAATTTTTAAAAGAAAAGAAAAGAAACTGTATTGATGAAAATGAAACAAATAACCTTTGTTAAAAAATAACACATACACACAAAATGAAAGGGCATACTTTCCCAAGATAAAAAATATCCATATATTAGATCCCCACTGATACCCCATCTGCCACCATGTGTTCCCAACATCAATAATTTTTTTTAATGGCACAAATAACCTATTTAAAAAAATTAATTTTTATTACAATTTTTAGAAAAAATCAAAAAATAATAATTTTGATTTTACACAATCATTATATTTCATATCACTAAAATTTAGTAAACATTACAATACGAACATATGTTATTACAAATTATAAAATTTAAAAAAATTAATTAATGATTATAAAAATTATGTATATAATTTATTAATTCAAAATTTTTAATTCAAGGTAATCAAAATTATATATTCACATTTATAAATTCAAAATAATTATTAATTCAAAATTATTAATTCAAAATAATTACTAATTCAAACAGTTCTTAATTTAATGTTATTAATTCAAAATTATTTATAAATTATTTATATGAACTATTAATTCAAGATAATCATAATTATTTATAACAAAAATAATCTATGATAAAAATTATTTATAAAATATTTATGATTATTTATATACACTTAATTAGTTATAAACAAAATTAATAATATATACATTATCAAAAAAACTATATTTTATAGTTATTATTACTTATAAATTATGTTGAACTTAGAAAAATCATTATTTAAAAATTACATTGAAAAAAATATTTTGATACCCATGAAAATATTTTTTTATTATTATTAATAATTAAAAATAAGTTGATTTATATAAATATTAATTCAAGAAAATAGTATAGCCATGAATAAGGTGAACATTTATATTTTTTATGGAATTCAACGCACCAAAACATTGAATTTATCAGTCAATGAAATTTTATTTCCCATTACAGTGAGAACATATAAATTATCATGGAAAATATTATAACCAGACATGTAGTCCACCAGATATTTGTTAAGTATCTCAAACAGTTCTAAAATTTAAACAGAAATTAAGAAACAATTCAACAGCGTCGTGTAGCATTCAAACTACAAAATATAAAAAATCATAATTCAACCAAATAAATGATAAAAAATTACACAACATAAAAGAATATAATCAAATTATACCATTATTAAACATTTTCATAATTAAAATTAATAACCAAAACATCTATTATTGCAAACATAAGATGACATAACTCGAATAAATGAAATTTTTTGAAAATTACATTTACAATGAATTTTGGGGATTATGCATCATAGCATTTAAATTCACCTTCAAAAACTCCATTGGGAAATTTAAGAATTGACTTGTCCTATTTGTCTTCTTAGTAAGAAATAGATATGCCTCGGTAATAAATTCTGGATAAATTCCTATTTCTTGTAGTATTTGATGTACCTCTCCACCTAGTAACCATCTTAAAGGTTGATCCAAATATTAATTTCCCTCCCTCATGAAAAATATAACTTCATGAAATTCCGTCTTTAGTTTTTCTATGTCTTTCTCATTACCATCTGAGCTCTTTCATTTTTTTTTGTATTATTTTTACCTGGAAGAGACACTGCATCTGAATCTACATCTGGTATGTTAAAATTTTGGATGTTTTCTGTATTTTGAAACATCATTTTCTAAATATATTCAATTGTTTCTTCATTGGCGTTATTGGATGAGTAGTTCCACTCTTGCACTTTCTCTTTAATAGTTTGTGCATCTTCCCTAGTCGCTATGTCTTTTCCAAAAAATTCACCCAGTTTATCATATTTACCAATAAGAGTATGCTTCCATTTCTCAACATAAGGCTTTAACATTTATAGGAATTCATATACACACACATTTTCAAAATGTTATAATTATGCATAGTTTTTATTTTCAGGAAAAAACATAAATTCTATTAAATTAAAACACATACCACAATCAATGTCTTCCATACATCAGGTTTGTCAATAAACTTCTGTGAGATTGGGCTCCACACAAAATCGAAAGTATGGTTAAATAAATCATAACATTCCGCAAAATGTTCTTTAATTCTTTATCTCAACTTTATCCAAAGATAAGTTAAACATCTCTTGTAGTTCTTTGACAATATTATCATATTTTGAAGAGGTGAAAGTACCATTGACCATATTCCCTTCATCATGTTGATGATATAAAGCATCAATCAGTCCATCATCCATCTGAGTTGTCTACAACAACTTTTCTCTTTTACAATCCTATCTCTTTTTCATTTTTTCAGTCATTGAAAAAACCAACATTAAAAACAATTCATATAAAATAGTCATAACCAAGAAAACTTTCAATGAGTTTGATATCTCCAACAATCTATCAAGATTCAATAAAATCATAAAGATTAAAAATTAAAAACAAGGAATATCATACTTGAATAATGAAACCATTATGGTAAAAAAATTACATAATGTGAGATAGACGTGGGTCATCATTATTTATTAACATAATCAATCCACATATTTGTTGCAATTTCATCTCTAATTTGTTCTCCTTTTTTTCATCTTCATTGATATCTCTTTTCTCGCTGGTTTCTTATTCAACATCATAGTGATTTTCAAGGGAATTATGCACCTCAACAAGAATATTTTCATCTATATCTATACCCATTAGAAAGTTGTGTATTATGAAATAGGCTAATATGATATTCATTGTGTCTTCATCGAGCACATACAGACTGTTGTAGTTTATATAATTGGAAAACATTTCTTAAAAAGACAAAATCTCTCTCAATAGCATTGCGTAAAGAAGCATATTGATTATTAAATAAATCTCAAGCATTTTCTAGAGGATGATTGGAGTACTCTTTCAAATGATAATGTACACTGCTGTAAGTTGGTATAAGGCCACTCTGTAACATATATCCCGCATCAAAAAGGTAAAAGTTTCCTATTTTAAATAAAAAAGGTCATTATGCAATATAATTCAATTTACATATCTTAACATGTAAAATTTTGTCAAGTAGAAATTACCGTTTGGTGTTTTCAATTTTTCTTCCCTAGATAATTCATTTTTAATAATTCTCGAGTCTCATGTGGTTCCCTTCCTTCCAAGAAATACATAGGTAAAATTTAGATCAAATTTACTTCCACATAGTACATAAAATGTGGGATAACCATTTTGACCACGGTATCTTGGTGCATCATTATTAGAAACATTGACATGAACATGTATTTCATCCAATGCTCCAATACAGTCCTATTAGTTAATATATTTTATTATAAATTTTTTAAATATAATGATAAAGAGAATTAAAAATTGAAAGAATGATTATATTATATAAAATGTACCTTAAAATATGTGTGAAATCTTCCAATATTGAGTATCACAGAAGAACTATGAGATCCATTGGGTTGACATAAAAATTTATATTCTAATGAATTCATTGCTCTAAAAAATCATGAAAATGTCTACTTGTTGTTTCACCAGATCAACGAAAAAAAGGAAACATTTCTACTTTTTACATTATGTGACAGAATATAAAGACATTTTGCAACTTGTTCTTCAATTTTTGAATACATTTTCGGTATCATACCACCATGTATTTCGAGCATATAACACAAATTTAAAAAGGCATGTGGCCCCATACGAATTATGTTATGACAATCATTGTCACATTTAAGTTGATCCATGAGTTTAACTCGAACATTTTGACATTTCACGTAATCAGTGGATTATTTTTTCTATTTTTTAGGATGATAAATTTTATGAGAATACCAAAATACCACTACACGACATATAAGTTCAACAACTTCTATCTTCTAGTTTTTATCCAATTTAATCAAATGATTTTTCAATGCTTCATCTTGTTGATCCGTAAGGCCTGCAATTCTTTTTAAAATGATTAAATAAAATATCCTTAATGAAAACATGTAAATAAAGATATATATAATTGACAATTAAAATACAATGGAATACAACATTTTGGAAATAAATAATTAACATTTCAAATAAAAAATTACTTTATAACTTTTGATTTTTTTAATATACTCTATAAAACTATATTTATAATATTAATATTCTATATTAAAAAAATGTTTTTAATAGATAATGCATTAATAATATTCAAAATTTTAATTATTTGTAGAAATCATATATTTTATAATATAACCTAATAATAAATCTTGATAATCCATTATAAACTATATAAATCTAATATCATTATTTATACTATTCATATCTCACTTTTCATATTCCAATCACTATTTAACATGTATAAAAAAATATATTAATCAGAGAACTTGATAAAAATTACAATATAATATTTGTTTTGTGTTTTATAATAATTTATTTATCTAACACATAATTTATAATTTAAAAAATAATGGAGTTCAACCTATTGAAAATTAATAACTGAAATTTCATTTAAAAAATTAATTTCCCCAAATAATGTATTTCATTTTATTTATTATTATTTATAAAATTATCTTTACAATATTAAAATTATATATTCAATAAAAATATAATATTTCTTTTATAAATTTCTTATAATAATATAAATGACCAATCATTTTCAACAAAATATATTAATATTAATATTTAATTAAATAATTCATTGATATTATTTTCAATTTCAATTATTTTTATAAATAATAAATTTGGTAATATAATAAAATAATAAATCTATGGTAAACATATAACACAAATATAAAATATAATTGATAATAATTAATAAGAATTAGAACTTGTGTAATTTTCAATAATGTATTCATAATTTAAATACTAATTGTATACTCCAACGACAAAAAAGTTACAAATAAATTTCATTAATCTAAAAAATAAACAATTTCAAATCAATATATCATTAAAAAACAAAATATAAGAATTGAAAAAAATGAATTACTTAGAAAAACAATGTACAAGATGGAAGCTTGGAAGATGTGAAGATTAAGTGGACTAACTAATAACTGAATGTTGAGAAATAATAACCAGATAATGGAATGAATTAATTTCAGGATAATAATAGTAGAGTTGAATAATGGAGGCAGAACTGGACTGCCCCACAGCTTGAAAATAAATGGCGGGACCCCTTGAAATAATATCACCAAAGAACTATGGTGCACCAGTGGAAGAATAGTGGAATGGATCAGTGAGGAAATATCAATCATGCACAGACATATTATATAGACTGCTAGGGGTTATTTGAGAAATTTGAAAAACACCTCAAAGGGCAGAGGGTTTCGGTGTCTTGCATTTCTGTTGGTCATTTTGACGTTGTCGAACGAGACAAACCCATTTTAATCGTATAATCTCTTTTATTTTCCTCCCAAAAAAGGGCTGCCAAATGAACTCTCAGATCGGTATATCCCCTTACATCCGAAAATGATTCCTCCTACGTCTAGCTAAACCGATTGGTCACCAGTTCCACTAGACGACACTTGAGTTCTTCAGACATGTGTTGAATGATTGATCTCAACTTTAATCAGTAATCCTTGGTCAGCCCTCTTGAAGCCTCATTGAAGGATTTATTTTGATTTGAAAAATGTTTCGTTTCCCACTATTACATTGAATCTGTAATAATGGTGAGGTGTGGTGGATTATTTAGCAACTGTGCGTGCAAATCGTGCATTATGCCCCTTACTACAACAAAGTGTGCATTTTTGTCACACCATTTGGCCAACCGTGCACCCAAACCATCATATTATCCATGTTTTTGGTGAATTTACCAATTTATCCCAAATTACTCTATTAAACAAAATTCTATTTCTTCGTTCTTTCACATAACACCAACCTCACCTTTTGAGATCCCTCCTTGAAAACTATACTAGGAATCCGGAAATCGTCTTCGTCCGAGTTCAGAATCATGAACTACCACAAAATAGGGATTTCACAGCGCCAACCTTCAACAGTGCTCAAAAAATTCGATGATAAAAGGGGTTTCTTTATAAATGCTAGAAAAAACCGCTGATAAAGATCATTTTTAACAACGCTAAAAAAAAGCGCTGTTAAAAGTGACTCTTTATCAGCGTTGATAAAACCACCCCCTTTATCAGCGCTACTAAAAAGGACCCTTTTATCAACCCATTTTTAAGTAGCACTGATAAAAGGAATGTTTTATCAGCGCTTTTCCCTAGAACTGATAAGGTGTATATTACAAAACAAAACATGGAAAATAATATATTGATATATACGTATATTTATATTGATATAAATATAATATATATTTTTTAAAACTATTTTAGATAAGTATAAAAAGACTATTTTATTTTATATATAATAAATTTAATGAAAATGACACAAATATTGTAAAAAATATTATTAATTAATAATTTTATAATTATGATCAATTAATAATAATTAAATAAAAATTTTAAGACACAAAAAATCAAAAAATAAAAAAAATATATCTAAAATAAGTTGAAAATGTAACTCAAACTTCAAACGACCATAAATTGTGATCTGGATGTCTTATTGAGCTCTACAGCATATTAAATCGAAGGCTATGATGAGATTTACGAGCAATTAATTGAAGGAAACCTTTTATCATATTTTTCGAGGCCAAAAGGCTCTAAAGTCCTCCAAAACTGAGTTTTTGGTCCGCATACCCAATTTTTTTTAACATTCGATAGAATTTCAGCCTCGTTTCAAGGTGGTTTTTTGGCCCTTTTCACCAGGAACTAACTTTATTTCGAGGGGTTACATTTATATTAATATTATGGCTTTGAAATTTTATCATTTTTCACAATGTAATGTTACTTATAATTAATTATATAATAATATATACATATTTTTTATATATTCACCAATAAAAATTTAATTTTATAAATAAATAATTAATTATATTTACATATAAAGTATATTTATCAATATATACAGATTATCTAAATTAAAAACTAATATTCAAATTATTTAAAATACAAATATATTAATATTTATATACCAATATGATGTGTTTGTGTGTGTGTGTGTATTTGTGTGCGTCTGTATTAAAAACTGATATATATTATCTATATATTCCAAAAATATTTATAAACTTATTAATATATAATAATTGTAAATATATAAAAATATTTATAAGTACACTTACGAATACACATATAATATGTGTGTGTATGTGTTGTATATATGTATTTATTTACTTATAAACAGACACAAAAAAGCATATTTTATAAATGTATTTAAAACAGATCTTATAAATTTATATTAATTTAAAAATAAATATATTAATATATATATAAATATATGAATATGTATATATATATTAATATAACTAAATATATATGTATATATTAATATAAATATATATATATATATATGTTAATATATATATATATATATTAATATACATGTAAATATTACTATATATATATATAAATAAATAGATATATTTGAAGTGCACTGTGTTGCATTTGTTGTCAATGAGGCATGATGTTGTCATAAGATGAATGGATGTCAAGGAATGTCAAGATATGAATGAAAAAGGATGTGATGGTGTTGGTGAGGAAAGGAGAATGGCCATGGTACTAAGATGCATGTCACTTAGGAGATTCACTATGTGACATAGGATGTTGTGGTTGAAACATTCTCTATCAATATCAGACGATTGTAGAACTGTTCTTAATGTTTCAATACTTGTATCGAGATGATACTAAGTTACACCACTTGAAGAATGGATGATGATGGAGCATCATCATTACATCTGACGATTGTTGAGCTGATCTTTAAGTTCAAAGAACTTGTATCAACTGGATACAATGTCACCACAATGTCTGAAGACCATGCATTGTCTTAACAATGCATGAGGAGATGAAGATGATCCATCCACAACTACTAAGTGGATGATGGGGATTAATGAAGTCCATGCACCATTACTTAGTGCATGTGAAATAGAAGAAGTTCCAATTTGATCTCTGATGGGATCAATGAAGAACATTGAAGATTTATTTGATTCTGGAGCTTCGGTTGAAGGAAGAACCTTCTACATTTCCCTCCTAAGTGAAGATTATTTGTTGGGAAGAATTGAGGAATTCAAATGTAGAAGAAGATGAGAAGAAATGAAGAGGAAGGATGGATAAAGTGGAATTTGGCATTTTATATTGGGAGTACTTTGTTTCGAAGTCCTTATTCATTTCCTTTGCCAAAAATTAGGCCACCAAGGAGGCCAGCCGAGGGTCATCACCCAAGGAACATGTGGGACTATTCATTTCCTTTGCCAATAATTAGGCCACCAAGGAGGCTAGCCGAGGGTCATCACCCAAGGCACATGTGGGACTCACGGTCACCACACCCATGGGGAACCCTGAAGGCCAAGGCAGCAGCCCTGAGGCAGGGGCGCAACCGCAAGATGCAATGTAGGCGCCAGGGGCACATGCCTGGAGGAGCGCATGGTGGGCGCATAGTGGGAGCCAGTGGTGCGCCCGAGTGGCAGAGGTGGGCGCAAGAGCGCGCCCGCAGAGAGAACACGGTGCGGGGCGGCACCGTGGAGGGAGAAGATGGAATTGAAGGGAGGACGGGACATGGTCTTTGTTAAAGCGCGAGAAACCCGCACATGGATTTGATGTGGGACGTGATTAAAATCCCAGGATCTAATCCCGGTCGTCCGAGCGATCGCGCGGCAGATCTCGGCCGCCCGAGGCATCGTGCCGCTCGCGATCTAATCTGAGCCGCACGCCTTCATTAAACGCCGGATCTGACGGCCTGCGAGACATCTCTTACCTTGAGCTCAATCGAGGCTCCCCGCAAACCTGCATTCGAACCAGAGCCCTCCGAGCACCAGAATTTGAGTTCCCGGCCACCGTTGATCGAGCCTAAGTGTCTTTCGTGATCGTCTGAGCACACTGAACACATACATGCATAAAAATATGAATGCATGCAACGAGGGGAGCATTTTGAGTTTGGCCGAGGCAAGAGAATATGCTGAGGCCACGTGGGATTCGTGTTATGCATGTGTTGGGCTTAAATGAAGGCCATGCACATGTTCGAAGCATGCATGTGGAGCGAAAAATAAAAGAACCCGCGTGAAACAGAGGAGCAAATCAAGATTTGAAGAATCTTGAAAACCCGAAAATTTCGGGAGTTTGAATTTATATCCCGCGGATGATTTTGTACCGCCTCTGCCTATAAAAGGAGAGCCCAAGGCGATGGTTTGGTTTGCTGGAAAACATGAAAGAAGTCCCGTGAGAGTGCCTTTGTGCCTCACGAAGTTTGGTGCCCCGCGCAACCCACTTGTGCGGCTGAAGTTTTGTTGAAAACACGATGTCCCGTGAGTGCTTTCTGCCTCGCGAAGAATTTGAGAAGCCCGGAGCCACCCCTTGGCTCCGTGAGGTTCCTTTCACCCACCCCTTGGGCGGAAGAGGTGAAGGGAAAGTCCCTGCGCGCTTCCCTTGCGTGAGAGGAAGATCCCTCACTGCCCGCATACTTGCGCGGCAGGAGGAGCTTGCGCAGCCGAGGTGCTTGACACCCTGCGCGCTCGAGGTGTTGCACCTTGCACACCCGAGGACCTTGCGCGCTGCCTTGTGCACCCAATTATACCTTGCGCGCTTTGAAGAAGAGGAGAAGATGCCGCACCTTGCATGCCTCTTTGGGTTGGTGTTCGGGTGTGAGCAAGAGAAGGCCGAGACCTTAGTTTTGGTGTGCATGCAAATGGAAGAACACACTTGGCAGTGTGTGTGCTAAGTGAAAACAAGTGAAGGTCGTAGCCTTGGGTGTGTGCAAAACAAGAAGGCCACCACAACTTTTGTGTGCAAATTAAAGAGGAGTCCGTAGCCCTTGTGTTTACAAAATGGAGAACCATGTGTGTGCATAAGTGAAGTGCACGCTTTGAAGAAGATTAAAAGAACAAGGAGGTGTGTGTGCTAAAAGTATTTACACCCATTGTGGGTTTATCACACCAAGGAGAAAAATGGAGTGCATGCTTGCATGCATGCACGTGCACGCGTGAATAAAGCTTAAATAAGTGGTGTGTATCTAAGTTTTCCAAGACCAGAAGATCTTGATGAATTTTGAGAAGCCATGCAATCAGTGCATGAGGAACCAGAGATTCCATGCACTCAGTGCATGAAGTTGAAATGAATTGAGACTGGACCAGACTGAAGTTAAAGACATCAATTGTCTGAGTATTCAGTAATTGGAGAGAGGCCAGGTCATCCTTAGAAGAAGGAGATAAATCCTGAGCAAGACGAGAAGACCTGTTCACCACAAGTGATCAGAAGAAGAGCAAGGCCACCAGCCTTTATCCCAGGCTGCTGAGGATACTTGAAGAGATTGAACATAATAAGAGCTACTCGTGCGACTCGAGGATCCAGGAGAAGACCCTGTGGGTCTCAGGGAGAAGAAGTCTTCAGTGGGATTCTGGAGCAGGCCAGTGGGACTCTGGTAACACTGTGGGACGCAGTATAAAGACCCTCCTGTGGGACTCAGGAGAGATACAGTGGGACTCTGTATTGACCATTTTAATACTAACAGATTATAATGGAAGAAACCATGTTTGGGCGTATAACCAACATGGAAAGGACGTAGGCCTTTGGTGCCGAACCTTGTAAATCCTTGTGTCCTGTGCCTTTACATTTACTGCATCATTTGAGGAAAGGCTAAGAGATACAAGAATAGTGGATCGAGGCCTTAACAAGCCATAGAGGATTAATTGACAAGAATCAATTAGTAAAAATTTTTATGGGATCACTGATTCACCCCCTCCCCCTCTCAGGGATTCACACTGATCTGGGCACATCAATTGGTATCAGAGGGAGGTTCCCTCTGAAAGATCCAAGGGAGTCTTTATGAAGTGCAGATTTGAGGATATGAGCGACCAGCCTCAAATGGAGATATCTGCCAAGACTCAGAAAAATAGAAAGAAGAAATAGGCCAAGAAGATGAAGAAAGCCTGTCCTGGCTGTGATGAAGTTGGAACAATGAAAGATCTTCAAAGTGCAATCGAATATCTTCAGAAGACAGTCCCCAAGGAAGTGGAAATGTGTATAGCTACCGGAATCCTTGACCATCAAGAAGAAAAATTACAGCTAGAAGAAGAAGCCAATACAATGGAAGATCAGTTGGCTAAAAGGGTTGGAATAACCAACACTCTCAGAAAGCTGGTGAAGGCTAAAGATGAAACTGTTTCTCTTTGAAATGAAAGATATGAAGACACTGCTGAATAATTTCAAAGAAGCCTTTCTGAGAAAGAATTCTTTAAAGTAATAATCAAAGATGTTTACCATGCACTGGAGAAGAGGAATAGAGTATCAATGGTTGTTAAAGATGCTCAACTTGAAGACAAAGTAAAAAGGGTGAAGGAGCTTGACAACTCATTGCTTGAAATGAATAAGGTGCATGAAGACCAGATAAAGCAGCTGGAAGAGAAATGGGAATGGAGGCTAAGAACTATTGAGGATGAGAAGAACTCCCTCAATATGAAATGCTTATAACTAGAGGTGATATTGAACGATCAGCAATCACCCAAATCCAAAGCCTCCCAGTCAGCTAAAAGGAGAAATGTTGCTACTCATGTATGCATTGACCAGGATGATTCTAAAAGAAAGACATCCTCTAATAAAAGGGAAACCAATTCTAAAAAGAAGGTACCATCCATCCCATCTTGTACTCATGTTTCTAAATGTGTTTCTACTAAAAGTGCAGGATGGAAGAATGAATCCAAACAAGTATGGATGAAGACAGTGAAGAAAGAATGCTCTCCTGAAACAACACAGCAAGTCAAGAAAAGTACCAAACAAACAGAAGGACTGAAGAGTTCATGATTTGTGGGTCATTGTTGGTATTTTAACAAGTATGGGCACAGTGCAAATGATTGTTGGTACAATCTGCTGAATGTCAAAGAACAAAGGAAGCCCATGCCAAGGGGGAGCAATCCAGATGAAAAGAAGCAGCATACACATGTCCAGAGACATCTCTTTACTGCAAATAGATTTGGATTACTTGACAACATCTGGGATGATTGCAAAAGTGGTCAAAAAGATACATGTCAATCTCCAACTATATCCAGAGCTAAAAAGAAGAAAAGATCACAGAACCTGGCTCAGAAAGAATCCTTGGGAAGAAAGCATAAGAAAGTGGAAGCTGCTCCCAAGAAGATTATGAAAAAGGAAGAGAAGACCTTGGAGTCTAAATCCAAGAAGGGTGATGCATCCAGAAGGGCCACCAGGAAGAAATGCTTCTACTGTGGAAAGAAAAGGCATACCATGGATCTTTGTAAACAAGCCATGGAAATCAATAGAAGCAGACTGAAATCAAATAGACAATCAATCCAATAGAAGCAGAAGGGATTGTTTGAAAACAAGTTTCCTAATAAAGTTATCTTGAAAGAAACGAAGGAACCATGTGGAATTTACAGAACTAAGGCCACACATCCAAGTGACTTACTAGTCATATGGCCAAATCAGTTGCAACTTGACAAAGATCTACAAAGAGCTGAAGATGATGTTCTGGCAATTGCTAAGGCAAAATGGAAGAATAATATTTCACATGAAGATGTATTGAGATCCACACCAGCACAAACATCATTGAAGATCAAATGTGCGAGTGTAAAGAATGGTGAAAATGGGACATCTCGGTTGAGAGAATCTTCTCAACCTTGTTGTTCACATTGATGAACCAAGGAGGTTCCATATTATTCCCTAATCACTTGTATTTACATGTGCTAACATTACAGGGAATTGAAGATGATGATCATTCTCAACTGGAGGATGGTTTGGACAGAATGGAGTGCACCCCTTGAGGGGGATCCAATCTGAAGAAGATGGGATTCTTAGATTAATACCATCTTGAGAAAAGTGAAGGTATTCCAATCATACTTTCATCCCTTGTTTCTTAATTGAGTTTATCTTGTCAATTAAGGGGGGGTATAGATTGAAGACAAATGGATGAAAGGGGGAGCTTTATCTTTGCACCTGAACTTTCTAATGAGTTTTGTGAAGTATGTGCAGGATTTAGCAATTCATTGTTATATCTGAAAAATTTCAAACCCCTGAAGCATGATTTCACATGTACAGTTAATGTTGGATAACATTGAGTTCCTTGGTTACATCACTCTTGTTTTCTACACCGGGTTAGCCCAAGTAGACTTAGAGATGATTTACTAAAGGTTCTTTGCTAAAGTGTACATGTGACATCATCCCTCTCTTAGTGATTTTTTAGAAGAAGCTATTCGAAGGGAGGAAGAGATATTTTGGAAGAGAGCCACACCACATCTTTTCATTTGATTGCCAATAAGGGGGAGAAAATATTGGCACACATATTGACCCATTCATATGTGCTGAAGAAGTGTATTGACAACAAATACAAAGGGGGAGATTGAAGTGCACTGTGTTGCATTTGTTGTTAATGAGGCATGATGTTTTCATAAGATGAATGGATGTCAAGGAATGTCAAGATGTGAATGACAAAGGATGTGATGGTGTTGGTGAGGAAAGGAGAATGGCCATGGTACTAAGATGCATGTCACTTAGGAGATTCACTAAGTGACATAGGATGTTGTGGTTGAAACATTCTCTATCAATATCAGACGATTGTAGAACTGTTCTTAATGTTTCAATACTTGTATCGAGATGATACTAAGTTACACTACTTGAAGAATGGATGATGATGGAGCATCATCATTACATCTGACGATTGTTGAGCTGATCTTTAAGTTCAAAGAAATTGTATCAACTGGATTAAATGTCACCACAATGTCTGAAGACCATGCATTGTCTTAACAATGCATGAGGAGATGAAGATGATCCATCCACAACTACTAAGTGGATGATGGGGATTAATGAAGTCCATGCACTATTACTAAGTTCATGTGAAATAGAAGAAGTTCCAATTTGATCTCTGATTGTATCAATGAAGAACATTGAAGATTTATTTGATTCTGGAGCTACAGTTGAAGGAAGAACCTTCTACATTTCCCTCCCAAGTGAAGATTACTTGTTGGGAAGGATTGAGGAATTCAAATGAAGAAGAAGATGAGAAGAAATGAAGAGGAAGGATGGCTTATGTGGCATTTTGTATTTTATATTGGGAGTAATTTGTTTCTAAGTCCTTATTCATTTCCTTTGCCAAAAATTAGGCCACCAAGGAGGCCAGCCGAGGGTCATCACCCAAGGCACATGTGGGACTATTCATTTCCTTTGCCAAAAATTAGGACACCAAGGAGGCCAGCCGAGGGTCATCACCCAAGGCACATGTGGGACTCACGGTCACCACGCCCATGGGGAATCCTCAAGGCCAAGGCAGCAGCCCTGAGGCAGGGGCGCACCCGCAGGACGCAGCGTAGGCGCCAGGGGCACACGCCCGGAGGAGCGCATGGTTGGCGCATAGTGGGAGCCAGTGGCGTGCCCGAGTGGCAGAGGTGGGCGCAAGAGCGCGCCCGCAGAGAGAACACGGTGCGGGGTGACACCGTGGAGGGAGAAGATGCAATTGAAGGGAGGACGGGATGCGGTCTTTGTTAAAGCACAAGAAACCCGCACATGGATTCGATGTGGGACGCGATTAAAATCCCAGGATCTAATCCTGGCCGTCCGAGCCATCGCGCGGCAGATCTCGGCCGCCCGATGCATCGTGCCGCTCGCGATCTAATCTGAGCCGCACGCCTTCATTAAACACCGGATCTGACGGCCTGCGAGACATCTCCTACCATGAGCTCAGTCGAGGCTCCCCGCGCACCTCCATTCGAACCAGAGCCCTCCGAGCACCAGAATTTGAGTTTCTGGCCACCGTTGATCGAGCCGAAGTGTCTTCCGTGATCATCTGAGCACACTGAACACATACATGCATAAAAATATGCATGCATGCAACGAGGGGAGCATTTCGAGTTCAGTCGAGGCAAGAGAATATGCCGAGGCCACGTGGGGTTCGTGCTATGCATGTGTTGGGTTTAAATGAAGGCTATGCACACGTTCGAAGCATGCATGTGGAGCGAAAAATAAAAGAAACCGCGTGAAACAGAGGAGCAAATCAAGATTTGAAAAATCTTGAAAACCCGAAAATTTTGGGAGTTTGAATTTATATCCCGCGGAAGATTTTGCACCGCCTCTGCCTATAAAAGGAGAGCCTGAGGCGATGGTTTGGTTTGCTGGAAAACTTGAAGGAAGTCCCGTGAGAGTGCCTCTGTGCCTCACGAAGTTTGGTGCCCCGCGCAACCCACTTGTGCGGCTGAAGTTTTGTTGAAAACACGAAGTCCCGTGAGTGCTTTCTGCCTCGCGACGAAATTGAGAAGCCCGGAGCCAACCCTTGGCTCCGTGAGGTTCCTTTCGCGCACCCCTTGCGCGGAAGAGGTGAAGGGAAAGTCCCTGTTTTCTTCCCTTGCGTGATAGGAAGATCCCTCACTGCCCGCATAGTTGCGCGGCAGGAGGAGCTTGCGCGGCCGAGGTGCTTGACACCATGCGCGCCCGAGGTGTTTCACCTTGCACACCCGAGGACCTTGCGTGCTGCCTTGTGCACCCAAGTATACCTTGCGTGCTTTGAAGAAGAGGAGAATAGGCCACACCTTGCATGCCTCTTTAGGTTGGTGTTCGGGTGTGAGCAAGAGAAGGCTGTGACCTTAGTATTGGTGTGCATGCAAATGGAAGAACACACATGGCAGTGTGTGTGCTAAGTGAAAACAAGTGAAGGCCGTAGCCATGGGTGTGTGCAAAACAAGAAGGCCACCACAACTTTTGTGTGCAAATTAAAGAGGAGGCGTAGCCCTTGTGTGTACAAAATAGAGAACCAAGTGTGTGCATAAGTGAAGTGCACACTTTGAAGAAGATTAAAAGAACAAGGAGGTGTGTGTGCTAAAAGTATTTACACCCATTGTGGGTTTATCACACCAAGGAGAAAAAGGGAGTGCATGCTTGCATGAATGCACGTGCACACGTGAATAAAGCTTAAATCAGTGGTGTGTATCTGAGTTATCCAAGACCAGAAGATCTTGAAGAATTTTGAGAATCCATGCAATCAGTGCATGAGGAACCAGAGATTCCATGCACTCAGTGCATGAAGTTGAACTGAACTGAGACTAGACCAGACTGAAGTTAAAGACATCAATTGTCTGAGTATTCAGTAATTGGAGAGAGGCCAGGTCATCCTTAGAAGAAGGATATAAATCCTGAGCAAGACGAGAAGACTTGTTCACCACAAGTGATCAGAAGAAGAGAAAGGAAAGCAACCTTTATCCCAGGCTGCTGAGGATACTTGAAGAGCTTGAACATAAGAAGAGCTACTCGTGCGACTCGAGGAGCCAAGAGAAGACCCTGTGGGACTCAGGGAGAAGAAGTCTTCAGTGGGATTCTGGAGCAGGCCAGTGGGACTCTGGTAACACTGTGGGACGCAGTATAAAGACCCTCCCGTGGGACTCAGGATAGATACAGTGGGACTCTGTATCGACCATTGTAATACTAACATATTATAATGGAAGAAACCATGTTGGGGCGTATAACCAACATGGCAAGGACGTAGGCCTTTGGTGCCGAACCTTGTAAATCCTTGTGTCCTGTGCCTTTACATTTACTCCATAATTTGAGGAAAGGCTGAGAGATTCAAGAAGAGTGGATTGAGGCCTTAACAATCCATAGAGGTTTAATTGATAAGAATCAATTAGTAAAAAGTTTTAAGGGATCATTGATTCACCCCCTCCCCCTCTCAGTGATTCACACTCATCTGGGCACTTCAATATTAATAAATAAACAGAAAGACAATATGGTGGAGTGGTAAAGGCTTAGGCCCCGTAGACAACAGGTCACAAGTTAGAATCGTGGGGGAGGCAGGTCGTGTTACATGTGGGGAATATGGCTTAGCACTATTAAAGGGGGTTGGGGACGCTGTTAAAGGCCTAGGGGTGGTTGCGGCGTGTGGGCTAGGGTGGGGATGGAGCACTGTTAAATCCCCCCTGAATTATAGAATTTGTTTAATTTTTTTAACTTTTATCTCCACTTTTTAAAATCATTAATTAAAGTGATCTTTTATCAGCACTAAAAAATTGCTAATAAAAGAGTCCATTATCAACTCTTTTTTTAGCACTGATATAATGGGCATTTATCAGCGCCTTTTTTAGCGTAGATAAGAGGGACCCCCTTTATCTTCACCTTGATTAACAATACTTTTATAGGGCTGTTAATTCCCATTTCTAGGGCTGATAAAGAAAATATTTGCAATATTGATGATCCTTCAGAAGCATCAAATCTGTCTCAGTATGATCTCCATTCATTTTTTGTCGTTCCTCGTTCATCTTGGCATCAGCTGCGCTATTTAGGTGCAAGATAATATGCCATATTTTCAGGATTTTCGTCCTTTGTTTTTTTCATGATCTAAGTTCAATTATGAGCGGGTACTAGATGGACACTCCACTACAGACCTATGACATGTGGTCTCAAGATTTTTCCTTAAACTTTCAATATTTATATATATATCGTTGGGATGTAGGTCCAATTATCAGTGTGACGCCCTTGAAATGGGTTTTGACCTTTGATTTAAATTTATAGGTATTGCTTATGTAATTAATGTGGATCGTGATGAATGTTTAAGGTTATGAACTTTGAATTGGAACCACCCCTCGAGTGTGTTGTATAATCAAATGGACCATCATGGGTGGAACATGGATTGGGTCACCCTTGGGGTGTGACATATTCCCTTTCAATGTGATTTCAATTGAAGAATTGAGTTGTACATTGAATTGTAATTTGAATTGGGAATTGAATAGATTAAGAAAGAAAATGGAATGACCATGAACTAAGGATATTTCCATGTATTCGTTTGTTTAGGCTTGAGTTTCCTTTTTATAATGAATTTCCCACATGAGTTAAATAAGAGGCTAAAGCCTTCTATGCTTAGACCATGTGTTGAGCCACCTTTTGAGGCGAGGTTTAAATGAAATGTTCTTAGTGTTGACCATGAAATAGTCAAATGATATTGATTAAATGAATGCTTATATTCCTTGTGTAACACAAGGGTCCTTATACAGATGTCATTGACAAACTCTTTAGACTTCTATCTTACTTATGCCCGAGTGACACTTGGACTCCCTAGCAGACTGACAAGGGAAACCTCAGAGGGGTGATTATATATATATGCTCGAGTGATACATGGACTCCTTATATATCACCAAGGATGAACTCAGAGGGCAGTTGATCATATATTCCATGAATGATTCTTAAGCTCCCTTAGTAGACCATCAAAAATGGGCTGGAGTGGCAATGTTGTTATACCACACCCAGAGCGATACCATGATTTCCATGAGGAATTCTTTGGATGAGCTTGTAAGGTGCTTGATTCAAGCTATACTTGAAGAAATACTTGGATAACTAATGATGAATTCCAAGGACGGGCTCAAGTTCTTAAATAATTAATTAATGAATTGTTTTATAAGACACTTCTTCCAAGCCAATGTAGAAGCATGTATTTGGACTTTGTCTTACACCTTATAGATGACATGTTTAAGTATCTCTTGATCATATCTCACGGGGGACGTTGGGATACATGTTAGGCTTTCTGTGACATGTTAAATTGATTATGATTTTACGATTAATTTATAGTATATGGAAGATCATATCTCATCTCTCAAGGATCGTTGATAGGATTAGAGTTTTCATTTTTAATAAAAAACAAAAAAAGGGGGTAATTTTGAAAACAATTTTATGAAAATAACTTAACATAAAGAGTTTAATAGTTGATAGATTAGGGTGGGGTTTTAAGAATTATGATATAATGAGATCATTTCACGTTCACTAAACATCTTGGACAATTCATTGTTCTGAAATAATACCCATGGTTTTGATTAGTTCCTTTATTGAGGGTTGTTATGATCTTGCTTCCCCTCTTGCCTCTTAAATCACTACACAAAGTACTGACCCTTGACACAACAATCATGTTGTCAAGTATTGGACCTCAAATATGGAACAAGGGCTACCAAATCATACTAAAATCTCATGATTGTGTGTGAGAAAAATTATTCTTGTGTTATCCAATTGGAACAATCCAATATCCCCACTTGAAATCTCAACCCAATCTGTATTGAGATAAAAAGTGCTTCCATTAATTATAAAAAAATAAATGCATTCAGAGGAAAAAAAAGATTATTCATAAGTGAAATATTTAGCAAAAAAATTACACAACACCAGTAGAAGAACAAGTTCCAGAACACCCTCCCAAGTATGTGTAGCTCCCTTGAAATGATCATCCACTGTTTAGCTTGCCATTGATAGGAGGAGAAGGTTCGTGTGAAAATTCCCTTCATACTTTATTCCCCTATGAGTATAGAGGCCTCCAGAACTTATTGGATGAGAAGAGGACTCCTTTGGGTCTCCAAAATACCAATGTTTTTCTTCCTGGACGAACATTCAAATGTGGAGCTCAAGGTTCCATTTTATAGGCAAAGTGGAAGGTGGTTTTGTGCACACAAATTTATTAAAAGCACTTGGCACATGGTTTTCAACCTCCAGAAAACTGTATCTTGATTTGGATAAAATTACAATGTTTTTTCCCCACCTATTTAATATATCCACAGAATTTTTATATTTATTTGGACACCAACATCTCGGGATACAGATAGATCAACACACACCACTTTTGACTTCATTTAGATTCGATGTTCTGGTAAGATCAGGTCATATGGACCTATTAGTTGTGGAATTTATCATGAGTTCCTTAATATGAAATGTATCACATTTAATTTTGGATTATGCCAAAAAAATTCAGCCAATTTAGATGCACTGTTTAGTATAATTGTCGGGTTTAGTCCACTGGTGTGCTTGGATTCTGCGCAATTTCACCCATTTTTCTTGGACATCATCATGGGCCCTCCAAATCACCTCCACCTACAAAGAAATTATCAAAACAAATAACATTGAATTTTTTAACAGTGATATTCACAAAATAATGGAATCAAATATTAAGTAATTCTTTTTTATTTTTATAATTTTCAATACATAACTAATTTAGAATATTGGTGTAAGGGTGAAAATGAAACCATGAATCGCGGTGTGATCACACACCCACACCTAAAAATTTTCCCTCCTAAGAAAATTAATATTTCCAAAAATTATGCATGTATATATTTCCAACTTCATAATTATTTAACATTCAAATAAAATTAAATTCATGATAGAAATGTGATCAAAGAAAAATTCACACCGAGGAGTTACTCTCAGTGATCATGGAAAAAGGCATCTTGAAAATTGTATCAGAATGAAATTCCAAGAGATGCATGATACCAATTGAATAAAATAACTCAAAAGTTAATCATGTCACTAATTCTCCCCATGTGTGTGTGATAACCATTTCATGCCATTCTTTCCACTATCTATTGAGTAAATATAAGTTATTTTAACAATTGCCTAATTACAAGATCCTTTTCACCGAATCATCCCCATATCCTTTGCAATAAAATTTCAAGACCCACTAACTTAAGAATTAATAGAATTCAAACCATAATCTCCCGACCTAGATATCCCCATATGTGTACATTTCATCATTCCCCTCATTTATTAATTTTTTTCAAAAGGTTTGCTTGGAACAAATCTTATAGTCTTCTCCCAACCCTTTTTTGATCTCTTCATGACAATAATTGTAATATTTATAACAAGATCAAAAGTAGATGAATGGTGGTTTTGACCTACCAATATACAACCCTTTTTGTTTTTTTGGAGGGTGTACAAAAGTCGCATAACATGTAAACACATATAGGTCAATATGGTACAGTAATGAAATAGATCAGATAAGGAAAGAATTTATGGAAAAATTATTTTGGAAATTAGTGAAAAATCAACCTAACTTATATTTACCTTCCATTAAGAAAGAAAATTTTAACACTTCATGGATGGGTGCAAAGCTTTGTGGATAGATTAAGTGAAAAAAAAATTTCTTAAACTATTCACAAAAAGAGTACAAATCTTCTCAGAGGTATCAAAATGATATAACCATTTATATCATTGAAAAATAACCACATTTCAAAAGGAATTCATAACATATTATTGAATTATTTCTAAATTGTACATTTCATCATATTTTTTTGGAATGTTAAAACAACATGAAATAAAGAAATTACTCATGCATTTTCAGTTACATCAATGATTACATTGGTATCATTTTACATGATAAAGTGTGCATAAAAAAGTAATATTCTAGTACAAAAGTGAGTGGGAGGGAAAAGGGGAGAAATTAACAATACTATTCAGCAAGATAAAAAAAGAAAAACAAGAAAGATGATGAAAATTCCTACTAAACTAGGAATATACCCATCCCCCCACACCTAGAGTATGTACTGTCCTCACTGTAATAAAAGAGAATGTGAGAAAGAAGGATAACACCTGGTTGGTGTCATTCATAGAAAGTTTCTTGAACATAGAGATCCTACATCAGGGACTTTGGAATGACATTATGGAGGTGCTTCAGCCGCTACCCATTGATAGTGATTTTTTGCTTGGTTTCATCATTTTAAACCTGAACAATGCCAAATGGTGATACATTAGTAATATTGTATGGTCCAAACTAGTGGGAAACAATGTTTACCTGGATGAAACTTCATCCTTGCATTGTATAGGATGACCTTATGCCCAATGTGGAACCAATGATGAAGGATGATACAGTCGCGGGTAGCCTTGGTTCACTCCTTATAAATCCTGGATTCTCATATGCTTCTCTTCTAATTTATTAAAGCTCATAAATCTGCAACTTCCTTTGAGAACCTGCACTAGAAAGACTAGAATTTCATTGTTTAATGGTCCAATAGTCTAGGTGCACAATCTCAACAAGGAGGTAAAAAATCTTTCCAAAGAGAATATGATAGTGTGACATTCCAATGAGAGTTTTAAAGGTAGTACGGTTGGCCCATAATGAATTATCAAGCCCAATACTCCAATCTTTTTGTTTGGTTGAACAATTTTTTCAAGAATTGTTTAAACCTCTCTATTTGAAACCTCAACTTGACCCTTGGTTTGTTGGTGTTTAGAAGTAGACACTCGATGTCCAACCCCATACCGACACAATAATGACTGCATTGTTTGTTTGTAGAAATTAGAACCCTAGTCATTGATGATGAACCTAGGTAATCCAAAACTACAGAAGATTTGGGTTCTCAATAATTCCACAACTACCTTAGAATTATGAGTCCTTATTGATCGTGCCTCTACTCATTTTAAAACATAATCCAATAACAAAATAAGGTAAAGGTTATCAAATGAATTGAGGAATGGTCCCATAAATTCAATTCCCCAAACATCGAAAATGTCATGGAAGAGCAAGGGTTATTGTGGCATTTCATTTATTTAATATACATTCCCCATTATTTGATAGTGGGGACAAAATTTACGGAAATCATGGGAATCCCAAAAAAATTTTGGCCAAAATATACCAAAATCATGGACCTTCTCAGTAGTCTATTGTGGACCAATGTGGCCCCCACAAGTAAGAGTGTGGCAGAACCTAAGGATGGATTTAAAATAGATATCGGGAACACAACGCCTAAGGACTTGATCATTACATGTGTGCCAAAGATAGGGTTCATCCCAAATGTACCAACGAGACTCATGTTTTAGATGTTCATCTTGGTTTTTATTGAATGCAGTGGGAATGCAAGATGATATGAAATAATTTTAAATTTGGACACACCAAGGAGTAACATCTTGCACTCGGTACAATTTCTCATCTGAAAAAATGTCATTTATAAGAATACAGGGGGATGAGTCAATGTCCTAGGATGGTTGGATCCTACTGACATGGTCATCATCAACATTCCATGAACCTTTATAATATATAATTTCTAAATTGAATTCTTAAAGGAGGAGTATCCAGTGAATGAGATGTGGTTTGGATTACGATTGCTTAAGGAGATACTAGAGGGATTCAAGGTTTGAGAACACAATAACTTTGGACCCTAAAAGATATGACATAAATTCATACAAGGAAGACACAATGTAAAGCAATTATTTTTTAGTTGTGGTGTAGTTTTCTTGGGTAGTGTCCAGTGTACGTGAGGAATGGGTAATGACATATGAAGCGCAATCAACCCTTTGTGATATGGCTACCCCAACTACAGAGTTAAAGACACCACACATGACCTCAGATGGTAAATCCCACATAGGTGGTTGGATTACGGGGGGTGATGTGAGACTCCATTTTAATTTATTAAAAGCTTCTTAACAATCATTATCAAAAAGAAACTCCTTTTATATTAGGAGCAATCGAGATAGGGGGAGTGCAATTTTACAAAAGTGACAAATGAAATGACAGAAAAATACCACATGACCTAGGAAAGACCGCACATCCCATACATTTTTCGAGAATGGTAGGGAAGAAATGACATCCACTTTTGATTGATCTACTTGGATACCATCCCCAGAAAAGACATTTCCCAAAAATATATCTTGTCTCAACATAAAATGACATTTCTCATAATTTAATACGAGATTCTTTTCAATACAATGATGCATGACTAAACAAAGACTACTCAAAAATTCATCAAAAGAGGGTCTATAAATAGTGAAATTATCAATGAATAATTCCATGCAATTTTCCAGGTAATCTGAAAAAAAAACTAACCATGAATTGGTGTAAAGCACCCGAAGCATTGCACAGACCAAATGACATCCTCTTATATGCAAATGTGACAAAGGGGAAATTGAAGGATGATTTTTTCCTAATCCTCAGGGGAAATATGGATTTGAAAATATTCAGAATACCCATCAAGAAAATAGTAATTGGTCTTCCCTACTAGCCTCTCATGCATTTAGTCAATTAATGGTAATGGGAATTGATCTTTCCTACTCTACTAGAATGTTAAGATATAGACATAGACTTATTGCCATAGTTTTATTGGTCTGTGTCTATATCGTCCTAATTTCCATGATTTAATTTAATAATCGTGGCTATACTGCTTGTTTTCATATTTGGTATCGGGGTCCCCCGATTCGCGACTCTCGTGCTCCTCTGACTTCTTCTCCTCCTGGATTCTTCTCCTCCCGATGAGTTCTCCTCCTCAACCTCGCCTGACTGTGTCACCCTCCTCCCCAACCTCGCATGACCGCGACATCCTACTACCCCGGAGACCTCTCCTCCCCGACGTTTTCTCCTCACTGCGGCGCCCTCCTCCCGGACGACTTCTCCTTCCCGACCTCTCATCCCCGTCCTCTCCTCACCGCAGCGCACTCCTCTATGAAAAAATCTCTCACCACGACACCCTCATCCTGACGACCTCTCTCATAGCGTCACCCTCCAAACTTGATATCTCACTCACTGCGGCACCCTCCTCTCTAACGACCTGTTACTGCGACACCCTCCTCCTGGCTTCCAATCCACATAGGTATTTTATACCATATAATTTCATCAATGTTATGATTTTAAGGTTATACTGTGATTTTAATTTCATGTGATGGTTATTTAGATCTCCCTTCCTCTTTTATTTATAGAAGACATGGGTAGAGTATGAGTAGAAATTTAAGGGATATTGATGTTATGATGTTGAACATATAAGGGAACCATACACAGTGATGGTGATATAAGAATTATTGATAATAACATATATGTGTTTCTTGTGTTCATATAGATGGATTACAGTTCATTGAAATCTTTGAACGTAACCATACATAGTAATATGATAACTGAGAATCAAATTTCAACCCTCATTATGATGTGTTATCTACCAACAAGGATTTTAAAGGGATTATACCTCATGAACTTAAGAGATATCCCCTAATACACTGAATTTATTTGAATGGATTCATAATACTGGAAGATTTTTACACTACTTCGCATTGTTATAATCATTCATCTTACTTACTATCATATCCCCTTGATTTTATTCAAACAATGATTTATAAAGACACTCAATTTTTTGTACCAATCCACCATGGGTTATCCTACATGTTGGTTAACTCCCCTTGAGATCTAGAAGGTTTAAATATTTTCCACCATCCAATTGATCAAATTTATTTGAGCACACTCATCTCCTCCTTCAATTCTCTTACAAGTGGTTGGATCTCTAAGTGGGACTTATGACCTAGAGGTAACTTCTTTGATGAATCTGCATGACATTTTTAGGTTAGGAAAAGTTGATCATAATTCCCTAACCAGTTACTTATTATCTATCATTATGAGGTAGTATGGAATTATCATTTAATAATGTATCGTCAATAAAAACATAAATAGATAACTATCCATTGGTTTTCTAGAACTAATTCCTTCCTTTTATCCCTTGGAAATGTAGGAGTTAATGTTTTTGATTTTTATTTATTTTGAGGAATACCTCCTCTTTGGGAGATTGATGAAGAAAATATTCCAGTTAAAGATGATTGGGATGACACCTCATGAGATTTGATTTTAGAAAGGGATGTTCCACCATTGTTAAGGATATGAAAAGGAAGGATCTGAACCTACAGTAACTTTTTTCTTTTAAGGATTGGATTAATATATTTCTCTACCACAAAAGGTCTCGACCAACTCCTATACACCCTCATCTATGATCTTCCTAATAGGTTCATGATAGAACAAGATTTTATTGGGCAATCCATGAAGCTCGGGATTATATTACATGGGGATAATGACTTAGACTAGAGGTATCCCCAAGCCTTCCGCTGGAGGGTTTTATAACCATGTTTTTGAATTGATAGATTTTCCTACATGGGGACACATTATTGGGAAATCAAGTAATCGTATTGGTGATGGTAGTTCAATTGGGATAGGGGTGCCTTATTAATCTATTAATGATGACACTTGGACACCTATATCTACTCCACATTCATATTAGGTATGGTAACATCCCATACTGGATTGCAGGACCCTTCCAGTTCTTATTTGGATAGATAGGAGAGAATTTCTGGTGTTACAAATATCATAACACTAAAGTAATCCTTGATTATTTGATCTATTCTTGGATTCCGAAGGTTTCAAGGTTTGGGGTGATACCACTAGGTCCTTATGAGGTAATTAGAATGTTGATACAACATTATCAATTCAACTTCATGCCATATCCTGCACCATCTAGAATAATTTTTGATAATGGAAGGGGATCTCTGGATGATAGGTCATACAATATTTATCTATAGGATGGGGTTCTTACGGTTCCTTAAAATAGATAACTATATACAATGCATATTCCCCCTATCAGTTTTCTCTCCAGTTTGTTTTCATTCAAAGAGTTTCTCCTATCCCTTAATATTCCATGAGAGTTGAACAATATCCTAGACTTATCCACCAAATTCGTATTATATTGGCATGTGAATACAAAAATGTTGAGATTATTCTTCCACTAGTCAATTAACCTATCTTCATGTCTTATGACTATTCCCAGGTTTGGGTGTAATATTATCTAGGTCTTTTATTTAATCGAACAATCCATTAGGTAGACAAGACCTGTGCTTCACTAAACCCCTTATCTGTAGTAGCAATGGAGTTTACTCAGGACATAGGTGAGACCCCAAGGAAGTGTTATAATCATATTTATGAACATCCCATTAGTGGGAAACATTTTTTGAGGTGGATGGTCCCTTAATATTAGTGATGGAAGATGTGTCAATTGTGAGGAGAGTACACAAATTTTATTCTCTTGCTTCAAAATCTTCTTAGATAATCATTCCTACTTTTGGCATTCCCACATAAGTGGTTAGATAAACCCATGTATCATGAAGGCATATATGGCATAAAATTCATGCTTGGATTACTGAGAATACCTTAGAGGGGTTATTTGGCCAATAGGAACACCTACGCCATCTTTTTCAAGATATGGGGGCATGTGGATTTGATTACCAACCATTATATGATATCAAGAGAAAATGTTTTCCTAACCCTACAAAAATTGGTTAGCAATGACGGGGATTTTATTTGTTTTGATGAAAGTACTCCCATGGAAAAATTAATAATGGAATATTCAATGGTTCTTGAATAGATACATTAGATAATCTATCAGATGCATGCCTATATAAATGATTTGACCACTCAGATAACAAAATAGGAGGACATCACATCCCACTTTAATTATAATATTTTGAATTCATTATCATTATTAGAGACTAATATAAATAAATATTAAGAGATTTAATCTTTTATCAAGACTCTTCATTTATATGATTGTTTTGATTCCATCACTATTTGAAGTAAATCATACTATATTTGTTATTTGAGGAAAATAAGATCTCAAATTTTTAATAGTAGAGATGATAATTCATTCCCATATTTATATCATTGGTTTTATTATCAATAATGTTTTTTATGGAAACATTTAATTTTTAAATGAAATAGGTATTAACAACAAATACGAAGTGGGAGATTGAAGAACCCAATTTATTTATTGAATTTTAATTTAATACTAATAATTTTATTCAGTGAAAATTTAGGGATTTTTAGTTATGATTTTTTTTGAACTATTTATTATGTCAAATTCATTATATAATTACACTAGAAGAAGTGCACATTGTTGACAACATTTTAAAATGGAATATTAATATTATAGATGATCATATTTATGTTGTTTTGTATTTTATGGTGTGAAATGGATTGATATTGTATTCCATATTTAGAATATGATTTCAAACATAATAGTGATCCTTTATTTGAAAATGGGGTCAACCATTGGACAACCAAGGGTGACCACTTCTTAGGAAATAAATAATGTTTAATTATCAAACCCATTGTAGCTAGTGAGAGTGCATAACACTCACATGGAGTGCCTAAGGATTATGGGATTCATAATTCCATCATGGGTGTGATGTGGTTTGATCACGTATGAGGAGTGGGTATGTGGAACACTTTTCATCCTACTAAATTGATTCATATATAACTCCATATATTTGATATGTTTTACGTGAGCTATCTGGTATAGCTATGAAGTTGAATTATTCCTTAAGCTTCATCAGTGAAGCTTAAATACACAGTTCTTCATGACATAATGATTATTGATCAAATTCATCTCGTCAAATCCTAATAGGGGATGAAGATGGTTGTAAGATTCAAAAAATTAATAAACTGAAGTTAGTGGTGTATTTTATTATTAGAAACAGTGAATAGAAAACGGTGGCAGTGAGATTTATTTAATAAAGATAGTTTCTTTCGTTATTTCAAAGCTTTAAGTAGAGTGGTTCATATATTTTATAGGCGGTGCAGAAATGTGGTGGGGATAATTCAGTCGAGTATTATCCATTAATACCCCAAAATTATCGTTTCTTGGGTAAAAACAGTAAGAATATCAAAGAGATAATTTGAAAGAGTTGAGAGTGAAATAGGGAAAACAAGAAATGTCAATATTTATGTATGGTTTCTATGAATTCATAAAGATTATTTCTATACAATCATGTTTTCATTATCAGGGTAGTATTATACAATCTAATGTATGATCCACACTATATTTCAGGAAGGACATGAAGTAGTTTTCACATATACATCTATTACGTGACGTATATAAGTGCGATCTTAGCTGTGTGAGAGGGGTAAGGAAGAGACATCATGTATTCTATTATTCCATACCTGAATGTTAAAATAAATTGATCAAATTAAATGTAACAGTACAAATTCTTATGTTTTCAAGATGGATAAAGATAGTGATGTTATTATTAATCAGTGAGTTTGGTAAATAATACAAGAAATAAAATACATAAAATAATATACATAGATGAGTTTGTTTTCATGGAAATAAAAGTAATTCATTCATTATAAGTGATTATATTGTTAATTTTTGTATCTAAATGTATTAAATTGAAGGGGGTGGGTTAATTGTTTCTTACATTAATGTGGTTTGAGAAATGACCATGTGATATATTTTTCATAAATATTGTCCAGTGTTTTGAGACTAATCTGGGTGTAGTATCAGAATATTTAAAACATGATAATTTAGTGATTAAGTGAGGCTAAAACATCAGGAGAAGAAATAATATTTTCCTGATCATGGTTTCCTTTACCCAATTTATCATACACAAGTGATTAAAATTATTAAGAAAATTCTACATAAAAGGTTTGTTTATGTTGAATGTATTTGAAGTTGTACATTAGAAAATCAAATCTAAGAAATACCATTAAATAAAATCATGAAATCAGCATATAATTGATCAAGATAAGAGGAATGACCTTGTGAATAGGGGGACCGGTTATTGAAGAGGCTCAATACTAGGGGTTATAACCATTCAAATGTTTTAGGTCTAACTAAAGGAGGAAAAAGAGTTGACTCATTGGGGGTATAATTAAGATCAAATGGAGTATTATCTAATGGGGGTATAACCTGTTCATTCATAAACCATTATAATAAATAATAATATTATAATGGATAATTAATAACTGGGGTATGTATAACTAGTTTTAGCAATGGGTATGTGTTAGTACTGAACAATATAAAATTATTTTTTGTTATATTTCATTTAATTTTTCATTTCATTTTAGGTCCACTCATCCTAATAGGTGATAGAGGTAAAATATTAGAAGGGCGTAGAGTGGCAGGGGGCAGGAGGCAGGGGGCAGGGGGAAGGTCTGTAGGGTAGGGGTCGGGGGTAGGTCTGTAGGGAAGGGGGTAGAGGTTGGGGGCATGGGGCAGGGGAAGGGTGGAGGGGGAATGGGGAAGGGGGAGTGTGGATGGGTGTAGTAGGTAGGAGTAGGGGGGAGGTCTGTAGAGCAGGGGCGGAAGGGGTCAGGGGGAAGGGGGTGGTTAGAGGGGGCATGGGGTAGGGTGTGGGGGGCAGGGTGGAGGGGGGCAGGGGGCAGGGTGGAGGGGGAATGGGGCAGGTCAGCAGGGCAGGGGGTAGGGGGTAGGGGTTAGGTCTGCAGGGCCTAGGGCAGGGTATAGCATCCAGCCTTTTTATCACATAAACTTTCATTACATTTTACAAAACTGAGGATCTTTAAAGTTTAGTGTCTTGGAAACCAGGAACTTAATGCATGAAAAAATAAAACATTCTTCTTAAAAACATGAAAGGCTTCTCATCATGTTCATCCTAGGTTCATTACTACATCTCATAACCTAGGGACATACATCAAAAGAAAGGGTGATCAGAAGGCCAAGTAAGGGAAACCAGAGAAACATTTTACATGTGAACTTGAGATACTTCAATAAGGTCATGAAAAGAACTTTAAGGCATGAGAAATAAATCATGAGATATATCATAATAAAAATAAAATTTAACATAACTTGAAGATGTGGATACATAATTTAATATTGAAAATCATTTTGTTTCACCAAGGTCCATCCCCAAGGAGACATTAATAATTACCAAGGTTATTCACCAAGGTATCATTCTAAAAGGTCATCTCTAGAGATTAAATCTTTACCCAATGCATTGGAGTGCTATCTGGGTGCACCCATTACATATCATTATAATCATGTGATCCACATATATCATCATCAATAATTTCATAAATAATCTATATATCATAAAAGAAATGGGTTTCATTTCATAATCATAACATTTTAAAAACAGCTTTAAAGACATGATCTTTATGTCACTTTAAACCCATGAAAAAAAGGAAAAGCGGGGTTCATGTATGTAAATCCCAGAATTTAAAATAGAAAATTTTGATATATATGTAAATACCCCTGTATGAATAATATCTTTGAGTATTAACTTAATAACATTAAATAATTTTGAGATAAAGAGGGAGGCGTTTTGAGATGAAAACTATGCAGCATAACATCTACGATAAATGGTTTTTAGAAAACATTGAAAAGAGAGGGGACATGGGTCACCCACTCAAAAATGATACATATAATAGTTGGGGAATAGAATATATAGTATTTAAGAACATGGTAATGAAATTTGAATGAAATACCATATGAAACGAAGAACTTGAAAGGAAGACAAAAATAAGATTTCCCTTATGAGAATTCGCCAGCCTAACAGCGCCACTTAAAACATCAAAAAATGGATTGAAGAGATCAAATAGGGTCTCTCAACATATGATAATAAATTATCAGTATTATAGATATAGAGATCATACACCAACATAATAAAAGTAAACTTGAAAGACTTGACATGAAAGTAGATCTTGAAAATGAGAAGGGTGAAAGAACCCCTTAGAAATTCGGCAGCCTAACGACACCACTTAAACATTAAAAAAAATGAATTGATGAGATCAAATAGGGTCCCTCATCATATTAACATAAAATATCAGTATGATAGATTTATATATCATACCCCAAAATGATAAAAAGGAATATGAAATAATTGACATGTAAATAGATCATGAAAACGAGAAGGGGAAAGAATCTCTTAAAAATTTGGCAGCCTAACGACGACACTTAAACTTAAACAAAAATGAATTGATGAGATCAAATAGGGTATCTCATCATATGAACATAAAAGATCAGTATGTTAGATTTAGAGATCATACCCCAACATAATAAAAAGTAACTTGCAAGACTTGACATGGAATTAGAACATTGAAAAAGGAAAAAGGTGAAAGGACCACTTAAAAATTTGGCAGCCTAACGATGCCATTTAAAACATCAAAATACTGAATTGAAGAGATCAAATGGGGTCTCTCTTCATATGATCATAAAATATCATTATTATAAATTTAGATATCATATCACAACATAATAAAAAAGAACTTGAAATACTTTACATGAAAATAGATCTTGAAAAATGAGAAGGGAGAAAGAATCTGTTACAAAAATTTTGAAAGCCTAACGACGCCACTTAAGACTTCATAAAATGAAATAATGAGAGTAATAGGGGATCTCTAATTATATGAAAATGAAAAGGGCAGTAAGAGGAGTATAAAAGAACATCCTTTAACATAATAACAGGGAGCATAAAAGAAATTACATAAAAGAGATTTCTTGAAAAGAAAGAGAGAGGCCGGATCCCTTACATTAAAACGTAACTCTTAAAACTCAAAGTTTGGGAGCTTGAGGGCTTGGAGGAACCTTGGGAGGTAATGAGATCCGAACATCATTGGGAGAGAGTGGGGAGTCGAAATGGATGAGAGGATGGCTTGGTAATTATAGGGAAAGTGAGGGGACAAGGCATTAATGGCCAAGGGACAACTCAAAAGTGGTTTTCTCAAAACCATGTGCTCTCCCATGATATTTCCCATGAATATAGGCAAAATGGGGCCCCCATACAATAATTCATCACCTTTGGTCAGAAAACCCATAAAATATCTCATGACATCTCCATGACACAGTTATGATGTCATTAAATGTACTGAAATCCTAAAACTGCTTTTTTTACTATTCACTGAAAATTCATTCTTCTCAGAAAAATCCCAAAATTTCACCTTAACCAAATATTGATGCTCGGATTAAAAATATGAACTCCATTATATAAAAATAATTTTCTAAATATTTTTAATTTAATTTTTAAATAAAAACACTATTCACCAAAAATTCATTTATTTCCGAAAAAACCCCAAAACATACCTTAACATAATATCGATGCTCTGAGTTCAAAAATGAAATCCATTTTATAAAAAAAAATTCTAAATATTTTATTTTAATTTTTAATTAAAAAATACTATTCTCCCGAATAAACTAACACTTGAATAATAATTTATGAAACCGTTTTTTAACCATTTTATTGAATCACATTACTTAATCAAGGTTCCTAGATTATATTAATAATTTTTTTAAGTGAGATTAATAATCCATTTGGTCACATTACTAATCCTAAGCAAAAAATCACTATTCATAATTTACTATTCATCAAAAATTAAGTTGATCTTATTAGACTCAAAATTTCATACTGAACATATTATTAGAAGAGCATTTTTTGAAAATCATTAGACATTTTTAATTATTTAAGGTTTACATAAACATTTTTAAAATATCCTTTTTCTAAAATTCATCATAAATATACATACTATATTTATCCGGACATTTGAAAATTCATAAAATTCATCATAAAAAGAAATCAAAATTTTTATTTAAATCAAAGGGTTACACAAGGCAGTTACGGTCTCCTTACATAGCCCCTTATCACACCAGCACAGGACCTAAGTGTAAGGTGTGCTATGGTGAGAGAATCTGAGGGAGTCACGTAAATATCGCACGAGTAGTAATTTCTATCAGTTTGAACATCTCGCGGAGGTGATTCTGTTCTAGCTTCACACAATGATGTTCGGCTTGGGTTTGGTCCAGAGAAAAGCCCAGTGGTGCTACCTCCTTCCCAAATTCTGTTAGATGGGCTTCGATTGGTCCAAGACTACAGGTTGAGGCCATCAAATCTTCTTTCTAAATTAATTAACCAAAATTACTTGTATTTAGAGACAATAATCGAAAAATTTAGTTTACAGCGGTCATATTTTCCAATGATCATATAACAGTCAAAACCCAACAGTCTCATTTTAATTATACTCATGTTATCAAATGAAACATTTTTGTTGAGTATAAAAATAAAATAAAACACAAAATTAGGAAACAATATTTATTCAAAATTTTGGGTCGTTACAATCTCCCCCCATAAGAAATTGCATCCTCACAATTTTTTAAAATTGGATTTCGAAATTTCATTGAAAGTACCACATCGGTAAAGGAGTCAGTAAAACTATTAATTTAAAATAAAGAAAGGGGAGTACAAAGGTCACCGAAGTTAACCCACACTAGGATTCCCTGTAGGAAAACATGGACATGGAGGAGAAAACAAAGGGTCAAGTTCTGAGGGTGAGTGATAGAAATCATGATTAGGAGAATGTTAACCATAAGAAAATCCCAAACTTAGGATATGTGTAAATGGTATTTTATTACCTTGTAGGAAACGTAAACCAACAATGTTTTTTTTACATTCCTTTTCATAATTTTGAGGAATTCATTTAATACATAGATAATATACCTACCTTTATGTAGTGTTTCATCCTTTAATACATTTCTACCCAAAACTAATCTTTTCTCCAAACTATGAGCATTCAAAAATACATGGTCTCCTCAAAACAAAAGAATCATGTTCCAGAGAATCACATAATCCACAAAAGATTAACTGTCTATTTCTTCTATCATTAAACTTTATCCCAAAAAACCGAAGGTTAAGGTAAAACAACTCTTCAAAAATAAAGAACCCCATAGGAATTGAAACTAATTTTAAATCTTCAATGTTCTATGGTACTACCCAAAGTTCATCATAGACCATTCTATAAATAACGGTCTTTAAAATTCTTCAAAATAAACCAAACTAAGATTGAAACACAAATACAAGAAGGATTTGATAACATAGTCTTCCAAAATAGACATCATTGTTTATCTCCAAACAACATCAACCACTCCTAACATCTTATAACAAAAGTATCTAACCTAAACATATTTTAGCCAAGATAGGTTAATCATTCCCATAAGTAACCTAAATTACTATAATTCCACCTTAAATTCATCGATTCTTCAAAATATAAGTTAACCTTACTTCTCAATGAAGATACCATAGTAATCTATTTACCTCGATCATATAGGATCCCCAAAAATAGTGAACATCTTCCAAAATAATAATCATCTTTTAATCCCCTAATCATCTATGTCATATTAATATCAAAATCGCTGCATTTCCTATCACATAGGTTGTTGAGACATGTTCTTCCATTTCCAACCATGAAATATGAAGAGAAATTATAATTAGGGGCTTAAATACTTAGCCAATAATCATGAAAAGGAACGTAAAGCACATAAGGATAACTTGTAGAAGAAAAGTATACCCTAACTTGTGATCCCCTAGGTTTCAAACTAGGTTATCCATGATCAAATATTCCTATGTGAATTTTTATTTCATTTTATCTTTGTTCCTTTAATAATGGTTCAGACTAAGCTTATGAATTTACCAAAGAATATCCCCTGGGAGTGTCGTAACCAAGAGTGCAGTAAGGCCCGTTGTCGTGTTCCAGTTCCCGTTCGAGTCTAGCTTAAAGCGGTGTTTTCAGGTTTTACCCCTATGTACATCTGTGCCAGAGCCACCTCAACCTGCTCGTATCCAGACAGGGATGTATTTCCTTGGCAACCCCTTACTCAATACTCACCAATATACTAGGAAGATTTCCTATATTTAAACTTTTCGATAGGTTTCTTCATAAATTTTTCATATCCTAATTTCCAAAAATAACTAAACCATCCTTTGATACCAAAAATTGCATCCCGCCTTTTATTCACATAAACTTTCATTGCATTTTACAAAACCTAGGATCTCTAAGGTTTAGTGTCTTCGAAACCCGGAACATAAAACATGAAAACATAAAACATTCTTGTTAAACACTTGAAAGGCTTCTCCTCATGTTCATCCTAGGTTCATTATTGTGTCTCATAACCTGGGGACTTACATCAAAAGAAAGGGTGAGCAGAAGGCCCAGTAAGGGAAAGAAGAGAAACATTTTACATTTGAACTTGAGATACTTCAATAAGGTCATGAAAAGAACATTAAGGAATGACAAAGAAATCATTAGATATATCATAATACAAATAAAATTTTTCATAACTTTTAGATGTGTCTACAACATTTAATATTGAAAATCATTTCGTTTCTCCAAGGTCCATCCCCAAGGTGTCATTAAAAATTACCAAGGTTATTCACCAAGGTATCAGTCTAAAAGGTCATCTTTAGAGATTAAGTCTTTACCCAATGCATTGGATCGCTATCTGGTCGCACCCTTGACATTTCTTTATTATCATGTGAGACAAATATATCATCATAAATCATTTCATAAATAACCCATATAGCATAAAAGAAATGGGTTTTATTTCATAATCATAACATTTTAAAAACCGCATTAAAGACATAATCTTTATGTCACTTTAAACCAACGGAAAAAGGGAAAGCTGGTTTCATGTATGTAAATACTAGAATATAAAATAGAAAATTTTGATATATATGTGAATACCCCTGTATAAATAAGAACTTTGATTATTCACTTAATAACATTAAATAATTTTCATATAAAGAGGGAGGCGTTTTGAGACGAAAACTATGAAGCATAACGTCTACAATACATGGTTTTTAGAAAACATTGAAAAGAGAGGGGACAAGGGTCACCCACTCAAAAATGATACATAAAACAGTAGTGGAACAAAATTTATAGTATTTAAGAACATGGTAATGAAATTTGAATTAAATACCATATGAAACGAAAAACATGAAAGGAAGACAAAAATAAGATTTCTCTTATGAGAATTCGGAAGCCTAGCGGTGCCACTTAAAACTTCCAAAAATGGATTGACGAGATCAAATTAGGTCTCTCATCATATGAACATAAATGATCAGTATGATAGATATAGAGATCATACCCCAACATAATAAAAAGGAACATGAAAGACTTGACATGAAAGTAGATCTTGAAAACGAGAAGGTTGAAAGAACCCCTTAGAAATTCGGCAGCCTAACAGCGCCACTTAAACATTCAACAAAAATGAATTGATGAGATCAAATAGGGTCTCTCATCATATGAACATAAAATATCAATATGAAATATTTAGATATCACACCCCAACATGATAAAAAGGAACATGAAAGACTTGACATGTAAATAGATCATGAAAACGAGAAGGGTGAAAGAATCCCAAAAACATTTGGCAGCTTAACGACGCCACTTAAAATTCTACAAAAATGAATTGATTAGATCAAATAGGGTCTCTCATCATATGAACATAAAAGATCAGTATGATAAATATAGATATTATACCCCAACATAATAAAAAGTAACTTTCAAGACCTAAAATGGAATTAGAACTTTGAAAAAGGAAAAAGGTGAAAGAACCACTTAAAAATTCGGCAGCCTAACGGCGCCACTTAAAACATCAAAATACTAAAATAAAGAGATCAAATGGGGTATCTCATCATATGATAATAAAATATCGGTATGATAAATTTAGAGATCATACCCCAACATAATAAAAAGGAACTTGATATACTTTACATGAAAATAGATTTTGAAAAATGAGAAGGGGGAAAGAATCCGTTACAAAAATTTCGGCAGCCTAACAGCGCCACTTAATACTTCATAAAACAAAATAATAAGAGTAAGAGGGGATCACTCATTATATGAAAATGAAAAGGGCATAAAGTGGAGTATAAAATAACATCCTTTAACATAAGAACATGGATCATAAAAGATATTACATAAAAGTGATTTCTTGAAAAGAAAGAGAGAGGTTAGATCCCTTACCTTAAAACGTAACTTGTAAAACTCAATGGTTGGGACCTTGAGGGCTTGGGGGAACCATGTGAGGAATCCTTGAGAGGTAATGAGACCCGAAAATTGTTGGGGGAGAGTGGGGAGTCGAAGTGGAAGAGAGGATGGCTTGGTATTTATAGGGAAAGTGAGGGGACGAGGCATTAATGGCCAAGGGACACCTCAAAAGCGGTTTTCTCAAAACCATGTGCTCTCCCATAATATTCCCATGACGTTAGGCCACATAGGGCCCCCATACAATAATCCATCACCGTTGGTCAGCCAAACCATAAAATATCTCATGAAATCACCATGACACAGTTATGATGTCATTAAACATACTGAAACCCTAAAACTGCTTTTTTTACTATTCAATGAAAATTCATCTTTCTCAAAAAAATCCCAAAATTTCACCTTAACCAAATATTGAAGCTCTAATTAAAAATATGAACTCCATTTTATAAAAATAATTTTCAAAATAATTTTAATTTAATTTTTAAATAAAAAAACTATTTAGAGAAAATTCATTTTTTCATAAAAAACCCCAAAAATTACCTTAACAGAATATCAATGCTCTGAGTTCAAAAATGAAATCCATTTTATAAAAATAATTTCTTAAATATTTTTAATTTAATTTTTAATTAAAAAACATTATTCTCCCAAAAAAACTAATACTTGAATAATAATTTATGAAACCATTTTTAACCATTTTATTGAATCACATTACTTAATCAAGGTGCCTATATTATATTAATACATTATTTAAGTGAGATTACTAATCCATTTGGTCACATTACTAATCCTAAGCATAAAATCACTATTCATATTTTACTATTCATCAAAAATTAAGTTGATCTTATTATACTCCAAATTTCGTACTAAAATTATTTGTAGAGAACCATTTTTTTAAATTCACTACACATTTTTAATTATTTAAGGTTTACATAAACATTTTAAAAATATCCTTTTTCTAAAATTCATCAAAAATATGCATACTATATTTTTCTGAAAATTTGAAAATTCCTAAACTTCTTCATAAAAAGAAATCAAATTTATTATTTAAAACAAAGGGGTACACAAGGCAGTTATGGTCTCCTAACATAGCCCCTTATCACACCATCATAGGACCCAAGTGTAAGGTGTGCTAAGGTGAGAGAATCCGAGGGAGGCTCGGCCAACATCACACGAGTAGTAATTTCTATCAGTTTGAATTTCTCACGAAGGAGATTCCGTTCTAGCATCACACAATGAAGTTCGAATTGGGTTTGGTCTAGAGTAAATCCCTGTGGTGCTACCGCCTTCCCAAGTTCTGTTAGATGGGCTTTGATTGGTCCAAGACTACTGGGCGAGGCCATCGAATCTTCTTTCTATATTAATTAACCAAGATTACTTGTATTTAGAGAAAATAATCGAAACGTTTAGTTTATAGTGGTCATATTGTCCAATGATCATATAACAGTCAAAACCCAATGTTCTAATTTTAATTATACTCATGTTATCAAATGAAAAATTTTTGTTGGGAATAAAAATGAAATAAAACACAATATTTGGAAAAAAGATTTATTCAAAATTTCGGGTCGTTAAAATCTTCCCCCCTTAAGAAATTGCATCCTCACAATTTTTTAAAATTGGGTTTTGAAATTTCATTGAATGTTCTACATAGTAAAAGGAGTCTGTAAAACTATTACTTTAAAAGAATGAAAGGGGAGTACAATGGTCAACCGAGTTAACCCACACTAGTATTTCCTGTAGGAAAACATGTACATTGAGGAGAAAACAAAGGGTCATGTTCTGAGGGAGAGTGATAGAAATCATGATTAAGAGAAAGTTAACCATAAGAAAATCCCAAACTTATGATGTCTGTAAATGGTCATTGATTACCTAGTAGGAAACGTAAACCAATAATGTTTTTGTTTTACATTCCTTTTCATAATTTTGAGGAATTCATTTACTACATAGAAAATATACCTATGTTTATGTAGAGTTTCATCCTTTAATAAGTTTCTACCCAAAACTAATCTTTTCTCCAAACTATGAGCATTAAAAACTACTTGGTCTCATCAAAACACAAGAATCATCTTCTAGAGAATCACATAATACACAAAAGATTAACTATATATGTCTTCTATCTTTAAAAATTATCTAAAAAACAGATGGTTAAGGTAAACCAACTCTTCAAAAATATATAATCCCATAGGAATGGAAACTACTTTTAAATCTTCAATGTTCTATGGTACTACCCAAAGTTCATCATAGACAATTCCATAAATAACGGTCCTTAAAATTCCTAAATATAAACCAAACTAAGATTGAAAAACAAATACAAGAAGGATTTGATAACAAAGTATTCCAAATAAACATCATTGTTCATCTGTAAACAACATCAACCACTCCTAACATATTATAACAAAAGTATCTAACCTAAACATATTTTAGCCAATATAGGTTATTCATTCCCATAAGTAACCTTAATGACTATAAGTCCACCTTAAATTCATCGATTCATCAAAATATAAGTCAACCGTACTTCTCAATCATGATACCATAGTAATCTATTTACCTCGATCATATAGGGTCCCCAAAATAGTGAACGTCTTCCAAAATAATAATCATCTTTTAATCCCCTAATCATCTCTGTCATATTTATACGACAATTGTCGCATTTCCTCTCACATTGGGTGTTGGGACATGTTCTTCCATTTCCCACCATGAACTAAAAAGAGAAAGTATAATTAGGGTCTTAAATACTTAGCCAATAATCATGAAAAAGAAACATAAAGCATATAAGGATAACTTGTAGAAGAAAAGTATACCCTAACTTGTGATCCCCTAGGTTTCAAACTAGGTTATCCATGATCATATATTCTTATGTGAATCTTTATTTCATTGTATCTTTGTTCCTTTAATAATGGTTCATACTAAGCATATGAATTTACCAAAGAATATCCCTGGGGAGTGTCGTAACCAAGAGTGTAGCAAGGCCCGTTGTCGTGTACCAGTTCTCGTTCGAGTCTAGCTCAAAGTGGTGTTTTTTGGTTTTTACCCCTATGTACATCTGTGCCAGATCCACCTCTAGCTACTCGTATCCAGACAGGGATGTATTTTCTTGACAACCCCTTTCTCAAGACTCACCAAAATACCAGGAAGATTTCCTATATTTAAACTTTTCTATAGGTTTCTTCCTAAAGTTTTCATATCCTAATTTACACAAATTACTAAACCATCGTTTGATACCAACTATAGCAATCCCGCCTTTTATTCACATAAACATTCATTACATTTTACAAAATCGAGGATCTTTAAGGTTTAGTGTCATGGAAACCAGGAACATAAAACAAGAAAACATAAAACATTCTTCTTAAAAACATGAAAAGCTTTTCCTCATGTTGATCCTAGGTTCATTACTGCATCTCATAACCTGGGGACATACATCAAATGAAAGGGTGAGCAGAAGGCCCAGTAAGGGAAACAAGAGAAACATTTTACTTGTGAACTTGAGATACTTCAATAAGGTCATGAAAATAACTTTATGGCATGAGAAAGAAATCATGTGATATATCATAATAAAAATAACATTTTTCATAACATGAAGATGTGGCTACAAAATTTAATATTGAAAATCATTTCATTTCACCGAGGTCCATCCCCACGGTGTCATTAAAAATTACCAAGGTTATTCACCAAAGTATCAGTCTAACAGGTCATCTCTAGAGATTAAGTCTTTACCCAATGCATTGGAGCGCTATCTGGGGTCACCCTTGACATGTATTTATTATCATGTGAGCCACATATATCATTATCAATCATTTCAAAAATAACCCATATAGCATAAATGAAATGGGTTTCATGTCATAATCATAACATTTTAAAAATTGATTTAACGACATGATCTTTATGTCACTTTAAACCAACAGAAAAAGGGAAAGAGGGTTTCATGTATGTAAATCCCAGAATTTAAAATAGAAAATTTTGATATATATGTGAATACCCCTTTATAAATAAGAGTTTTGAGTATTCACTTAATGATATAAAATAATTTTGAGATAAAGAGGGAGGTGTTTTGAGATGAAAACTATGCAGCATAACGTCTACGATACATGGTTTTTAGAATTCATTGAAAAGAGAAGGGACATGGGTCACCCACTCAAAAATGATACATAAAAAAGTAGGGGAACAGAATATATAGTATTTAAGAACTTGGTAATCAAATTTGAATGAAATATCATATGAAATGAAAAACTTGAAAGGAAGACAAAAATAAGATTTCTCTTATGAGAATTCGGCAGCCTAACGGCGCCACTTAAAACATCCAAAAATGGATTGACGAGAACAAATAGGGTCTCTCATAATATATACATAAATGATCACTTTGATAGATATAAGGATCATACATAAAAATAATAAAAAGTAATTTGAAAGACTTGACATGAATGTTGATCTTGAAAACGAGAAGGGTGAAAGAACCCCTTAGAAATTCAGCAGCCTAACGACTCCACTTAAACATTCAACAAAAATGAATTGACGAGATATAATAGGGTCTCCCATCATATGAATATAAAATATCCATATGATAGATTTATATACCATACGCCACATGATAAAAAGGAACATTAATGACTTTACATGTAAATAGATCATGAAAAAGAGAACGGTGAAAGAATCCCTTAAACATTTTGCAGCCTAACGATGCCACTTAAACTTCATCAAAAATGAATTGATGAGATAAAATAGGGTCTCTCATCATATAAACATAAAAGGTCTGTATTATAGATTTATAGATCATACCCCAACATAATAAAAAGTAACTTTCAAGACCTGACATGGAATTAGAACTTTGAAAAATGAAAAAGGTGAAAGAACCACTTAAAAATTCGGCAGCCTAACGGCGCCACTTAAAGCATCAAAATACTGAATTGAAGAGATCAAATGGGGTATCTCATCATATGATCATAAAATATCAGTATGATAAATTTAGAGATCATACCCCAAAATAATAAAAAGGAACTTGAAATACTTTACATGAAAATAGATCTTGAAAAATGAGAAGGGAGAAAGAATCCATTACAAAAATTTCGGCAGCCTAACGGCGCCACTTAAAACTTCATAAAACGAAATATTAAGAGTAAGAGCAGAACTCTCATTACATGAACATGAAAATGGCATAAATAGGAGTATAAAATAACATCCTTTAACATAAGAACATGGAGAATAACAGATATTTCAGAAAAGAGATTTCTTAAAAGAAAGCGAGAGGTCGGATCCCTTACCTTAAAACGTAACTCTTAAAACTCAACGGTTGGGACCTTGAGGGCTTGGGGAAACCTTGGGAGGAATCCTTGGGAGGTAATGAGACATACACATCATTTTTTGAGAGTGGGGAGTCGAAATGGATGAGAGGAGGGCTAGGTATTTACAGGGAATGTGAGGGAACGAGGCATTAATGGCCAAAGGACACCTCAGAAGCGGTTTTCTCAAAACCATGTGCTCTTTCATGATATTTCCCATGAAGTTAGGCCACATGGGGCCCCCCATACAAAATTTAATCACCTTTTGTCGACCAACACATAAAATATCTCATGAAATCCCCATGACATAGTTATGATGTCATTAGACATACTGAAACCCTAAAACAGATTTTTTTACTATTCACTGAAAATTCATCTTTCTCAGAAAAATCCCAAAATTTCACCTTAACAAAATATTGATGCTCTGATTAAAAATATGAACTCCATTTTATAAAAATAATTTTTAAATATTTTTCATTTAATTTTTTAATAAAAACACTATTCACCGAAAATTCATTTTTTTCAGAAAACACCCCAAAAATTAACTTAACATAATATCGATGCTCTGAGTTCAAAAATGCAATCCATTTAATAAAAATATTTTTTTAAATATTTTTAATTTAATTTTTAATTAAAACCACTATTCACCCAAAAAAAACTAATTCTTTAATAAAAATTTATGAAACCATTTTTTAACCATTTTATTGAATCACATTACTTAATCAAGGTGCCTAGATTATATCAATACATTTTTTAAGTGACAATACTAATCAATTTGGTCACATTACTAATCCTAAGCATAAAATCACTAATCATAATTTACTATTCATGAAAAATTAAGTTGATCTTTTTAGACTCTAAATTTTGTACTGAACATATTTGTAGAAGATCATTTTTGAAAATCATTACATATTTTTAATTATTTATGGTTTACAGAAACATTTTTAAAATATCCTTTTTCTAAAATTTATCAAAAATATGCATACTATATTTATCCGGACATTTGAAAATTCATAAAATTCATCATAAAAAGAAATAAAATTTTTTATTTAAAACAAAGGGTTACACAAGGAAGTTAGGGTCTCCTTACATAGCCCCTTATCACACCAGCATAGGACCTACATGTAAGGTGTGCTATGGTAAGAGAATCTGAGGGAGGCTCAGCCAACCTCGCACGAGTAGTAATTTCTATCAGTTTGATCTTCTCGCGAAGGTGATTCCGTTCTAGCTTCACACGATGATGTTTGGCTTGGGTTTTGTCCAGAGCAAAGCCCAGTGGTGCTACCTCCTTCCCAAGTTCTGTTAGATGGGCTTCGATCTATCCAAGACTACTGGGTGAGGCCGTCAAATTTTATTTCTATATTAATTAACCAAGATTACCTGTATTTAGAGACAATAATCGAAACTTTTAGTTTACAGCGGTCATATTGACCAATGATCATATAACAGTCAAAACCCAACAGTCTCATTTTAATTATACTCATGTTATCAAATGAAACATTTTTGTTGAGTATAAAAATAAAATAAAACACAAAATTAGGAAACAAGATTTATTCAAATTTTCGTGTCACTACAAAGGGGGAAGGGGGGAGGTTTGCATCGCAGGGGGTAGGGGCAGGGGGTAGGGGGTAGGGGGTAGGGTGAAGGGGTGGGTGGAGGGTGGAAGGGGGTAGGGGGTAGGGTGTAGGGTGGAAGGGGGAATGGTGGAGGGGGGAAGGGGGCCTGGGGGGATATCTGCATGGGAGGGGGGAGGGTGAGGGGGAGGTTTGTAGGGAAGGGGGAGGTCTGGAGGGTAGGGGGAGGGGGAGGGGGTATGGTGGAGTGTAGAGGTCTGTAGGGTAGGGGTGGTCTTCATGGGTTCTGCAAGACACCTATGTTGCGACTACTGACAGTGAAAAACATCATCAACACTCCTCACCTTCAAACAATGATGAGAAGCTGGACAAAGCAGTAGTTCAGAATCTAGTTTGAAATATAAAAATGGCTGATATTAGCGAAACACAACACATGTAAGATGATGATGAAGGTCTGGAACTACACCAGACACAGACAACCAGCAACCCCTGCTATGGTTGAATTCACAACTCAGAAAATGGGTGAACAATCTAGGGAATCTCATCACATAAAACCAGAAACAGAATAGATAGTGGTATAGAAGGAAACTGATAAACAAAAATGCACCAAGATAAGGTCTTAATAGATATGAAAAATAATAATAGCTCTTGTAACCCTTCAAAGAAATTGTCGGGAAAAAATGTAGTGACACCTAAAGAGCATTCTACCAATAAATTAAGAAAATAAAACCACGGAATGAATTCCCGAGGTAACAAAAACAAGGGTCCTAGCCCCAAATAGAAGTATAAATGAATATTTTATATTGGAACTATTAGGGTATTGCTAACCCTGACCCCATCACAACTTTAAAAAATTCCCATTTTACTCATAATGCGATGATTTTTTCTATATCTGAACCTAAAGCCACTTTTACTTCTGGATTTAATAGTCTTGAAAAATATAGTTATACTTTTATATGAGCAAAATAAAATAATAACAATTGTGACTCTTTGTGGGTCTTTCAACATATCTCTATAGATAAAATTCATATTTTTAATGATGATTCTCAGTCTTTGACATGTGAAATAAACTTTCATGATAATACTTTTTATTGTACTTCTGTGTATTCCTACAATAAATATCAAGACAGAATAACCTTTTGGAACAATATATCCTCCCTTAACAACACTATTAAAGTGCCCTAGGTCATTATCAGGAATTTCAATGTTACCCTTAGAACTAGTTAAAATCTAGGGCCCATGCACTGAAACACTTCCATTAAATATTTTATTCACTGTATTGATGATAATAACCGTGTTGAGATTAATCTGGTTGGGGATAAGTATAACTGGTATAGAAGGCAACACAATAAAATTTTATCAAGTAAACATGACAGAGCTTTCACAAACTTTAATGCCCTCCATAACAGGAATAACATCTCTAGTATTACACTACCTAGCATTAATTCTTATCATCAAACAATTTTGGTGAGCCTCAAGACTAGAGACAAAAAATAGATTCTTCCTTTGAGATTCAATAATTCATGGAACACTATGGTGGATTGTAATAAAATTGTAAAAGACACTTGGAATTCGATCAATTCGAATGATGACTTTGTCAGTCTAGGGGTTGTCCAGGAGGGATGGGGGCTGTCTATGGGGGGTCTGTCTAGGAAAGAGATGCAGGGTGTTCAAGAAGGGGGGGGGGGGGGGTTGTCCAGAAAGGAGATGGGGGGACTGCCTAGGGGTGATGGGGGATGTCCAAGGGGGATTGGTGCTATCCATGGGGTGTCCAAGAGGGATGGGGGCTGTCCAGAGGGGGAGGGGTAGGGGGATCTGTCAGGACGGGGGGGTCTGTCCAGGGGGTGGGGTCTGTCCGGGTGTGTGTGCAGGGGGGGTCTATCCATGGAGGGGGTGAGTGGGGGGAGGGGGGGTCTGTCCAAGAAAGTGGGGGTGCCTTCTTGAATATTTCTATTGAAACTCAATAATTTACAATGTCGTTTTTGATTATTTAATGTTATCTAATGAGGAATAGAGTTATGGGAATTTGATGTTGATTGTGTTTCTTTTTAGGTACTTCAATGAAAATATCCATCTTGAGTGAAAATTATATGATCACGGTTGGATCATTAAAATGAAGAAAACATAATCGTATCATTATAGGGGTGTACTTAATTTGGTTTTTACTTGTTTAGAACAATTCATTCATGCTGCCACTTATTGGAACTATTGCATGTGTGTGAAGGTGCATATACTCAGTGAGGGAGCAACAAATTTTAGTTATAAAGCACTATGAGCCAAAGTGGATGGTGTGGATCCACCTTGAGGTAGGATCCCTCTTCTATCCTCTTTAATTTAAGAATTCATTAAATTGAATTTTTCTTTTCTCTTAATTCTTCTTAATTATATTGAATTTCATATCTTGAATAATTGTTATTTAATATAATTGTTTCATTTGATAAATAAAGTCATGTTTTTATAAGAAAATCCCTCCAACGGAGGTGCGCTGTCTTTGATAACTCACAGTGATAGTTATGTTGATCTAGTTTCTTAAATAATTGCATTTTATTTGAGCTGAATGCGTTTTGGAATAAATTTTAAATATAATTAAATCAATTTTGTGATAAATCAATTCCATGATTTTATAATAAAAACCCTCCAATGGAGGTGCGCTGTCTTCTAAACCAAAGAGTAGTAATAGTTATTTGAATCATGTTTAGATTTGGTTTGAGTCTTTCATATGCCTCTTATTGGTGTTTTTTTTATGGTTAGTTAGTTTTTGTTTTCCTTGAATAATATAAATTGCCTTATCATACTCATTTAACTCAAATGAAATTTTCTGAGTAGGCATATGCCTTGAAGATGACACTATCCTTTTCATGCTTTGAATATTATAAATTTTTTTTCCATGTTTAGGAAAAGTGAATGAATTTGTAAATTTGTTTTGTAGGGTGTATGATTATTTTCCATCATTTGGGTTCCCTTTAGATGTTGTGTCATTGTGCCACTCGCTACAACCTTCTCTGACAATCCCTTGTTATAGCATATTAAATTGTTGATATGTTCTATCATCTGTCTATGGGGCGATGGTTGGAATGTTTCCCCAGCTCCTCCCACTCCCTTTTCTCTTGTCCGGATGATGCTACCCTACGAATGTTGCTAGACCGGGCCAACACGCCATGGTCACACCGCGGTCATGTCGTGGTCATGCCGCAGTCACGCCGTGTAACAGCCCGAGATTTTATGAAAAATATTCTTTTTAATTTTATTAATGTTTTTTTTTACGCTACACCAAAATGATCTTGCTCAACACGCATCCTTGACATGCCTTGTATTACACGCAATCGCGACCTTCCTCGATAGCGTGTGTAATACGCAATACCGAGTTTCACTAAACAACGATATGCTATTAAAATATTATTAAAACTAGCCGTTATGAATAGTAATAACCACTTTTTGAAATTTTTTAAATCTTATTTTTCAAAATGGACTTCATTTTTGGATTTGGAATATCGAAATTTGCTTAGGGTGAAATTTTGGTAATATTCGGATAACTTTCATATTTTGATGAATAGTGAAAATTACTAAATTTTAGTTAAAAACAACTTTTTCAATCGAAATAATTAATAGTGATAAATTATTAATTTGAGTGGTTTTAAAGTATATTTAGAATATATTTTTACAATTTAATACAATGTTGGTCATTGGATGTAATTTCACATTTAAACCAAACATAAACAAGTGTCAATCTTTTGATAGATATTGTTTCTTAAAAACACGCTATTTGTTTTAACAGCGGGATTTAATTATAAAATTAATTAATTCAACTTATATGTTATGAATTTGGTAAAATAGACTTCATTTTTGAATTCGGAATATGAAATATAGCTTCGGATGAACTTATGACATTGTTCTGAAAAACATCAATTTTTGATGAATAGTGAAACTACTAAATGGTAGTTAAAAAACTGAATTTTTCATAAAACATAATTTTACCGCTTCTGTGAATGAAATTTCAAAAATCCGAGACACACGGTTGATGTCCGTAAATAAATGTGGTTCAATGAGATAAAAATAATTTTTTGGTGAATAGTAACTTTTTACTTTTATTACCACGGTCAAAAGTAAATAGGATAATTAAGGGTAGAAATGATATTATTATTACTCTAACACATGTCCTAATTCTATTGGACAACTGTAATTCGACCAAAAACAAACTTCGGATTAAAATATGACCATTTAGGCCCAATTGGATTAGATTAGGACATTTATTATTAATTTATTTAAAGAAGGGTTAAAAGAGTTAAAATCAAAGTTTATTTACAAAAACATTTTTAATATGGGGTTATACATAAGATAAATTCGACTATAAATATTCATTATAAATATACAAATATTTACTACATAATGGTATTTTATTTGTAATTTTTAGACATTAAATAATTTAATTTAATTATGACACAACAATGATGCAGTAATTATCTTATTAATGAAATATTGACATAATTGATGTTATAAATACCCAAATAAATATAATTTGAGATTTTTTATGAACTAAATAAATTTTCTAGGTTAATATGACATGTTATTATTGATATAAGTAACTTGGTTCGAATTTATAATTCTGTTATGAATTTCATGAAAATCATGTACCAAATAGTGTCAAAATTGACATAAATTAGTTCTTAAAACAAATATTATATCATTAATAGTTATTTAATTCCTAAAAATATAATGTTTGGACAAATGACTTAGATAAGGTTATATATATTTATAATAAACAACTTTGGGTTCGTTTGTCTTGATATAGTAAGTTTAGTAACCATATAGTATAAGATCACAAGAAGACATGGTAAAAGTAAAATTATTTAACTTAATGTTAAATATAAATGATAAGGTTAAAATAGGAACCTAAACTTGTCTAAATTCTATTTGATGAGAGTCTTTCGACCCATCCCCACCTTAGCTTCTAAATATATCAATTTGGAGCTATTTAAAACTGAACTTGACTTTATAATAAAATAATATTTATAGTTATTCCAAAGGTACCCCTCTCCTCCCTTATAAAAGGGCACCTCCTCCCTCTCCTCCTCACACCAATTTGAGCATTCACGCTTAGCCAACCCCTGACAAAATCTCTTATCCACTTCCCTAGTATCATCCTAGAGGTCCTGGTATTATTAAAAGACCAATTTTAGAGCCCTAAAAGGAGTTCTCAAAGAAGCACTTCAAAGAAGAGGTAATATCCATTACCGATCCTTTCCATTTTCTTTCTTCTTCAACTTCTTCTTCTTTAGTTTTTTCATTATGAAGTAATAAAATCAGTATCACTAATATACTGATATGTTATAATAAGTATGAAAGAGCCCAATTTTACCATCTATCCATCCGATGGAAAATGAAATCACCGCGCGTGCGTACGTACGGAATACCGTCTCCACGCCGTGGTGTAATCTATTTTCCACCACCACCTTAATTGGATGGGTATAATGGTGTAATGAGTAACTATATATGTTATTATAAAGTTATATTGATACTGAAATAGTATACATACACTTTAACACAATTCCACTACCATGGGAACGATATCATCGCTCGTGCGTACGTACGGACTACCGTCTCCACGACGCGATGAGATTCATTCACCACATTAACCATTCATGAATGATTATAAAGAATATATAATAAGTACTAATGAAATATATGACATTATATTGATACTGGATTTATGTATATTTATATGTATGTCATCTACTTAATTCCATTCAATTCAATAAGGAAACGAAAACAGCGTTCATGCATACGTACGGACTACCGTCTCCATGAACGGTGTATTTCATTCCATTTATAAATATATTATATATATGTATATTCTGAATATATATTATATATAAATTATTTATTACATTCTGGATATAAGTAATCATTATCCATGTAATCATATTAATAATTACAAGTTAAAAACACGAATGACAAATGAGACGATTTTACCCAAAACGCTACTTTAACATGAATTTACAAAAGAACGGGTAATATAAAGTCATAAGTGGGCCATATATGATATAATAACAATGAATATGATTCTGGAATAAGTCAATAACATGATTTAAATCATTATACAGGAGGTTCGGACACGTACAAAGCATGTCGGACCTAAGGTAAGGGCAATATCACAATCTCATTTTTATCCGAGATTGTTTATACTTTGGTATTTACTAGGGTGTATTTTATCATCCAAATCCATGTTCCCTCAATATGTAATATTTTTTCCATCCACTTAGAATAGTTTAAATCCAATTTTATCCTTCGGTGAGTTTTTAGTAAAATATATGAAAGGAATCTTTTGTCGTTTTTCGTACGAGGTACTTTTTGACTTTTCCGACAAAAGTATGAGAATAATGTTTTTTTAACTTATACGGAATGAATTGATTTTTAAAACATTATTTCCAAGAAGCATACTTTAAAAGTTTTCAAGTTTATTTTTAATCAAATTCTTTTAGTTTATAATTTTATGACATGTTAAGAAAGGAAAAGTGTTTTTGAAGAAGAATGGATATTTTCGTCAAGAATGGAGTTCAAGTGTTTTATTAAAATTATTTTCCATATAATATAATATAGGATTCTGTTTCTATCCCTATTATTAAATTGAATTGATTATGTTGTTATGGAATTATTTTTATGAATTCCTTTATCTTATATGAATTGTTTTATGATGTCATGTTGTTTAAGAATCCCATTTTTATTACATGGGTTACGCTATGATGTATGGTTTATGTTTTTGTGGCACACATAAGAATGGTGTCATTATGAGATGGGTGGGACCTATATCTCCCTCCAATGCATTGGGTAAAGATTTTATATCTCATGAGATAGACATGCCTGGAATGGTAGGTTATACCTGTTCAGTGAAACAGGACTGAAATGAGGGTGACTCGGTTCAGAAAGGGGCTTTGTCCACTAAGATAGTCTTGGAAATGAGTCTTGACTAACAAGAAATGATTCTCTATGATTATGTGTGTATGACAAAAAGTTTCATGTTTTAATTTATGATTATTGGGATTACATTTCACTTCTATGATTTATCCCATGTTATGATATTATGAACTCTTTTGCAGGTTAAGATTTCCAAAAGCTATGTTATTATGTATAAGATGTGATTGATATTTCTTTTGTTTACCCTAACTGAGCATTTGAGCTCACCCTTTTATGTTTTCTTTTTTCCCCAGGATATAAAGAAGCGTTTTAGTTATAAAAAAAGGAAGATCTTTATGGGAGATGTTGAAGATCTTTCACCACGATTAGAAGATTATATTCCGAGTTTTCAAAGACACTAAACTATTACGGTCCTTGTGTGTGTGTTTTTGTTATGTACTAAGTATTCGGCAGAAGTAATGTAATAGCCATGTATGTCAAGATTCAGGTCTTTATAGTTGGTATCAGAGGGAGGTTTAGTCAACCTTTGGAAACTAGGATGCGAAAACGTTAGTGAGATCCCTAGATATATTTCTAAGGTATGTCTAGGGATGTCCCTATGGTTAAGTATACGTATAGGTTATAGTACTAGAATTACGCTAATGATCATATAATTAAACCTAAGATGTTAGATATTGAAGGCACTCCCCCTTTATTATGTTGTTTTCCCTAGCATGATTTTTGCCTCTCACACTATTCTTTTTGGGTTTTAGATGATGGCTGGAACCCGAAGGAACCATGTTGATCAATGCAATGGACAATGCAATGATTGTACTCCTAAACAAACAAATGTTATGGGAGATGGAGTGCAAAATATTATTGCTATACTTACACAAGATATGAATCATTTTGGACTTCCAAATGAGCAGAGAAGGGAACAATATTCTATTGAGTCCTTCATGAGGCTACGTCCACCTTCCGATCCACTTGTTGTTGAACAATGGATAAGTACAAATGAAAATATATTTTCAGTTCTTCAATGTTCTGAACATTATAAAGTCATCTTATCAGTATATCGTTTGAAAGGTGAAGCTGATCAATGGTGGAATCTTATTAAGAATACAAGGAAATGGGATGAAATTGAGTCCATGGAATGGGACGAGTTCAAGAACTTATTTTTCAATAAGTACATCCCTTGTATTCTTTGAACAAAGATGGAGAAGGAGTTTCTTGAACTAAAGCAAAAGGATGATGAATCTCTTGGTATATACGAAGCAAATTTTACAAGACTTGCAAGGTTTGCATCTGGCATTATCATCCAACCTGAAAGTAAAGTTGATCGATTTTTCAGTGGCTTAAAACCAAGTCTTCGAAGGGCATTAGCTGTAAGAGACATCAGTAGCTATGAAGAAATTGTGCGTTGTTCTATCAAGGTAGAAATGGAAGTCGGTGTTACATATCCATCTCATGGTTTTGACAAGAAACGAAAGATGGAGTTCAAGGAGAAACCTCAGAATAATGGTGAAAAGAAGATGAATGTTTCCTTATGCACAAAGTGTGGAAAGAATCATAGTAGAGATTGTCTTAAATGGACTAGAAAATGTTTTTAGTGTGGAAAAGAAGGTCATCGAGCAGCTGAGTGTCGAAGTAATGGAAAAAGGGATTCTAATGATGTAAATAAAGAAAACAGTACAGAGAATGCACCACCATCACTTCAATGCTTCAAGTGCAAGGAAATGGGGCCTTATTCTAATAAATGCCCTAATCCAAGGGTTAGTGATGATCGACATGAGCAACCGCTTATGGCAAAGGACAGAGGGAAGTCACATGCGGTCACTATTGGTGTCGTTGAATATGACAACGATGTGGTGGAATGATTAAGTGTTTATGTAATGGGATTCCAAAATAATGTTGTATCATAAAGTATTGGAATATTTATGTATTGGTATAATGTGGTATTCAAAGTGATTAAGATATTTTTGGAAATAAGATGATATGTGAATAATGAAGGGAAAAAGAAAACGAAATGTTTAACAGTATTCATGAGTTCATGATTGATATAAGGACTATGTGATATCATGGTTTGAGTATATAGAATTTTGAGGATTTTGGTATGTGGAAGGTGTTAAATTTTAACTGCATTCATGTTTTCACTATGGTTCAATGGGTATTCAAGAGAATACATGATTAAGGACTTTGAATGTTTGGAATGTGACCAACAAAACATATCTTATGATATATGGGTATCAACGATGCTATTAAATCACTGGTAATCATTTTCACTATGTTATGAGAGTGGACTACAGTATTATGGATAAGCCTAAAGATTGGAATGGATTAAGTTTGACATAAGTTAGTATTGTTTAAGGATAGAATTTTTTTCGATATTATTGATGGGATGTTATAGTAATATAGTTTTAGAAAAAGGACAACCTGCAGGACGGGCAACAGCCCATAGCGTCAGACAAGGCTGTCGGAATCGAACCCACAACCGAAGTGCGACTGGCCTTTTTCGCCTACCTCTGGCCTACTGGAAGTCCCTGTTTAGTAGAAACTAGTTTTATTATATTTAGAATTATGATATATGAAGTATAAGTCCATTTTGGGAACTATATATGATTAATCTCACTATAGATGGACTTATGTATTTTTAGATAACTTTTTTTTGAGACAGATGGAATGACCCATCATTCTATCACATGATCTGGTAACACATCACGAATGACAAATTCAATTTCATTTCTTTAAGAGATGAAGTGGAAATTGTCCAAAGAACGAAAAACGGTGAGACTATACCAAAATCACGAAAGTATTTTTTCTAATTCAAATTTCATCAACTTTAGGGAAATGATCTTGAAAACCAAAAATGGTGTCCTAGTGCTCTAATATCTGATGAATCAGATGGTACCTTAGATTTTCACAAATTTATGGCTTTGTGATTGCTTGATTTTCCATAGCCATGTTCTCTACCACTCTCCATCAGAACATAATGGTTAGATTTCTCTTCCATATCCATATTTTCACCTATAGGGAAACCCAGTGATTAGTTTATTTGGGTAATCGTTACATTTCATACTTTAGTTTTTAAAGACAAGTTTTGGTTTTCCTTTTTACGATTTGGGTTTCTATTAATGAAACTTTCGAGTAGTAAACCATTTATAACCCCAACGAATTTCGAGGGCGAAATTCATTTTAAGGGGGGTAGAATGTAACAGCCCGGGATTTTATGAAAAATATTCTTTTTAATTTTATTAATGTTTTGTGTTGTACGCTACACCAAAAGGATCATGCTCAACACACATCCTTGACTTGCCTTGTATTACATTCAATCGCGACCTTCCTCGATAGCGTGTGTAATACGCAATACCGAGTTTCACTAAACAACGATATGCTATTAAAATATTATTAAAACTAGCCGTTATGAATAGTAATAACCACTTTTTGAAATTTTTTAAATCTTATTTTTCAAAATGGACTTCATTTTTTGATTCGGAAAATGGAAATTTGCTTAGGCTGAAATTTTGGTAATTTTCGGATAACTTTCATATTTTGATGAATAGTGAAAATTACTAAATTTTAGTTAAAAACAACTTTTTCAATCGAAATAAGTAATAGTGATAAATTATTAATTTGAGTGGTTTTAAAGAATATTTAGAATATAATTTTACAATTTAATACAATGTTGGTCATGGGATATAATTTCACATTTAAACCAGACATAAACAAGTGTCAATCTTTTGATAGATATTGTTTCCTAAAAACATGCTATTGGTTTTAACAGCGGGATTTAATTATAAATTTAATTAATGCAACTTCTATGTTATGAATTTGGTAAAATAAACTTCATTTTTTAATTTGGAATATGAAATATAGCATAGGATGAAATTTTTGCATTAATCTGAAAAACATCAATATTTGATGAATAGTGAAACTACTAAGTGGTAGTTAAAAAAGTGAATTTTTCATAAAACATAATTTTACCGCTTCTGTGAATGAAATTTCAAAAATCCGAGACACACGGTTGATATCAGTAAGTAAAATGTGGTTAAATGAGATAAAAATAATTATTTGGTGCATAGTAACTTTTTACTTTTTTTACCACGGTTAAAAGTAAATAGGATAATTAAGGGTAGAAATGATATTATTATTACTCTAACACATGTCCTAATTCTATTGGACATGTTTAATTCGACCAAAAACAAACTTAGGAACAAAATATTACCATTTAGGCCCACTTGGATTAGATTAGGACATTTATTATTAATTTATTTAAAGAAGGGTTAAAAGAGTTAAAATCAAAGTTTATTTACAAAAACATTTTTAATATGGGGTTATACATAAGATAAATTCGACTATAAATATTCATTAGAAATCTAAAACGATTTACTACATAATGGTATTTTATTTGTAGTTTTTAGACATTAAATAATTTAATTTATTTATGACACAACAATGATGTTTTAATTATCTTATTAATGAAATATTGACATAATTGATGTTATAAATACCCAAATAAATATAATTTAATATTTTTTATGAACTAAATAAATTTTCTAGGTTCATATGACATGTTATTATTGATATAAGTAACTTGGTTTGAACTTATCATTCTGTTATGAATTTCATAAAAATCATGTACCAAATAGTTTCATAATTGACATAAATTAGTCCTTAAAACAAATATTATAATATTAATTGTTATTTAATTCCGAAAAATATAAAGATCGGCCAAATGACTTAGATAAAGTTATATATATTAATAATAAACAACTTGGGGTTCGTTTGGCTTGATATAGTAAGTTTATTAACCTTATAGTATAAGAACACAAGAAGACATGGTAAAAGTAAAATTATTTAACTTAATGTTAAATATAAATGATAAGGTTTAAATAGGAACCTAAAATTGTCTAAATTCTATTTTATGAGATTATTTCTACCCATCCCCACCTTATATTCGAAATATATCAATTTGGAGCTATTTAAAACCGAACTTGACTTTATAATAAAATAATATTTTTAGTTATTCCAAAGGTACCCCTCTCCTCCCTTATAAATGGGCACCTCCTCCCTCTCCTCCTCACACCAATTTGAGCATTCAAGCTCATCCAACCCCTGAAAAAATCTCTTCTCCACTTCCCTAGTATCATCCTAGAGGTCCTGGTATTCTTAAAAGACCAATTTTAGTGCCCTAAAATGAGGTCTTAAAGAAGCACTTCAAAGAAGAGGTAATATCCATTTCCGATCCTTTCCAATTTCTTTCTTCTTCATCTTCTTCTTCTTTAGTTGTTTCATTATGAAGTTATAACATCAGTATCACTCATATAATTATATGTAATTATAAGTATGAAACAACCCAATTTTACCATCTATCCATCCTATGGAAAATGAAATCACCGCGCGTGCGTACGTACGGAATACCGTCTCCACGCCGTGGTGTAATCTATTTTCCACCACCACCATAATTGGATGGGTATAATGGTGTAATGAGTAACTATATATGTTATTATAAAGATATATTGATACTGAAATAGTATACATACACTTTAACACAATTCCACGACCATGGGAATGATATCATCGCTCGTGCGTACGTACGGACTACCGTCTCCACGACGCGATGAGATTCATTCTCCACATTAACCATTCATTAATGATTATAAAGTATATATAATAATTACTAATGAAATATATGACATAATATTGATACTGGATTTATGTATATTTATATGTATGTCATATACTTAATTCCATTCAATTCAACAAGGAAACGAAAACAGCGTTCATGCGTACGTACGGACTACCGTCTCCATGAACGGTGTATTTCATTCCATTTATCAATATAATATATATATGTACATTCTGAATATATATTATATATAAATCATGTTTTACATTCTAGATATAAGTAATCATGATCCATGTAATCATATTAATAATTACAAGTTAAAAACACGAACGACAAATGAGACGATTTTACCCAAAACGCTACTTTAACATGAATTTACAAAATAACGGGTAATATAAAGTCATAAGTGGACCATATATAATATAATAAAAATGAATATGATTCTGTAATAAGTCAATAACATGATTTAAATCATTATACAGGAGGTTCAGACACGTACAAAGCAAGTCAGACCTAAGGTAAGGGATATACCACAATCTCATTTTTATCCGAGATTGTTTTTTACTTTGGTATTTACTGGGGTGTATTTTATCATCCACATCCATGTTACCTCAATATGTAATATTTTTTCCATCCACTTACAATATTTTAAATCCAATTTTACCCTTCGGTGAGTTTTTAGTAAAATATATGAAAGGAATCTTTTGTCGTTTTTCGTACGAGGTACTTTTTGACTTTTCCGACAAAAGTACGAGAAGAATGTTTTTTTTAACTTATACGACATGAATTGATTTTTAAAACATTATTTCCAAGAAGAATCCTTTACAAGTCTTCATGTTTATTTTTAATCAAATTCTTTTAGTTTATAATTGTATGACATGTTAAGAAATGAAAAGTGTTTTTGAAGAAGAATGGATATTTTCGTCAAGAATGGAGTTCAAGTGTTTTATTAAAATTATTTTCCATATAATATAATATAGGATTCTGTTTATATCCCTATTATTAAATTGAATTGATTATGTTGTGATGGAATTATTTTTATAAATTCCTTTATCTTATATGAATTGTTTTATAATGTCATGTTGTTTAAGAATCCCATTTTTATTACATGGGTTACGCTATGATGTGTGGTTTATGATTTTGTGGCACACATAAGAATGGTGTCATTATGAGATGGGTGGGACCTATATCAACTTCCAATGCATTGGGTAAAGATTTTATATCTCATGAGATAGACATGCCTGGAATGGTAGGTTATACCTGTTCAGTGAAACAGGACTGAAACGAGGGTGACTCGGTTCAGAAAGGGGCTTTGTCCACTAAGATAGTCTTGGCAATGAGTCATGACTAACAAGAAATGATTCTCTATGATTATGTGTGTATGCCACAAAGTTTCATGTTTTAATTTATGATTATTGGGATTACATTTCACTTCTATGATTTATCCCATGTTATGATATTATGAGCTCTTTTACAGGTTAAGATTTCCAAAAGACATGTTCTTATGTATATGATGTGATTGATATTTCTTTTGTTTACCCTTACTGAGCATTTGAGCTCACCCTTTTATGTTTTCTTTTCCCCAGGATATAAAGAAAGTATTTAGGTATAAAAAAAGGAAGATCTTTATGGAAGATGTTGAAGATCTTTCACCATGATTAGAAGATTATATTCCGAGTTTCCAAAGACACTAAACTATTACGGTCCTTGTGTGTGTGTTTTTGTTATGTACTATGTATTCCGTAAAAGTAATGTAATGTACATGTATGTCAAGCTTCGGGTCTTTATACGCCGCGGTCATGCCGTGGTCACGCCGCGGACAAGCCGTGATCATGCCACCTTCACGCCGCGGGCACGCTGCGGTCACGCTGCGATCATGCCGTGATTTGGCCCTGCTCCAAGATGACACCCCACAATGTTTCACAGTGATAGTATTCCATGAGTCTTGTGATCAATGTTGAGACTGGCTAATCACAATTTCTATCAATGGGGCGATGATCAGAATGTTTCCCCGCCTCCTCCCGCTCCATTCATTCCTGGTCGGAAGATGCTACCCCGTAGATGTCGCTGGACTGGCCCCCCATGCTGCGGTCATGCCACGGTCACGCCGCGGTCAGGTCATGATTTGGCCCTACTCCAGGACGACACCCCATAGAGTTTTGCAGTGATAGTATTTTATGAGTCTTGTGATCAATGTTGAGATGGACTAATCACAATTTCTACCTGGGGGGGCCATGACCGGAATGTTTCCCCACCTCCTCCCACTCCCTTCGCTCATGGATGAAAGATGGTGCCCCGCAGATGTTGTTGGACTGGGACAACACACCGCAGTCACACCGCGGTCACACCGCGGTCATGCCGTGGTCACACCGCAGGCACATCGTTGTCCGGCCATGATTTGGCCCTGATCTAGGACGACACCTTGTCGCCTTTCACAGTGATAGTATTATATGAGTCTTGTGATCAATGTTGATACTGACCAATCACAATTTATGTCGGCGGGGGAATGATCAAAATGTTGCCCCGCCTCCTCCGGCTCCATTCGCTCCTGTCTGGAAGATGCTACCCCACAAATGTCACTAGACTGAGCCAACACGCCGCGGTCACGCCGCGGTCACGCTGTGGTCATGCCGCGGTCATGCCTCAGTCACGCCGCAGTTAGGATATGACTTGGCATTGCTCTAGGAAGACACCTCGTGGAATTTTGCAGTGATAGTACTCTATGAGTCTTGTGATCAATGTTGAGATTGACTAATCACAATTTCTGACAGCGGGGTGACGACCAGAATGTTTCCCTGCCTCCTCCCACTCCCTTCGCTCATAGCTGGAAGATGTTGCCCCGCGGATGTTGCTGGACTGGGCTGACACACCGCGGTCACGCCCTGGTCATGGTGCGGTCACGCCTCAATCATGCTGCGGTCACGCCACAGTTAGGCCGTGATTTGTCCCTACTCCAGGATAACACCCCATGGCATTTATCAGTGATAGTATTATATGAGTCTTGTGATCAATTTTGAGATTGACTAATCACAATTTCTGTAGGAGGGGCGATGACTGTAATGTTGCCATGCCTCCTCCAGCTCCCTTTGCTCCTAGCCGAAATATGCTGCCATGCGGATGTCACTAGATTGGGCCAACATGCCATGGTCACGCCACAGTCACACCGTTGTCACGCCACGGTCAGGCCATGATTTGGCCCTGTGCCAGGATGGCACCCCGTGGCCTATCGAAGTGATAGTATTCTATGAGTCTTGTGATCAATGTTGAGACTGTCTAATCACAATTTTTGATGACGAGGTGACAACCAGAATGTTTCCCCGCCTCCTCGCGCTCCCTTCGCTCATAGTCAGATGATTCTTCCACACGGATGTCGCTGAACTAGGACAACACGCCGCAGTCATGCCGCGGTCATGCCGCATTCACGCCGCGGTCACGCTGTGATTTGGCCTTGCTCCAGGACGACACCTCATGGATGTTCATAGTGATAGTATTCCATGAGTCTTGTGATCAATGTTGAGACTGGCTAATCACAATTTCTACCGGCAGGGCGACGATCGAAATGTTGCCCCACCTCCTCCCGCTCCATTCACTCCTGGCTGGAAGATGCTACCCCATGGATGTCACTGGACTAGGCCAACATGCTACGGTCATGCCACAATCATGCCACGAGAATTTCATGATTTGGCCCTGCTCTAGGGCAACACCCCATGTCAGTTTTCACTGATAGTATTCCATGAGTCTTGTGATAAATGTTGAGACTGGCTAATCATAATTTCTGCTAGCAGGGGTGGTGCAAGGCGGGTCCAGCAGGAGGGGCTACTGTCCAGGGGGTCCAGTAGTGTGGGGGGGGGATTTTGTCCAGGGGGTCCAGCAGGGGGTGGGGATTCTGTCAAGGGGGGTCCAGCAGGGGGGGCTGCTGTCCAGGGGGGTCAAGAAGGGGGCTGTTGCTGTCCAGGAGGGTCCAGTAGGGGGGCTTCTGCTATCCAGGGGGGGTCCATCATGGGGGTTTCTGTCCAGGGGGTTCCAGCAGGGGGGTTGCGGTCCAAGGGGGTCCAGTAGGGGGGAAAAGGGGTGTGCAAGGGATGTGGGGGGGAGGTGGCAGTTGTCTAGGGGGGTGATTTTTTTATGAAATAGGAAGAGGACTTTGATTATGTTCTTGGGTATTTGAAAAGAAAAGATTGTAGTCAACATTGCCATAAATAATGAATGCACTGTCCTCTAGTGCTCGCTTTTTTCAGCTACGATCGCGTCGCAGATGTACTGGGGTTGTCCAACAGCAAACAAAGGTATCACAGTTGTCTCTCTCCTTGATTGAGTACTCATAAACTGCTTCCAATGTAATCCACTGACTGCGTATTCCTATGATTTTTATATGGATTGACAAAAGAAGATATAACAACCTTCCTTCACAGATCATAATTGAAGATCCATCTTTTACTTGTATGTGGAAAGCATAAGATTCCCTCACTTCCAAAAATGAGAGAGATATTTATGGTATATTATAAATATATAATATAATTGAAATTCTTGTCAACTTTGATCATTAGATTGTCACCTTGATAAGGAATAATGTGACATTATTAACCGATGTCCACATAGAGATGGAATCAAGAACAAGAATCGTGGGCATGTGTTAGTTATATAAGAGAAATTTTTGGATTGGTGTTGTCCGATCCAGTTGGGCTGAATGTTTGTGGCCCACAACTGTAGCATGTCTGACCACTATAGCACTTTTGACAAAGGTGGCTTCCATTTACCGTAGTGGCACAAAATTATTTTTCGATATAGTGATCGTATTCTCCATTTTATATCCCATATTCAGGCTATGGTTACCATTGAAAAAACCTATCTAATTTGTGCTCCTAAATTAGTGATGTTCTGCCTCTATGTGTACATAGGGTTATTCCCGAACCACGTAATTTTGTGTGTCCCATGTATATTTTTTTCTGCATTCCTCTTTTGTTTGTCGTTTCTATCGTTGCACCTCCCGATGATTCCACAATAGTAATATAGACGGGTAAATGAAAACCATAAATATATGTTTAAAACTCCCATACTCCCATTTCAACAAAAGGTTCCACCATCATTACTCTTATGTTGACATGCTGATTGCTATAAAAAATTTGGCATGTGGGAAAAGGATCACGACCATCCTAGTGTAGTCTAACACAATAGTCTTGAAGTAAACCTTCATTAAAAAAATTGATGAATCTGAGATGAATTCATTCTCCTTCAACATATAGAGGATGAGTGTCATTGGGAATCAATAATAGGGATTGGTGAACTAGTTAAGAATTTCATATCCTTAAAGATTTATATAATGAGTAACATAGGGGGGGAGGGGGGTTGCAATGTGTTTTGTTTTAGTTTTTGTCTTTGATTTAAAATTTCATGGCCAACTGTATTAGCATTCCAGAGGGTGTCTGTCTAGGGGAGGGGGTGTATAGAAGGGAGGTGGGAGGGGAGTGTCCGGGGGGGCGGTCCAGGGCGGTGTCTGTCCAAGGGAGTGGGGGATGTCCAGGAGGAAGGGGGAGTCTCCAGGGGGTGTCTGTCCAGGGGAGGGGTGTCTGTCTAGGGGAGGGGGAGTGTTCTGTCTAGGGGGTGTCTGTCTACGAGAGGGGGTGTCTGTCCGGGGGAGGGGGGTGTCTGTCCGGGGGGGGGGGGTGACTACGAGTATCTGTCCAGGGAAGGGGGTGTCCAGGGGTATCTGTCCAGGGAGGGGGGTGTTATGTCCAGGGGAGGGGGATGTCTGTCTGGGGGGTGTCCATGGGTGTCTATCCAGGGGGTGTCTATCCATGGGAGGGGTGTCTATCAGGGGGGGGGTCTGTCCAAGGGAGGGGGTGTCTATCCGGGGGGGTCTGTCCCGGAGAGGGGGGGTATCCATGGTTGTCTATTTGTCCAAGGGGTGTCTGTCCTGGGTGGGGGTGTCTTTGCATGGAAGGGGGTGGGGGTGTGTCCAGGGGGGTGATAGACAGGGGGACTGGCAGTGGAGGGGGGGTCTGCCCAGGTGAGGGGGGTGTCCAGGGTTGTCTTTCTAGTGGGGGTGTCTGTCCAGGGGGGTTCTATCCAGGGGAGGGGGTGTACAGGGTTCTCTGTCTTGGGGGTGTCTTTATGGGGCGGGTATGTCTAGGGAAGGGGGTGTCCAGGGTTGTTTATCTGTCCAGGGGGGGTGTCTGTCCTGGTTGGGGGTGTCTGTGTAGGGGAGGGGGTGGGGGTGTTCCCAGGGGGGTGATAAACAGGGGGATAGGAAGGTGTGCGGAACCAATGGAAAATAGGTAGGGGGATTGGCAGGGGCAGAGCCGGATAGAAAATAGGGGGGGTGACAGACAGTGGGGGACTGGCAGGGGGTGCAGAACCAGGGGAAAATAGGTAGGGGGACTGGCAGTGGGCAGATCCGGATGGAAAATAGGGGGGAGACATGCTGGGTGGGGGTGGTAGGGGGACTTGTAGGTTGGTGGAAGGTAGGGTGACTAGTAGGGGCAGGGGTGGAATGCAGGCATGCAGGCCAGCTATGTTTTTTATTGAACTTTAATCTATAGCCACAGTTTCTAAATGTGGATATAAGGAATGTTTGTGTTTTACCTATTTCCTGGGTTTCAAACCGTGGCTATATAGATTTAACCATGGTTTGAAACCATTGATATAGGGCTTTATCCACGGTTTGAACCATGGCTATAGGGCTTTATCCATGGTTTGAATCGTGGCTATAAGGCTTTTTCCACAGTTTGAAACATTGGCTATAGGAATTGGCCTATAGACATGCCAATACCAGCCTCAGTTCATTGAATAGTGGCTATAATCTATAGCCACTATTCTTTGGCTTATAGCCATAGTTTCAAACTGTGGCTATAGCTTAAATTTCTAGTAGTGCAAGTGTATTGATTTAGTCACCAACAGTCTATAAAGACACACCAACTATTTTTCACACAAGTTTGAACCGATATATTGTTTTTAGTTTTCATTATAGCAAGACCGGTTTTTTTAGGAACCACATGTATTGGACTGACCAATTGGCTATCAGAGATGAGGTAAATTATTCCAACAACCAATATTTTTGTTACCTAATTTTTAAAAATATCTTGGAGGTTTGGGTTCAGTTGATGTTGTGATTGCCTCACTGGTTTAGAATTATCATTTAACAATATATGATGTGTGAAAATTGATGGGATAATACCAGTAATGATAGAAGGTGTCTATCCCAAATCATGTTTATACTCCCTCAAAAGTTCAAGCAGTCACAATTTATGCTCAAGAGGAAGTGAACTAGCAATGATGACAGACATATTGTCTCCATTATCAAGAAATGAATATTTTAAATCTTTTGGAAGTTGTTTTAGTTCCAATTCAGGTGGATTTTGGATTTATGGGAGTGTGTGTGAAAGTGAGAGATCCCTAATCTCATCTAACTACTCAATGGAATCATCCTCATAAGCGGAATGTTCTTTTACAAGCATATCATTATCATCGATGGTCATGTGATCCTCAGTGTTCAAGAAATCATCAATTAACAAAATGCATGAAATTTGTCTATATTGGTACAATATTCAATGCATGATTCATTACCTAACATTTAAATAAATGATAAAAACTCAAAAAGGGGATAAGGGGAATGAGAAGATGTTTTTAGGGGATGGGAGTACATCAATTGAATTAACATAAAGAGTAATGTTCTTCTGAGGGGTGCTTTATGGAATCAAGAATATTGAAGTGGGCAATGTCACCACCAAACTTCATAGATAATAAACCATTATGGACATTAATTATGGTTTTAGAGGTTTTCAAGAAGGCTCTCCCCAATATAATCAAGGCATGTCTATTCATTCTATCATCATCCATTTTAATCAAATAAAAATCAGCAGAAAAAAAATTAAATTTTGGACTCTCACAAGAACATCCCCTAACACACCAGAAGGGTGTGTTGTACTTCAATTTATTAATTGAAAAATAATTCCAGTGGGATTCAGTACATCAACCTTTAATGAAGATTAAATAGAGTGGGGCATCACATTTATCTAGACAACCGAATCAAGAATAATATTAGAAAAGTAATACTCCCCTATGGTGCACGAAATTGAGAATGTTCCAGGATCATTGCATTTGGTGGGATGTGATGACTCCATCTATTTTGAGAAATTCCTCTCCAGGATCACCTTCTCATCACCTCGATGTTTCCTTCGGTGTGTACACATCCCCTTCCGAAACTTGGAGTATCTGGGAATTTGCTTCACGACATCAATCAAGGGGATGCAAACCTACAATTTTTTTGAATGTTTCTAAAATTTCCTTGTCAAGTTCAGTTTTATATTGTTTTCTTGGATGGGTGGGCCTTTGGAGAAATGTAATAGGAATTGTTGGGACATGCGACTCATCGACAGACACTCTCTTTCCTTTGGAATACCTTCTCTCAGGACAAGGATTTTATTCTCTTGGACCATTTTCAGCAGTTGGGATTGTGGATTCCTCAGGAGTGGATGAATCTAAGAGAGTGTTAATTTTAGTTTTAAGTTTTTTAACACTTCTAGGGGTGATGGTACTAACATTTCCCTTATCCATAGGGTTAACTACTGGTTGAGAGTGTAATTTACCCGACCCACGACTTTGAATTTCTGCTATAGAGTTTGCGAGTTAGCCTAAATGGGGTTTTAGGTCTTGTATGACTGCTTGGTGTTTTGGTGGAATTGGATATTTCTAGATACCATTTGTTTAATTAAATCTTCTAGGCTAGGATTAGGTTTTGGAGGGGATGGTTGGAAAGGCCTTTGTGGTGGTTGGGAATTTTTGGGTGGTGGTGATGGATGTCTACTCTACCCCAGTTGATTCCATTATTGTTGAGGGTGACTTTAATACCCCCTTTCCTATAGGCATGGTTGTGTTTCCACCTAGGGATGGATGGATAGTATGGTTCTTGCCAAAATGATTGGTTATATAGGAGATCTGGAAAGATTGCCTCACAACTCTCAAAATTTTCTCTTAGTTGGGGGCATTGGTCAGAATAATGGGTGTTAGATGAACATATTCCATAGTGAATGGGAATAGGATATTGGGATTTCCCTTGGGAAAGAGCACGTTTTCGATGATGGGCACTTATCTCTTCGAACTTCATGTCCACATTCTTCTTGAATTAAGAAATTTGCACCTCCTGGACACCATGAATTGGTACATTAGACCTTGAACCGAATTGTTGAGTGTTTTATGCCATGTTCACAATTAGGTTTCTTAAAAGAATTGGGGTCTTATCAACTAGTGCACCACTTGCAACATCATCAAGCATATTTTGATCAATAGGATGTAAACCTTCATAAAAAATACTAAATTAAAAGTTCATAACTTATTTGGTGGTGTGGGAAACATGAACATTACCTTTCAAATTGTTCCTAATATTCATGTAATGTTTCTCCTTATGATTTCCTTATACTACAAATTTCTTTCCATATAGCTGTAGTTTGATAGGTTGGGAAATATTTTTCAAGAAAAAGGCATTTCATGTCCGCCCAACCTCAAATTGGTGAAATAACATAATACAACCAATATATATAGTGTCTTCAAATGAAAATGGGAATTATCTAAGCTATACTATTTCTGCATCTGTATTAGAAAGTATTAATGTTGAACAGACTGTATGAAATTAATTTAAGTGATTATGTGTATCATCTCAAGCAAGTCCATGAAATCTTGGCAATAAGTGAATTAGACCAGATTTTAGTTCATAATTGGGTGCCTCGCCTTGAATTTGAATATATGTAGGTTCGATATCAACATCAGGAGAGGATAGTTATTTTACTTTTAGATTGTTTTCATACATGTTATAATCGTTAATTTTAGGATCCAATTTGGTTCCAGAAGAATAGGGGTTTATAAAAGTCTCATGTTGTGGTGTGTCCTTCTTCAAAGGAGTGTCTTGTGTGTCTCAGTGTCATTGTCATAGGATCCTCTCTGGTTTGGGTTCAGAAGGTGGTAATTCTATAGAAGTAGAAATTTTCATGCATAGATACTACACAATACATAAATAAAATATATGCAAATGTATATGGTAAAACAAATAAATATTTACAAAATCTATAGAATCTTATAAAAACACGTAATAAAAACAAAATCGTTCCCCGATGTTGCCAAAATTTGAATATGTTGTCATGAAACATCATGTTGATTAAGATTTTATGGTTGATATATAATATATTTCAGACCCTAGGTCATCTCTCAAGGAGAATTTATAGGTTTAGAGTATGCGTTTTTAATAAAAACACTAGAAATGGGGTGACATTGAAAACAATTTTACGAAAATAAATTAACTAAAAGAGTATAATAGTTGATAGATTAGGGTTATGTTTTTTGAATTATGTGAGAATGAGATCATTTAATGTTCACTTAACATCTTATAAAGTTCATTGTTTTGAAATAATACACATGGTTTTGTTTAATTCCTTGGTTGAGGGTTGTTAAGATCTTACTCTCCCTCTTGCGTCTTAAATTGTTGCACAAAGTACCAACCCTTGACACAAAAATCATGTTGTCAATGATTGGATCTCAATAATAGAACAAGGTATACCAAATCATACTAAAATATCATGATTTTGTGTGAGAAAAGGATTCTTATGTTGTCCAATTGGAACAACCCATGATTCCCACTTGAAATCTCAAAACAATCAATGTTGAGATAAAAATTGTTTCACATAATTATAATAAAAGAAATGAATTTAGAGGAGAAGAAAATAAATATTAATCATAAGTGTAATATTTTACACCAAAATTACACAAAACCAGTAGAATAAATAGTGTCTAAATTCCGTCCCAATTATGTGTAGCTCCCTCAAAATGATCGTGTACTGTTTAGCTCACCATCGAGAGGAGGAGAAGGCTTAGGTTGAACTTAAAAATTATCCATGATCCTCATATGAGGATAGGGGCCTCTATTACTTATTGGATGAGGAGATTAATCCTTTGGGTCTCTAAAATACCAGATATTTTCTTCCTGGCCGAACTTGAAAATGAGGAGCCCATGGTTTGATTTTATAGGCAATGTGGAAGGTGGTTTTGGGCACATAGATTTATTAAAACCACTTGGAACATGGTTTTAAACCTCTATAAAACTTTATTTCGATTTGTAAAAAATTAAAAAGTTATTTCCCCTCATTTTGAATCTCTCCTCAAAAATTTTGGCTTCATTTTGACACCTACAACTCGAGATATGGATAGATCACAACCCAGCCCTTTTGAATTCGTTTAGATTCCGATTGATGGACATATATTATCATATGGACCACATATTGGAAAATATGGGAAGTTTTAATTAATATTAAATATATCCCATTAAATTTTGGATCATACCACAAAGTTTCATCCCATTTGGATGCATGTTTTATTAGCAGTGTACGGTTTAGTTCATTGGTGTTCTTGAATCCTGCGTAGTTTTTCCCATTTTTCTTGAACATCATCATCTGCCCTACAAATCACCTCCAACTTCAATAAAATTTTAAAAATAGGTTAAATTGACCTTTATAATATTGATAGAAACAATTTAAAGAAATCAAACATAAAGTGAAATATTTTAATATTTTTATAATTTTAAATACAAAAGTAGTTTAGCACAATACTGTAAGGGTGAAAATGAAATAGCGAACCACAATGCGATCAGGTTACAAGACTTATTAATTAAATGATACTGGATAATTAAATGAATTTGATTATATAATGAGACATTCCTGACTATTAATTCAAAGACTTATAGATAATCCCAAAGTAGGGAGTAGAGGATGGGTGTTCCATGGGAACCCGAGCCTTAAGGGTTGTTTACTTTCAATATATTTTTACATATCCATTATTGTATGCACAATGTTATTTTTATATATATTTACTAATTAGATGACACTATAAATTGGGTGTTTGGCTACTGATATTGTATCTCACACCATGTTCGGGCCGCCTTTGGGTACTCGGATAAACTATATGATTGCAGGTGTGTAAAAGGGACAGTTCCCTACTACAGGTTTCTGATTTCTACTTAGGAGCATAAGAGAACATGACTAAGCAGTGATTGATGAAGCTAGTTGGATATATTCATGTATTTTCATAATTTTGTTACATGTAATTTAAACTTGCCTTGTAAACCTATTTTGGTTGTTTTGTAGATACATTACATGTATCATCATCATATGTATATGAGATTACTTCTGGTATTATTTACATATTCCTATCATGTTAATTTATCATTTTTCTATTTGATTTACTACTTCCTATATTGAACGTATGTTATTCCACTGTTTTAAACTCTGGTAAGATGGAATAGTCTCCCCATAGACACAGGTATATTCTTACTTCTTGTTGGACGCCTCTTGTGTTTGGGGCGATGCGCTTGAGGTCATGTGACCAACCGGGCTCAAGGCACTGTTGAGTGGCATCCAGATCTGAGACATTAAAAATAGGCATCCAAGCATTATTTCCTAGCTTGATTTAATATTTTGAGACAATATCCAAAGATAGGAAGACATTGGAATTTGGTAATGAGCTGTGTCTGGACATAGCTAACCCGCATATAGGAAAAATCCAAATTTCCACAAATGAAATAGATTTTTTCTAGATTTTGAAAATTATAGTTGATTTGATTCCATCATTGGGTGATGCACTTGAATTATGATATTATCATTGATATGATTGTGGGTTCCATTTTGTATCCAATCAATGATATATGGGAATTCTATCTCTTGCATCATTTTAGACACTTTACAGGAATCACATGTCACACATTATTCCTTGAAATTTAGGATGCATTACTTGTTCCATGCTATTGAGATAGGTTCCATGATATTCATACCTGTTGTTGTGATAGTAATTATGAAACATGTTATTGTGTGAATTAATTGTGGGGAAACAATCCCTCAAGGTGATCTATTGAAATGTTTTGTGTGTGATTTTTTTGTTGACAAAGCCATATGATTGTGAATGAGAATGGTTGGTGTTTTCCAAATACAGGTTTTTAAGGTGGTGTAGTTTCCCAGTATTTTCCAAATTTTGGGGCCTTAAAAATAAAGATTTTTATGTTGGACAATGAATGATTTCTTCATAGTAGTGAATGGTATGAATAACATTGAAGAAAATTGGAAAAGGGTGAGAACATCATACCATAATTCATGGGCCACGTACCATGTTCTCGGAAAGGTATGCAGAGCGCCAGAATAGGTACATGGGTGTGGTTTGCGAAACCAAAAATAGTTTGTGGCGGATGGTGGTGCAGTATGTGGATGGATTGTCATTGTTAGAGGAGATCGATCATGTAAGACGAAAGGCAGTACGTGGACCACGTATGAAAAATAGTTTGTGGGTGGCTTGCAGTTCACTGTGGTAGAGGGATCATTATGTGGTGGAGGCTGAATTAAAGATTTGGAAAATCATGCATTAGAGGATTTTGTGGGTATATTTATCTATATAAGAATCTCTAATCCCAATGATTACTATAGAGATTTAACGTCCATAGAAAACATATTTATCTTTGGGAATTCGGTAAAGTATGAAGGCAGTCTACGAGGGAGAATTCCGCGAAATCTGAATGTGGTTCGTGCAGAAGAAATTCTGCTGAAGGTTTTATAGGTATTCTTAACCCACAAAGGAATAAGTGGTATGCGGAGGAGTTTACACGGTATACGGAGGAGGAATATATGGTATGTGATAGGGAGAATTCCTCAATTGGTATATAGAGGGGAGTCTTTGGTACGTGGAAGTGAAGACAGTCTACGAACAGAAAACAATTTGCGGACGGAGGCAAGTTCACAGAGGCAGAGCGAAGGCAGTAGTACATGGAGGTGATGGAAGTTTGTGAAAGAGGAAGCAGTATGTGGATGAGTTGATCCATGTACCAAACCCAGTACTCAGTACGTGAGAGAGATGTTGGTTCGTGATTCTCACAAGGATGCTTGCAAAAGATTCAAATAAGTTTTCGAAAGTATTTTTCGGTACCTAGCAGAACTCGGGAAGGTGGAATTCATCTTCCGGTGAAAAATGAACATCAACAGAGAATCTAACTATAGTTAAGGATACATGAATTCATTAAAATTAAGGGGCCTACATGTCCATAATATTTGATTGACCTACAAGTCCATAAACTGTGAGTAGATTCCTTTCCATGAGCAATGAGGGAAGGAAGTGAAAGAAAACGACCCTTTCCACCAGTAGTGAGCCAGAGAAATAGGCATAGGCAGTGACCCTTTGGATTGCAGTGAGAAGACCCTAAACCTTATAAATGTAGTGAGCCTAGGCATAGAAGATCTAGACTGAACATTGTACTCATTAGTGGTCATAAACTTTACTGTATTTGGTATATCAGCACATCTCCATTTTATGCTCCTTGGACACAGCCTAGTGAGGGTGAACCAATTAAAGATCACTGTGTCTTGTTCATGATTTCATATCTTTTCATGTATTTCCACAAGAGGAAGAGAGAATTAAGTTTTTTTTAACAACAAAACAAGATCCACAGAGAAAAATTTTCAACATGTCATTCCCTAATTCACCCCCCCCCCCTCTCGGGGCATTCTACCTAGTGGACCTAACAATTGGTATCATAGTATAAGGTTTAAAGTCAATATTTCTCTCCCAGAAGAATAAATTGAGGTGGTAAATCATAAAGGATTTCTGATCTTTGATGGAAATAATTTTCAACTATGGATGAATTGGATGTAGCACTACTTTCGATTAGTAGGTATGGATGTCTTCACAGTAGCTATGCATGGAATATCAGCTGACATTAATAGAGGCGCTTTATCAGAATATAAAATAATAGAAATAGATGCTAATGATAAAGGGATCAATGAATTAGGGGGATCCCTTTAAAATACGATTTATACAAATTTGATATTATATAAATCATCAAATGTAATGTGGGAAAAACTGTTGAAAATTTTTGAAGGTGACACAAATGTCTGAGAAGTAATGCAGCAGGTTATATGGAACAAGTATGAGGATCTCAGAATGAATCCCAACGAAATTGTTGATTCATTATTCGATAAAATAAATATTATTGTGGAAGACATGTGGTTTCTTGGAGAAATCATTGAAGATAGAAATATCTTGAAATGCATCTTGAGGAAACTTCCACCATGATTCAATCGAAAAGGTTTAGTATTAGAAGATAAAGACACTAAAGAGCTGACACTAGATAACCTAAATAGTACCCTTGTATCATATTTAATGAGAAACGATGATAACAATGTAGTAGAAAAGAGAAAGTCTAAGGAAGTGGAATTCAAGGCCATGAAGAATCTCTCTGTTGAAGATAGTCCTGAGGAGGACAATATGGATGATTTCATGTCATTTCTCTCATCCAATATTCAAAAGGGAAAAAGGATGTTCAATGCTAAACTCATATTTGTGTGCTTTTGGTGAAAAAAGATTGGTAATTTGGAGAAAATATTCATAAGAAGTTTGATGATGAAAATAAAGAAAATGATGAATTGCCCCAAAAGAAGTATCCATCAAATGAGAAAGGGAGGAGAAGTACTAGGAGAAAGTTTTTCAAAAAGAATAATCCTCTGTCAAAAGAGGATGAAAGTTTAAAATAATTCGAGGAAGAAGAGTTAGAGGACTACATGAATCATAAAATAGATGCTTGAGTGGTACTTTTTAGGAATTCATTAACAATAGAAGAAAGTGACAATGATGAAGGAGAAATTGAAGGAAGATTTGATCTTCAGGATGAATTAGATGCTTCCCTTGAAGAGGTATATATTTTGAGATCCAAAACTAAGAAATATAACAATGTTGTTTCTTTTTCCAAAGTCATTATGCAGTAGCAAGAAGAAGATAATTATGAGCTGAATACAGAAATTGAAAAGTTGAGGTCTTTAATGCAAGAAATCACTGAAAAGGTGGTTGAGTAAAAACTCAAAATTGAAGAATAAAAAATTTAAATTGATAGTTTCACTAAAACTTGAAATGATCAAATCAAATGTATCATATAACTATAAGAAGAATTTTTTAGTCTGTGATGAAAAATTAAAGATCAGGAGAAACTGCTAGGAATGAAGATCATACAGGCAACAATGCAGATAAGATTTGAGAAGAATGGTCCATTAGAACAGAAGCACAAATCCACTCTGAATGATAAGGCTGGTATAAGTATTCATCTAAAATAGAAAATAGTTATGGTTCAAGTTAGACCATAAGCATCCACTCCACGATTGAAGGTTGATTTGGACATGAAGAAAAATTAGATTATTCAGAGAATCCAATGCACAACTAGTGGTGCCTCATTGACACATAAGAATGTACCTCACACAAGATGTTGATGTTGTGGTAATATGGGAGACTCTAAAAATTCATGTTCCATAGAAAAGATGTATTAAAGGAATCATGACCAATAGAGGTAGTCGTATAGAGCTCAAAATTTCAGCTCATTATTTGATGGACTTTGTTTCAGGATTAAAGGACTCATACATATGAAAAGATATTGAACATCAACAATGTAGTGGAATTCCTGAGGAAGAATGAATCTTTTCATAAGAAGAATCCAAATTTATCTTCAAGAGAGTTAATAATTCAAAATCTATTTTCATATCTATAGGTTGAATCTGATCCATCATATGCTGAGGAAGATCAATATTATCATTCCATTATGGGTATGAAGTCAAAAACATTCTTCAAAAAGAAAAGGGCCAAGAAAGCAATGGTTGTAGAAATTTCATTCATGGCATTAGATCGCATTGGGATATGGATCATTGAGAGTGGACACACTTCCCAAATGACAGGAAATAATGATCTAGTGATCGAAATCATGTGCGATAAAGAAGATATTGTATGATCTTGTAATGATGAGGGCATAAAAATTATTGGTTCAAGAAAATACAAGTTTAGAGGAAAAGACATGTGACGACCAGTTGTCTTGGTTTTTGAAGGGATTAGTCACAAATTTCTTAGTGTTAGACAATTTTGTGACTCATGACATTCTATATGCTTTTACAAGAAATTATGTATAATCAATGAAAAGGATGGTGTTGTTTTGTTGCAAGGAAATTGTATAAAAGGGAATCTCTACCTTGTGAGTGGATAATAAGAGATGCATGTTATGTCAAAGGATGAAGAAAATAAGTTATGGCATAAGAATATTGGCCACATAAACCAAGGATCCTTAGAAGATCTGGTGAAATATAATGCAGCACGAAATATCTGTAGATTATCACGTGATCATACTCATACGTGTGATTCTAGTTAACAAGGGAAGACCAATCGAAATACATATAAGAAAATGAGAAAAATTCAAAAAGATTGCTTAATTTGGTGTATATTTATGTGTGTGGGCCGATTTCATAGAGGGTATTGATGCCAATGAGGAATTTTCACCTGTTTCAAGGCTGGAGACAATCAAGATATTGTTGGCCATAACAGTGAAAATAAACTTAAATGTTTTTATATGGATGTCAAGTTATAATTTCTTAATGGAGTTCTATAAGAAGATGTATACATTGACCAACCGGTTGGTTTTCTTATCCATGAAGATGAGAATATGGGTTTTCAGCTAAAGAAGGTATTATATGGTTTGAACCAAGTACCAAGAGCATGGTATTCAAGGCTTGATTAGTTTCTAATGAAGCTCATTTTTCAGTGTGGTGGAGTTGATTACAATATATATTTCAACAATGGCAACCATTAAAGGGTGATGGTTCTGGTTTATGTCGATACATAATATTTGGTGGATCTAATGAAGCAAAATGCAAACAGTTTTCTAAATTCCTGAAAAGCAGGTTGAAAATGTCGATGATGGGTGATATGACATTTTTCCTTGTCTTACAGGTGATGCATGGAAGGAATGAAACTTTTATTTCTCAATCTAATTATTCCATGCATGTTTTGAAAAGATTTAGAATGGATAATTCCATATAGATAAAGACTCCTATTTCTACCCAGCTGAAACAATTATGGGATGATGAAGGCAAAGAAGTTAATACTACTGAATATATACAAATCATTGGAAGCCTTTTGTACATGACAGTGAAAAGGCCTGGTATTGTGTTATCCACATGTCAATAAGAAATGTATCAATGAAATCCTAAGGAGAGCCACATGATTTTAGTAAAAATAATTCTTTAGTATATCAATGGCACAATGGATTTTGGTCTAATGTATAATGAAAAATCGTAGCCATAATTATTGGGATATACAGATGCAGATTGCTACAATTCAGTAGATTATAGGAAATAAACATCGGAAGGTGCATTTTATCTTGGAGGGTTATATATCTCTTGATTAACAAAGAAACAAGATTTTATTTCGTTGAGCACAATGGAAGCTGAATACATTGTAACTACTCAAGCTTTAATGCACCTATTGCAGATGAAGAAAAAACATGATGATATGGGAATTGAAGTGAAATCTCTTATTGGAATCCATTGTGATAATTCAAGGTCTATAAATCATTGAATAAATCTAGTCCATCATTCATGGACAAAGCACATTGCAATCAAATATAATTTTATCAAGCAGAAGGTGGAGCAAGGGTTTGTGAAGATGGAGTATGTGCCTACAGAAAAATAGGTTGTGGAAATTTTGAAAAAGGCTTTACCCAAAGAAGCATTTTAAAGGCATTGACTAGCTCTAGGGGTCCATTTGATTTCCCGTAATTGAAAAAGTGTAGATGTGGGACCCCCTATCTCTGAGGTTTGAAGTGTTTTTCTCTAATATACTTATATGTATTATTTATCCTATTGCAGATAACATTTAAGTTTCCTTCAGGTTTGTTGAAAAAGGGGGAGAAATTTTGACTATTATAGGGGGATAAAAGACATGAGGAGAAGTTGTTAAGTGGAGCAGTGATATAGGGGGAGTTGAAGCTAAGATGAAGCTATTTGGAAGAGCTATAATATAGGGGGAACATTAAATCTAATGATGCTATTAGTGATCGATAAATGCTTAGATATCATGACAGCTAAGGTTTGTGAATAAATAAATTCATTGGTATTAGTATGGTATCAGTAATTAGTGATTATCAATTAAGTGGTTCATTGATGAAATTTTCATTATAATCTCATTTCTCATGCCAAGCATGGATCATGCGGGCTTAGAGTACGTGTTGAGAAAATCCTTGATCGCTATCTATATCATGTGAAGCGAATGGTGGTTGTAATTGGAAGGAGTATTAATGAAGTATCAAAATTTTTATCATTGTTATGAGAAAATTTGTCGACAAACACAAAGGGGGAGATTGTTGGGGAAAAAATCCCTTAAGGCGTCCTCTTGGAATGTTTTCGCCGTGATTGTGTTTGTTGAAAAATCTAGATAACCACGAATGAGAAAGATCGGTGTTTTCCGAAGACAATTTTTTAAGGTGGCGCAGTTTCCCAGTGTTTTCCAAATTTTGGGGCCTCAAAATAGGGAGTTTGATGTTGGTAAAGGAAGAATTTCTTCATAGGAGTGAATTGTATGAAGAAAATTGAAGAAACTAGGAATGCTGTGAGAACCACATACCATAATTCATGGGCTGTGTACCATGTTCTAGGAATGGTACGCAGAACATCAGAAATTGTACATAGGTGCGGTTCGGGAAACCTAAAATGGTTCATAGTGGAAGGCGGTATGGTACACAAATGGATTATGATCGATCAATGATTAGATATCAAAATAGCTAATGTTTGTGATGAAAGGAGTTCATTGGTATCAATATGGTATCAACAATTGGTGATTATCAACGAATTGGTTGATTGATAAAATTTTAATTATAATCTTGTTTCCAGCACCGAGCATGGATCATGTGGGCTTAGAGTATGTATTGAGTAAATCCTTGATTGTTATCATTATCACGTGAATCGAATGGTGGTTGTGATTGGAAGGATTATTAATGAGGTATCAAAATGTGCCACAATGTTATGAGAATAGTTGTCAACAAACCCAAAGGGGGTGATTGTTGGGAAAAGATATCTCATGGTGTCCTCTCAGAATGTTTTGGGTGTGATTGTTTTTGTTGAAAAATCCAGATGATCGTGAATGATAATGGTTAGTGTTTTCCAAAGACAGGTTTATAATGTGGGGTAGTTTCCATGTATTTTCCAAATTTTGGGGCCTCATTATTAAGTGTTTGATGTTGGAAAAGGAAGGATTTCTTCATAGGAGTGAATTTTATGAAGACATTTAAAGAAAATTGGAAATGGTGAGAACTGCATACCATTATTCATCGGTCGCATTCCATGTTCCGGGAATGGTACGTAGAGTGGTAGAAATGGTACGCGGGTGTGGTTCGCGAAACTGAAAATGGTTTGTAGCAGAAGGTGGTGCGGTACGAGAATGGATTATCATCGGTAGATGAGATCGACCACATAGTAGAAAAGGATGTATAGATATCACGTATGAAAAATAGTTCATAGGTGGCTTGCAGTTCGCAGCGATAGAGGGATAAGTATTTGGAGGAGGATGAATGAAATATTTTGTAAATATTGCATTAGCAGATTTTCCGGGTATCTACGACTATATAAGAATCTCTAATCCCACTAATAATTGTGTAGATTTAACATCATTAGAGAACATATTTTGCTTTGGTAATTTGGAAATATCTGAAGGCAGTTCGCAAGGGGGAATTCCACGAAAGTCGAAGGTGGTTCATGCGGAAGAAAGTCCACTGAAGGTGTTTTTGGGGATTCATAACCCATGAAGGAAGAAGCGGTATGTGGAAGGATTTGACTCGGTATGAGGAGGAGGAATATTTGGTATACGAGAGGGATAATTCCTCAATTTTTGTATAGAGGGGGAGTTCTGGTAAACAGAAGTGAACACAGTATGCGAATAGAGAACAGTTTATGGACGAAGGCCAGTTCACAATGATAGAACAAAGGTATTAGTATGCATAGGAGATGGTGGTTAATAGAAGAGGAAAAAATATGTGGAGGAGGTGATCTACATACCAAACATAGTACTCAGTATGTGGGAGAGAAGGTGGTTCGGTATTTGAACAAGGAACCTTGCAAAAGCATCAAATCAGTTTCAGAAAGTATTTTCTAGTACCTATCAGTACCTGGGAATGTGGACTTCATCTGTATGTGAAAAGGGAACTTCAAAATAGTATCTACATAGAGTTAAGGATGTTGGAATTCATAAAAATTAAGGTACCTACATTTCTATAAACTGTGTTTGACCTAAAAGTCCATAAATTGTGAGTGGATTCCTTTCCAAAAGCAGTGAGTGAAGGAAGAGGAAGACAATGACCCTTTCCACTAGCAGTGATCCAGAGAAAGAGGCATACGGAGTGACCCTTGGGAATGCAGTGAGTAGACCCTAAACCTTATAAATGAAGTGATCTTGGGAATAGAAGATCTAGTATGAACATTGTACTCATTATTGGTTGTGAGCTTCAGTGAATTTGGTACATCAACATGTTACTGTTGTATGCTCCTTGGGCATAGCCCAGTGAGGGTGAACGCAGTAAAAATCACTGTGTCCTATGCATTATTTAATATATATTCATGTATTTCCACGAGAGGAAGAGATAATTTAGTTTTGTTTAACAATGAAACAATATCCAAATATAAATTTTAATTTGTTATACCCTGATTCACCCCCTCTCATGGTATTCAACCTAGTGGACCTAGAATTAATGGACACCATATTTTGGTTCATGAGGAGTATGATACCTTAAGGATATCAGTTTCGTGGACCATTTGGTTCCACCAATTAAAATTAATTATGATATAAATGTGAAATAAATGTAATGGGAAATGAAATTGCTTATAGTAGAGAACTTGACCTGGCCTTGACCTTAGTAGTCGGTAGTAGGTAGTATCTGTTGCTTTCATATAACCTATACATCACCCAGAACTGACTCAAGAATAAGGTAGGGGTGTGTTTCATGTATAGTAAGGATTGTACCTATCATATTTCTATATTTGTGCTTTTGAACTGTGAACCTTGATAATGTTCATTCCAAGGCATGTGTTTGGCTTTGTAGAGACATGCCCCACCACAACCTCTAGTCACATTCTAGGAGGGTGGTGGTGATCATGATCTAGAGTTGGTGGACCATGGGATACCAATGGATCCTCTAGTAGTTCTAGTTGAGGCCCCAGTGATTACACCAGACACAGGTGATGAGATATAGTTATGTGAGGGCTTTATTCTATTCATACAGATTGTTCAGGGATCACTATAACCTTCCCCAACTATGTCAGAGTTGACATGTGAGTTCTAGAAGCATCATCCCTCTATGATTTCGGGGGACGGAGGACCACAGGCTTTGAAGTCATGACTAGAGGCCATGCTATCTATATTTGAGAATCTAGAGACACTTCCCGAGAGGTGGGTAAAGCTTGCTATTTATATGATGTGTGATTCCTCCAAGAGATGGTGGGATTCCATTACTTATATATATTTTCATTAGGATATGGATTTTATGGGTTTTCATACATAATTATATGATTCCTTATATCCCGATATGTTGATGGCCGATAGTGCCCGATTGTTCATGCACTTGGAGTAGGGTGTGTTATCAATTATGGATTATTCGGCCCAATTTAACAAGCTGCAACGGTTTATGCCTATTTTAATGCATGAAAAGTTATCTAAATCCAAATGATTTGAAGATGGTACTATGTATGAAATCTGATCAAAATTGAATGTCTTTTTGTTGACTACAGTTTACGGAATAGTGTATTAGGCGCTTATCAAAGAGCGTAACCTGAGAGAGGCTAGGGGTGAAATCTAGGGTGGTTCAGCACCTAGATCTAGTGATACATCAACTAAAAGTATAAAGTGTTGTCTATAGATTTCATGTGATGATATTAGTATCCATAACATGCACTTAGGTATCTAGGTGAGTTGCCACTAGTGAGGTAGAATGGGAGATATGTGACCTCAGTGAACGAGAGATCCATTCGAGTGCCGATATTGTGGTAAGATAGACCATCTACATCACATTTGTAGAAATTTTCCTTTAGAAACTAGTGATAAGGGGGTCTTCATAGACTTCACATGATGAAGCGAGTTCAATAGCTTCTCATCAGGCAATGAGTTGGAGTACAACTAACCAACCAGGCCAAGGCGGCAATCGTGGCCATGGCAATCAGTCCCCAATTTTGTAGCAAAAATAGAGTGGATCTGCTTAGAGTAGCTAGGTTGTATCATAGGGCCCCATATTAGGCTAGATATATTCAGTGAAACTAACACATGGGGAGTAGAGTTCAGGACCTTATACTGTGAGATGTACTATTCTAATAACCCCTATTTTAGCATCTTCACTTTTGGATATAGGATCTTCTCATAGTTTTATATTTGTGCCAATTATGGCGAGCCTTGTGTTCAACATTTACTGTTATGATGATTTTATGCTGCTTGATACTCTATTAGGGATTTGAATGATGGGTGTACATTTGTGTAGGGAGTTCCCCCTTGTGATTGTTGGGTTTCACTTCATATGAGACATATTTTTCAAAAAGAAGATAGGTTTTGACATCATTCTTAGTATGGGATGGTTGGTTCCATTTAATGATTTATTTATTTCTATAATTGGAGGGTGACCTTTATATCACTAGAGGGAAAATATTTTATTCACAAGGGTGAATGGGATGTTCAGACAAGCTGAGCTGGACCCAAGCATCATGGGCTAGGGGGGATGATAGCCCATATTGTGAGTTTATATTTGGATGATCAGGGAACATGTCAAGTAGATTTCCCTCTAGTGGTTGATCATTTCAAGGATGTTTTCCCAGATGAATTTTTAGGATTACCTACAGTGAATGAGGTAGAGTTCTATATTGTTCTAGTTCTAGGAGCTTCACTGTTATCTATTCATCCTTAAAAGATGAATTATGCTGAGATGTAATATCTTAAGAGGTAGTTAGAGGATTTAGAGTAAAATGGGTTTATCCAACCCAGTACATCTCTATGGGGTTCTCTAGTCCTTTTTATTAAAAAGGTGGATGATACCCTCAGGCTATGTATGGATTATCAGAAATTGAACTTGTTGACAGTTAATAACTGTTATCCTTTTCCACAGATAGAGGATCTCCTCGACCTATCTGAGGTTCTCGGGTTTTCTCAAAGATGGGCTTCATATTAGGTTGTCATCAGGTGCATGTTAGACTACCAGAAACACTTAACATAACTGTTCATAGACGTTATGGTCAATATGAGTATTTGGTTATCTAATTCAGTCATAGGAACATGCTAGTAGTTTTCATAGAACTGATGAACTGAGTCTTTTATCCTTATCTAGATTCTTTTGTGGTGGTTTTTTTGGATGATATCTTGGTTTATTTTGTTTCATCGTACACAAAGGCGACATGTAAACCCTTGCTAATGTGGGTTTGATTGGACCTGATGGTTGATCATAGTGGTTTTGTCCTCTTACAAAATCATTATTATCATATTACTTTCTATTTTAATGGAATTTTTGAATAGTTCCCTCATCTATAACTTTTTATGAACCTACTTTCCCATGGTAGGTGGTTGAGTGGGGTTTCAGACCCAACGACACATAGGGATTCGCATTGGGTGAGAGGATGTGAGGTTTGGCCCATCACACTCTTTTGAGGGGATTTATTTCATACTCTTAGATTCCATTATATATTAAATATATGTTCTCGAATATCTTCCTAATCCCCATACGAGACCGATTACCAAAAAAAATTATCAGTTAATTTTACTTTTATATAAAATAAATGGAATCTCATTGCCGATGAAGGAAAATGGGGTCTCATAAGTGAATCCATAAGTATGTATCCGATGTTCTTCATCTGTTTCTGAGTAGTGGGTAACTTCTTTATATGCCAAAGTTGTATAACTAGATTTTTCATAATATACTGCCATGTAAGGATGCGGTTTCAATATTCCAAGGAGGGAATTTAGCCATAACGAGACATCCAACATATTATGGTTATTGTAGGAATAAAAACCCATGTAGTTCATTAATCTCATGTAGTTTAACTTCATGTGGAGAGGATATGTGTGTGGGTACCGAGACACCAAATATTTGAGCTCGGATCTTGAGGAGACATCCTACATATGCTGATTATGGTAGGAAATAGAGTTATCATGGCTCGATCATTCCTCTAAGACTGGCCCCAACGTAGATGCCGTTATATGAGGGGTGTTCATATCATACCACTCATTAGGCCTTACATACTGGTATTTCCCCGACCAGTGGGGGTTCATGATGATAATGAGGTGTTTATTGAGACTCCCTAATCCCATGTGAGCTATGATCGATGTGAGAAACAAGGGACATTAGTTGATCAACCTCATGAGGTATGGTTGTGGGACTCATGTATTGGGACATGCCTTGGGATATTTGATACAAATCTCAGGCCTTGAGAAGTCATCCTATGTATACTGGTTATTACAAGAATCAGAGTCATCGTAGTTCAGTTGTTTTCTCAGTCTGCTAAGGATGAGGTAGAGTGATCAGTCCTTGGGAATTATTGGATCTCGATGGTTGAAATGTGGGAGACATTTGGTTTAAATAGAATAGGATGCTTATTTGATATCGGGCCTTAGGAAGGCATACTATGTATCCCAGTTATGGAAACAATCAGGTTTATAATATTTAGTTGATTGGGGCTTACACACTGAGCTTTCCCTTTATTTTATAGAGGCTTATAATGCAAGCGATATGATTATTTAAACTACCTAAGCCCACATGATCTATGCTTGGTGTGATACACAAGGTATAGAAAATTATATGTCTCATTACTTATGGGTGTGGGACTTATGTATTAGGATGACCATATTGAGATTTGATAGGGAGCTTGGGCCTCATGTAGGTTTCCTACATATCCTGGTTATTGTAGGAATCAGATTCATTGATGTTCCATTGTTTGGGGATTACCCCATGAGGTTTCCCTTTAGTAGTTAGGGGTTACACACTATGAGTGGACAAGGTAACCAAGCCCTGGGATTCCCTTATGACCTGGTCTCCTTTCCTATATGACATCCATTGATTGTCCGCTGGACATGCCTTGATTGTCTGTCTGATATGTCAGCGAGTGTCTTCCTGATATTTTAAAAGGTAACCACGAGACCTAGTTGACTCGTCCAAGGGATATCACATCTCCTGGAAGGCACGCACGAGGGTTGTTACATGATGGGGGTTGGTTCTTCTAGAGGGTGTCCCATGATCCAACTGACTTTCCCTGGTGTCATCATAGTAGTATACTAACACATATATAGGGTGTCGTGAGATTCTATGTGATATATCTTAGAGGGTGTCACATGTCCTGGATGACAGGTCTGGAGGGATTTATGAGACATGGATAATGTGTCTATATGGCCTCAAGGCATCTAGTTGACATGCCCAGGTGCTATCGTGATACTTAGCTGACATGAACTGGTGTCGTTATATGAGTAAGGCAGAGTGTCTTGAATGTCATCGTGAGGCTAGAATAATGAGCCAATATGACTTTGTGAGACTAGGGTGAAAATCCTAGAGGACATCGCATGATCTAAATGGTATTCCTGAGGAGTGTCGTAAGACCTGGGTGATATACCCTTGCACCGTAGTGTGTCCTAGGTGGTTTATGCGACGAATATATGGATCAACATATAAGCCTTTGCTTGAATATCCCATTTATTAGTCTTAGTTCAATCATTTATATAATTAATGTATTAGTTTTGTTTAGTGTTATCTTATTTTAAGTATCGTGTGATCTTGTAGGTGTACATGATATCCTTTTCATGTCCTGATAGAGATCCTTCCCGTGATCTATGACTGATCACATGAAGTTTTTATGCATGTCTCATGATAGATCCAGTTGTTTGCCAATGTATTAACTGACATAAGAATTTCTAGTCTCGAGATGAGATGCTCTAAGAAATAAACTTCGGTTCTTGGGTGTGGTGGTGCGCCGAGATGCGAAAAAGACAACATTTTTTCTCGAGTGTCCAACACTTTATTTGTGGTTGGGGTGAGTAATTTAGAGGTCTCACCACAACAATTATTCATCAGTTTTCTTAGTGTATCTAGAGTAGATCCAGGATTTAGTTGGAAAAATGGTCTGGAATGATGGGTCTTCATTAATTTCTATCGTGGATCGCTCTGAGAGTGTTTCTTGATTTTCAACGATCATGAGCCCCTCATATCAAAATTTCCTTTACTGGATTATTTCTAATTAGTGAGAATTTTTTGAATGATGTGGAATATGTCGAAGGAATACCTTATTGTTATATTGACATGTCCAAGATCCTTCATGAGATCAAGGTGCCTGCTGAGAGGCCTTCGCGTGAGCTCGGGTGACTTCACTGGGACTGCTATAAGACAATGATGGCGTGTTAAGGGGCCTTCATGTGATCTGGATGTGGACTTACATAGTGAATTTTAAGTGTTTTATGACTACGAGAGGCTTCCAAATCCTCCCTATTTTATTCACTTTGTTTTATTTTCTAAAGGATGAGGGTCATTATAGATTTCATGAATATTGTCAAGGTTGAATACTCTATTTTTTGGTTGTGCATCACGTGACCCGTTGGATTGGTGTAGCCCAATCTATTTCTGGATGATGTTTGAAATGAATGATTCAATCCCATATTGCGCACAATGCCACAACTACTGTGGGTCAAGATCCATGGTGAGATCGTTGGGGGTTGTATTGGGCAACATGCCCTTTTCTCTGAGGGTCCAGGGTCAAAAGGATGTCGATCCAATTTTTTGTTGGTACTATAGCATCTCTGAACACTCTAGTAGAGCTAACTGATTGACAATGGAACAGTTCTATTACATTGTGGAATTTTGGAATGACTATTGTAGTGAGTCGGACTTTGCAGTCAATAGTACTATAGCTCCTTGGACATCCAGCTACCAACCACTGTAGCACATTTGATTTGGGCGACCACCTTTCACAATAACAATGCAGACTTGTAGCTTCCTTTCACTGTAGTACAATATAATTTCTAATGGTTGGTGGAATAGTTCTTCTTCCTCCTTATTATTTCATTTTTGGCTAGGGTTTTTCATGGTTGAAGCTATGATACTCTCTATAATTTGTGATCCCTAATTTAGTGAAAATTGTGTCTCTACATGGATGTAGGGATCATTTCCCAAACCACGTAAATATTTGTAACTAGGTTCTTTATTTTTTTTACCTTTTTCCCTTCTCTGAATCGATTTTTTCTATCATTACGACTCCCAATGTTTCCTCACCATGACTAACCAAGGTCATATGGGGATGCACAAGCATTTTATGAAAAACTTCATCTATTTATCCTTGGGGATCCAAAATGGGTTCACGTGGTTTCTTGGGCATACCCAAGGATCTTTGTGTGATTCATGGTCATGTAAATGGGATTTTGTGAGGTGAGGTAGTCATGTCTCTAGGGACTCATGGTGTCTTACAAACAACTAGTGAGGTGTCACATGTCATTCAGAAATTGCGAGTAACTCCCACCTCCTCCAATTTTATTTCATTAATTTTATTTCACAAATTCTCAGGGGTCACAAAAGTTGGATTGGATGTTGTCAAGGATAATTAACCTTCACATCAGTGGTGAATTTCTTGATCTATTACGACTGAAATAGGTCTCCAACTTTTGGATATTTTCCTTCTATTTTAAAATTATTTTCAAATGGTTTTGTTAGGTGTTTTCCAGTGAAAAACTGTGTGCCCTAAGTAGCTTGTCCGACTACTGCTGCACAATCGTTGTTTGTGCAGAGAGTCCCCATTAGAGTAGGAATACTTGTCAATGGGTGTTCTATGGGATCCATTTTAGGTTATGTGAGGGTTGTGGAGTCTTCGTGTGACACTATGATGGACATGTGACCGCTAGTCCCTTAGAGGGTCATGCAATCCACAGGTCTTGACCACCTTTTTCTTTGTTTTATCATGGAAAATAATACCCATATTTAGGTATTCCTTACCTTTTTATTTTTTGATGTTTATTTTGAGGACGTAAACAAATACCCCCCTCAAGAGCGATGTCATCTGGGACAAGGGCTCGGTAATGAGGAATCTACATGCCAACCCAAGTCTTTGGTGGTGTCGCAAATTGGTGTTTTGGGTGACGTTTGGTCTAACGAGTGATATTTTTTATTCTAAAAAATTCCCTATATATTGGGGGAGAGAAATTCATTCCACCATTCACCAGTTCTCCATAGTGCTTTCACTATTACCACCATCGCATGACTCTGTCGCAAGAACGTCTCGCGAACCCGGATCTAGAGCCCTATTCATGAGCCTTTGTTGCAATTCCATTTTTCAAGAGATCTTTCTCAAGACATATTATTGCTCATGCACCTATTAAAACCAACCATTTACCATACTTTTGTAATTGATCGAACATTGGCTATGATGACTACGATTGCCTTTGAGGGTTTCACATGATTCACCCACTCGATCTTATGATCAATGCGATTTGTGTGACCATGTTCAGGTCACACGATCGTGAATCACTAATGGGTTATACAATTTCTTGATTCCATATAGGTTTATGCAACCTAATATACCTCTGGGGTTTGTTTTATTCATGAACTCCTTATGCGGTATGCAAATCCCCTGCTAATTCATGCAGTATGCATGATTATGCCAGTTTATTATGTAATTTCATTTTTAAAAGATTTTGTATTATATTCATATGAAATATGACACTTTTGTTCATATGGATTCCAGTTCTCATTGATCTTCTCACAAGACTTAGAAGAAAGAGGCAAAATAAGTGATAGCCCATCATGATGCTATAGTGGAGATCATGAACTCTTCTTACTGTCATTCTATCAAGTCATTTCAACCGAGTTTGATAATGTTAATGGGATAAAAAATCTTGACCTATACCCTTTTGTAATTATTGACCCTTTACAGGTTTGTTCTTATAAGTGACATTTACATTCCTCCACCTAAGTCGTTTTTCATACCTCTTATTGGATCCGGAGAACCCATAACACTTTCTGAGAGAATATTTATCTAGGGGTTACTTTATTTCCTAGGGGGGCCATGAGGATGGTCACTTATTGACATTCATGCCCGCATAAATTAATGGGACTGATCATGCATCTGACGAGCACATCCATATGTATCGCTTAATAATATGTCAGTCTTCCTTTGATCCGAAATTTGGGAGGATCTTCAGTTGGAACGTTCGATCAGGGGGTAGCTATAGACTAAACTAGGGATGACTCTTCTGGTTTCAAGGTATTATTTCAGAGTTTCATAGGGATGTGAAGAAAATTGGAATGTATGAGGCCATATGGATATGATATATATTAGCTTATTGCAACAAGGTCCTGATGATGGAGTTATTTAGCCATTGGAGTCTGGATAAAAACACTTTCCATCTTACACATAGTGAGGTTGGCATCATTCTTGAGGAAGTGGAATAGATTTTTTGTGTACCTATAGTTAGTTGTATGTATGAAAAGTTTTTTCCTCTATAATTTACATGGGATGATGTGACGGGAATCCTCCTTTATCTCGGGAGCTGATTAAGCTAGCTGAGAAGGAGCATCCAAAGTGGGTGCTTCCTGGATCAGATATGCCATTCAAGACATGGGAAAAGTAAATCATAAAAATTATCAGCTCTGAGCTAGAGGTCATTAACCCAAAATCCTATCTCACAAAGGATGCTCGTAGTGCTATGGGCACTTACTGGACCATATTTGAAGATGGGAAATTTAGAGAATGAGGATGGGAAATCAACCATAACATCAATCAGTTGGTTCAACTGACAGACTTCCTTACCATTAAATTGTGTGAGTACCTACTCCCCATGAAAGAGAATGGTGGAGTTAGGGTTTACACTTTTATGATGGTGACTGTTATGGCTAGTGAGGAGAGCATCGAGATTTCCTTCCATGTGATAGAGACACTCAATCACCTCTTGAACAATTTTTATAGGGGTGAATCCATTTACATGGTAGTGGGCCTCATCCAAGTATTATGAGGTTGGATAGGAGCTCACCTAGGAGGTTATGAATATCTAGATATTTGGGAAATTCCTAATACACATTTCGTACCGTACCTGTAATGAAACAATGGGGTAATACCTTTGGCATTGAACGATTGGGATACTAAGGAACATGTGGGACATTATGACCATTTTTCCTTCAGAAAATTTGGACTAGTGATGAAAGGGGATTTTATAGATGATGGTAATGCTAGTCTCGAGGCACATACTTATATGATGTCACTTTCTGAGGGAGTTCTTTCTACTCACATTGATGAAGACATTGTTTTCTAGTGGTATGCACACTTTTGGTTCAACCCCCAATTCTTATGTGTCCAATCAAACTATCTTCCCTCTATTTATTTCAGATATGAGGATCACTCAATGGAAGCTCACCAATTTTTGGTGATGTTCACTAGGGAAATGATTGGTGTAGAGATACACCTTCCTCCTCATGACACAAAAATTAGACTATCTCGCCGATATGTGTACATTTGGATTCGCTCATATCCTAGTGAAAAATTATCCATGTTGGTAAGAAAGACATTCCAACCATCGACTACTGAATACAATCCCAGACCTGGAAAGTAGCTGGATTCTAAAATACTGGACATCCCAATATTACCTCGCAAGGAAGTCAAATGCACACCATTATCATAAGAGGCAACTACTCTAATGACTATAGAGGATGCAGCTACGCCACATTTAATTTTTCCTATCATATCCCAACAATGGGTGGTCTAGATGGCATGGTGCTCAGAGGATGAGATCTAGGATCTATTGGAATTCTTAGAGGTTCTTTTGTAAGGTTCTTATTATATCACTACCCCTTGTGGTATCACCTTTTAAAATCATAGTGAGGAGGTAAAAGATTTTCTTATATAACATGATGAATATTTGGAGAGAATCAAGGGTTATCTATTATTTTCTCCATTGTTTCATCAACTGGATTTCCTAATTACACTTTAAATTGATTTGGAAGAACACGGTTATCCTGTCACTGAGTAAGCGGTGATTCCAAGATTACCACAGTTTTTAAGGTGTCATAGTGACATTGCTACTGTATTGATGTCCTTTATAAGTATAGACGTAGTGGGAGACTGTTGAAGATCATCTGTTTCTGCCATCCTCTGAATATAATCCTTGTGGTATGACTATGGGAGAACAATTTGGTGGTGACCAAGGAATTGATGATGAAGGGTCCCTAGTTTGACAAGCTTATATGAGGGTAGAAATTTTTTCTTTTTAGGTGATAGTTCCATCTTTGGAACCTTCTATAGAAAATTCTCTAGAAGTGAAGAAGAAAACGAAAATGAATAAATCTGTATTGTCCGATCCTTATCTTATATAATCCCTAAGTAAGCATGGAATTTCACTATCCTTTTATCATATATTACTCTGGTAGCATATTTATGATTCATTTAAAATGTGAAGGTCCCTATCAGGTTTTCATAGAAAAGAATTTTTCAAGATCTAAGTATGCTAGCGAGTATTCGATTGCTCCAAACAACCCGTTGTTGTTGGACCTAATCCATCAAGAAGGGGGTATAACCGAGGGCCCCATTCAATCGTGTTCATTTCCTACCGTTGATGTTTCTACAATTGTACCATTGGATTCAGCATGGGTGAACGCTATTTTGGAGGGTGCTGACACATTTATTTATTCTGATACAATTTTATCCTTAATGGTGGCGATTTTTGAAGAAGTTAAATACTTAATCAAGATTAGACACTTTATTTATTTGTGTTATATCTCCTAATATTATATTCTATCCTTCCTTTCTTTAAAAGTGGAGAACAAAGTACGCCATCATAAAAAGAACTAGATATTCCACATAGTTGTTCGTCCCAAGATGGAGTTGCATCTTCCATTATGGATGTGGTTGAGGTAGTGGATCTCCCCAGTGATGTGACCAAGAAAGGAATGTTTCTAACCCCAATCACATCTATCGATTAACCGAAAATACACTATTATTTATCCTCTAACTAATATACCCATGTACCCACTACTATATCATCCTCTCCTTGAAGTTCAGTGGGTTTGCTATCTTCTCCCCCAAGGGCCTCTCCGACTTGCTCAACCAAAGCGGCGACCAACTCTCTTCCCTCAGTGTCTAAGTCTGTGAGCACAATCTTATATCTGAGCATCCTGGTTCTATAATATGTTCCCATCCCCAACGTAAATCTAGACCAATTCTTCAGGTTTTCATTACTTTATCAGTCAATGTGATGACATATGTGGATGGAGATCATAATTCTAGTCTTAGAATCCTTGTTGGGTGAATTGAAGGATCAATTAGGTCATCATTGATTCATGTTCCCTACACATGGTTATCAAGGTTTTGATTATTCCCCCCTTCACTTTCAGGTGAAGGAGGTGATCTCTATGAGATAATATAAGAGGGAACTTGAATTGAGGGTAAAAACTACCAAGGATTCCTCTTGATGTCATTGCTTGAGTGGAGGAGCTACAACATACTACAGAGGCAGAGACTAAATCTGCTGATCTAGTTTGCAAATCTGTGGCTTCCCTGGAGGAAATACTTGTAGATCATAAAGACTCATCTGAGCATATGATGTGATAGAGGAAAAAATTTACATTCTTTCTTTGGATTCTACATTAACAGGAGCAACTTTGGTATGCGGAGATTCCTCCTTTTCATGGTATCAATGAATATGTTTTTTCAACTTTATATGTGTTGTTTAGTTCCCTTTTATTTATGATGTGCATAACAACTCTTTGCTTCGATATTATGTGAATCGCCAACAAAACCCATCCATTTCATAACATCAAAAAAAATTGAATGTCTGTATCTGAATAATTGTTTCAACAAGCGCTCATGAATTCCCACTAACATAACATTCCATATAAATAAATCTTCTCTAATTATCTCAAGATCACCTGATTTTCAGATGGATAAATGGGTAGAATATGTGTCTCGGAAGGAGAGTGCTCTATTTTTCCAAATTTGATAGACATGGTGAGTACAGATTGATTTTTCTAAGGCCGTATGGTTGACCTTACAAGATATTACAGAGTAAATGATGTTGTGATTTAGTTTTGGGTCTTTTAGATCATTCTGAATATCACTTTAGTTTAGAGACTTTTATCTCAGACCTGATATCACATTAGTTTAAGGTCTTTTAGCGCATATATGATGTTTATTTTTTTATGTTCTTTGGGCAGTAATATCATACTACTTTAGTCTAGGAACTTTCAACTCGAACAAGATATTACTTTAGTTTAAGGTCTTTTAGCTTGAACATAATACTTCTTTAGTTTAAGGTCTTTTAACTTGAACCTGATATTTATTTAGATTAAGGTCTTTTAGCTCATACCAAATCGATGATCATGGGGTATGGTTCAGACATGATAGGAATGACCTAAAACACTCTATGGTGTTGGGTACTGATGTTGTGTTTGAAGGTCTCCGAAGGATTATAAATCCCTTTTTATAGTGTAATGAATTTGGTTAATAACCATAGGCGCATATGTAGGAGCGATGGACATGTATGCATGGTCAAGAAAATGGTCCTTGAAGCTGAGTATCTTTTCCAGGGTCTATGGAAGATTTATGCTGGTAATATCAGTTGGAGGGTGAAATACTAGGGATGCTAGGTCTACCTAGATAGTTGAAATATGGATGATGTAAATAATAACCCAAAAGGTTGAGTTTGTGAATATGAGATGGTGTAGACATGCTGGATATGTCCCATGACATTATGAGATTCCAAGCTCTACTATGGTGTTTATAGGGATAATAAGAATTGATGATCCTTTCTAGGAAGGAGTATACACCTTTAGTTGGTGGGTGAAGGCACTTATGCATCGATATAATTCCAAGAAAACTATGATCTCCAATTATCTCCAAGAGCCATTAATGATTTTTAAAGACTAAAACATATAGATGATGAGGTTGGGAATGGCAGGAAGGTTATCCAGAACAGATTCTAACACCCTAGGGCAGTTCAACTATTGATTGTGAAGAACAATCCCTACGTCCTATGGTTTCGAATCACATGGTATGGGACCCCAAAGTCTAGATAATGAAGGGTCGTAGTCCATCCATGAGAAAGGGTATGAAACATGGTGATGTAACATCAATGATATTGAATCCACTTGGATAGTTAGGTGCGGGGATCATAAAGAACAACCCAAAGTGATCTCTTTAGGAGAATGAAATGGGAAAATCATACTAGGAGTGGTTTAGATCACACCGAGGTGTTGATTTTTTCCAAAAGAGTGTCAAGGATAACGAGGATTTGAAGACCCTTTTGTAGAGTGATGCATTTGGTTGAAGACTATTGGTGCATATGCAGGAGCCATGCGATTATATGCATAGTCTTGCAAAGGGTCATTGAAGCTGGGTATCCTTTCCATGGTCCATGGAAGGTTGTGGTGATCAGAGGCACCCCAAATCACGATGTGTGATTTGTGGAATGTGTATGATTCAACAAGGGTTTGAGTACACTAAAAGTTATGTCACCGCCTGCCTAACATATTCTCATGGAAAAGAGATGTGGAAAATAATTACTCTAACTTTTTCTTGAACCATGGTGTCCAACAATCATAGATTTTATTTTTATAGGGTTACTGGGTAGACCCTATGAGATTTATGATTATTTATTTATGCATTAAATTTCTTCCTAAATTCTGAAGGTGAGCAGTTTAGTGAGAGAAGTCTTGAATTTTTCCTAGGCATCCCTTTACAGGTTTTCAACCTAACAAGTTTTTTGTCTCTTTTTCAAACAGTTTAAAGTCATGCGATTTGGAACATTATAGGATAGAGTTTTAGGTTGTGAGGCTTTGACCAATGTGCATAGGGTTTATGGTCATGGAGCACATGGACTTGGTATGTGGGATGATGCACAAGTGCCTAATTGGGATACTCAGGGTCAAAAGTACCCCCATCATCCTTCTAATAAGGAGATTGGAATATTTTAAATAACAGATAAATGTTCTTAGTTCATGAGTGATTATATGGGATAATCATACTTGTATAGGTTCTTATCAAACTAGGGTGTTGAGTTTATCCACATAGGTGTCAAGGAACTCAAGGATTGGAATGTACTTTTTGTAGAGTGATGAATTTGGTTGATGAACATATGTGCATATGCAGGATCCATGGTCATGTTTGAATAGTCAAGAAAAGGGTCCTTGAAGCCATATTTCCTTTCCAAGTGCCATGGAAGGTTATGGTAACCTGAGGTGCTCGAGGAATGAAGTATGGTTTATGGATTGAGGTTATTAAAGAGATGATGGATGCACCCCATATTCTGGTTGACAATGGTTAGGTCCTTATGGTACATTGATAAGGAATGAAATATGGGTTGTGGTTTGCACAGTTTGTTGTCATGTAGTGGGGAAATATTTTCTCTTCTAATGTTGAACGTCATGCGGTAAGTACATGTTCCATGTAGTTTATTGTCTTATGGTAGGGATACTTGCCGTGCAATTTATGGTCATGCGGTAAGGGCACATTTCTGTGCATTTTAACATAATGCGGTAAAGATGCAGTTCTGTGCAGTCTAATTTCATGTGGTAAGGAAACATTCCTATGTAGTTTAACATCATGTGGTAAGTATGTACTGCCATATAGTTTAATTTCATGTGGTAAAGACATTTTCTTTTTAGTTTATCTTCATGTGTTAAGGATGTTTTCCATGAAGTTTATCATCATGCGGTAACGGCGTTTGAACCAACGTGAAAAGGGGGAAACATTGATGGACCCATGGATAGAAATATGGGTTTCACTACGTATCTTGTGCCAATAGGAATAAAGATATACATAGTTCTTAGAATTCCATATAGTTTAGTGTCATGCAGTAAGGACATAGATGAACCAACGAAAAAGTGCAGAAATGTTGTAGTTGGGCCCAAGGGCTGAAGCCTAAGCATCACTACATATCTCATGAGGATGAGAATCATGACACACATAGTTGTAGAACAAAGCACATCATACAGGTTTGAACTTTAGGCAAAAAGGGAGACATTTTTATAGTTTTTGGTTGTGACTGGACCCAGAGTTGAAAATCAGGGCATCACTATGTATCATGTGAGGGATGAATTCAAGTCACACATATTTCTTGAATGATAAATACTCTATATAGTTCTGACCCATACATAGAGGTGGGTATTATTTCCATTTATTTTTGTAGCTGGGCCATGGATTGAAAATCCAGGTGTCACTATGTATCCCGTGATAACAAGAATTAGGCCACCTGTAGTTCTGAAAGAACCATGCAGTTTAACGTTGTGCAACAAGGATGAAGATGGACTGATGTGAATGAGTGGTGGTGTTATGGCTAGTCCCAATGGTGGAAGTCTGGGTGTCCCTACGTATCTCATGAGGATGAGAATCAAGGCACACAATGTTTTGGAAGAACTGTGAAGTTTAACATCATGTGGTTAGGACTCCTGCCACGCGTTTAAAGGTCTGCATTTAGGACCAAGGTAAGACTGTCGAGAGCTGTTATGAATTGTTTATGTGGGGAAACTATTATCGGAACTACTAAGCCCACATGAGTCCTGTAGGGTGGGAGAGACAAGGAATTTATAGGGATTCCTACTACCATGAAGAGTCACTTAAGAGCAGTACATGGTAATTTTATATAATGTGGTGGCTGGACCAAGATATAAGTTAAATGAATTCCTACGTATCTCATGGTAAATGAGAATCAAGCCATACATAGTTCTAGAAAACCCGTACAATTTAACATCTTGATGAAAGGAAATCTGATATATAGTTTAATATCATGTAGTAAGGACATGGGTGAATTCACATGAAATAGGAGGGATATTATGGATGCGTGCAGTTTTACATCACGCACTAAGGATGAGAGTCACCTGACATGAAGGATCATTAGGACTGAGCCCAAAACAAAACTTTTAGTCTTCATTATGTATCTTTTGATGGAAGGAATCAAGACACATGTAGTTCTTGACAAACCATTCCATTTAACGTCATATGGTAAGGACATCTGTTGTGCAGTTTAACATTGTGTGGTAAAGATGTGTTTGTAAAGTTTAATGTCATGTTACTAGGATGAATGATGGGAGTTACACTAATGTGGATGCCCTTGTGTTGACTTTTATGAAAATTATTTCCTGAGGAATCTCATATTGGTGGGTGGTGTGACATGATCCATATCCATTGTGACCAATGAGTATGCCCCTTTATGATAAAACATATGTATGATGTAAGGTTCCTCCCATTTGGGTTCCAGATTTAGGGAATTATTGCATGGTATCATTGGGGTTCTATGGACCAACACCAGTTACCGTTGGAGGAATGAGGAGAGGTGAACCTTTAATTTAAGGCTCTTGCAATTGGATTCTGGTGGACCTTAAGTTTGTGCAATACTCCAAACCTATTCTCATCATGTTGTTCTAATTCATCGGATTGCTTTTGTAATTTATCATCATCTTGGAGTTGTTTGCAGATAGATATTCAAAGTTAGGGTTGATGGACTTTTATGGGTAACACTGTCTCGGTCCTGTACACTAGTGAGTATGGTATTTCTTGTGTAGCAGTACACGTGGTGGTATGGTAGGCCCATAGAGCATGGACGAGTTTTTTGTTCAATACTTCTTATCCTTATTTAGCATATTTTGGATTATATTTATAGAGTCTTATTGAAGACCTCTATCTATCCATTTGCTGCTACATGATAGAGAGATTAGTGATTGGACTTGATGTTGTGCTCCTAGTAGAGTTTCTTCAACTATGTATAATAGAATTTGGTGTTGTTGTCTGTCAATATTGTGTGAGGGACTCTGAACCTGGTGATGATATGAGACTTTGTGTATTCGATGATGTTCTTCATCCCATATTTCTTATAGGGTATTTCCTCATACCATTCAGAAAATAAGTCGGTAGTAGTGAGGATGTACATGAACTGTTTAGATGTGGTTGGGAGACATGACCCCACGATATCCATCACCCAAACAAAAATCAACTAGGAATATTTAGCTTCTGTAGCAATTATGGGGGTTGATGGAAAATGTTTTCATGGATCTTAAATGCATGAAATTTCTTGTTAAATTCCACGAAGTCCTGTATCATGGTTTTCTAGTAATATCCCAACCTCTTGATTTAGTGGGAGAGCCTATTCACAGATTGATGGGATCCGTAAAATCCCAGATGGAATTCTTCCATGATAGGGAAAACTTCTCCTTCTGCTATGCATATGAGGAGGATCTTGTTAAAGTGATTCTTATAGAGAGTCTTCATCTCATTTGGGCCATTTTATAGGGTAAATTTTACTACACGATGGAAAATATGTTTCCTTCCATATCTATCTGTTAGGAGTGTCCAATTTTGGAGATAACCAATCATTGATTTTATCTATACAGGGGTGGAAATTGGTTCATCACACTTTGGGATAATGTTGACCTGATTGATTTCATTCATATCATATACAATGATCAACGAGACTGTTCTTTGATGTGTGATATGGATGATTTCTTCTTCTTGATCTAGGATGGCCAGGATGGTGGCTGCATTGGCCAATGCATCGGTGCAGACATTCTGTGATTGGGGAACATGATGTAATATGGGATAAAAGGGGAACTCTTCCATCAGTCCCCTGACAGAACCAGTGAGAGGGGTATGTTTTTACTTTTTGAGGGAATATTCACCATTGATTTTCTTTATCACTAACTCTAAATACCCTTTGATCTTTGGTTAGGATATTTACAGTTGTAGGTCTAATTTCAAACCATCAATGAGGGATTGATATTCTAACTCTTTATTCATGAAGAATTCAGATAGTCAGAAAGAGTAAGAAAAAACCATTTTTTCAGGGTAGAGAAATATTACCCTTAATCCAACCTGAATGAGCATCAAGTTTTCTAGTGTTTTTTTCAATAGGATTTTGAGAGGCACCATCAAAATACATTTTCAATATGTGGGAGGTTTCATGGGCATAATTGATATCCTCATCCAAAAGCTCAATGTCTACTGATTTATTTTCCAGGGCAGAGTATGCTGCAAGAAAATCATATAGGGATTTCCATTTCATTGTTTTATGTGATACAAACTAAATGTCTTATTGCTGAAGAATGACCACCCATTAGGCCAATCACCCAATCAGCATTGGATGACCAAGAATATATTTGAGAATAATGATATGGGAGACCATATGGACATCGTGGTGCTATAAGTAATGTCTCAGATTTTTCACTATGAGGATGAGTAAAAGGTAGTTCTTCTCAACATCAGAGTATTGATCCTACCAAGCATTGTCTGGATAAATTAATAGAGACTATTCTCTCTCCCCTCATCATTTTTATATACTAGGAGGGCACCTAATAGGCATTCTTTATAGGCCACATATAATAATATGAGTGATAACCCTTCCACTGGATTCATCAGGTCCAGTGGGTGTAGTATATACTTATTGAGACTTTTTAAGGCTTTTTTATAGACATTTTCTAATTGATAGGTGATTCCTTTCTTCATTAGTGAAGGGGATAGATTTCCTAGATAGGATGAAAATGAATTGACAAGTTTAGGCAAGTTGTCCTTGGAGACCCATCAATTCTTTAAGATTACAAGGGGGTGACATTTATAAGATAGACCTAATCTCATCCAAGTCAACCTTGATGCCACTGTGGCATAACAAAAATCCAAATAACGTCCCTAATGTTACCCTAAAGAAACATTTTGCGGGTTCATCTTCAGACTATGCTATCACAACTTTTTGATGACTGTTTCAAGGTCTGCGAAGTGATCTCATCATTGCTGGGATTTGACCACCAGATCATCAACATACCATTCGATTATCTTTTCCAAAAATAGATTAAATATATGAGTCATGAATCTTTGAAAAGTGGTTCTACCGTTCTTCAGGGAATAGGGAATGACTTGATAAAAAATATCCCATGAGGCACTATGGAGGCAGTGACTTCTACATCTTCAAGGGCTATCTTTATTTGATTATACCCCGAGCACCCATCCATGAAGGAAAGGGATTGTAAAATATCAGTTGCATCGATCAAGAGTTATGTGATAGGAAATTGGAAATTGTCCTTTGAAAAATTCCAATTAATGTATCTAAATTCATGGAATATCTGAATCTTCCCATTCCACTTCATGACATGGACGATGTTGGAAATCCATCTTGGGTATTTCACTTATCGAACAAAGTTTTCTTTTATCAAATTTTCAACTTCTACTTCTACAATGGTGGCATGATAGGGGTGCATCATCCTAGCTACCATCTTGAATCCCCAATACTCATTGAGTAGTCAATATGGTGCATAGCCACATCTGGATTCGTCCTTGGAATTTTTGTATAGTTCCAAGTAAGAACATATAAGTGATTCTTCCAAAATACAATGTATATCTCCTATTATTAGATGGGCATGTTGGAACTAATCCGTACAGGCCATGAGTCTTCCTATATTCTCAAATTTATCTATTTTGGTTCATCGATGGTGGTGAAGACACATTCCTTAAATGTTGGAGGGGCGGTCCTAAGGTCATCCTCATCTTCATCCATCTCTAAGTCTATTGAGACAATTTTAGATGAATATTGAAATCTAGGCTCAAGAAGAGACATTATAATCCCTTGTTTCCGGAGTCATTTCAGAGAGATGCCAGAACTAATTTTCTTTCCTGCTCTCTCTTGGGGGAAAGAGGATTGGACCTCTGAGACAGGGTTTGTTACCTTGACCGTATTTATGGGGAGCACATATTCATTGTTGATCATACTCTAGGGATTCACAGGAGCTATCCCCAAGCCATTGGGATATGAAACCTATATAGCATCATCTACCACAGGTTACTTTCCTATGTTTTTATAGAAATATCCTTCAGCATATATGGCTCTGCATGTCTCAAAGGGGGTGTTGTCACTATATGGTATTTTAAATTTCCCATCATTGAGGTACTTTATACACTGATGGAATGTTGAAGGTATCACTAGATGGCTATGGATCCAGGGCCTTCCTAGAAGGACATTGTACATGGTGTCTTACTAGATAACCTTAAACTCAACATCTAATGTATGATCCCCAAACCGAGCTTCAATCTTGATCTTCCTGAGTGGCCTTTTCTCAACATAATTTTACCATTGAATGTTCCTATTTGTGGGATACAAATACCCTTTTAAATATCCCAAACATTGTAGAGTTTGAACAAATATGAGGTTGATTGTGAAAACATTATCAATCAGAGCCCTTTGTAGGGAATAATTATTCAAGAGTAAAGGATACATTGGAGTATAGTATGATTCATCCTCTTCTATTTCTTCCTGCTTACAGTGGTCACTCCCACCTTTGGGAGGTACATTTGATGTTTCCACATTGGATGGTGGAGTTATTGTGGGCCTACACAGTTGTGATCTCAAGGTTACATGAGCTCAGTCAACTATTTTTCGAGTCATCCAGTTAACAGACATTAATGTACACTTTGATGAGACCTTCTTCCAATCACTATCTTCTTCAGATTAGACAATGGAAATGAATGAAACATTCTTTGAAGATTTATCTAACTCCACATATCAAGAATTTACCAAACCTTGAGGGATATATTTGAAAATGAAATAGTCCTAGATATTATGACCCAACCATCTTTGTAAAGGGTAGTGGCCAGGACAGTCGATGAGTGTAAGAACCCGATTCTTCCTTTTAGGTACAAATCTTACTTTGTATGTTGTACTTTATGAAATAAAGGTAAAAGAGGATTACGCACCATGCATTTTCAATCACACACCGTGTAATATGGGTACATTCTAGGTACTTCCCAGTACACAACCTTTAATTGTATGGCTAGGACCTGTACAGAAAATGTATGGACACGGCGTGTAGTTTCCAGTACAAAATTTGTACTTTTTTTAGCTAAATCAGGCAGTAGCATCGTTTTTGTGAAAATAGATAGGGGGATCATCTGGGTTCAATGGTAAGTGTGCCAAAGGAATAATTTCCTCCAAAATATCCATTCGAACTCTGATTCGATCGCCGTCAGAGGCATTTGAACCCAATCAGTAAGCTCTCGATTCCTCTTAATCCACTCTTCTTTATTTTTTCTCTCGATGAAGTTATCGGACCTTGAGAATTTTACCTCATTTATTATATAATCATCATTCTAGCTTGAATTAGAGGCTAATGATGGATGATGAGACACGTACGAGTATGAGGTAGGTGGTCTTGTGCCTTTCATTAAACTTCGAGTTGTTTATATGTGTCGTGGTGCCATGAACCCATATTTATGGTGTCACATTGAATGAAATTGACCGGTGTTATTTCTTAATGTTAATTAGGTAATGGTTTGAATTATTTAAAGCATGTTTGAGGTTTCTTGATTTGATTTAGGGACACCCCGTGGATGCATTTTCCCTTGGAAGGCCAATGTTTAGCCATTTGGCCTAGGATGCCTATGCGCATGCCTTTGTTTCCTTTTTCAGGGATGTTAAAAAATGAAATTGGTAAATAAAATGTTTTACCACATTATATAACGAATTTTTTTATCCTTGTGATAAATTAATTCACATTCTAGGTTTTTGATCTGAATTTACCATGTGAGTTTTAAATTATTAATCATGGTAATGGTTAGAATAATTGAAAGGATTGTGAAATGATTGATACCCACATGAGTTATTGTTTTTGTTAACCATGTAATATTGTAAATTTCATGTGTTTTTTATGTTTAAATTATTATATACCGGTCTTGTCCATGATTGACTGATGAAATACCTGCAAGGGACGATTTTCTATGCTTGTGGGTAGGGTTTGATGTGCTGGCGGGTGAGGATTTTCTATGCCTACATGAAGGGTTTTTCTATGCCTATGGGTGAGGTTATTCTATACCTGAGGGTGAGGTTAAAACTAAATGACTTATTACATGAATTATGGAATGTTGGATAAGCCAAAACACAAGTTTGGTGTTGTTCTATACTTATATCAATTTAGATGATCTCTGAGACATCTTATATGATTAATTTATATGGGGGATTGACAGGCTAAGTTTAGATTTATATTTATTTATAATTCAATGAAATTTAATTGTATAATGATCATGAACATATATAAATGGAAATTAGTACTTGTAGGATTGTTTAATTTTAAGTATTTCCTAGTTTACTGCATTCATTTTTGTACACTACCTATTGCATATACTCAAAGATAGATAGGCACAGATATTTGGTGGTTGCCTACTAGGATTTATTTCTCACACAAAATTTGGGTTATGTTTTTGGGCCCAAATAGATTATATGATTACATATGTTGATAAGGGAAATCTCCCTTCTACAGGTACTTGATATGCTGTTTAGGAGCAGGAGAGAATGAGACTACGCTGATGCTTGCGATGCTTCTGAGTTTTCTTTTATATTTATATACGTTGGTATTGTATCTTTTAATTGATATCAGTGTATCCTTCTTTGTATTTTGTGTTATAACAAAATATTCTAAATCATATTTTCTATGAAATCATGTTTGGTTACCTTTAATACAAGTCTTCCACTGTTTACTTCAGTTTAATGTTGTTTACTACTTCCACTATTATATTATTATATATTCCTCTATGTTACACTCTTTTAGAGACGGAATATTTTCCGCAATATCACACCTTAGAACATAGCTACTATTTGGAAGCCTATAGCATTTGGAGAAATTCTCTTGAGTTCATATGACTAACTAGGTACGGGGCACTAGTTGAGTGGCATCCGGATCCGGGATGTTACAAAGTGATATCAGGGAAAGTTTTTTTCCTGATTTTCCTTACTATTTAGAAACATTAGACAGGGATAGGAAATAAATCGATTTTGTTAATAAACTGTTCTCAGGAGTATCTACCCGCATATAGGGAAAATCCAAATTACCACAAAATCACTTTTGATTTTCAAATTTTATGTTGTTATAGTTGATTCGATTTCACCATTGGGTGAAGCAATTATTTTGTGCTGTTATTATTTATTTAATTATGGTTCTATTTTTTTAATACTCGATGAGATAAGGGTATTCCATCCCATGAATCATATAGACATTTTTTAGAAATCACAGTCCGTGCATTCTTGCCATGCCATTTCGAGAGCATTAGTGATTTCATGCTGTTGTGATAGATGTTGTGCTAGATATGCATGATGTTATGTTAGGTATTATGATAGATATACCTACTTTTTTGATATGTTTATTGGTACATGTTATGGTTCAAATTGGATGGATTCCAAGCTATTATCCCTAAAGAGTATGGTCCCTCTTGGATCAGAATTTGGTGGATCATGTTTCCGCCTTTTGTATAGAATTATATTGTGATATGTTATGATTATGTTACAAACATTGATTCGTAGGGAGTATGGGATTTCATGTATTGAAATTTGGCATACCACATGCTGGTTTTTCAACTGAACATGGATTTTCTGGGTAATCTGTAGTTTCTTTCCTGAAAAACCCAGTTTAAACGACGTGTAGTTTACCATAATATGATGTGTGTTCTTCCTATTCAGGGAATGAAGATTTATTTTCTTGGGTATATTCTGTGTAATTATAGTACATGCCATGTGGTATGTGACTGTGTGTCCAACCATGTGAGATGGAACATGGGATAGTGGATTTCGCACTTACACGACCATGTACTTTTGGTGCATGTCGTGTGGGCTTACTCGGGCAGAAACTATTTGAATCTGGCCATGTGGGAGTGTATTTCCATGAGGGAGAAGTTCAATACACACCATGTGTCAGGATGACATGCTGTGTACTTGGGACATTTACATTCCTAGGGTTAAAGAAGTACATGCCTATGTAAGAACTTGAGGGTACATGCCGTGTACTTCTTTTCCGGTACCCTTTAAGAGACTTTTCCTCTTTTATCCCCCTTTGTCGGTTTTGTTCCTGAGATTAGTCCTTTCTGAGTATTTTTCTATATAGATTGCAATGGTGATACTTGTGGATCATTCTAAAGACTCATAATGGGTGTTTTGGGGATCCTTTCTAAATGGATATGTTATTCCTCCAGTTACCATTTTCAGTTGTCACCTGAGAGTGAACTTGGCGTGAATGATTGGTTGGGTGTTTGTACCAACCTATTTAAGACTGGTGATCTGAGATGAGTTGTGAGATTTCTCTTATGACCTATTCTTTATGGACCTCTCCCTAGCAAGATGTGTCCTTTTATCCTATGATGTCTTGATATGAGTTTATATTGAGTATTCCGTGTAGGATTCCTCTGATTATGTTTCGACCTTGAGAATCCTATATAGTATGTCTTTATATTCTATATGGTTACCAATTATCTTCTATGGTATGCCTTGATTACATGCTATTCTTGGGATTCCCTTATAGGATCTATCTTTTGTGTACCATTTTCAAGGATCCCTTTTATAAGATGCCTCTGTTGTTTATCTTTTGAGGATTATGTGTAGGATTCCTCCATTTCCTTTTTAGTAAATGACCCCTTGCAGGATTCCCTCTCTCATGTTACCTAGATGATCCCAAGTACTATTCTTCTCAGTTTCATGATGCCTATGCTTTTTAAGGGGCTATATTGTTGTAGAACATTCCAATGTTGGTACTGCCCAAGTGTCATTGTCCCTAGTAGGATGTTTGAATCATTAAAGAGGAAATACTTACATATATGGTTGATCATTGTACCTTAATCCCTGATATGGGAATGATCATTGGGTAATGCTTGGTTTAGTAGGATAGAAATTCTTTGAGCATGGTCAGATGATTAGGATTTCGTGTCAACCTCTCTTTCCAGAAGTGATGGGTGACTTGGTACGTCGTCATCTGTGTAATGGTTGTGTTGATGATGTGCTTTCATGTATGTTATTATGTGAGCCATATGGTATAAGAATGAATAGGGTAATAAACCTATGAATAGTACCCAAAATGTTTTGTTTGTTCTTATAAACCTGGGGTAGTAATATTGACATACGTGGTACTCGTCGAGTGTTAAATGTTAAAACAACGAGACATCGAGTTCAGTTAAATCATTGAGATTTGATCTATTATTTATATTCTCAATTATCTCTAGAGTAGAGTGACCTGAAGTTTTTGTAACCAAGTTCATCTCACTACTCGAGAAGAATTTCTATGACAACGGTTTAGAGACCCCAAACTTGACATACATGGAAATTACATTACTTTTGAGGAATACCTAATACATAACAAAAACAGACACCAAAGGACCGTAATAGTTTAGTGTCTTTGGAAACTCAGAATATAATCTTCTAATCTTGGTGAAAGATCTTCAACATCTCCCATAAAGATCTTCCCTTTTTTTCCTTACATAAAACCTTTCTTTATATCCTGGGGAAAAGAAAACATATAAAGGGTGAGCTCAAATGCTCAGAAAAGGTAAGAATGGGGAAAATAAAACAAACCATATACATTTGAACTCCAAAACATGAACATAAAGTTTACACATCAAAATCTTGAGTTGTGAAATAAATATTGGCAGTACATAAGGCATTGTTCATAAAGGAACATCAATAATGATAAAATAGCATTGGAATAACACATTTAATTGTGTAAAACTATTAAGAACATGATATGATTCTCATAGTAGCCAAGGCATTGCTGCAAAGACCATCTTAGAGGACAAAGTGCCTTTCTGAATCGAGTTCACTCCTCATTCCAGTCCTGTATCACTAAACCGGATTAACGTACCATTCCATCCATGTCTATCTCATGAGATATAAATCTTTACCCAATGCATTGGAGGGAGATATAAGTCCCACCCATTTCATAATGAAATCATTCTTACATGTACCACAAAATAAACATAAATCATTAATCACAACCCAAAGAATAAAATGGGTTTCATAAACATCATCCCATCATAACATAATCCATATAAAAATTGGATATCATTTCACCATAATACGAATCAAACCATGTAGATAATATAGAAATTATACATGAAACATAATCATAATAAATAATGTCCTCATAGATGGAAAATAGTTTTGATAAAACTCTTGAAATAAATTCTTGAGGAAAATATCCTTTCTTCTTTAAAATCATTTTCTTATCACAAAATTCCATTCAATTTTAAAAGAAAAGGATTTTGTTTAATATAATCAAGAAATCTTGTAGAGGAATAATCATAAAAATTAGGATTTATGAAACCGTAAATATTGGTTCATGCCGTATAAGTTAAAAAATATTCTTCTCATACTTTTTCCGAAATAGCCACAAAGTACCGCGTATGGTAAACAAAATAATGATTCCTTACATACCATGTAGTAAAATTCAATAATGGGTAAAAAGGACTTTAAACATACAGAAATCATTTTTTAGAAAACAGGGAAATGGATGATAAATATAAACCCAGTAAATATTTACAAATAAAAAATAACGGATAAAAACGAGATTTTGAAAAGCTATCCCTTACCTTAGGTCTGATATGCTTTGTACATATCAAAACCTCCTCATCTTCGACGCACCTCCTTTAAGCTTCCTCTTATAGAACTATACTTGGTCTTTTGAGAAGACAAGAACCTCTAGAATGTTTCTAGGGAAGTGGAGAAGAGAAATGGCTAGGGGTTGGCCGAGCTTGAAGGTTCAATGTGTTGTGAAGAGGAGAGGGAGGAGGTGCCCTTTTATAAGGGAAGAGAGGGTCACCTTTGGAAAGTGTGAAAATATTATTTTATTATAAACTTATCTTCAGTTTCAAAAGGTATAAAAATCATTAAAGACGATGATAAGATGACTCATGGTCAAAATAAAGTCATCCAATCAGAATTGGACATGTTTTGGACAATATTTTAATCATTATAATCTTATTTATTTAAATAATTTATTAATGAGGTAAATACTACATCATTATTGTGTCATAAATAATTTAATTTATTTGATGTCTAAAAATTATAAAAATAATACCACCATATAGAAAATATTTTTAGATTTCCAATTAATATTTATAGTCGAAAATATAATTTATATAACCCCTTAAAAATATTAATTTCTAAATGATTTTGGTTTATTGTAAACTTTGTCTTTACATTAAATTAATTAACCCAAATTGTCATTATCCCTACCAAGTGGCTCAATGGAGTCCCAAAATCTACCCTAGGATGCCCATGGTCGGCCACTACTCATCCATTAAGGTTAGGACATGTGTTAAAGTAATTTTTAATTATCATAATATTCTTTTAACCTTTTATTATCCTATTTACCTTTAACTGCAGTAAATAAAAGTCATAGGTTACTATTGACCAAAAATTATTTTCATCTTATTGAACCAAATTTTACTTCATCATAAAAACCACGTATGTGGTATTTTTGAAATTCAATTCACAGAAGTTGTAAAATTTCATTTAAATGAAAGAGTTACTTTTTTAACTACCACTAAGTGGTTTCAATATTCAACAAAAATTGATGTTTTTCAGAAAAATACCAAAACTTCATCCGAAGCTATATTTTATTTTCAAAATTCAAAAAAGATGTCTATTTTTTCAAATACAAAACACTGAAGTGGCATAAATTTAAAAATGAATTCCCGTTATCGAAACAAATAGCGTGTTTTTAAGAAATAATAACTATCAAATGATCGACACTTCTTTATGTCCAATTTCAAAATGAAATTAATTCCAATGAACAGAATTGGATTAAATGATAAAAATATATTATAATTACACATTAAAACAAATTAAAAATATAATCTAACCATATAAATTATTGCAGTGAAAAAAGTTGTTTTTAATTAAAATATTGCATGTTTTTACTATTCATTAAAATATGAAAGTTATCAGAATAATATGAAAATTTTATCCAAATTAAATTTATATATCATGATTCTGAGGTAGAGTTTCATTTTTTCAAATTAAACTTATAAACATTTCAAAACTAGATTTAAAGTAGGTGCGCCATCAAATGGCGGAAAAACTGCATTTTTTGAAAAATACTTATTTTACACGAAATATTTATTTTGTTCACATACCATGTTCTAGAAAATTTGTTAGATGAATAATAATGTAATAAAATTCAAAATTAAGTTTATACTATTCATAATTGCTAGTCCATAATAATATTATAACAATATATCTTTGTTCAGTGAAACCCGGTATTACGTACTACACACGCTATCGAGAAAGGTTGTGATTGCGTGTAATGCAAGACATGTTAGGGATGCATGTAGTGAAAGATACTTTTCGTGTATCGTACCACACAAGAAATCAATGAAATTAAAATGAATAATTCTCATAAAATCTCAGGTTGTTACAACATGTGTTTTGACACGACAGTCAATTTAATTTTGGCTTTCATGCCAAGTGATATGACGTGGTGATCGTTGATAGTGGAATGACACTTGTGTATTTAATTTGGTTCCGAACTTGCATGTTTGAGAGGTTTGATCCTTCTTCTTGATGTTTAAGACACTCCTAGGTGGGGATCATCATGTTAGTTATATTTAAATGTGTTCTTCATGGTAGAATGATCACAATCAAAGACCATTTGGAGATGGTCATTTCTACTTGAATGCATTTGAGACTTGCGAGTCCTGATTCATGTTGTTGCATTTTGGCTATGTGTGAATTCCTTGTGAGAAACCGATGATCATGGGTGGACCTCAGTGATTAAGCATGAGATTTTATGGAAATTCCTTGGGACAAAGGCATTACGGTTAGTTAAATGACGATGCATCATCCAGTGAAATCAAGTTTCTTTCAGTAGGTCAACCAATAGTGGTTCGACTATCATTTTCTTACAATCCTTGAAATTCTATTAGTGTTCTCCTTCTCAAAAAATGAACATGTAACCTATCTTGATATCATCCAGGATTTACTAAGAGAGAATCAGTTATACATCACACAACAATTAAAGGTCGTTGGGATAGTTTGTGATCTCCTTCTATGTTGTGTACTGGATGTGTGGTTTTGGAGAGGCTTGGTTAATAGTGAGTGATACTTGGGTTTCTATTTAGGAGAACATTGTACACAATGTGGATGCATACCGCTTTCAATTTCATGACCACTAGGTGGATGCCAATATGGGTTCAATCTATGTTCTTATGTGGAATTTCAGTATTGTACAAATGTATCACTTGTAACAGGGATTATAGACCACCTTGGTGAGTTACTCCGACACCTATTTAGTGAATCTGAGGTTATATCAGACTTATAGTCAGGATCATATGTGATTCATTGAAATGGGGTAATGATTCTGGTGATATGGATATGAACTTATGCTTTTTCTCGTGCTGTGGCATGATCTTCCTAAATGATCAAGCGATGGTTTGAAAATAGTGCATTACTGAGTGACATGTATGGGATTTGGTGACTGGGATCATTGTGAGAACGTGGTGACTTGATAGAATGTGATGTGTTTCTATTACAATACACCAACCTCCAAAGCCGGGAATTTCTAATATAATTCATCGAGTGATGATTTGATTCATTATCCTTCTTGTTCCTTCTGTATGGATCGAGTAAGCCAGTCTAGACCATCCACTAGTGTAAGGTGGGTTTGGTGTAAATTTATGCAATGTATCTCGATGGAAGATTTTGTGACTGGTTTTGATAAGGTCGATCAGTGTTCGACCATTGCTTAATATGAGGCCACTATTATGACCTCGGTTGTGTTTAGGTTCGCACAGTTAAAGGAAAATAATGCTGGTAACATTGCTAGAATGATCAGGGGTATAATTTTAGGTGTTTTCCAATGTTGGAGGCATCATGGTAATGATACTGTTTGATTTGTTCTTGACAGGATCACAAAGGTTTTTCTATTCTTGCCGATCAAGGAAACCTTCACTGTTGATGAGTTTGAGAGGTTGTACATTCATGAGATTATATGAAAGCATGGGGTCCTGCATTTTATCATTTCAGATAGGGATTCATGGTTTAATTCTCATTTCTTGCAAGGGTTACAAAGGGCATTGGGTACATAGGTGCTTATGAGAACAATTTACCACCACCAGAAAGATAGCCAGTTAGAGTTCACAATTCATGTATTGGAGGATATGCTTCAGGCATGCGTCCCATATTTTAGGGGTTCTTTGAGGAATCACATACCCCTGGTTGAGTTCTCATATAATAATAACTTTTAGGCTACTTTTTAGATAGAACAATATGATTTTTTATACGGTAGACCATTCTGATCACCCATATGTTGGATGAATGTAGGAGAGACAGCTATGCTGAGACGTCATCCTACCCAAGAGAGCACTAAATAGGATCAGTTGATTCAGAATCAGATGAATGATACACAGTCTCATTATAAATATTTTTTTGATCGCCCTAGAAGACCTCTAGAGTTAGTGTTTGGGGATTGAGTTTTCCTACATGTTTCTTGAGGATGTTACACAACAGGATTACTAGAAAGGGAAGCTTTCACCAAGATACGTTGGGCCATTCATGATTTTAGAAAGAGTTGGTCTAATTTCCCATTGGTTATAGTTACCACAGAGGCACAAGGCTATGCATGATGTCTTCCATTCTTCTTAGTTATGATGTTACCTTTTAGACCCATCTCCCGTGTTTTAACCTGAGGAGGTTGAGTTCAATGTAGATGCGTCCTTTGAAGAGTATCCTTTTTGTATTGTGAATCATATCTTGAACGTTCTCCATGACATGTCTGTTATTTAAGTGTGGGTTCTATGGAAGTATGATCGAGTATGGGATGAGACATGGGAGAGGGATATTGATGTATGATCGCAGTGGTTGGAGTTTTTCTCAGTTATTTTCTTCACCACCATTAGAAGGGGAAATTGGGGGATGAATTGATTTAAGGGAGGAAGTTTGTAAGAACTCGATTCATCCTTTGAGTTATGAATATTTATTTTTTAGTAGTACATAAGTAAATTAAGTAAAAATAGTCTAACAGTACATGTATATTCAAGAACACACCATGTAATATGGGTACAGACCATGTATATCCCATTACATGACATGTAATGGTCTGGACAAGGCCTGCATGGAAAATTTACGAACATGATGTGTAGTTTATAGTAAACACCGTGTATTTATTTTGGATAAATTGGGATGTAGCGTCTTTTTTGTGAAAAATTATAGAGGGGTCATCTGGGTTTGATGAGCAGTGCATTAGAGGAATAATTTCCTCTGAAATATCTATCCAAACTTCTATTTGATCGCTGTAAAAGGTGTTTGAACCCAATTGGTAGGATCTCGATTCCTCATAATCTATTATTCTTGATTTTTGATCTTGAAAAAGTTATCACACCTTGATAATTTTACCTCATTTTTTATATCTACTTCGTTCTATCTTGAATTAGAGGTCGATGCTAGATGGTGAGACTCATACAAGTACGAGGTAAGTGGTCTTGTGCCTTTTTATCAATGTTGAGTTGTTTATATGTGTTATAGTGCTACACACCAATGTTTAGGGTGTTTCATTGAATTTAATTGACCATTGTTAATGCCTAATATTGATTAATTAATGGTTTGAATGATTTAAAGCATGTTTGAGGTTTCTTGATTTGATTTAGGGCCACCCCGTTGGTGCTTTTTATTTTAGAAGACCAATGTTTATCCATTTGGCTTAGGATGCCTATGGGAATTCCTTTGTTTCCCATTTTTGGGTTGTTAAAAAAATGAAATTGGGAAATCAAATATTTTCCGATGTGAGTTAAATAATTGTTTAAGAATTGTGAAAGTTTAATTCACTTGTTAGGGTTGTGATGTGAATTCCCATGTGAGTTTGAAATTTTTAAGCCTAGAAATAGTTAGATTACTTGAAAGGCTTGTGACATGATTGATTCCCACTAGATTTATTTTTTTATAACCATTTAATAGTGTGAATTTAATGGGGTGTTTTTATATTGAAATAATTATATATCGGGCTTGGCCCTGATTGACTGATGAAATGCCTGCAGGCGAGGATTTTCTATGCCTGTTGGTGGGGTTAGCTGTACCTGTGGGCCAGGATTTTCTATGCCAGGGGGTGGGGTTTTTATACGCATGTAGGTGAGGTTTTTCTATGATTGAGGGTGAGGTTTATTATGATTTACTATTGAAATGACTCATGACATGTATGTCAAGCCAAAGAAGAAGCTTGGAGTCAGTCTGTACTTATATCTATTTAGATGATCTTTTGAGACATATGTTGTGCTTACATTATACGGGTGATTGACGGACTGAGGCTGAATCTCAAGATCTTTATAATTCAATGAAATTTCATTGTATAATAAACATTAAATTTTATAAATGTAAATTAGTAATTGTAGGATTGTTTATCTTTGAGTACATCCTAGTTTAGTGCTTTCATTTTTGTACACTACCTGTTGAATATACTCATAGACATATAGGTGGAGATCTTTTGTGGGTTCCTACTGGGATTTATTTATCACACCCTTTTTGGGTCATTTTTTCGACCCCAATAGATTATATGATTATAAGTGTTGATAAGGTCAATATCTCTTATACAAGTACTTGATATGCTGTTTAGGAGCAGAAGAGCACAGGACCAAGCTGAGGATTGCAATGCCTCTATGTTTTCTTTTTAATTTATGTACATTGGTATTGTATATTGTACTTGATTATAGTGTATCATGATTTGGATATTTTCTTAGAACATAACATGTTGCATCATCTTTTCTTTGAAATTATGTTTGATTACTTATAATTTTAGTCTTCTGCTGCTTACTTGAGTTTTATGATATTTACTACTTCCACTATTGTATTATTATTTATTCAACTATTTTACACTCTTCCAATGATGGAAGATTTTCCCCACTATCACACCCCATGCTATCACTACTAGTCGGCAGCCTCTAGAGTTTGAGGGAATGCGCTTGAGGACATGTGCCCAACTGGGTATGGGGCACTAGTTGAGTGGAATCCTGATCCAAAACGTTTCAATGAGGATGACCTCCTTGGGCTTAATGGGCTGCGATAGAGTGAGAATTTTGTTATCCATGGATTCCAATAAATAATAGGGGGCTTGTTCTTTCTATAAGGAGTATGCCTTGTTCATCCGTTTCTCAAACACCGAGAAACCCTAATTTCTCTGTGCTTCTGTCCAAGGATGATTCTGTGGTTGACACTACTCGATAGGAGGTGTTCGGTTGTTTGGGACCTACCTGGGTGCTTGGAATGGTGTTGTAGTGTGCTTGAGTGTGACTACTAGAAATTCTGCTTTTCATGTCCATTTTCCCTATTCTACAGGAATGAGTCAAGTTTTGGATAGAGTTCATTGAATGTTTTTTTGAGACATTGTTCCATTTAATTGAACTCACAAGATCCTCATGGATATTTCATTGGAATCAGAGGTGTATGCAACTCATCCCTGATATTTTCAGCGTTGAGTTCCCACAATTTCTCTTAAAAGTGAGGGATGCTGAGTGAGTAGGTTAATGTAATGTCCTGGTTCTGGAAGCCACCCAAAGGTTCCCCGTACCCAATTGGTCACAAGTACTCAAGAGCATTCCCCTAATGCCAGAGGATACTGACTACCATCGAGGGCCTTAGGCGTGATAGTGGGGAAACAATACCCTCCTTGGCAGAGTAACACAACAGAAGATAAATTGATAATAAAAGCATAAGTAGTAATAATATAAAACAATGAGAAACAGTGGAAGACTGAAGAAAAAAATAGCTGAATCACATATATTAAATTAATTCATGATACGCGTGTCTAGGAAAGTAGTCAAACATGTCATAATGCTGAAAATACATTACTAAACCAAAGTACAAGAAAAATAGTAAATAAATCCACATCATCGGAAGACAAATATTGGTCCCATGCTCTCCATCACCAAGTAGTCATGTACCAGAAGTAGAAGGGAACTTCCCCTTATCTATACCTACTACAATATAATCTGTTTGGTCCCAAAATCAAGGCGTAAATAGGGTGTGAGGCTAAATCCCCTTAGGCAAACACCACAAGATCTGTGCCTAACAGTCTGTGAATATATATGGCAGGAAATAAGAAAAAGAAGAAGTAAACAAGGAAGTACTTAACAGTAAACATTCCTATAGTTTGAAATCATTCAAACACCACATGGAAGGTAAGTAGATAAACACAAATAGGTAACCCTCTAGGATGTACCCACAACCTATCCCCTCTGATCCTACCTAGAAAACATAAGCAACACTCTAGGAAGTTCACACAGTATAACCCCTCTGCTCTATCTTTTGTAAAGGCTCTATGAGGAAACACTCAACATCAATTCCCCTTATAACCAAGTATAAATATTGACTCTCTGAGGAATCCCTCATCGTAAATTCCCCCTATAGTCATTTAACAGAAACTACAGGCACTCTGAGGAAGCACTCAATGTCAATTCCCTTTGTGGCCTCATAATGTAACTATAGACCCTCTGAGGGAGCACTCAGCGTCAATAACCCCAATGGTCTCATAGCGTGATTAAAATAATGGACACTCTGGAGAAGCCCTTACATCTATTCTCCCTATGGCCTATTACACCAGGTTATCATAGCCTTGTGTAAGTCAAACTAGCATAACAAAGCGTATCTGCCAAAATATACCTCAAAAACTACTTGGCTCACAGTCTACAATATAATAGCATGGAAGATAAAAAAATCACTCCATCCTACAATACTAAGCATGGAAATAAAACATCAACCTAAAAGAAAAACTATACCAAATTGTCATAAACAAAATATGTATGGGTAAACACATCCAAATCATATAAATTAACCCTATTTTCATTCAATTATCCTCTATTCAATCATACAAGCATAGCAGGAAAATAATAGGGCTAAATCAGTAAACACGCAATACCTTGTTCATGGGTATTGGGAACTTTTTTACATATATCTCAAATACATTATACAGAAAGGAACAAACCACCTACCTCGGTGTTGTACCATCGATATAAGTGAACCTCAATCCTTGAATTTCCGATGAACACCTTAGATCTATAAAAATGCTAAAAAATCTCAACCGAAGATAAATTTAGAAAGAGGATGAATCAGGAAACGAAGCTATATGAGAAGGAAGCGCTTACTGAGGAGATCCCAACACAATGGGCGATGGTTTATTCGGATAACAGTTTCTTGATCGGAAGCACATAGAAGGATTACAGCCACACCCTCACTCTCGGACGAACCAGTTGTAGAAGGAGGGATTTCTTCCAATTAGAGGCGACCCCGATGCGTTTAATGAGAAAAAATAAATTACACGGTGTGTACTTTATAAGTACATGATATGTACTTTCCTGCTCCAGCCCCCGCATTAGGTAGTATCCAGGTCACCACACACGGCCGTGTGCATGGCCATTACACGGCTAGCACCCGGCTACCCACGGTGACTGAGTACAAGGCATGTACTTAATAAATTTCTAGATAAACCAGTTTTTCTCAAAAAAACTAGAAAAAGGAAAACATACATAAAAAAGAAGATCTGAGTTCTTAAAAACTTCCCCCCTTAAGGAAATTCTTCCCAAAATTTCCTTAGAAAGGAGGAGTAGAAAAAAAATCCTCAAACATCTCCGGCCACTATAATCATACATCGGTCTCCCTCTCCGATGTTTCGTCCTATAGTCTCCCATGCTTCTATATCAATTGTACCATAGGAACAGACTGGCCACAGAGAACCTTCGTACTGCAATCAACATTCCAGATATGATGCTCCTCAAATGAGGCATCCACCTCTAACTCAACCTACTCAGGTTGAAGAGCATGAGATGGTTCTAAGAAGCAACTTCATTGCTGAGAAACGTGGAAAAAGTCATGCATATCCTGGTACCTCTGAGGTATCTACAACCGATAGGAATCCGACTCAACTCTCTCCAAAACCACCAACAACCCGATGTACCTCGGAGAATGCTTACCCTGTCTCCTAATCCTCTTGTGCACCAACATTGTTGTGGCATGCAGGAACAACTGATCCCCGAACTCAAACTCCAGAGGTCATCTCTACTAATCATGATAAAACTTCTAACGAGACTGCGCAGTATCCACCCTCTTCTGAATCATCTCTATCTTCTCTATGGTCTCCTAGAAAAGATGAGGTCCCATCATAGCTACCTCTCCATTATCCAGCCAACATAAGGGTGATCGGCATAGCCTACCATACAATGACTCATAAGGTGCCATCTGAATAGTTGCTTGAAAACAATTGTTGTAGGAAAACTCCACAAGAGGTATGTACTTCTCCCAAAAACCTCCAAAATCTAGGATGCATGCATGAAGCATAACCTCAAGAACCCGAATCATATGCTCATACTGGCCATCAATACGGAGATTTTAAGTTGTACTCAAAAGTACCTGTCTACCCAAATCCTTCTAAAGCCCCTTCCAGACCCAAGAAGTAAAACATGAATCCCTTTCTAAAACAATGGAGTGTGGAACTCCATGTAAATGTACAATCTATCGAATGTACAACATTCTCGGCTCATCAATACTAAAGGTATCCTTGATCAGAAAGAAGTGAGAAACCTTTTGGAGTCTGTCAATGGCAACCCACACTACATCATTCCCTCGAGGTGACCTCGTCAGACTTTTCATGAAATCCATCGCGACATCATTCCACTTCCACTAAAGAATGTGTAGCTGCTGCAAAATCTATACTGGTTTCTGATGCTCCACCTTCACCTACTAACAGGTGGAACACCTCATAACGAAACTAGTATCATATCTCTTCATACCTAGCCACCAATACTGACAGTGTAAATCATGATACATCTTAGTGACACTATGATGAGCTTCCCAAACCGAGTAATGAAGGTCCGGCATCAGATCCCCACGTATGTCTGCTGACACCCATACAAACCCATGAAAATTCAAGATCTCATCCTCACCTATGGTCCATCAAGGAATATGGTCCTCTCCTGACTTGATTTCCTGTAGCACTATGCCTTCAGAATCTGATAGCTGCCTCATTGGAACTCGATCAAAAAAAGTATATGTAACAACTATAGAATAATGATACATCTACCCCTGTTTTTCATGCACCTCCAAATGCATCTCAGAGAACAGAGCCATAAGACGACACTCAGTGCTGGCCTCCTAAATTGCTTGTATCTGACTCCTCCAACTTAGTGAATTAACCACTGCATTTCCTTTACCTGGCATATTGGCAAGCTCAAATTCAAAATACTGAAGGTACTCAACCCACCTTCACTGTCCCAAATTCATGTCACACTGAGTGAAGATATACTTGAGACTTTTGTGGTCGGTGAAAACCACAAGATTCTCTCCAACAGATAATTTCTTCAACAATGTATGACATGAACAACTGCAGCCAACTCCAGATTGTGCGTCGAGTAGTTCCATTCATTTGGACTCAACTGCCGAGACCTGTATGCAATGAATATTTCATCCTGCATAAGCACTGCTCCATGTCTGATACCTAAAGCATCACATTAGACAATATACCTCTTCCCCAGCTCTGAAAAAACTAGTATCGGTGCTGAAGTCAACCTCCCTTTCAGTTCCTGAAAGGCTGTCTCAGAAAAATCTAACTAGAAGAACTTTGCACCCTTCTTAGTCAGGCTCATCACTGGTGCTGCTAGGTGTGAAAAGTATTGTATGAAACTTCTGTAGTATCCAGCCAGCCCTAGAAAACTCCATACCTAAAAGAATTTCTTCAGCTGCTCCCAAGAAACTACTGCTCTCACTTTATCAGGGTCAAATGATACTCCTGTCTCTGAGATAACATGTCCCACGAAGTGAATTTGGTCAATCCAAAAGTGGCATTTTGAGAGATTAACATATAACTGATGCTCTCTCAGTTTACTGAAAAATGATATCAAGATGGGTAGCATGGTCTCATAGAGTGTGAGAGTACACCAATATATCCTACATGAAAACCACCATGAGAAAATCCACGCATGGATGGAACACTCGGTTCATCAGTTCCATGAAAACTACAGGTGCGTTAGTGAGACCAAAAGGCATAACAACATACTCGTATAGACCATACCTGTTTTGGAAATCTGTAAGAGGTATATCAGATGGTCTAACGTGTAACTGATGATAACCAGACCTCAATTCAATATTCGAGAACACATGGGCTCCTCGAATCTGATCAAAGAGTTCATCAATCTTCGGAATGGGATATCATTTCTTGACCGTCAACTAGTTAAACTTCTGATAATACACAGAAAGTCGGATGGTACAATCTGACTTCTTCACAAACAGGACAGGAGAACCCCAAGGAGAAGTACTAGGTCAGATGAAACTCTTTGCCTGCTACTCCTCCAATAGCCTTTTGAGCTACTGTAACTCTAGTGTAGCTATCCTATAGAGAGGAATGGACACTAGTTCCACTCATGGAACAAGATCAATAGAAAATTATACCTCTCGCTCTGGAGGAAAACCTAAAATTTCCTTTGGAAAGACATCCCTAAAACGATCCACCACTGGAGGAAAGTCCATCTCTGAAGTCCCCTGGTCATCTAGATAAAGACTAGAAATCTGGGCTGTAACTCCTCCCAACCAATGATGATTGGACCCTGCTCTGCTCGCCTGGACATCCCATTCATCCTTATGAAGAAACGATCTACCCTTTGGTGATGTGAAACTCACCCTAAAACGATAGAAATTGACAACTGCCAAGAAGGGAACTAACCAGTCCATTCTAAGAATGACTTCATAGCCTGTCATCTCTTGGGCATAAGGGTCCCATAAGAAGTGACACCCACCAACCTCTAGAGGGAATTCCCTATACTATCACACACTAGAAGTTATATAATACAACATAGTGTCTAGCATCAAGATAGCAGTAGAACAAAAGATATAGTGCCCAAGGATCTCCACAACAGCAACAGATATAATGATATGGGAAGCCCTTATATCGAAAAGGGCAGAAGCTAAAACTGAGGCAACTAAGACTGCACCAAGAACTGTAGAGGGTCTGGGATCCTGCTCCTGTTAGGTCTGATCCACTAAAAAAGTCTGGCCTGTACCACAACCCTGTGACCCTGCCTAACAACTCTGAGCTGATCCACCCTATTTTCACTGAAATCCTGATGATCGGCTACCATGGCCACGACCTCTACCTCGGTCTAAATGACCGAAAGAACTCCAGTTCCCATAATGATGAGAAACCGGTGGTGTTGCTCCTGAACATGGAGTCATAGAAGAACCCTTGTAACTAGTTGCTGGTAAGAATATCTGACATAAATTTTGAAGATGACCAATATTTCCACAAGATCGACACTCTACTGGGTCTCTCGAGAAATGTGTCCTTGTATGCCCACTCTTCCCGCACTGGTAGCACAATACCTAGATACCAGAGAATTGTCTCGCCTCCTTAGATCAATATGAAAAGACCCCCTTTGGCACTTCCTACTGTCAGTAGGTGGGATACTAACTCAAGATGTCGAGCCTCCATAGCTCAAAACTCTAGAATCCCTCAGATTTTGCTCTATGATCAGTGCCTACTTGAAGATAGAGTTGATGGAAGTAAACCAGAAGATGCTCACCTGATATAGTATTTTTACCTCAGACCATCCTCAAACATCTTTTCCAGGAATAACTCATCACCTCCTAGAATAGGTGTGAAATGCTGCAGCTCAGTGAAACAAGAAGAGTACTCCATGACTAAGAGGAATCTCGATGCATATACATAGCGAGCTTGACCCTCCTCTTCGGAGGCATCTCCAGATGCTCAAAAAATGTCAGCATGGATTCTAGCCACAACTCTGTAGCCTGAGGTCCTCCTTCCCCTATGAAGGTGGGAGGACACTGCTGTTGAAAGACCAAAGTCAAATCTTTCATCGACGGGGTAGGAGACAGTACTCCCTGGAAGGTCTTCACAATCCACGTAAAGCCCTCTCGGAACTGTGCGTCAGCACCTATGTCTAGATTAACGGCTGGTGCCAAGAATGGCTTAATAGGAGGATCTGCTGTAAGCCCTTGATTAGTCATGTCTGATGTCTGATCGTTGCCCTATAACTGGCGTACAACCAGAGGACGTCTCAGTGGCATGACTCTGCAATGTCAATCTCACAACTTAGATCAAGATTTTCAAGGACTAAAAACTAGAAGAGTAAGGAGGGAAGAAAAGAAATAAAGAATTCAAGTTTTTCAAAACAATAATACATGACGTGTATAATACCTACATTGAATGTTCCCTTAAGCCTTTCACATGGGTGTGTACCTCTTCCAAAACTGGCCGCGTGACACCCCATACATGGCATGTTGTCCTTACACATGATTTGTACTTGAACCCTCTTCCCCTTTCCGAGTTCCCTCAAGTGGCTAAGCCACATGGTTACCTTAGAACAATACTAGATGGTGTGTTAGTTCCAGACATGACCTCTACTAGATGAGATTCACTAACCCGTTTTTTTAGTTACACGACTGGATAAATGGATCACACTATAAGGTGTGTTCCAAATAGACATGGTGTGCACTAAAGGATTTCCACCGACCCGTGATGTTAGTTACACAGCCAGATTCCAGGGATTACACTACACGGAATGTTTAATTCTAACATGGTGTGCATTAGAGAATACCCAACTGATCCGTGTTGTTAGTGACATGACCGGTTACACGGGTCTACAACACAGCCTATACATCCGGTACACAACATGTCTTACAAAGGATTCCAAACCCCATGTCCCTTCCCACACAGTCTAAGACAAGGTTAGAGACTATATGGAATTTACATATGGTACACGAAATGTACATAAGAAATATAGTTTCTCCCCGAATAGAAGAACACATGACATGTATTCAACATTAAAGAACGTGTATTATAGGTTTTTCCAGACAGTAAGCCTCAAAAAACTACTCTGGAACCCAGAAAAACACTAAAACGAACATTATGGTGCTGAATTGCAATCTGTGAGGGCCCATACTCTTCACTAATCAAATTTTGGCATCTTATAAATGTCATATACAAGTATAATAGTAAACTTATACACCATATTTATAATCCTTAAGGGCTTATAACAAATCAAGAACCAAATTTTGACATCCATTCAATCAAAACCTTACACAACCAATACCCTATCAAAGAGAAGGTAATTTTTTTATCAGGGCATCTATCACAAAGGCATGCATATCTAGCACAACATCAATCACAACAACATGAAAATTTCTAATGCACCCTAAATGGCATGGTATGAATGCATGAAATTTGATTCCTATCAAGTTCCTATATGATGCATGAGATGTAATACCCTCATCACATCGGGTTGAAACTGAAATAGAACCTCAATAATATAAATAATAACAAAAAAACATGTGAATCACCCAACGGTGAAAATCAAATCAACTATAAAATTGAAAAACCATAAAAATTGCAATATTAGAGGTAGATTGGCTTTTCCCTATACAAGGGATAGCTACTCCCAGGAAAAACTTATTACCAAGTACTAATTCCTTATGATCCATGTATACAGGCTCTAAATAGTAAGTCAAGAGAAAATAATCCACTGATACCTCTTTGTAACATTCTGTTTCTAGAAACCACCTAGAGGCACCCCATACCCGGTTGGTCACATGGCCTCAAGCACATTTCCCCTAATGACAGAGGCTTCTGACTCGCAGCAAGGGCCTTGGGTGTGATAGTGGGGAAACAATTCCATCATTTGAGGAGTCACATAGACGAAGATAAACATATAACAATAGATGATGCAGTAATAATATCAAACAACATGAAATAGTGGAAGACTGTAGAAATAAATAGCTGGAGCACATATATAAAAATAATGCATGAGACATATGACTAGGAAAGAATCCAAACATGTCACAGTTCTGAAAATATAGTAATAATCCAAATTACAAGAAAAATAGGAAACATCTCCATAGAATCACAAGCCAAAGCTAGATCCTATTCTCTACGGCTCTAAGTAGTTATGTACAAGAAGTAGAAGGGAACATTCCCTTATCTATACATACAAAAATATAATCTGTTTGTGCCCAAAAGCATAGACCAAACAAGGTGTGAGACTAAATCTCAGTACGAAACCACCACGAGATATGTACCTAATATTCAGTGAATATATATGGCATGAAATCATAAAAAGAAGCCATAAATAAGGAATTAATCAATAGTAAGCATTCCAATAATTTCAAAGCATTCAAACACCACATGGAAAGTAAGCAGATAAACACAAATAGGAAACTCTATGGAATATACCCACAACCTATCCCCTCTGGTCCTACCTAGAAAACACAAGCAACCCATTGGGAGGTACACACACTCTAACCCCTCTGATTTATCTGTTGTAAAGGGTCTCTGAGGATGCACTCAATGACAATTACCCTTATATCCATGTATGAATAAAGACTCTCTCAGGAATCACGCACCGTCAATTCCCCCCTTAGTATTTTAACGGAAACTATAGACACTCTGAGGAAGCATTCCACGTCAATTCCCCCTACAGCCTCGTAACATTACTATAGACCCTTTGAGGGAGCACTCAACATCAATCCACCCTATTGTCTCACAACGTGATTAAAAGAACATAAACTCTGGAGAAGCCCTTACGTATATTCTCCCTTTGGTCCACAACACCAGGTTCTCACGACCACGTGTAAGTCAAATAAGCATGGAAAAGCGTATTGGCCAAAGTAAACCTCAAAACTACTTGGATAACAGTCTATAACATAATAGCATGGTAAATAAGCTCAATCACTCCATCCTACAATACTAGGCATGGAAAGAAAACAATATCCTAACAGGAAAACTATACCAAACATTCACAAAAAAAATATCTATGGGTAAACACTTCCAATGCATATAAATTAACCATATTCTCATACAATTAACCTATATTCAAGAATAAAATCATATCAGGCAAACAATAGGGCTAAATCAGTAAACACGCAATACCCCGTTCAAGGGTAATGGAAACGTTTTCACGTATAACTCAAAAAAATTAAATAAAATGCATAAACCACCTACCTCAGTGTTGTAGGATGGATATAATTGAACCTCAAGCCTTGAATCATCCAAGAACACCATAGATATACAAAAATGCTAAAAACACTCAACTGAAGATAACTTGAGAAAGATGAGGAATCAATAAACGATGCTCTAGGAGAAGGAAGAGCTTACCGAGGATATCCCAATGTAATAAAAAATGGTTGATTCTGATTACAGATTCTCAATTTGGAGCTCAGAGAAGGATAGAGACTATACCCTCACTCTCAGACGAACTGGACCTAAAAAAGGAGGGATTTCCTCAAATTAGACGTGACCCCGGTGCGTTTAATGAAAAAAAAACAAAGTACATGACATGTACATTATAAGTACAGGACAAGTACTAGCCTTCACTAGATCTCGCATTAGGTGGTCTCCAGGTCACCACACACTACCATGTGCATGGCCATTACACGAAAAGCACCCAGCTACCCGTGGTAACTGAGTACACGACGTGTACTTCATAAATTTCTAGAAAAAACCACCTTTTCTAAAAACACCAGAAAAAGGAAAACAATCATGAAAAGAAGATTTGGGTTATTACAGTTAAACCCTTTCACCTTTCTATGAAGTTAGCCACCCTCTCATTTTCACATTGCATGCAGTGTTATAGGTCAACCATCATTGTTTTCTTTAGTGTAGAACTAAATTGATAATGGAATTAATGAAGACGGTCTTCTCATCCTATAATGGATCAAGTTGGCCATCTTCTATACAAAAAAAGGTTGTCCCTATTAGAGTATGTACGAAACACCTTATCATTTTCGCCTCGTGTTGATGTCAAGGGCCCATAATTATCATGAAATGGAATAAAAAGTGTGTGAGATGTTGTTTGAGGTCACCCCACATCGTCAAAGGTAGATAATGTATAATTTCTAAAATTGGGTGGATGAATAGTGAAAGTGATCAATTTGGGATATGGATTCCTCTTAGGTTACATAGGTTCACGTCACCCCTTGATGGCTTCCATTTGAGTAGTCAGGGACTCGATGTTGTTATGAAACATTGGGGTAACTAATTTCTGAGCCATCTCCCTTCCATATAGAGTTTCTAGGGTTGATGAGGTAACCCCACCTTTATCTACTGGTGATTTTTGATTTTTTTGAAGACTGGATGATTTCCTTGATGAGGAAGAGGTTGTCTCTGCAATGGAGGGATGTCATGATTGTTTTTTTACATCATCATTTATGTGGATTGGATTCCTAGATTTAGAGCCAATCGGATTCTTGGATATTTCTCTCACTAGTAGATTGTCTATGGGAGGAAAATATTCATTTTTGCCTAAAGATGATACCCGATGGGAATATTGCCCCCATGTAGATCCTTTTTGTGCTGTCTAAGAGCTTGTACCTCACTCTCGTATTATGAAAAATGTTCCCCCGTTGAAGGATCGTCAACTATTTGGGTTGGTGACTAGGATGTAGTCATACCTTTCCCTTTGAAAATTTTCCACCACAGAGGTGTAAACTCATTATGCAGATGTTCTAGGTTCTGGATCCTTCTTTGGTTTCAAGTGTATGCCGCCTTATTTGGGTTCATCAAGATCACCCTCCTCTCCGGGTGGGTTCTCCATGTTGTGGCCTTCTGCATTCATATCTTGATTCAGAAAGACTATAATATTGATAGTGATGACATTTACAAAGGCATATTGGGCAATGATTGTTGTTCCATTACATTCAACCAAATAGGTCGATTCTACACTATCTTTTTTAGGGTCATTATTCAAGCCCTCGACCACATTAGGTTGTTTTTTCTTGCGACCCTGATAAGGTCTGATTGATTATTCTATATTTTCATCCCATATTTGTTTATAAATAGTTAACATGAGGGAGTTTTTGGTCATGATTTCTAAAAGGGCCCCAACCAGTAGAGGTTTATTTTACGGTGGGAGGAGCAGGTGTGATGTCGATCGTATATTTTTCCCTCTGAACATGAAGAAGGATGATTGTCTCTATAATGATTATGATGATGAAAATTCCCCCATATTAGTGGTCTGAGGTTTATTTGGGGCCATAGTAGGCATTGATTTTTCTAGTTTTTGAGGTTCTAAGGAATCCAATCACAGATTTCAGGATTATTGAGATGTACATGATGATATAAATTCCCCCAACCTAGTGGGACAGGGTTGATCTAGAATCTCCATTTATGTCTCTAGGATTTTGTTATCGGAATATAAACCTGGTGATAGTGATTCAGATATAAATTCCTCCATCCCAGTGGGGTGGAGTTTGTTCGCAGCTACTACTGATGTGTCCCAAATCCTAATAGTTATTGATAATCTGATAGGTGGAGGCTGTGGTAGATATTCCATGGTCCCAGTGGGATGGTTCAAATTCTGTATGAATAATTTTTTAGCTTCTATTGTATCTAATTTATTTTTGGGTAGTTGTGCTCACATAAGGAGATGGGTGCGATGAAAACCCATGATGAGATCCATTCCTTACGCGAAGTTGTTTGGGTGATCACAACATTGGATTATGTGTTTGAAATGAATTCCTATTGCTTTGAGGTTCCAAATTTGAAATAATTTTGGTTATCCTGTTTCACTATTTGTGGTGTATGGGCACCATTGAAGCAGGAGAATTCCATTATAGTGACCAACTAGCCCGGGCATTACCTGGTCCCCTGATCATTCTGGAGGCTATAACATTGAAAGATGTCGTATATGTTGGATTTTTATATTCTATGGGAGAGATGAAGTGTAACTCTCCATACTGTCCCCATCCTCAAATACAGATGAATGATGTACCTTCAAATATCAGGTGTCAAATAGTGTTTATGCAATGGCGGCAATCATGTTGCAGATTTGCACTGTGTTTTTTTAGTTTTAGATCCCACTCCGTGGAGATAGTAGCATGGTCTAGCTAACAACAGAGTATCTTGTTGGTCTGAAGGTGACCCACGTATGCTAGATAAGGGAGGTTTCTATCCTTCAACCACTGATGAGTAGCCCATATATTTTGGCCTAGAAATTCCATGCACTCCGTTTCAAGCTCATTTGAGATTTCATAAATTGAAGTGGTGAGCATCCAGAACATGATGGTAAGGTTGTTTCTGGCCAACTCTCCCTATATGTCGATGTCATCATCATCTTCATCAAACTTACACAACTCCATCCAATGAGACCATAGAAGATGATACTAAAGGTGGCTTGATAACAGGAGTGGTGTGTTGCTGGAAGTTTATGGGGAACTATGTACCATTGACACTGATGTTTTGATCACCTCTCTATATAAAGGTGTCTAAGTTTGGGTCACCTCTCTATAGAGAGGTTTCTAAGAAAAGGTAGAATTTTCTTTTCCATGAGAGATATCTCCATGAGGAGGTTAACCATGGTGGATATCAGGAGTATAGTTCTTGTGATCCATCTCCACACTACAATGAGAAGGACTATCGTGGTAATGAACACCTTCTGCTTTTCACTTGATAGAAGAGTTTACAAACCCTTGTGGGGTTGAGAATGTGTCTCAGACCATCTCGAAGACACTGACATTTAGAATATTAGGAATGTGGACCATGTTCTGCATCATGGTCGGAATATGCTAGCCTTCCTTTTGGGATTGTGTAGGGATATGAGCCTACTGTATAATGGTTTTCATAAATTTCTTCTAATCATCTAATATTGTGGGAGTATGAGCCCACTACTGATAAGCTTATAGAATATGACCATGTCCTAAGGCATGTTCCATTCTCACTTATTGATCCTCAGTAAGGATGTGAGTATGAGCCTAATCATGAGCTTTTGTAATATTCCGGCAGTCTTTCTTGGTAGGGATATGAGCCTGCCAGAGGCATGTGCCACTCTAACTTAGTGGGACCAAATTGGATTATGAATATGATCTTGGTCTGAGTATTCAATACTCATCTGAATATTCCAAAGGAACTTTGGAATGAGATAGGGGTTATGCGACTCCTCTTGTATTGTCTAAAAATGATATGGGTGCAGTCATTTGTTGGTGGAAGTAAGAATATGAACCGAGTTTCTGTGATCTACTTGAATATTATAAGAAAACTCACTGATAGGAATATGAGAATGTCCGGAGGCTTGTTCCATTATCACTTGGTTAGCCCCATCTAGAATGAGGATATATGCCTGATCTTGTCTGTTGGAGTATGTTGTTGGAATTCTTCAATAGTAATATGAGCATGTCCCGAGGCATGTTCCCCTCTCACGTGGTGATACACAACTTGAATGGGGATATGAGCTCGATCCTGGGCTGTTGGAATATGATCTCATACTTCTTTGATAGGAATGTGCCTATATCTCGAGGAATGTGCCACTCTGACCTTATGATACCGAATTGGACCATGAAAATGACCATTGTCTGACGCCTCTCCCTTTATCAAAATAAGATGATAATCTTTCTGGGTGGGACAAATACTGTGTGCTTGATCCAATACAATCACTTGTTTGTTATGATCAATTGTTGAGCTATCCTATCTATAGGAATATGAATATGCACCTATCCAATTATTTGAACTAGGGATTGAAAATGATGATGATGTTATTCAGCTATTAATAAAATATATTTTTATTTTAGCAGAGTGTGTGCAGAGATATAAGACTACACATTTTACATATCCATTATACACTGGTATATTTCTTCAATTTAATTAGGAATATGATCCCACATTTTTCCTCCTTGTGCCACAAGAATATTCCAATGGGATTTATGCACCGAGCTTGAAATATGAGCCTCCCCCATGTCCGTTGTGGGAATAATCCCACAGACTTGTTCTAAGTGAGTAAGTATATGAGTCTACATACTGGTTCCTGCTAGATTATACTGGTAGGTATCATCATCAGGAGTAGGGATATGATCCCAATTCTAGATATCTAGTTCCTTCCACCCCTGACAATCCTTCCTTGTTTCTCGTGCATGGGTGTCAAAGGGGGTAGTGTGTCAGTTGGCACCCTCAGTAGAATACTGGTGGGTACCGAAGAGATGGTGCCGGAGACGACGATTAGTAGGAGTCCTCCTGGGTGGCCCTTGACTTGTATTTGTTGAGAGGATGGGAGGTCAGGCTCATCACACCCTTTTGAGTGGAATTATTTACCACTCCAAGACTCTCTTATAGGATTATTATATGTTTGAGAATCTCTTCCTAATCCTGATATGAGACCAGTTACCCTAAGAAAAAAATTATCATTTAATTATCCTTTTATATAAAAGAAATGGATTCTCATTGATGAAATAGGGAAAATGGGGTCTCATCAGTGAATCCATCTGTATGTATCTATGGTTGTTCATATGTTTCTGATGATTGGGTAGCTGCTTTATATGCTGAAGCAGTATAATCAGATTCTTCGGAATATGATTCTATGTAGGGAGGTCGTTTTAATATTCTGAGGAGGTGATTGATACATTATGAGGTGTACTATGTTTTCTGGTTATTTTATGAATCAAAACCCACATATAATTTTTAATATCGTTTAGTTTACCATCATATGGGGAGTACATATGTGCGAGTACTGAGACACCAAATATTTGAGCTCAAATCTCCAGGAGACATGCTACATATCTTGAATATGGAAGGAATAAGTGTAGCACCCCGAGATTTTATGAGACATGTTCTTTTTAATTTCTTTGACATCATTTGTTGTATGCTACAGCAATATTATCTTACACTATACAAAACACCATATTAGTTTGCAGTATACGCAACAATATTCTTGGATCGTGTTACACACAATTTCATGTTATTTTGGCAGAAATTATTCTATGCAACATTGAGTATAGATTTTTTTTCAATGTATAAATGAAATAAGTTTTGATTATATTATATGCATCACCAAAGGAATCTTGCACTACACACAACCCTGACTTGGCTTGCATTACATGCAAGAGCGACCTTCCTCAACAGCGCGTGTTGTATTCAATATCGAGTTCCACTAAATGAGCTATTATTATAATATTATTATGATCTAGCTATGATGAATAGTATTAACTAAATTTTTAATTTTATAACATTGTCATTCATCTTAAACATTTTCTAGATCATGGTATGAGAACAAAATAAATTTTATGGGTAAAATAAGTATTTTTTAAAAAATGCATTTTTTCCCTTTTTGTTGGCGCACCGATTTTAAATCTAATTTTTAACAAGTTTATAAGTTAAATTTTACAAAATAAACTTATTTTTGTGAATCAGGATATAATTATTTATGTTGGATAATGTTTTCATATTTTTCTGATAAAGTTTATATTTTGATGAATAGTAAAAATACGCTAAATTTTAATTAAAAAATACTTTTTTCATCAAGATAATTTATATTGTTAGATCAGAATATTTATTAGTTTTAAAGTATAAATATAATATATTTTTACCATTTAATATAATTACAGTCATTACTATTAATTTTACATTGAATTCATAGGTAAAAAAATTTCAATCTTTGACAATGTTTTACCTTTTAGAACCCATTTTCTTAACAACGAGATTAATTTTAAATTAATAACTGAAACATATGTGTTTTGAATTTTGAAAAATGGAATCCATATTTGGATTCAGTGGGTCCAACTTATCTTAATATGTTACTTTTATTTTTTTGACATTATGAATTGTAACTACGGTAATTTTTATTTACTACAGTTAAAGGTAAACTAGGTAATCATAGGTAAAAATAATATTATAAAATTATCCTACCACATGACACAATTTTATTGGATGAATAAAAGTAGACCTATATTCCCTAAGGGTTGTAATATATACTTTTCATGGACTATTGACCATGAAAATGAAATAATTATAATTAAAACCAAAGAAAGTGACAACATGTCAATCTCTTATATCTTATATGTGTAATAATTTTTTTTACTGATAAAATTCATAAAACCTCGAATATAATTATTCTACAGTAAGATAATAAAATTATATACATAATGAGAATTTATATATAATTTTTACAGACTAAATAATTATCATTAATGATGACACAATATTGATGAAGAAGTTATTTTATTGATTGAAATATCAAATAAATAGTTTTACAATTACTAAATTAAATATTATATGAACTAATTAATGTTCTCCACAAATTTTCAAGAATAATATGACATGTTAAGAATTTATTAAATACTTTTATTTGAATATTTCCTCTTTTTGGATTTTATTTAAATTCAAATAAATGAATAGTTTCAAAATTGACACAATTATTATTTTATAAAAATGACATATTATTAAATTGATTAAAAATCAAAAAAATATATAAAAATTAAAAATTGAAATTTATATGGTCTAAAATTTATAAATTATCCAATTATGGATAATTAAAAACACATAAGTAATTATTTAAAAAAATTAAAATTTTTTAATATTATTAACACAAATAAAATTAAACAAATTATATAAGGATAAATCAAGTTGACAAAGTTTAAAATAAAATACCAACATGTATAAATTTTATTTCATGACGAGATTATGACCCAATATAATATAATATTCATATTTGATTCATTTTTGGTGGTTTTTAAGTGGGGTTTGAGTTTATTAAAAACTAATATTCTAGAGGTTTCAAAAGTTCCCTTATCCTCCCTTATTAAAAGGCACCTCCTCTCTCCCCTCTTCACAATATTTTGAGCCTTCAAGATTAGAAAAACCCTATCCATTTATCTTATCCACTTCCCTAGATACTTACTAGAGGTCCTGGTCTTCTTCAAAGACCAACTTTAGTGCCCTAAGAGGAGGTTAGGAAGAGGCGCATCAAAGAAGAGGTAATATCGTTCACCAATTATTTCGAACTTATTTATTCTTGTACTTCGTCTTCTTTATTTGTTTCATTATAAAGTAATACCATAAGTATCAGTCATATACTGATATGTTATTATAAATATTAAACAACCCCATTTCACCTTCCATCCATCCTACGGAAAATGAAAACACCACACATGCGTACTTACGAAATAACGTCTCCACGTCGTGGTGTAATCTGTTTTCACCCACCACCTTACATGGATGGGTATAATGGTGAAAACAATAACTATATATGGTTATTATAACATGATTATAATTCTGAGATATTCTATCATCCACTCCAATATCATTCAATAATTCTGGGAACGATATCATCGCTTGTGTGTACGTACAGATTACTGTATCCACGGTGCAATGAGATTCATTATTCATGTTAACTATATAAGAATGATTATAAAGTATATAATGAATAATAATGAAATATATGAAATAATAATTATACTTTATTTATGTGTATATATATATTTTTCATCTACTTACTTCCATTCATGTAAATAAGGAAAGGAAAACAGCGTTCATGCTTACGTACGGCCTACCGTCTCTATGAACAATGTATTTCATTTCATTTATCTATAGATTATATATGTATATATACTGAATATATATGATATATAAATCATGATTTACATTCTGGAAGTATGAAAATAATGATATAAGTAATAATTTCATGAACAAAAAGTCCAAACACGTACGATACATGTAATGATTACTACCCAATACATCGCTTCAACATGGAATTGACAAATGAACGGGTAATATAATGTCGTAAGTGCATCATATATGATATAATAAAAATGACTATGATTCTATAATAAGTCAATGAAATTATTTATATCATTATATAAGAGTTTCAAACACATATGAAAAATATTGGACAAGGTAAGGGATAATTTTGCAATCTCATTTTTATCCAAGATTGCTTATTCGTATGTATTTACTGGGGTTATGTTTATTATCCATGTAAATGTTTTCTCAAAATGTTTTCATAAAATGTTTACTATTCATCCATGTATGTTTAAATTCATTTTTACCTTTTTTTGAATTATACCACACGGTATGGAAGGAATCTTTCTTTTATTTACCATACGTTGTACTTTTTGACTTTTCCAGCAAATGTACGTGAGTAGTGTTTTTTAACTAATATGACATGAATGGATATTTACAATTTCATAATGCATTATTTTCATGAATATTCCTGTACAAAATTTCATAATTATTTTCAATAAAATCCTTTTATTTTAAAATTACATGGCATTTTGAGAAAAGAAAATGATTTTGAAGAAGAAAGGATATTTTCTTCAAAAATGCATTTCAAGTGTTTTGTCAAAACAATTTTCCATCTAAGATGAAATTATTTAATATTTTTATGATTCAAGTATAATGCCTCTATTATTCACTTGGATTGATTCTTCTTATGATGAAATGATATCCATTTGTTTTATATGGATTATGTTATGATGGGAAGATGTTTATGAAACCCATTTTATTCTTTGGGTTACGATGAATGATTTGTGTTTATTATGTGGAAAACATAAGAATGGTTTCATTTTGATATGGGTGGGACCTATATGTCCATCCAATGCATTGGGTAAATATTTATATTCCATGAGACAGAAATGGATGGAATGGAAAGTGAATCTAGTTCAGTAATACAAGGCTGGAATGACAAGTAAACCTGGTTCAGTAATGGACTTTGTCCACTATGATGGTCTTGGAAGCAATGCCTTGGATACTATGGAAATCATATCATGTGCTTAATGGTTTTCCACAATTACATGTTTTATTCTCATTCTATTTTATCATGATTGATGTTCCATTATGATCTACGCCTTTTGTACTTCCATGTTTTATGTCATTGATCATGATTTTTATGTTTATACTTTATGTTCATGTTTTTAAGTTCCAATGTATATGGTATGTTTTATTTTCTCCGTGATTACACATACCGAGAATTTGAACTCACCCTTTTTATTTTTTATTTTCCCTAGGATATAAAAAATGTTTTAGGTAAAAAACAAAAGTGGAAAATCTTTATGGGAGATGTTGAAGATCTTTTACCATGATTAGAAGATTATGTTCCGATTTTTCAATGACACTAAACTAACATGGTCTTTGGGTGTCTGTTTGTGTCATGTATTTAGTTTTCCACAAAAGTAATGTAATGTCTATGTACGTCAAGCTTTTCATCTCTACCACAAGATATATCATAGTTTGATCATTCCCCTAGAAATGACCCCAAGGTAGATTCCCCTATATGAGGGGTGTTCATATCCTTCCACTCAATTCAGCTTACATATTAGGATTTCCTTAGCTAGTGGAGGTTAATGATTCCAATGAGGTGTTTATTGGGACTCCCTAGGCCCATGCGAGCTATGATCAATTTGAGAAACATGAGGCAATAGTTTATCATCCTAACAATGTATGGTTGTGGGACTGAAGTACTGGGAAAGTCCTTGGGATGTTTTATATAGATGTTAGGCCTTAAAGAGGCATCCTACCTATCCTGGTCATAGAAGGAATCAGATTCATCGTAGTTAAATTGATTTCTCATTACACTGAGGGATGAGGTAGAGTAATCAGTCCATGGGAATGATTGGGTCCTTATGGTTGAAATGTTGAAGACATGGGGTTTGCAATGATATGGATGATTATTTGTTCACAATCCTTAGGAAGAAATAATACATATCCTGGTTTTGGAAGGAATTAGAGTTCTCACAACTCAGTTGACCGATGCTTACACACTGAGGTTTCCCTTTCATTCGTAGAGGCTTATAATGAAAATGATATCATTATTGAAACTCTATAAGCCCAATGGATATATGATCAATGTGAAAAACAAGTTATGAAAAATGACCTGTTTCAATTCTTATGGGTGCGGGACTTAAATATTAGGACGACCCTATAAAGATTTTATATGGGGCTCAGGCCTTGGGGAGGTTTTCTACGAATCAATGTTATTGTAGGAATCAGATTCATCATAGTTCCCTAGATTGGGTGTTACACGTCGAGGTTTCAATTTAGTGGTTGGGGATTACACACTGATTGTGGACAAGGTTACCAAGACCTAATATTCCATTATGATCTAGTCTAATTCTCCATTAAAAAAGCATTGATTTTCTAGTTAATATTTCATACAGTGTATCTCTAACATGTTAAAAGGTAAGGATTTGATCCAGTTTACTCATTCAAAGAACATCACATATCCTGGTTGACGTGTATGAGGGTTGTTGCATGATGGGGGTTGGATCTTATAGATGGTGTCACATGATCCAATTGACTTTCCCTGGTGTCATCACAAGAGTTGTATGAATCTTATTGAGAGTGTCGCGAGAGTCAATGTGATATGTCTCGGAGGGTGTCACATGTCATGGTTGGAATGCATGTAGGGATTCACGAGATCTTTCTGACTTTCCAAAACAAGTTGACCAGGGTACACTCCGTGTAATATTTGGTACACAATGTGTATTCCTAAAAATTATAAGTTACAGGGTAGGCCCTCCATGTTCAGGAAGACTCATTCCAAGAGAGACTAAGGGGAAAATTCCAAGGACACCCAATGATAGAAGAAGGAGAGAAGATAAGAAAGGAGGTATTGTCCTACCACCCTGACGATCTTCAAACCAATGTTTTTGCAATGTTTAATTCAGGTATCATAAGTAGTTTAGTTACTAGAAACTTCATGAGTAGGTAAATCCCTTATGTGTTGGGTCTGTGGATGATTATGGGTTGTATTTTGTCTATTGTTATATTATACTCATGTTAATCATTAGTCTATCATAATTCCTTAATAATCTGTTATAAATATCACTAGAAATATCGTATCAGACCAAGAGCCGGATATCTAGGGATCTTCTAAGGAAATATGATTAAGAACATCCGTGATCATCATATGTGATTATCTTCTCAAAAGGGTTAAAATTAAGAAATTAATAACAACCAACTTCTAGACCATGGAATTGGTTTTTTCTAATTTAAATGAAATTCACCAAACCAAGGGTATTCCATTATCTAAAACCTAATGATATGAGTTATCATAAAAAACAAAACCTAATAAGACAATTTATTTATTAAAAAACCTTAAAAATCCACATCCATAATGCATTCTTACCATTTCCCATCAATAATCAAATTTTTTTGTTTTTATTTATCTTTAAATTTAATTTATCAAGAAATTGAATGATTAATTATTTTTTTCATTGAAACATCAAAAAACATCGACTATAAATTTCATAAAATTTCAGTATATTAATCACAAACTAGGAAAAAAAATACAATAACTTCATCACCCTGTAGAATGGTCACTTACTTGCAATATACTTGTTTGGGTATTTTAATTTGGATTGATGAAAGTAATACTTCCGCTGAAATGATATGAAATATTGGCACCATTTCTGAGGAATTTGAAAGTTAATAGTGTTTTGATCAATCATTTTGTAATAATTAAAGTGAAAATAAAAATAATTTTTTTTTAACATTTTATATTTGTAATATCATTTATATTTTTCATTATTTTTCCTCTTTTACATTTGGTTGTTTGTTTTTTGTTGTGCACATTTAAAAGTGCATGAGTGGCCGAATCATGCGTTCCAAGAGAGTTGAATCATCGGACATCCTTCAAAATGATCTAAAGATCGAACGACTGATATTGCACTGACTAGAGGAGCATATGGATGAGAACAACTAGAACACTCTCATGAGGAACAAGGAAGAGGGAGATCCAGCTGCTGTCCAAGGAGTTGGACAACTGTTTGTCCTAGATGACAACCATTATCAAAAAAATTCCATGGAGAATGAGCAGAACTGACTTCCATCAACAAAAATAATGAAGTTTATCCCACAGAACCATCAATGAAAACCAGATCCAATTGTTCTAGGGTTTGTCCCAAAGCAACACTAGTAGTTCCCACCTGAGTGATTTCCATACCTACAACGAGGTTAGGGGCCTTATTTTTCTCATGAGCAACAATTTGTTCCCCCACCTCCTCAAGAGAAACTACCCCCAAACCATACACCTATGGAGTGTGGTCTTCCTTCCATCCAAGGGGGAAATAAGATAATTTTCAGACCACAAGTGAAATTCCAACATTTCGAGATCAATCATGTTATCATGTAACTCATCCAAAACATGGTGCAATTTGGTGGGTTACCAAGTGAAGACCCTGATGCTCATCTCTCCAATTTTTTTTGGTGATTTTTGACACCTTTCGCTACTATGGGGTGTCACAGGATGATATTCACCTTAGGTTATTACACTTTCCATTAAGGGATAAAGTGAAGGACTGGATCAAAGGACTACCTCAATGCTCCTTCATCAACAAGGACGAATTAGCCCAAGCATTTTTATCATAATATTTCCCAACCTCCAAGATGAAGACACTGTGGAATGAGAATCTAAATTTCCAACAGCATGATTTAGAATGCTTGTATGAATCATGAAATAATTTCAAAGAAATTATAAGGAAGTTCCCTTATCATGGTCTTCCATTATGGATGCATGTCCAGAAATTGTATAGCGGTCTCACAACAAACAACAAATCTTTGGTGGACGCAACAGCTGGAGGAAAAATAATAAAGAAATAACCATAGGAACTCTTCGACTTAATCAAAGAAATGTCTGCAAATAGAATCCAATGACACATAGAGCGGGGTAATCAGAAGAGAGGAATTCACAACATGGATTACACTATGATTCGTGTGGATCAAATCGATACAGTGTCCAAGAAGATCGATGTGCTGAATCTGAAAAACACATCTAATGTTTCAGCGAAAATCACCTGGCATGTAGTGAATATGGTGACAACCATGCCATTGGTGAATGGCCAGGGAAAAGTGTCGGTGCCTTAAAAAATGAGTTAAATTTAGTTTTCTAGAAAAGAGGGCCAAATATGTATCCTCAATAAAGAAACCTAGAATGTAAAGATAACTCGAATACAGGATAGGGGAAACAACAACAAACTTTTAAACCCCAACCCGAAGGCCAACCTGTTATGGCCAAAAATAGTATCAGAATCCTTATCTCAGACAGTAGAAGTAGGGCTCTTTCCAACAACAACGGTATCAAAACCCTTGTCTGGAACAACAATAAGGGTATCAAAACCCTTGTCTGGTGCAAAAACCAAGGCAGACACATCCTCAACCTACTGTACAACATCCTCAGCAAAAACACCCTTTAATATTGGATGAAATGATGAAAAAATTCATAACAACTACTGAAACAAGATTTAAAAATCAAGAGGAATCCATTAAAATCGTGGATAACCAGATTGGGAAACTTTCCAATCAACTATATTCAATATAACATGGTATATTACTATGTAATACTGATAATAACCCAAGGGAAGAGGCCAATGCTATCACTTTACAAAGCGTAAAGGATATCCCCCCGAAAATAACTGCAATTCAAAGTGAAAATTCATCTCCACCTTCCCCCAAGTCAAATAATGAAGCCGAGATCGAGGATTCTTCTTGAACACAGAGCCTATAATAAGAGAAGGAGGCCGAATGAGGTAAGGGAAAAGAGGTGTTCAAGCCTTATGAACCCCCTTACCTTTTGCTGCATGAATGAAGTAGAGGAATTCGGATCAACAATTTGAATAATTTATGGACGTATCTGGACACATCATATAAATATTCCATTTGTCAAGGCATTTACTCAAATGACAACGTACATGATGTTCATGAAGAAGATCCTCTCAAACACTAGGAAGATGGAATATTTGAGGACAATTCCACTCTCTAAGGAATGTTCAGTAGTAGTACAACATTCTCTTCCTCCCAAGCTCCAACATCTAGGTTGTTTCACAATACATTACAAAATTGGATCTTGTGATTTTGGGAATGCCCTTTGTTACTTGAGGGAGAGTGTTAACCTTATGACCTATAGAGTATACAAAAAGAGAAGACTAAGTGATCTCAAACCAAATTGAGTATCCCTCTAGCTAGTGGATCAATCCATCAAATATCCTAAAGGGATACTTGAATATGTTCTCATAATACTGGGGCATCTTATTCTTCTTACGGACTATATCATACGCAACATAGAGGAAGATCAAGAGGCACCTCTCATTCTAGGAAGACCCTTCTTGGCTACTAGGAAGGTGTTGATTGATGTGCATCAAGTTTAGTTGATATTCAGAGTAGGATATGAAAAAGTCTCCCACAATGTTCTCAAAGTAGTTAAGAAAGTATCACTAATGGATAATGAGGAATGTTTTTCCTTGACGACTATGAACGATCCCTTGGGTTACATGGGAAATGACATGGAATATTCTTCTATCACCTCTACACCAGTCATCAACAACATCTTGTCTAAATATGAACTAGAAGAGCTGCAATTCATCATCATCTAGGGAGGTCATTATTGGAAACATGAAATCATTTCAGATATCCTAGAGTTATCCAAGGTAAAACCAATGATGCCCTCAGTTCTGAAGACCCCTCAACTTGAACTCAAACTTATCCCATCATCCTTAAAATTTGGGTACCTGAGTGATGAGAACACTCTTCCAGTAATACTCAATGATTCTATCAAAAAAGATCAATTGGATTCTCTTCTACATGTTCCGATGAGAAGAAAACATGCCATTGGGTGGATAGTTGCTAATCATAAAGGGATAAACACAACCATATGGACCCACATGGTGATACATGAAGAAGGATCCAAGACCTATCAGTAACCAAAAAATGGTTAAATCCTCCCAAGAAGGAGGTAGTGAAGAATGAGATAATAAATCTCTTAGATGCTGGAATAATTTACCCGATATCTGATAGCCCATGGGTAAGTCCTCTGCAAGTGGTACCCAATAGGGGGGGTATCACTGTAATCACTAATGGTAAAAACAAAATTATCCCAACTAGGACAGTCACAATATGGACAGTATTTGTGAATTATCTAAAACTAAATGATTCCACATGAAAATACAACTTCCTATTCCCTTTCATGGATCAAATGCTGGTGTGATTAGATATCCATGAATTCTATTTCTTTATGGATGGTTATTGTGGTTATAACCAAATATTTATTTCCCCTAAAGACCAAGAAAAAAGCACCTTCACATGCCCATATATAACTTTTTTCTATAGGAGGATGTCTTTTGGCATGTGTAATGCTACAACTATCTTACGTTCTGCATGTTGGCCATCTTCCATGATATGGTAGAGAAAATTCTGGAATTCTTCATGGATAATTTTTCTTGTCTATAGGAAATCATTCAACACTTGCTTGTGAAATCTGGAATTAATTCTATAATGGTGTGAATGCACCAATCTGGTTTTAAATAGGAAAAAATTCTACTTCCTTGTACAACATGGTGTTTTCTTAGGCCATCACATTTCTAATAAGGGAATTGATGTGACCTAGCCAAGATTGATATCTTCTCACAATTGCCTATATCCATTTCTATCTGGGAAATCCAATGTCTTATTGGGAATTCAAATTTATATAGGAGATTTGTTAGTGATTTTTCATAAATATCTCAACCATTGACTATTCTTATTACGAAGGATGATATCTTTTAGTTTTATGAACAATACACCGTATATTTAATGCTTCTGAAGCAAAAATTAGTAGAATACCCTCTCATGATTGACCTAAATTGGGAGGAGAAGATTGAGGTCATGTGTGATGCAAGTGACCATGTTATAGGAGCAATTCCTGGTAAGAGACTCCCTCGAATCTTCAAACTGATATATTATTCCAGTAGAGACATAAATGAAGCACATATCAACTACACTAATACTGAGAATGAAATGACAGCCATGGTTTTTTCGTTCAAAATGTTCTATTTTTATTTAGTGATATCTAAAGTAATTTTCTACACTGGTTGTGCAACATTTATATACATGATGAACAAGAACGATGAAAAAACATGACTCATCAATTGGGTACTTTTTCTCCAAGAATTTGACTTGGATATCCATGATAAGAAGGGCAGTGAAAATGTTGTGGATGATCATCTCTCCAGGTTATAATTTCATCATCTAAAAAGGGAATCTGATAGAGAAATAAAGGATGACTTCTCAGATGAGTATATTTTCTATGTTGAAGCTTCACTTCATTCGTGGTATGCTGACATGGAAAATTACTTTTCCAAGAGAGTCATTCACCCTGATTTGACATTCCACAAAAAATATATTTCTTTATGAAGTGAAACGATATTTTTGGGAAGACCACCTACTCTTCTGCTCATGTGAAGATGGGGTGATCTGACAAAGCATCATAGAATATGCAATTCAAGCAATTATGGAATTCTACCATTCTTCCCTAGCTGGGGGACATCATAAACTAGACCAAAAAATTTAAAAAAATATCCAATATGGGTGTTGATGGACCACTATACACAAGGATTCTATAAATTTTGTGACACATTGTGGTCTATTCCATCAGACAGGTAACTTTGGGTGTTGAGCTAAAAAATTTCAACACACCATTCTTGAGGTTGATATATTAGACGTATGGGGTATTGACATCATGGGACCTTTTCCTCCATCATTTGGAAACTCTTACATACTCTTTGTGTGGATCAAATATCAAAATGGGTGGAAGCCTCTACCACAACACACAACACTGCACATGTCATTGTGGATTTCTTGAAGAAGAACATTTTCAGCATTTTTGGTGTTTCACAGGTGCTGATCAGTGATAGAAAAATGCATTTTTTAATGCATTGATGTGAAATGTGATTCTAAAATACAGTGTGATGTATAAACAGGGGACACCTTTCCATTTCCAGTCTATAGGACAATTGAAGGTATCAAACTATGAATTAAAGCAGATCCTGGAGAATACAGTGGGAGCTTCAAGGAAGGACTATTCCAAGAATGTTGATGATTACTTGTGGGAATACAAGACCACCATCTTGACACCACTGGGGATGTATCCATTCTGATTGATCTAGAAGAATCAATTTCATTTACATATGTATCTAGAGCATAAATCCTATTTGGTTGTGAAATCCCTAAACTACAATCTTGAAGATGTAGCGGAATAACTCAAGTTTCAACTGACAGAACTTGATGAGATTCAGCGAGAGGCATATGAGAATTCTAGTCTATATGTGGAGAAGACAAAGGTGATATATAAATTCATGATTTTTTAGTAATAATTTCATCCTGGTGATGAGGTACTTTTACATAACTCTTGTGTTGGATTGTTCCCAAGTAAACTCAAGTCCTGGTTGTCAGGACCTTTCAAAGTGATCAAGGTTTTCCACCATGGTGCAGAGTAAGTGGCTGGAGTAGAAGGTCAACAATTCAAGGTAAACGGTAAGCGTTTGAAACCCTATTTTAAAATGGAATGTATGTTGGGTACAATCTCCACCATAAAATTTGGGTAGCAATAACTTTATGATAAGGTCGAGCAAACAACGTAAAATAAAGGTGCATATTGGGAGGCAACCCAGAGGCTATATGTTGTGTCCCACTATATACACAGCGTGTAATTTTCATTTTCATGTATATTCTCATATCCCTAGTAGTATTAGTATATATTAATCAATTAAATAAATAGGTATGATACCAATGCTGATGGTAAGGTCACTAGAATATATCTAAGTCATCGCCAGTTTGAATCCCTCCATACCTACCTTTTCCATGGAGTTCATCCTTTTTAAACCCGTGTTTAATTACATTGCATTTTTTTAATTTTTAAAATAAACTATATGTTTTTCTATAAAAAATAAAACCCATGATTGGGAAGGACCTATTGGCTAGGGTCATAAATTTGTTCCATAAGACTCAGGTTTGAATCCTGACAACGAGGCCAGTTCCATCATTTTTTATATTAATAAATCCACACGGCGTACATATCGATATACATCATGTGAACTGTGTTTTAAATAATGATTGAAATGGTTATTAAATTAAAAAAATACATGCGGGTGAAGTAGGAAGATTGGAAGAGTCTCATCCCTAGATTTCAAAAGACTCAGGTTCAAACTAGACTAATTTCCCTACTTCAGGACTTTTATTCAAATTAAAACCACAAGCCGTGAATTTTTTCCATTCCATGTATAATTATACCTTTACATTAAATATTAAAAGAAATTATAAACGGGTAACAGTAAAAACATTACTCCATTGGTTGATGGGTTACATTTGGATCGACCAATCATAGGTTTAAATTGAATTCCATGCACCAGTACAAAGGTTGTAGTTCTCTTTTTCCAATTTTAGAAAACATGTTGTGTATTTCACTGATACATTATGTGTATAGATTTATTTTTAGTGAATAATATATATATTTCTTATTTTTATTTTAATTATTAACATTAATTATTATATAGATTACTATAACAACTATATTATATAATTTATTTATTAAAAAAACATACATAGTGTGTACTCTCTTATACACGCCATGTAGTCTAGTTATAAATATCAATCACAACCTGACATTAGTTCATGTCACGCTACCCTCGTCCTCCCTATTTCTTCTCTCGCAGGTCGTCCACCCTCCCCAAATCCAATATACCAATTTTCATTATATGGACCAAATTTCTTCCACATTTCGTTCGTCATCCTAGGCAGGCAATTTGTCGCTATTCATTTCATATTTTTACTTGAGTTTGGGTCAATTTTTGGATTTGATGACCCTTAAGCATCTGCACACAGTACATGGGATGCGCGAAGAACACACTCCGTGTATATATTGTACATGACCACACACCCACATAGTTCCTATTTGAAATATACAGGTTGTGTACGTTCGGTACACGCCATGTACCGTGTCTTCCCTGGCCATCTAGCATAGATCGTGTCCTATAGTACACGACCTCTTCCCATGTCACTACACATGACATTTTTGTTTTGGACATGATGTGTCCTCTGACCCTTTGGTGTACTTCATGTGGAAGGTGTATGCAACGACCCAAACTTTCATTAATTGAAATCCATCTTGATCTAATTAAATGTATCTTTATGTAAAATGTTTATATAAAATTTCAACTTATTTGGTTTCATATTTTTGGATTTTAAAATACTTTTATGAATTTGGACCATTGCTAAAATAGAGGTTAAATAGTGATCACATGATTAGTATAAATATAGGGCTTTAACAAATCAAATTTACTCAGACAAAGGAAGAAATGGCCTCATCCAGTAGACATGCCCCATATGAAGCCCATTTTTCAGAGCTCGAAAAGGAGGTTGCATCTTTGGGATTCACTCTAAACCAAGCCTAATCTATGCTTTAATAAGTTAATCTTGAGTGGGACCACATTCGAGAGAAGTGGAAGTTAATGGAGATTACCACCCGAGCCATGTTATCAGTGCCACCCCAAGAGTCTTTCACCATCACACACCTCACTCTTCAGTTCTATGCAGGTGTTATACGGGGTTATGTAACAAGACCATAGAAATATTGTTATGTACATTACATTTATATAATAATCAATATACTTTCATTTTATTATTTTTTACTTGTAAATAGTTTTTCGTAAATCACAAAACAATATTTTTAGTTAATGTTCAAATAAGATATCTATATTAGCGAACTAATGGATTTTTGAATTTAATAATATTTTAATAAAATATTATTATTATTTTTAAATTAATTTTAATTAAATATAAATGATCACATAATTTTATGAATGCAATTGTAATTTTTGTTAAGGTTTGAAAGCCATTTTTGTCAAAACGCATGAATTTTCGATAAATGACGATTTTTATATGAAAAGTGAAAATTAACATATTTAGACAATTATTTAGATAAAATTAGTATTATTTCTGGAATAAGTACATCAAAATTATCCAATGGTTAATTTTTCATAATTTTTTGAGATAGTCAATTTTTTGGGAAAAAATTAAATACCGTTTAAATATATAATGTGTTTTATGACATTATAATGACCCAATTGTGATGTAATAAAATAATATACTCTTTATGTTCGTCCCATATATGTTTTACCATTAAAATAATTTAATTTTGTGTTTGTTTGATTTATTTTAAAATTCTTTAGTGGACCCTTCAAGACTTATTAATCATTTTGTCTTTTTAAATTGTTTTACTTGGTAGTGTGACTCATCTCCACATAAAAAACCAACTATTTTAAGAAGTTAGGACTTTGGAATTATAAAATATTGTTTTCTACTCCCTTTTGGAAAAAACTATGAGAAAAAACCATGGGCTGGTTTGTGTTTTTGGTTAGTTTAATGTGAGGTGTCCCAAACCTAAATAATAAATAATTCCCTCTTCTTTCCTATATAAACCCACCTACGATCCCAATTCCACATAACTCAAAGCCTTTAGAGTTCATCCAACCTCTACCCTCCTCTCTCTATAATCCTCCTAAGGTTCCCCAAGTTCCCAAGAAGCCTCTATCAAGCCTCTCTCATGCCTTTGGAAGCACACTTCCAAGTAACAGTTTTTCTTCCTTTCTCATTTTCATCCAATATACTTGAAATTCGTTTTCCTTTTTAATTTCAATTATAAATGTTTGGGTTTGGTTTTTCAACTACCTCATACTTCCTATTTATGATTGAATTATGGGATACCCCTTTCCCTCTCATCAAATTCCTCCCATGTACACCCGTTACTATGCTAATATTCGGAAAGGAATTTCTCTCTCTTCATTTACATTCAAGCAATTATTTTGTATCATTAATCTAAATTCCATTAAATTTTTTGGGAAATTTATCTTTATGAAACCTTACTATAAAAGTCATGTAAATATTATGAGACACCCCTTTCTCTCTCATTAACCATTTATGAGTTTTTATGTCACGCCGTTATGCTGCCGAAATTGCACCGCACTTTTCCATGCCAAAGTCATTATGTAGTGAATACCATGCCCAATTCTCTATAAAGGGTATTTAACTTTATGCACATTTACTTATTGTATAAAGAGTTCATTTATGTATTGAATTTTTTTTTCTTGAAATAAATGATTATGTTGAATGATTTAATGTTTTATGATCCATGTCGCACACTTATGTATGAAATGAAATGTTTAACAAGGGTGCACCCTTATATCACTCCAATGCATTGGGTAAAGTATAGTATCATGATACATCATGTACAATGGGTGTTTACTCATGCTAATTCAAGTGCAATTAGGGTTTACTCGTGATTCATGTTCAATGAGGGTTTACTAATGCTCCATGTGCAATGAGCCTTGGCTCATGCTAATTCCATGTTAAGTATTGTTGCCACATTTCTATGTTATGATTATCATGATTTATCATGCCTTTATGTTTATAATTCTATTTTTATCTTTTTATAATCCTATTTTCTAAAATGTATGGTATTCGTCATGTTATTCCACGATTAATCACTTATTGGGCTTTATAGCTCACCTTTTTCTTATGCATGTCCTCAGGTTATACCTTTCAATGCTAAGTACGAGGGAATGTAGTGGTCATGTAAAGGATGTTTTCAGTAAAGATGTTTTTTTATGTTTTATGTTTTTATGTAATGATCCTAAGCCCAAAATACACTAGACCTATTAATCTTCTATGTTGTATCAAGTGGATTTTATGTCATAAATTTTGTTGAATTGTATAATAAAAGATCGGGGTTGTCATAGTTGGTATCAGAGGATTGGGTTAGTTATTTTTGAGATTAGGATTAGAAAAACCTGTTAAAGACTTAATGAAATGAGTAAATATAATAAAAAACATACATATTTTTTGGTGAGTATTGAGTAAGTAGTTTATCATGAAAATTCATCCCTTTCTGAATATGAGCAGGTAGAAGCGGCTCTGGCACAGATGTATCCTAGGGGTAAAACCCAAAAACACCACTTTGAGATAGACTCGAATGAGAACTGGTGCATGATAATGGGCCTTTCTTCAATCATGGTTATGAAGCTCCCAGGGGATATTCTTTGTTATATTAACAAGCTTAGAATGAACCATTTTTAAGGGATTAAAAAATTCCCTAGGAATATATGTTAGAAAGTAGATCATTGATAACATAGAATGAAGCCAATAGATTCATATGTAAAGGAAATAAAACTTATTTATAAGTCATTAGTTTTGTCCTTGGATTACCTTTTATGTGTTACCCGTAACTTTCCTTTTATTCCAGCCAATGACTATTAAAAAGAGGACTCGAGCTAACAACCAATGTGAAGATCAATGTGATGACTGTACTAATGAGATGCCCAATCCAATGGGAGCGGGAATCATGAACTTTGTCACACATATCTCTTAGATAACTCAAGATTTGAATAGAAACATGGGTCATGAAAAATGTTCAACCCCCCCCCCCCCAAGAAAGAATATGTCACTATCGAGATCTTCAGGAGACAAAGCCTCATACTTTTAATGGATCATCTGATCCCCCAATCGCTGGACAATGGATCAAATCTAATGAAAAGATATTCTCCATCCTCCAATGTTCTGAACAAGAGATTGTTATCCTTACTGCTTATCATATGTAGGGTGAATCTGATCAATGGTGGAAATTGATAAAAAAATACGAAGCTTGAGGAGAAGATCGAGGCATTGGAATGGAAGGATTTCCGGAATATGATGTTCGATAAGTACTTTCCGCACAGCCTCAGACTTAAGATGGAAAAGGACTTCCTTGACCTTAATAAAAAAGATGATGAATCGGTTAGAGGGTATGAGGAAAACTTCACAAGGCTTGCATGATATGTTTCTGTCTTTGTCGTTACCCCTGAATGCAAGGTTGACCACTTCTTTGGTGGGATGAAACCTAGCCTGTGGAAAGCCCTGGCGATCTGTGACTTTTAAAACTATGAGAAAATTATCTGACGTGCCCTCAAGGGAGAAATGGAGATCAGAGAATCTCAGGGGTATCATGGGGATAAAACTTGTATGGTCAAAATCAATGATGGTGGTCCGATGGATAAATCCAATGGTGCTAAGAAGATCCATCACCCCACTTGCCAAAGGTGAGGAAAGAAGAACCCTATAAATTTATTGAAGGGGACAATGAAATGATTTAGGTGTGGAAGAGAAGGGAACATGGCTATTAACAGTCGGCATGAAAGATCCAAATCTACGACAGAGGAAATGAATGCACCATTTGATCCTCTAAACGTGGTTCATTTTTACAACTGCAAAGAAGTAGGGCATCTTGAAAATCAATCCCTTAATCCAAGGGCTTTCCAAGGCAACCAACAACCTCCAAGGAAGCAAGGGAAATATTTTTCAATCACTACTACCAATGTGAACCCCGACAGTGAAGTGGTGATAGGTGCATTAGTTATTCATTCAATAATAAAAAATATACTTTTGGATTCATGTTCTACGCATTCTTTTATATCTCCAAAGTTTAGTAGAATAATCCCAACACCACCACAATTCATGGAAGTGAAGATATCGCTGAGTACGGTAGATGGGGAAATCAATGCATCCCACGAATATAACTCATCCCCTGTCATAATCAGTGGATTGAACTTCCCGATGAACCTCATCATACTCCCTATCATGTAATTTGATGTAATTATTGGCATGGATTGGATTTCCTTACATAGAGCCAACATAAATTTCCATGAGAGGGAAATCACTATCCATGTGGAGAATCGACTCCAGATTCATTACAAGTGCAAGGAGTAAGATGAATCTTCTTTCACTCCATAACCTACAGTGTGGATATTACTACCCTATGAGTATGAATATCTGGCTTAGAAGCTTGAGTATAAGGTGGAAACAACCCTAGAAGACATGCCTATTGTGAGGGAATTTGTTGAAGTGATTCCTGAGTAATTGTATGGTCTTCCTCCTAGAAGTGTTGTTGAATTCTCAATTGATCTTATACTTGGGGAATTTACAATATCGAAGAATCTATATAGAATGGATGTTGTGGATCTTTAGGAGATGAAGAAACAACTATAAGAGAGTCTAGATAAAGGGTTTATATGCCAAAGTGCTTCACAATGGGGTGCACCAGTCCACTTTCTCAAGAAGAAGGATGGGTAAATGCGCCTTTGTATCAATTATCGTGAGCTCAAAAAAATAATGATAAAGAACAATTATCCTCTCCCATGAATTGATGAATTTTTCGATCAGCTGCATGGAGAAAAATACTTCTCCAAGGTGGATTTGTGGTTGGGATTTTATAAAGTAAGGGTGAAGAAGGAAGATATCCCCAAGACTACTTTTTGTACAAGATAAGGGCACTATGAATTCATATTAATTCCTTTCTGACTCACTAATGCTACAAAAATCTTCATGGTATTGATGAATAGAGTATTTAAAGATTACCTCAACAGAATTTTGGTATTCTTTATAGATGATATTTTGATATACTCTAAAACCATGGAGGATCATGAGGAGCATCTAAGAACTGTACTAGAGACTTTGCGGAAGGAGAAGCTCTATGAAAAGTACAACAAGTGTGTGTTTTGGTTGAAAGAGGTTTCATTCTTGGGCCATATCATCACAGGAAATGGGATATCTCTGGATCCCTCTAAAAAAATGAAATTGAGGGATGGTTGAGGCCAACATCGGTAATAGAGATCTGTAACATCTTGGGGTTAGCTAGATATTATCGAAGATTTGTGAGAAATTTCTCATGATTGTCCAACCCTCTTACCAAGCTAACTCTGAAGGGAGTAATGTTCTCTTCATGTGATGAATGCGAAGAAAGCTTCAAGGATTTGAAAAGAAGGCTTATCACTGCGCCCGGTCTCACATTACCCACAAGTGGAGAACTTTTTGTGGTATTCAGTGATGCTTCGAAGAAGGGCCTGGGATGTGTGTTGATGCAAAATGAAAAATTCATTTCCTATGATTCAAGACAATTTAAAGTTCATGAATTGAACTATGCAACACATGACCTCGAGATGGCTGTAGTGATATTCACTTTGAAAATGTGGTGGCATTATCTCTTTTGGTGGACGTGTGAAATATATATGGACCAAAAAATCCTCAGGTATATATTCACACAGAAAGAGTTTAACATGCACCAATGAAGATTGTTAGAGATAATCAAAGACTTTGACAGCTCAATCCATTACCACCATGGGGAAAGAAACAAGGTGGCAGATGCCCTAAGTATAAAGGACCCAGTGATTCTATCATTGATGATAATTTAAAAGGATCCAATTGTAACACCCCAAGCTTCTACGGTACGCTTCTCTTTGAATAATGTGATAGCGTGCGTTGTACGCAACACTGAGTTCTAACACACCATAACCAATCAAAATAGCCGTTATGAAAAGTAATAACTACTTTTTGAAAATATATATATTTTATATTTCAAAATAGACTTAATTTTTGGATTCGTAGTTTCGAATTTACCCTAAGGTGAAATTTTGGTACTTTTTGGATAACTTTAATATTTTGATGAATAGTGAAAATTACTAAATTTTAATTAAAAACAACTTTTTTAATCAAAATAATTAATAGTTCTAAATTATGAATTTGAGTGGGTTTAAAGTATATTTAGAATATATTTTTACCATTTAATACAATGTTGTCCATTGGAAATAATTTCATAATTAAACCGAACATAAACAAGTATCAATCTTTTGATAGTTATTATATCTTAAAAACATGCTTTTTGTTTTAACAGCGGGAATTATTTTTAAATTAATTTCTACCACTACTGTGTTTTGAATTTGGATAAATTGATTCCATATTTGGAATCAGGATGTTCATATTTTGTGAATAGATAACTTTTATTTTTAGACATTTTGAATAATTACTGCGGTAAATATTTTATTTACCATGGTTAAAGGGTAAATCCGGTAAATAAAGGTTAACAATAGTATTATAATAATACTAAATTACCCTAAAACATGTCCTACCCTTATTGTTTGATACATTTGCGACCACAGGCATCCTTGGCTCGATTTTGGGACCCATGGCGCCACTTGTAGGTGATAGGGGCAATTTATTTTAATTAAGTTAAAATGAATACAAAAATGACACAGGCATATATCTTTTAGAAAAACAATTTTTACCCAGAGTTATATATGTTGGATTTTATATTATAAATATTAATTAGAAAGAGAAAAATATTTCCTACATAATGATATTTTATTTATAATTTTTAGACATTAATTAATTTAATTTATTTATAACACAATGATGATACATTAATTATCATAATACTGAAAAATTAAAATAATTGATATTATAAATACCCGAATAAATATAATTTGAGACTTTTAATGAATTAAAATATTTTTCTAGGATAATATGACATATCAGGATTTATTTAATTAACTTTTTTCAAAGTAATCATTCTGTTATGAGTTTCACAAAAATCAACTATTGAATAGTGTCAAAATTGACATAAAAGAGTTTTTAAAACAAATATTATATTATTAATTGATATAAAATTTTTAAAAATCTAAGGTTCTTCCAAGAGACTTATATCATGATAGGTTCGTCATTAATTGACCACTTGGGGGTCGTTTGGATGTATATAGTATGTTTATTAACCATATAATATAAAAAATACAAAGAGACATTGTAAAAGTGAAACTAATTAACTTAGAATTAATACTTAAAGATAAGGTTAATATAAGTAACCAAACCTGTCTAAATTATATTGGTTGAATGGTCTTCACCCTATCCCCACATTATCCTTTTAATAATAAACTTTGGATCCATTAGAAACCGGACATGAATCTATTATAAACTAATATTTCTAGCTTTTCCAAAGGTGCCCCTCACCCCTCTTATAAAAGGGCACTCCTCCTTCTCTTTTCTTCACACCTTAAAAGCCTTTTGGTTCGGCAAAACACTGTACAAATACTCTCCCAAGTTCCCTCACTACAACCTAGAGGCCGTAGTTTGATCATAAAGCCAACCTAAAGAGCCCTTTTTATCAAATCAAAAGAAAGAACCTGAAGAAGAGGTAATGTTTTCACCACCCCTTTTCAAGTTCCATTCTTCTTCCACTTCTTCTTTCTTTGTTATTAACATTCTAAAATAATAACTCCAGTATCTTATATATACTGTGATGTTATTATAAATATGGTACAACCATATTCAGTATTCTATCCACCCTCTGAATAACATGTCACCATACGTGTGTACGTACGGCTTACCGTCTCCACGACGTGGTGTAATTGTTATTCAATATATTATTATTTGGATGGGTATAATAATTTTGTGTAACTTATGTAAATAATAAATCTAACATGTTAATGATTCTGTATATATGATATACCATCCATTTATGTATTATTTTAATATCAAAAGAATGATATTGTCGCTCGTGCGTACGTACGGACTACCGTCTCCACGAACGCGATGAGATTCATTCTCCATCGTATCCATTCAAGTATAATTATCATTTTATGATTTAAAAATGATGTTTAAGGACTTGATATGATTCTAGATATGAATAAGATACAACATATACATAACAAACATGGCTTATGTAACAAAATATATAAAAGAAAACGAGTAAGTTAACACCCGAAATGGCGATAATTCTATGATATTATTAACAAATCAATGATAAAAGAGCATATATGATATTATATTAATATATATGATTCTTGTATAATTTAATAACAATTATTTCACCATTATACAGGAGGTTGACCTACCCCAACCAAGGAAAAGTACAAGGTAAGGGTTATTTCACAATCTCTTCATTATCTGAGGTTGTTTATACATAATAATCTACTGGGATCTCTTTATCATACACATCCATGTTTCTTAAAAATGTATTTCAAAACATTTTTACTATTTACTAGAATATGAGTTAATGAAATTTATACCCTTTTTGACTTTTATAAGTGGTTGATTAAGGAACCTTTTCGTCGTTTTCAAAACAAGGTCCTTTTTAACCTTTTCTATAGAATTAAGGTAAGAATGTTTTTTTAACTTATACGATGGGTGCGGCAATTTTCTGCCATTATAAAATCTTCAAAGCTTCCCTGACTAGCTTATAAGAATATTTTGAAAGAAAATGTTTTATTTTATATTTCTGTTAAATGATTTCAAAATAAGAAGAGATATTTCTATAAAAAGAGTTTTTATTTCATCTATGTCAACATCCTTTGTTGGATTTTATGCTTATGTGAAGTTGATTTATTATGATACAAAACTTCTATGTTGTATTGAAGGTTTTGTGATATGATTTACATTGGATGTTTTATTTTTATACCATTCATGGTTTATGGTGAAAGTATTGACATTTCGTATGCTAGTTTTAATACGAATGTTTATGTTATGTTTAAACCTTTTCATATGGGAATGCATTGGACTTAATATGTGATGGGTGGAGCCTACTACAGCTCCTCGAGCATTGGTAGGTCTCATGAGACAAACTAGTCTCTTTTCACAAGGCCTTGGAAAAATCTTATTTGTAGTCTTGGCACGAGGCCTTGGCTATGTGGTTATGATAGTGTGGCATTATGTATTCCATCATTATGAAAGTGGTTATTGATATTGCTTGTGATTATTATATTAGTAGAATATCAATGTGAATAAGTAAATGGCATTATTTCATTTTTACTTTTGCCATACTATATTGAAGCTCAAGTTTAAAAAGCGTTTTTTTATTTATACATTGCCTTAAATGTTTATTCTTATTTAGGAATGTTTCTTCTATATTGTTATCCTTACTGGGCATTTGAGCTCACCCCTTTTCTATGTTTTATTTTTTTCCCAGGAAGTGAAGAAGTAAATTATGAATGACCTGCAAGGATATTATGAGGGGATAATAGTGTGGATTATGGAGACAATATGTTGTTGTAGTAGTTTTTCACTTCATGATGTAATGTAAAGCTTTATGAATATATCTAGTGTTTCCAAGGATACTAAACTAATCAGTGTTTCGAGATTTGATGTTTCTTATGATCATGCCAATGTTATGTAAAAATGCATCGACTCTGGGTAACTAGGGTTGGGGCGTTACAGTTGGTATCAGAGGAAGTTTAGTACAAACCTTGGAAGCTAGATTTAGATAAACTCTGATTAGAGCACGTAGACCTAAGATGAACTTTGACAATTAGTATAGAAGAACATCCTGGAATTTTGGTATTGTAGAGATTTTGTGAGTTTTCTGAGCAATACATCCCTATCTGGATACGAGCAGGTAGAGGCGGCTCTGGCACAGATGTACCTAGGGGTAAAACCCAAAAACACTGCTTTGAGCTAGACTCAAACGGGAACTGGTTCATGACAACAGGCCTTGCTGCACTCTTGGTTATAACACTGCTGGGGGATATGTTTAAGATAACTCTCATTTTCTTTACAAATAATTATGAAGGGTTTATGAGTATATACTTTCTCAAAGAAAACTTTCTTATGATTATGGATTATATCCATAAATAGTTCAATTTATGTTAAGTGTTTTATAAGTATGGGATTATGTATTTTGATTTATCAAGTGATCTAGTTTATGCTATTGTTTAGAAATGGAACCTAGTGGAAGAAATGGAAATTGTATCAATGCACGCACTCAATGTAGGGATTTCCCTCCTGCTCAAGATAATTATAGTGGAGCTGGTGACGCAACTGGTGCCGATCAGCTAATCACTATACTGGGACAACTCACTCAGGTTATGAATAATAACCTTACCCATATGGAGCACCCTGATCCACAACGTGGAGGATCAATGTTAGATCGATTCATGAGGCAACAACCACCAACGTTCAATGGGAGTACAAATCCCTTAGTAGCTGAGCAATGGATATTTTCCCTAGAGAAAATATTTCAGGCTTTGGGGAGTAGTGAAAGGTAAAAAGTTATCATGGCAGTTTACCGCCTCACTGGAGATGCTGATCAATGGTGGTCATTGATTCAAAATACGAAGGAATATGATGAAGTATCAAATATGGAATGGAGGGATTTCAAAGATCTGTTTTTAGAAAAATAGTTTCCTCGCGACCATCGAGTAGATATGGAAAGGCAATTTCTGAGTCTGAGACAGAAGGAGGGTGAGAATGTCACAAATTATGATGCTATGTTTACAAGGTTATAAAGGTATGCTGGTGATTATATACATAACCCAAGAAGTAAGATTGATCATTTCTTTTATGGGTTAAAACCATTTCTCCATCGAGCATTAGTCTCACAATCCTTTTCGTCATACGAAGACATTGTCTCATGTGCTATCAAGACCGAATAGGAATTCTCTATGTCTTATGACTTTAAAGAAAAGCAAGAGAAGAAGAGACCTGCTGATCAATCTAGGAATGGAAATAAGGGGAAGAAGGGAAAGGTTGAATATCCATCCTGTGGTAAATGTGGTAAGAAACACCCCGATACATGATTTAAGGGATCATCTGTTACAAATGTGGTTAAAAAGGCCACCAAGATCATGATTGTAAGGGGAGGAAGGAAGCCACCAACATTCAGTGCTACAATTGCAGGGAGATGGGGCATTATGCTAATGAATGTCCTAAGTGTCAGGAGAACTTACCTCAGAAAAGGACAAGGGATCAAGGCCAATCTTATGCTATCACTACTGCTGAGGTAGAAGCTCCGAAAGACGTGGTGGCAGGTAATTTAATGGTTTCCTCAAGTTTAACAAATTCATTATTTGATTCTGGATCATCGCATTCTTTCATATCTTCCCAGTTTGCTGAGAAAATTAGATATTTCTAATTTGATTTAACAAGGGAGTTGTCAGTTAAAACTCCTAAGGGAAGTATCATTGCAAAAAGGTTTTGTGAATCAGTCCCCATTAGAGCACATAAATTTTCTTTATCTGCTGATCTCATCGTCATACCTATGATTGAGTTTGATATAATCCTCGGTATATACTGGATTTTGGACTATGATGCGAAGATTTATTGTAAGAAGAAAGAGGTTATGATTCTTGATGATAATGATAAGGAACACATTATCATTAGAGCAGAATCGTCACCACCTAATTCTTATTTAGATCCACCCACAGTAGCTCAACTAAATTCAATTATTGGGGAGGAAGAGAATGAAATAACTGTGGGTGAGGAAAGAAATGTTCAAATAGAGGATGTACCTGTTGTGAAAGAATTTGTAGATGTATTTTCGGATGATTTACCTGGACATCGTCTAGAACGAGATGTTGAGTTTTACATTGATTTGATTCCTGGATCAAGGCCTATATCGAAGACCCCTTATAGAATGGCCACTGTAGAATTAGTTGAACTAAAGAAACAACTAGAGGAATTGAGTAATAAGGGATTTATTCGCCCTAGTGTTTCTCCATGGGGAGCCCCTGTTATTTTTGTTAAAAAGAAAGATGGATCTATGAGGTTTTGTATCGACTACCGGGAGATCAATGCTATAACAATAAATAACAAGTATCCCCTACCTCGAATTGATGATTTATTTGACCAACTGCATGGAGATCAATACTTTCCAAAGATTGACCTTCGATCGGGATACCATAAATTGTGTGTGACGATGGAAGGCTTGTTGAGATCTTGCTCACTTGACTTTCAGGGTATGTGGGATCAATATTTACCTCTCGTAGAAAATTCCTATAACAATATCTTCCATTTGAGTATTCATATGGCACCATATGAAGCGTTATAAGGAAATAGATGTCGCACACCAACCTGTTGGGATGACGTTGGTGAAAGAAAACTTGTAGGTCCAGAACTGGTGGAGGAAATGATGGAAAAGGTGAAGGTAATCCAAAATCACATCAAAGCAGCTCAAAGTAGGCAGAAGAGCTATGCCAATAATAGAAGGAAGGATTTGGAATTTCAAGTCGGTGGTCATGTTTTCCTAAATGTATCTCCATGGAAGGGAGTCATACGTTTTGGTAAGAAAGGTAAATTGAGTCCCAGGTACATCAGACCTCTCGAAATTCTAGAACGAATTGGGGCTGTAGCTTACCGATTGGCAATGCTGCCAAGTCTCTCCAAAGTTCACGATGTGTTCCACGTATCTCTGTTGATGAAATACATGCCTGACCCAATGCATGTACTCACCTACGAGGAGTTATAACTGGAACCCGAACTGTCTTATTGCAAAGAGCCCGTCGAGATTCTTGATACGAGAGAACAAGTGATGAGAAACCGGAAGACGCGTCTGGTAAAAGTTTTGTGGAGAAACCATAAGATAAAAGAAGCAACGTGGGAACCCGAGGAACATATGATGAAGAACCACCCGAGTCTTTTCATGTGGTAGTATTCTAGAAATTTCGAGGATGAAATTAATTGAAGTAGGGGAGAATGTATTACCCCAAGCTTCTACGGTACGCTTCTCTTTGAATAATGTGATAGCGTGCGTTGTACGCAACACCGAGTTCTAACACACCATAACCAATCAAACTAGCCGTTATGAATAGCAATACCTACCTTTTGAAATTATGTATATTTTATATTTCAAAATGGACTACATTTTTGGATTCGGAGTGTCGAATTTACCCTAATGTGAAATTTTGGTACTTTTTGGATAACTTTAATATTTTGATGAATAGTGAAAATTACTAAATTTTAATTAAAAACAACTTTTTTAATCAAAATAATTAATAGTGATAAATTATAAATTTGAGTGGTTTTAATGTACATTTAGATTATATTTTTACCATTTAATACAATGTTGGTCATTGGAAATAATTTCAAAATTAAACCGAACATAAACAAGTATCAATCTTTTGATAGTTATTATATCTTAAAAACACGCTTTTTGTTTTAACAACGGGAATTATTTTTAAATTAAATTCTGCCACTTCTATGTTTTGAATTTGTAAAAATGTATTTCATGTTTGGAAATCAGGATTTTCATATTGTGTGAATAGATAACTTTTACTTTTAGACATATTGAATAATTACTGCGGTAAATATTTTTTTTACCATGGTTAAAGGGTAAATCCTGTAAATAAGGGTTAAAAATAATATAATAATAATACTAAATTACCCTAAAACGTGTACTAGCCTTATGTGTTGATATATTTGCGACCATAGGCATCCTTGGATCGATTTTGGGACCCCATGGTGCCACTTGTAGATGATAGGGACACTTTATTTTAATTAAGTTAAAATGAATACAAAAATGACACAAGCATATATCTTTTAGAAAACCAATTTTTACATAGGGTTATATTTGTTGGATTTTATATTATAAATATTAATTAAAAAGCTAAAAATATTTCCTAAATAATTATATTTTATTTATAATTTTTAGACATTAAATAATTTAATTTATTTATGACACAATGATGATGCAGTAATTATCATAATAGTGAAAAATTAAAATAATTGATATTATAAATACCCAAATAAATATAATTTCAGACTTTTAATGAATTAAAATAATTTTATAAGATACGATGACATATCAGGATTGATCTTATTAACTTTTTTTGAAGTAATCATTATGTTATGAGTTTCACAAAAATCAACTATTGAATAGTGTCAAAATTGACATAAAAGAGTTTTTAAAACAAATATTATATTATTAATTGATATTAAATTCCTAAAGATCTATGTTTCGGCCAAGAGACTTATATAATGATAGGTTCATCATTAATGGACCACTCAGGGGGTCTCTTGGATGTATATTGTAAGTTTATTAACCATATAATATAAAAATACAAAGAGACATTGTAAAAGTGAAACAAATTAACTTAGAGTTAATACTTAAAGATAAGGTTAATATAAGTAACCAAACCTATCTAAATTCTATTGTTTTAATGTTATTAGACCTATCCCCACCTTAACCTTTGAATAATCATCTTTGGAGCCATTAGAAACCGAATATTAATTTATTATAAACTAATATTTCTAGCTTTTCCAAAGGTGCCCCACACCACTCTTATAAATGAGCACTCCTCCTTCTCTATTATTCTCACCATAAAAGCCTTTTGGGTCGGCCAATATCTGCCCAAATAATCTCCCAAGTTCCTTCACTACAACATAGAGGCCTTATTTTGATCAGGAAGCCAACCTAAGGAGCCCTTTTGATCAAATCAAAAGAAAGAACCCGAAGAAGAGGTAATGTTTTCACCACCCCTTTTCAAGTTCCTTTCTTCTTCCACTTCTTATTTATTTGTTATTACCATTCTAAAATAATAACTCCAGTATCTTATATATACTGTGATGTTATTATAAATATGGTTCAACCATATTCAGTATTCTATCCACCCTTTGAATAACATGTCACCATACGTGCGTACGTACGACTTACCGTCTCCACGTCGTGGTGTAATTGTTATTCAATATATTATTATTTGGATGGGTATAATAATTATTTGTAACTCATGTAAATAATAAATATAACATGTTAATTATTCTTTATATATGATATACCATCCATTTATATATTATTTTAATATCAAAATAATGATATTGTCGCTCGTGCGTACGTACGGACTACCGTCTCCACGAACGCGAAAAGATTCATTCTCCATCGTATCCATTCAAGTATAATTATCATTTGATGATTTAAAAATGATGTTTAAGGACTTGATATCATTCTGGACATGAATAAGATACAATCTATCCATAAAAAACACGGCTTTTGTAAAAAAACATATAAAAGAAAACGAGTAAGTTAACACCCGAAATGACGATAATTCTAAGATATTATTAACAAATAAATGTTAAAAGATCATATATGATATCATGTTAATATATATGATTATTGTATAATTTAATAACAATTATTTCACCATTATACAGGAGGTTAACCTACCCCAACCAAGGAAAAGTACAAGTTAAGGGTTATTTCACAATCTCTTCATTATCTGAGGTTGTTTATACGTAATAATCTATTGGGATCTCTTTATCATCCACATCCATGTTTCATAAAAATGTATTTCAAAACATTTTTAGTATTTACTAGAATATGAGTTAAATTCATTTATACCCTTTTTGACTTTTATAAGTGGTTTATTAAGCAATCTTTCCGTCGTTTTCAAAACAAGGTCCATTTTCACCTTTTCGAAAGAATTAAGGTAAGAATGTTTTTTTAAACTTATATGGCTGGTGCGGCTATTTTCCACCATTATAAAATCATCAAATCTTCCCTTACAAGCTTATAAGAATATTTTCAAAGAAAATGTTTTATTTTATATAGCTCTTAAATGATTTCAAAATAAGAAGAGATATTTCTCTAAAAAGTGTTTTTATTTCATCTATGTCAACATCCTTTGTTGGATTTTACGCTTATGTGAAGTTGATTTATTATGATACAAAACTTCTATGTTGTATTGATGGTTTTGTGATATGTTTGACTGTGGAAGTGCTATTTTTATACCATTCATGGTTTATGGTGAAAGTATTTACATTTCGTATGCTAGTTTTAATACGAATGTTTATGTTATGTTTAAACCTTTTCATATGGGAATGCATTGGACTTAATATGTGACGGGTGGAGCCCGATATACCTCCTCAATGCATCAGTAGGTCTCATGAGACAAACTAGTGTCTTGGCACAAGGCTTTGGCAAAATCTTATTTGTAGTCTTGGCACGAGGCCTTGGCTACGTGGTTATGATAGTATGGCATTATGTATTCCATCATTATGAAAGTGGTTATTGATATTTCATGTGAATATTCGATTAGTAGAATATCCATGTGAATAAGTAAATGGAATTATTTCATTTTTACTTTTGCCATACTATGTTGAATTTCATGTTTAAAAGGCTTTTGTTTTAGTTATACATTGCCTTAAATGTTCATTCTTATTTAAGAAAGTTTCCGCTATATTGTTATCCTTACTGGGCATTTGAGCTCACCCCTTTTCTATGTTTTATTTTTTTCCCAGGATGTGAAGATGTAAATTATGAATGACCTGCAGGGATATTATGAGGGGTTAATAGTGTGGATTAAGGAGACAATATGTTTTTTTAGTAGTTTTTCACTTCATGATGTAATATAAAACTTTATGAATATATCTAGTGTTTCCAAGGCTACTAAACTAATCGGTCTTTCGAGATTTGATCTTTCTTGTGATCATGCAAATGTTATGTAATAATGCACCAACTCTGGGTAACTAGGGTTGAGGCGTTACACAATCATCATAGATTTGATGAAATTGGACATGGGAATCATAAATTATGGAACATCATCAATACTTACACAAATGATTTCTCAACCATCTCTTTTGGAAAGGTTAAATGATGCTCAAATGGATGATGTGGGAATTTAGGAAAAAGTGGAAGCTATCAGAAAAGGGAAATACATAGATTTTAATGTTAATGAAGAAAAAATTGTGAGATTTAGGAAAAGGCTATGTGTTCCATCACGTCCAGAGCTGAAGAATGAACTTTTGGATGATGCACACAGTTTAAATTTCTATATTCACATAGTAAACACAAAGATGTATCGAGATCTCTGAGAGAATTATTGGTGGGATAATATGAAGAAAGAGATCACTGAATATACATCAAAGTGCCCGGTGTGTCAACAAGTGAAGGAAGAGTGGCATAAGTCTACGAAGATGATGAAACTATTTCCCATACTAGAATGGAAATGGGAGAACATCACCATGGAATTTGTCACTGAACTTCCAAAGACATCTAAAGGTAACAATTCAATATGGGTTTTTATGGATCGTCTTACAAAGGCTCTACACTTCATTTCTATTCAGTAGGATTTCTCATTGGATCAACTGGCATAAATATATATCAAGGAAGTGGTAAGGCTTCTTGTAGTACCACTATATATTGTGTCCGATCAAGATCCAAGATTCAACTATAAGTTTTGGAAAATTCTTCAACATGCTCTGAAAACTGAACTGAAATTATGTATGTATTATCATCCTCAAACTGATGTACAATCTGAGTGGACTATCCAAACACTTGCGGACATGTTGATATCATGCTTAGTGGAGATTAGATGAGGATGAAATCAACATCTTCCTCTGGTTGGGTTCTCTTATAATAACAGTTTCTACTCGAGCATCCAAATGGCACCATATGAAGTCCTTTATGAGAAAAGGTGCAGAACACTGGCATGTTGGGATGAGGTCGGTGAGCGTAAGCTGCTTGCACCAGAAATGGTCGAAGAAATGGTTGAGAAGGTGAAAACCATTCAATAGCATATCAAGGCGGCCCAGAGTCGACAGAAGAGTATTGCAGATAACCTTCGACGAGACCATGAGTTTAAATTTGGAGACATGATATTTCTACGCATATCTCCATGGAAGAAAGTCATGAGGTTTGGAATTAAATGGAAGTTAAGTCCAAGGTACATCGTCCCCTTCGAGATTCTTGATCGTATCGGGGCGGTGGCCTATCGACTAGCACTTCCACCTACCATGTCCAAAGTACATGATGTCATTCATGTATCCCTCTTAAATAAGTACATACCGGAGCCTTCACATATACTCTCTTCAAAGGTGGTACATTTATAGGATGATCTTTCTTATGAGGAGCAACCAGTGTAGAAATTTGATCATAGAGAAAAAGTTCAATGAAATAAGAAAATACCCCTCGTCATGGTGTTGTGGATAAACCACAAGTTTGAAGAAGCGATGTAGGAATTAGAGGAAATGATGAAGCAGAGTTACCCACATCTGTTTTAGTATGGGAAAATGAAATTTTTAGGGTGAAATATCTTAAGGTGGAAAGATTGTAATGACCACAACTTTCATTAATGGAAATATCTCTTGATCTAATTAAATGTCTCTTTTTGTAAAATGATTATATAAAATATCAACTTCTTTGTTTTTATGTTTTTGGATTTTAAAATACTATTATGAATTTGACTACTTCTAATATAGCCATTGAACATTGATCAGATTATTCGTATAAATGTAGGGCTTTAACAAATCCAAATTACTCAGACAAAGGATGTGATGGCCTCATCCAGTAGACAGGGCCCCATACGAATCCAATTTGTCAGAGATCAGAAAGGAGGTTTCATCATTGGGCTTCTATCTTGACCAAGACCAAGATGAGCTTAAATATTGTAAGCTGAAGTGGGATCACCTACGAGAGAAGTGGATGTTAATAGAGATTACCATCCGAGAAATGTTATCCATGCCACCCCAAGAGTCTCTCAGCATCACACACCTAACTCTTTGGTACGATGCATGTGTTATAAGGGATTATATAACAAGACCTTAGTACTATGGATATGTATGTTATTTTTGTATAATAATTAATATACTTTCTTTATATTATTGTTACCTTGTATATTTTTTTTCGTAAAGCACAAATAGTATTTTTTGTTAATGTTCAATTAAGAAATCTATTTTTGTGAATTAATGGTTTTTGGAATTAAATAATATTTTAATAAAATAATATTATTATTATTAAATTAATTTTTATTAAATATAAATGAATGTATAATTTTATTAATGCAATTGTAATTTTTATTAAGGTATGAAAGCCATTTTTGTCAAAACCCATGAATTTTTTATAAATGTCGGTTTTTATTTTAAAAGAGAAAATTAACATATTTAGAAAATCATTAAGATAAAATGAAAATTATTTCTGGAATTAGGACATGGAAATTATCCAACGGTGAATTTTTCATAATTTTATGAGACAATCAAATTTTTGGGTAAAAATTAAATACCGTTTAAATATATAATGTGTTTTATGACATCATAATGACCCTATAGTGATGTAATAAAATACTATTAACTTTATGTTCAGATAATATTTATTTTACGATTAAAACAATGTGATTTTGTGTTTGTTTGATTTATTTTAGAACGCTTTAGTGGACCCTTCATGACTTATTAATCATTTTGTCTATTTAAATTGTTTTCCTTAGGAGTGTGACCCACCTCCACATTAGAAACCCCATTATTTTAAGAAGTTCAGAATTTGAAATTATAAAATATTATTTTTTACTCCCCTTTTTCAAAAACTATGGGAAAAAACCATGGGCTAGTTTGTGGTTTTTATTAGTTTATTGTGAGGTGTCCCAAAACTAAATAATAAACAATTCCCTCTCTTTTAATATATAAACCCACCCAAGATCTCACATCCTCCTCAATCGAATCCTTCTGAGTTCATCCAACCTCTTCCCTCATCTATCTATAATCATCCCAAGGGTCCCCAATCTCCCAAGTATCCTCTCTCAAGCCTCTCTCAAGCCTTTGGAAGCACACTTCTAAGTAAGGGTTTTTCTTCCTATCTCATTTTTGTCCAATATTTTTGAAATTGTTATGCCCTTTCAATTTCAATTATAAATATTGGGGTATGTTTTTTCACCTCCCCCATAATTCCCTCTTTATTTATGAATTATGGGAGACCCATTTCTCTCTCATTAAATTCCTCCCATGAAGACCCGTTACTATACCAAAATTCTAAAAGGAATTTCTCTCTCCTCATTTACATTCAAGAAAATATTTTGTACCATGAATCTAAATTTCATTAAATTTTTTGGGACATGTTTCTATATGTTCCCCTTACTATCCATGTATGTAAATATGATGAGACACTCATATCTCTCTCATCAACAATTTTTATGAGTTCTTATGTCACACCGTTACGCTACCGAAATTGCCCCGCACTATTTCAAGCCAAAGTCATTGTATAGTGATTACCATTCCCATTTATCCATAAAGGGCATTCACCTTTATGCACATTTACTCATTGTTTAAAGAGTTTCATATATTTATTCCATATTCATTTATCATGGAATAAATTATTACGTTGAATGATTCAATGTTTTATGATCCATGTGGCACACATATGCATGAAATGAAATGTTTTAGAAGAGTGATCCCTTATAGCACTCCAATGCATTGGGTAAAGTATAGTATCATGATATGACATGTGAAATGTGTGTCTACACTTGCTAATTAAAATGCAACTAGGGTTTAATCATGCTTCATTTGCAATGAGGGTTTACTGATGCTCCATGTGGAATGAACCTTGGCTCATGATAATTCCATGATAATTGTTGTTGCCACATTTACATGTTATGATTATCATGCTTTATCATGCCTTTATGTTTATGCTTCTCTTATTCTCTATTGATACGCCTATTTTCTAATGTGTATTATATTCCTCATGTTATTGCATTATTAATCGCTTAGTGGGATTTATAACTTACCCTTTTCTTATGCATGTCCTCAGGTTATCCCATGCAACGCTATGTATGAGGGAATGTAGTGGTCATGTAAAGGAAGTTTTCAATAAAGATGTTTTATTTCATGTTTTAAGTTGTTACGTAATGATCCTAATCCCCAAATACAGTAGACATCTCAATCCTCTATGTTTTATCTGGTGATGTTTATATAATAAATTATGTTTAATTGTGTAATAAAAAATCTGGGATGTTATAGTGTACATGCCTTTCACATCATGTTAACACACAAAACTTGTACTCCATTACACATGACATGTATGTTGTCCGATCCAATGACCAGGTCAATCCATGTATGGATCCTTACATATGAACCACTATATTTTATAATACATGGTGTGTACACCTTGATACATGTCGTGTAATTGTTTTTACCTAATCACATTCCCTCCCAGCATGTATATCCATAGTACATGGGATCTTACACATCTCATACTAGTCTCTTTATAGTTTGGATCTACACACCCTGTTCTCCTTAATTTTCTGATTTCTCACATTTTCTTTCTTTCTTCTTTTTCTTCTTTTATTTTATTTTATTTTCATATCTGCAGTTATGGAAGGTAATGATCCCACCACTAGGATGTGAACCATTTCCACTAATGAGGGCAAGTGTCCCCCTTTCCATTGGATTTATCTTTGAAATTACGAGTGGATAGCTTTTTATTTCTTGGTTTTACAACACTCAGTGTTGGCAGCTCTGCCTCCTCTTCTGATGGTGCCTCCCTCATGGAATCCATTAATCTGGTCGCTTCTGTAGAACGCTCCATAACCCCGCTGCTTCCACACCTTCTCTACTGGATGAGAGATCCAGTTTTTCCACTCCCAATTCTAGCTCCTTCACGTTGGAGCTACCCTCTATGCCAGCAGTGTACCGGAATGAGCCAGCACCTCCTCCTACTAGCCATACCTCTAGGCCAGCTTTGGTATCTCCTCCTCCACCTCCTACCACTACGACAAGACCATATTCTACAGAACTAGTAATTCCACCACCGCCTGCACTGACTACTGCCCACCATCAGCCACATCCATGCTTGCTCTTTCCATAGGGTCATATTGTGACAGATAGATTGCAACAATTCTCTTAACACTCTATCCTATCGAGCGGCAGCTACCTGGAAGTTGGGTTTCCACTACATTTTAGAATTTGGGAGGATCTTGGGGAGATTATAGGCCATAATCATCTTCTAGAAACATTTCAGGTTAGCAATACTACATACTGAGATTTATTTTTGGAGTTCATGGCCACCTTTAAGTATGATGGGCCCGACTACCATCAGATGCCCACCGATACATCCAGTCCAGTTCACTTTTAGAGGGGGGACACCCTTTTACCATAATATGGAAGAATTTTGATGAGGGTGTGGCTTCTACCCCCATTCTACCACCGCACCACCTATTTCCACCCTTACTTGTCCCGAGCACTTTTTCCTCGTTACCATATGGCCGGAGCTTGCTGGGCCTGAACATAGGTACATCCCCACATTACCGAAGTGTACACTCATAATTTCTCCTCCCATTTGTTTCCTTCAAAGGTGCTTTAGAAAAATTCATTTCCCTCTCCATGAGGATATGGGTGTCATATATAGAGGGGACATGGATATCCTTACTTGCACTATCTGACAAAACTACCCTTACCTCCCCATTTTTATGGCCACGTACTTCCATTCTTTGATTCACAACCATTTGGGAAACTTGAACGATAGTTTCTACGCCACTCGCATGACACACCATTTGAGAGTCTTTGATCCCTCTCTCCCCCACAAACCCTTGGTCTCTCCTCAGCATCTTGAATTTATCAGTCTTATTCACATGAGTATGTTTGATTAATGAGGGGATGGCTACGAGCTTGGGAAACAAACCCCTACTCCTGCAAGGGTGAGAGATGTCCCATCTTCTTCTACTGGTGTTGCTGACCAGGACCCACCCCATACACCCGTGAATATTCCTTCACCACCCCACCCCATTCTTCTGGTCGTCCTTATTCTTATACCATCCCCTCTTCTTTTGTACCTTTGACCTCCTCACCTTCACCCATACCATTGGATAATCTCTCCTTCTCTCTCAGCCTAGATGATATGGAGCGCTTCCCTGATGCTATGGTACAAACACTTGGGTGGCTTGAGCAGATGTTGGGGCTTCTTCTTCACCACCATGGACTTTCCCTAACAGTGACATATTTTACACCGGTACCTGTATCCGCACCTCATGATTCTGCTGCATAGCCTCTGCTGATAGTTCTAGACACAAATTCCATTTTTATATCTACTATTGGCCCCACTACTACCTCCACTACTACACCTGCGGTGCCTATTGTGCCTACGACTTAGAGTGCTGATTTCATGCCTCCGGTATCTGTTGCAACAACATCTCCTTTTTTAGATTCTTTTATAGAAGATGATGCCTCTTTAGAGGGGACCCAATGAGTGATTTTGGAACATTTATTTCCATTATACATATCTCGTTTATTCTATGCCTGGGATGTGATATTTTATATATATGTATATTTAATTTTACCTTCCCTTGATAATCAAAGGTCCACTAGGGTACCTTGGACATCATTTTTTCTACTACTTCCATCTTTGTCCATTCACCATGTGGGGATTATTTTTCAGTGTTTATTTTTCCTTTTTCTTTTTACTTTGAACTTACTTCTTTCCATTTCTTCCCCTCATCATACCCATGTTGTTTCCCCACATTCTATCATCTTCCTTGGTATTGCACTTGGGGTACCATGTTCTATATTAAGTGTGGGGGAGCGTCTCTGACTAAACTTGTATTTTCCTTGAACCGATTTTGGAGACATCTTTAATATTTGAAATATTTTAAATTGTGTAATTTTTTTGATTAATTATCATTATAAATAATAAAGAAATAAAAGGGAATTTTAAAAGTTACATGCTTATTTAAATTTTCAAACTATTTTTAAATTATTTTTGTTATAGTTTAATTCTGTATTTAAATTATTATACATTTATATTTATTAGAACTGGTCATTTGTACTCATGTCATGACCTGACTGACCTTTATATTTTTCCTATTCCTGAGAGGTATTATAATCATTTTTGATATATTCATTCTTATACCCTCTTTCCTAATAGATTTTTAGGATATACATAACTACCATAATATTCTAGTTTTTCTCTTCAAATCATGAAGATTTTTGAACCACATTAAAATGATTCAGGCATTTGATTGTTCTTCAGACCCTTTGAACTTGAGACCTACCCTATATCGGATCTTCATAAAACCCTTAAAACCATATACTTCCTTGATAAGAAGCTACATTATAAGCCTATTTTCCCTTCCTACACTAATTATTTTATAATTTTTCATGATTATTCACATGAGCTTTAGAGGGGAATTTTTGGAAGTTCATGGTATATGTTGGTGAGAAACCATGCATTTATGTGTGGGGGAGATTATCAGTTAATTTATTTGGGTAGAAGTGTTTCCAAAACTACTATTAATTGTATTCTTAGTGGTCCTTATTCAAAAAAATATTGAAAAATGTAAAAGAGGGACCATATTCATTATTACATATTATCTCTACTGCAAATATGGCCTTTGGGATTTTACTGATGTTTATTTGGTGGGCATCAATAATATTCTCACAATCAACATAAACAAGCCAAAAATATTTATATCATATTAAATACAATGAGGGAGCATCAATTATATGCTTAGATCACAAATTACCACTTTTGGAGGGATCAAATTCACTTCTTGGGTCACATTATCGTAGATACAAGAGTATCAGTTGACCCAAAGAAGGAAAGAGCTATAGTTTCCTCGGAGAAGAACAAGAACCTCTTTGAGATACATAGTTTTTTTGGACGATATGGATATTTCATGAATTTTATACAAGACTTATTCTGAATATTTTTATTGATTATATGCTTTCCCAAGAAGGGTGTGAAGGTTTTATGGTCAGATTCATGTGATTTATCCTTTTAGGAACTGAAAGATAGATTAACCTCAGTGCTGATAATGATTTTTCTAGAGCTAATAAGGAGTTACAATAATTACCGTGATGAATCAGGTACTGAGATTATGAAAGTCTTTATAAAAAGGGATAGAGTTGTGTTGTATGAGTCTTGGTAATTGAGACCATATGAGTGGAATTACCCAGCACACAATATTGAGTTGGCTGCGATTGTTCATGCTTTGTGATGTTGCATACTTTAATTACTTTGATGGTGTTTTGTGGTGTCCAAACACCAAAAAACCTCAAGTACTTATTTACCGAATATGATATAAATATAAGGCATCGAAGTTGGGTTGAATACCTATAATCTTTTAACATTGAAATTTCCTATAGGCCTAGGAAGGGAAATGAAATGACTGATGCACTGAACATGAGAACATAGATACAGAGAGTTCAACAGGCCAATAATGAATGGTAGCATATGTGTTTGTTCTCTGAGATACAGTTGGAGGTTCAAGATAGTGAGCGGTATAATTTTCTTTCATCCTTAGTTGATACCTATATCCTAATGGATAAAGTGAGGATGAGGTAGCTATCATATTTTTAGGGTCTGTTCATATGAAAGAGTGTGGTAGGTGAGGACCCTCTTCCTGGTTAGACCGTATGCGAGGATGAGATTCTACGATTACATGGTTGAGTATGGGTTTCAATAGAAATGTGTGAGGAGATGATGTGAGACTTTAATGATTCATCTTGGGCAGTGCATCCTGGAATCACTAAGATGTATCAATATCTACATCATCAATACTGGTTTCTTGGTATGAAAATGGATGTAGCTTGTTTTTTGATGAGATGTTTCATCTATCATCAGGTGAAGGCATAACACTAGTGAACAACCAAACTTGTGCCTAAGATTCCCATTCATGAGTGGAAATAGGATGGCGTCCCAATGGGATTAGTGGCAAGTTTAAAAATAATTATTTGAGGTAATTATTCCATATGGGTTGATACTGATAGGCTCATGATAGTTTCTCACTTCTTTCCAACCAAGGAGACCTTCAGTGTGGATGAGCTTGAGAGGATTTATATTTGTGAGATAATATGACTTCATGGGTTCTCATGCGTTAACATTTCAGATAGTAAAACCTAGTATATGTATCATTTATGGATGATTTTACAGAGGTCACTGAGTATACAAGTGATTTTGAGCAAAAAATACCACCCAAAGACAGATGGCTAGTCAGAGCGGGTGATACAGGTGCTCAAGGACATGATATGGGCATGCGTCCTGGATTTTTGGGGATCTTGGGAGAGGCATATACCTTTGGTTGAATTCACCTACAATACTAATTTCCAGGATACCATTCAAATTCTTCTTTACGATGATTTATATGGTATACCATGTTAATCGCCCCCTTATCGGTTATAGGTAGTAAAGGATACTATACTTGGACCTCATCTCATGCAAGATACTACAGAGCAGGTTTAGTTGATCGAAAAGAGAATGAATACTACACAATCTCGATAGAAATATTACAAAAATTGATGAAAGAAACCTTTATAGTCTGATGTTAGGGATCAGGTCTTTTTACATATTTCACTAAGGTCAGGACACAGATGGATCATAATACAGTGTAAACATTAAAAATTATATGCTTGGTTGTTTGAGATTATAGAGAGAGTCGAGCTGGTAGCCTATCAATTTTAGTGAAAATAGAGGCATTGGGACATGAAAAACATCTTCCATGTATCTCAACTATGACATTATCATTCCAAAAAATCTCACATTTTTCAGCCAGTTGTTTTTGAGTTAAAGATAGATGCATCTTTTGAGGAGTGTCCTATTCATATTGTAGATTGTATTGCAAAGGTTCTAAGATACTGATGAGTTCCTCTAGTATAGTTTTTCTGGAAGCATAGTCTTGTAAAAGATGAGACATGGGAGTGGGGGCCTATGTACAAGAATAGTGGCCGAAGTTATTCATAGACGTTCTTTACCACCCTTGAGAAGGAAATGTAAGGATGAATTTCTTTAAGGGTGAATGTTTATAAGAACCTGATTATTCTTTGAGGTAAAAAATATTTTTATTTTGGTCAATTTTTAGTTTAAATGATTATTTATAGCCTAACGTGAATTCCCTTTGAATTTTTGCAGGTATTGGTGGTTTATGAGGCTTTTTTAGAGCCAAAAACTCAACTTTTGGGATGAAAAAGGCCTGGAACACGGTTAGGAGAAACCGTATGGGGCAGACCGCACTTTTACTTCTAACAATGTGAGTCTGGATAATGGAGTCCTACTAGCAACACAGTTAGAAAAACATTGTGATTTGAAGCACACAACTGTGAATGTGTGTTTAAGGTTTTTGAAAATGGGATGAGACACGGTTTTCACACGGTTATTCAAACTATGATGAAAAACATGTTGTGTGCCCCTTCCTACAACAAACGACAAATGATTATCGCACAGTTTGGCCAACCATATTGCCAAACCGTGCAACCCTATTTTTTGGTGAATTTTCCAATTTTACTTTAAATAAATATATTAAACCTAATTTTATTTATCCTTTCTTCTAATGTACAATAACATCACCTTATGAGAGATCTCTTTGAGGACTAAACTAGGAACTACGATGTCATCTCTCTCTGAGCTCAGGATCAAAATCTGTCAGAAGTATGAGATCTATCGTAGTAAGATCTCCATTAATTGTGTGTCATTACTCATTCATCTTGGTACCAACTACACTATTTAGGTGTAAGATAATATTCCATATTTTTAGTTTTTTCTTACAATCATTATTTTTCTTCTGATCTATGTTGAATTAAGAGCTGATACTGGATGATCACTACACTACAGACCTATGGTAAGTGGTCTCATGCTTTTTACCTTAATTCCAATGTGTTTATATATATATCTAAATATATTTGTGCCACATGAACAATTATCAGAATGATGTACTTAAAATGTATTTTCACCCTTGATTTAAATTGATATGTATAGCCTATGTAATTAATGAGGCACTTGATAAATGATTAAGTTTATGAACCACTAATTGGAACCACCCCTCGGGTGTTTTGAATAATCAAATGGACCACCATGGGTGGCATATGAGTTGGGTCACCCCTAATGTACATCTTTTACACTTTTCATGGTATTTCAGTTAATGAATTGAGTTGTTCAATGAATTGTAATTTTAATTGGGAATTGAATTTATTGAGAAATGGAATGGAATAAAAATGAACCTAGGCACTTTCCATGTATTTGTTAGTTTATTATTGATTTTCCATTTTATAATGAATATCCTCTATGAGTTAAATAAGAGTCTAAGCTTTCTAAGCTTAGCCCATGACTTGATCAACCTTTTGAGATGAGGTTTAAATGAAATAGTTTTGATGTTGTCCTTATCATAATTAAATGATATTGATTAAATTTATGGTCACATTCATTGGGTATCACATGGGTCCTTTTACAGATGCTATGGATAGACTCATTTGGCTTCAATGTTACATACTCTTGAGTGACACTTGGACTCCATAGAGGACATCCAATGAAGGACATAGAGGGACAATTCTATATATATTACCAAGGGATACTTGGACTCTTTATAGACTACCAAAGAAGAAATTAGAGGTTAGTGGATCATATATGTCATGGGTGATACGTGGGTTCCCATAGAAGACCACAAAGGTTGAACATGAGTGAAAATGATGTTATACCACACCCAGAGTGATATTAGGATTCCCATGAGGAATGCCTAGAATGGGCTTGTAAGCTTCTTGGTTCATTATATACCCAGAGCGATACCAAGATTCCCAATGAAAAATTATATATATGGGATTAGGTTCTTAAATTATTAATTAATCAAATGTTTTATACGACACGTCTGCTAAGCCAAAGCATAAGCCTGGATTCAGTATTTGTATTACACCATATAGATGGCATGTTTAGGAATATCTCCATCATATATTATAGGGGATGTTGGGATACATGCTATGCTATGAGACATATTAATTAAATGAGACTAGAAAATTAAATGATTTTGATTATAAAATGAGATAGAACTGACTATTAATTCAAAGACTTATGACTAAGGGTGAAGCAGGTAGTAGAGGATGAGTGTTCATGGGAACTTGATCCTTATAGGTTATTTACTTTCAGTATTTATTAACATATCCATTTCTATCTACACACTATATAGGTAACCCATTTCATTGGTTTGATACCAATATAAAAAATAACCCTTGTCTCCTTGGATGACAATAAATTCTAGACTGCCCCGTTGAGTGGCTTAAAAACCAATATCATCATAAAGATGATTAAAATAATCTTTAAATAGTATATGAAAGGATACCATTGATGGAGAACCTCAAATACATAAAGATATTTCCATTAATGAAGAACCTTGAATAAATACTGATGATTCTAAATTTTACATATGTTAATAAGTGATTCAAAATTCTCAGAGAAACGTATGTTATAATTGATGAATTAATAAGGATTCATAAAAATATCTTAAATTTATAAAAAAGAGTCCTATACCAGACAAATATTTCCCCCCAAAAGGGTGTGATGATTCTGAACTCCTATCCTCTAAACTAATGTACATTCCTATGTGTTGTAATGTTCAAACTTAATGAATTCCTACCTTTGGAAAGAAGGTCCCCTTAGGATAAAGAACCATTGGAAGTTTCAGGTTCCATGACTAAATCCAATGGAAACTGCCTAGAATCAGTGATTCTTAAAACAAGAATAGATGTATCAAGGAACTATTAAACAAAAACCAGACAATACATCCCCAATATCATGCCAAAACATGAAATCTCAAGCATAAACAAGTCTCAAATGAAATGATACCCACCAACCTCAGGGGTACACTCCTTAAATTGTTGGGTATTCTCTACTCATACTTCTAAGGGTGTAACAAATGACATAACCCTACACATATGATCCACTACTAGACCCAAATAATTCACATAATGAGTATATATAATATAATTCAAGACACATGTGTCAAAAAAATAACTATAAAGAAATAAAGATACAAGAATTGTACTTAAAACTATCAATGATCTAGGGTATCCACCTCTAGGTGTATACCAAATTGCATGTAGCTGACATGTTTCTCTATCATGAGCTCCAACCTGAGTCCCTAGTGTTGAACTACGCTACATGTAAGGATTATCTTGTCCTGTAGTACAACATCTGCCAACCTGACTAGTGTGACCCATAGAACTCAAACTGCCTACCTGGTATTTGGTAGCAAACCCCCTGCCTATATTCTGCCTACGTCTCGATCCACCATCACTGCCTATCTATTGAGATTTTCTACAGACCCTCTACAGATGTCTCATCTTGCTACACACATGACACTCTATAGGTGGTCATGGAGACTAACCATGCTTGTGTCCTGGCCTACCACATTGATATAAAAACGCATGGTCTCCACCCTTAGAGGTCAACCCTCTTCTCTAGATACTATTTCTACAAATTCCTTAGTGGAAACTCTCAAAATATATCTTCCTACAATTGAATGTTGCACCAGAGGATCGACCATCTAGAAGCACATATCCACCACCATAAGCCATATAGCATCCCGTCTTTTTATCACATAAACTTTCATTACATTTTACAAAACTGAGGATCTTTAAGGTTTAGTGTCTTGGAAACCAGGAACATAATACATGAAAAGAACAAAAACACTCTTCTTAAACACTTGAAAGGCTTCTCCTTAAGTTCATCCTAGGTTCATTACTGCATCTCATAACCTGGGGACATACATAAAAAGAAAGGGTGAGCAGAAATCCCAGTAAGGGAAACAAGAGAGACATTTTACATGTGAACTTGAGATACTTCAATAAGGACATGAAAAGAACATTAAGGCATGAGAAAGAAATCATGAGATACATCATAATAAAAAACATTTTTCATAACTTGAAGATGTGGCCACATCATTTAATATAGACAGTCATGAACATATAACCAAGGTCCATCCCCAAGGTGTCATTTGAAAATTACCAAGGTTATTCACCAAGGTATCATGAAAATTGTAATCTCTAGTGGTTACATCATTACCCAACGCATTGGAGCGCTATCAGGTCGCACCCTTAAATTTTCTTTTATTATCATGTGATCCACATATATCATCATCAAACATTTCATAAATAACCCATATAGCATAAAATAAATGGGTTTCATTTCATAATCACAACGTTTTAAAAACTGCTTTAAAGACATGATCTTTACGTCACTTTAAAACCCACAGAAAAGGAAGGTGGGTCTCATATATGTAAATCCCAGAATTTAAAATAGAACATTTTGGTATATATTTGAATACCCCTTTAGAAGAATGAGCTTTGAGTATTCACTCAATAATGTAAAAGAACTTTAGAAAAAGAGAGAGACATTTTGAGACGGAAATTCTGCAGCATAACGGCTATGTTACGAGGTTTTAGAAGACATTAAAAGAGAGGGAAAATGGGTCAAACATTCATAAATGACCCATAAAACAGTAGATGGATAGAATAAGAAGGATACATGATCACGGTAATGAAATTTCAAGGACATGCCATTTGAAATGAAAAACATGGAAGGAAGACAAAAATTATATTTCTCTTATGAAAGTTTGGCAGCCCAACGGCGTTACTTAAACTTCAACAAAAATGATTTGAAAAGATCAAATAGGGTCTCTCATCATGTGAACATAAGAGTTCAGTATGATAGATATATAGATCATACCCCAACATAACAAAAAGGAACTTGAAGGAATTGACATGAAAGTAGAACTTCAAAACGAGAAGGGTGAAGAACCACATAAAAATTCGGCAGCCTAACAGCGCCACTTAAAAAAAATCAAAATACTGAATTGAAGAGATCAAATGGGGTCTCTCATCATATGATCATAAAAGATCAGTATGATAAATTTAGAGATCATACCCCAACATAATAAAAATGAACTTGAAATACTTTACATGATAATAGATCTTGAAAAATGAGAAGGGAGAAAGAATTCGTTACAAAAATTTCGGCAGCCTAACGGCGCCACTTAAAACATCAAAAAACTAAATAATGAGAGTAAAAGGGGATCTCTAATTATATGAAAATAAAAAGGGAAGTAATAGGAGTATAAAAGAACACCCTTTAACATAAGAACATGGGGCATAATAGAAATTACATAAAAGAGATTTCTCGAAAAGAAAGAGAAAGGTCGGATCCCTTACCTTAAAATGTAACTCTTAAACCTCAATGGTTGGGACCATGAGGGCTTGGGGCACCTTGAGAGGACTCCTTGGGAGGTAATGAGACCCGAAATTCGTTGGGGATGAGTGGGGAGTCTAATGGATGAGAGGAGGTCTTGGTATTTATAGGGAAAGTGAGGAGACAGGGCATTAATGGCCAAGGGACACCTCACATGTGCTTTTCTCAAACCCATGTGCTCTCCCTTGGCATTTATCATGGAGTTAGGCCACATGGGGCCCCCAAAACAATAATTAATCACCCATGGCCGGCAAACCCTTAAAATATCTCATGTCATCATCATGACACAATTATGATGTCATTAAACATACCGAAACCCTAAAACTGCATTTTTACTATTCACTGAAAAATTCATCTTTCTTAGAAAAATCCCAAACATTCACCTTAACTAAATATCGATTCCCTAATTACATTTATGAACTCCATTTTATAAAAATAATTTTCTAAATATTTTTAATTTAATTTTTAAATAAAAACACTATTCACCGAAAATTCATTTTTTTCATAAAAACCCACAAAAATTACCATAGCATAATATTGGTGCTCTGAGTTCAAAAATGAAATACGTTTTATAAAAATAATTTTCTAAATATTTTTAATTAATTTTTTAATTAAAAAACACTATTCACTTGAAAAAACTAATACTTGAATAATAATTAATGAAACCGTTATTTAACCATTTTATTGAATCAAATTACTTAATCAAGGTGCCTAGGTTATTTTAAAACTTTCATTAAGTGAGATTACTAATCCATTTGGTCACATTACTAATCCTAAGAGTAAAATCACTATTCACAATTTACAATTCATCAAAAATCAAGTTGATCTTATTAGACTCTAAATTTTGTACTGTACATAATTGTAGAAGACCATTTTTTAAAAATCATTACACATTTTTAATTATTTATGGTTCACACAACCATTTTTAAAATATCCTTTTTCTAAAATTCATCAAAAATATGCATACGATATTTATCCGATCATTTCAAAATTCATAAACCTCATCATAAAAAGAAATCCAAATTTTTATTTAAAACAAGGATTACACAAGGCAGTTACGGTCTCGTTACATAGCCCCTTATAATACCAGCATAGGACCTAAGAGTAAGGTGTGCTAGGGTGATAGAATTTTGGGGCGGATCAGTCAGCATTGCCCGAGTAGTAATTTCTATCAGTTTGAACTTCTCGCGAAGGCGATTCCGTTCTAGCTTCACATGATGAAGTTCGGCTTGGATTTGGTCCAGAGCAATGCCCAATGGTGCTACCTCTTTCCCAAGCTCTATTAGATGGGCTTCGATCGGTCCAAGACTACTAGGTGAGGCCATCAAATCTTCTTTCTATAATAATTAACCAAGATTACTTATATTTAGAGACAATAATCAAAACATTTTGTTCACAGCGGTCATATTGACCGATGGTCATATAACAGTCAAAACCCACTGGTTTCATTATAATGAAGTTTATCAAATAAAACATTTTTGTTGAGTATAAAATAAAATAACACATCAAATTAGGAAACAAGATTTAATCAACATTTTTGGCCGTTACAATCTTCCCCTCTTAAGAAATTGCGTCCTCGCAATTTCTTTTTAAAATTGGGTTTTGAAATTTCATTGAAAGTCCCACATCAGAAAAAGAGTCAGTAACACCATTACTTTAAAAGAAAGAAAAGGAAGTACAAAGGCCACCCGAGTTTACTCATACTAGGATTCCATGTAGGAAACATGGACATGGAGGAGAAAACAATGGGTCACATCCTAAAGTAGAGGGATAGAAAACATGATTAGGAGGAAGTTAACCACTAGAAAATCCCAAAATTATGATGTGTGTGAGCGGTCTTTGATTACCTAGTAGGAAACTTAAACCAACAATGTTTTTGTTTTACGTTCCTTTTCATAACTTTGAGGAATTCATTTACAACATAGATAAAAAAACATAAGGAAATATATCTATCTTCATGTAGAGTTTCATACTTTTATAAGTTTCTACCAAAACTAATCTTTTCTCTAAACGATGAGCATTCAAAACTACTTGGCCTCATCAAAACACAAGAATCATCTTCTATATAATCACATAATCCACAAAATATCAACTATCTATTTCTTTTATCTTTAAACATTATCCCAAAAATAGAAAGGGTAAGGTAAAACAACTCTTAAAAAAGAATCCCATCGGAATGGAAACTACTTTTAAATCTTCAAAGTTCCATGGTACTACCCAAAGTTCATCATAGTCTATTCCATAAATAATGGTCCTTAAGATTCCTCAAAATAAACCAAACTAAGATTGAAACCCAAATACAAGAAGGATTTGATAACATAGTCTTCCAAAATAAACTTCATTGTTCATCTCCAAACAACATCAACCACTCCTAACAGCTTATAACAAAAGTATCTAACCTAAACATATTTTACCCAAGATAGGTTAATTATTCCCATAAGTATCCAAATTTACTATAAGTCCACCTTAAATTCATCGATTATTCAAAATATAAGTCAACCTAACTCCTCAATGAAAATACCGTAGTAATCTATTTACCTCGATCATATAGGGTCCCCAAAATAGTGAACGTCTTCCAATATAAAAAATCATATTTTAATCCCCTAATCATCTCTGTCATATTAATACGGCAATCATAGCATTTCCTATCACATTGGTTGTTGGGACATGTTCTTCCATTTCCCGCCATTAACTAAGAAAAGAATCTATAATTAGGGGCTTAAATACTTAGCCAATAATCATGAAAATAAACTTAAAGCATATAAGCATAACTTGTAGTGGAAATGTATAACCTAACTTGTGATCCCCTAGGTTCTCATCTAGGTTATCCATGATCATATATTCTTATGTGAATCTTCATTTTATTTTAACTTTGTTCCTTTAACAATGGTTCATACTAAGCTTATGAATTTACCAAAGCATATCCCCCAGGAGTGTCGTAACCAAGAGTGCAGCAAGGCCCGTTGTCGTGTACCAGTTCCCGTTCGAGTCTAGCTCAAAGCGGTGTTTTCAGGTTTTACCCCTATGTACATCTGTGCCAGAGCAACCTCTACCTGCTAGTATCCAGACAGGGATGTATTTTCTTGGCAACCCCTTACTCAATACTCACCAAAATACCAGGAATATTTCCTATATTTTAACTTTTCTATAGGCTTCTTCCTAAAGTTTTCATATCCTAATTTCCACAAATAACCAAACCATCCTCTGATACCAACTATAGCATCCCGTCTTTTTATCACATAAACTTTCATTACCTTTTACAAAACCGAGGATCTTTAAGGTTTAGTGTCTTGGAAACCAGGAACATAATACATGAAAAGAACAAAAACACACTTCTTAAACACTTGAAAGGCTTCTCCTTAAGTTCATCCTAGGTTCATTACTGCATCTCATAACCTGGGGACATACATCAAAACAAAGGGTGAGTAGAAAGCCCAGTAAGGGAAACAAGAGAGACATTTTACATGTGAACTTGAGATACTTCAATAAGGACATGAAAAGAACTTTAAGGCATGAGAAAGAAATCATGAGTTAAATCATAATAAAAACATTTTTCATAACATGAAGATGTGGCTACATCATTTAATATAGACAATCATGAACATATCACCATGGTCCATCCCCAAGGTGTCATTTGAAAATTACCAAGGTTATTCACCAAGGTATCGTGAAAATTGTAATCTATAGTGGTTACATCATTACCCAATGCATTGGAGCGCTATCAGGGCGCACCCTTAAATTTGCCTTTATTATCATGTGATCCACATATATCATCATAAAACATTTCATAAATAACCCATATAGCATAAAATAAATGGGTTTCATTTCATAATCACAAAGTTTTAAAAACTGCTTTAAAGACATGATCTTTACGTCACTTTAAAACCCACAGAAAAGGATGGTGGGTCTCATGTATGTAAATCCCAGAATTTAAAATAGAAAATTTTGGTATATATGTGAATACCCCTTTAGAAGAAAGAGCTTTGAGTATTGACTCAATAATGTAAAATAACTTTAGAAAAAGAGAGAGACATTTTGAGACGGAAATTCTGCAGCATAACGGCTATGTTACGAGGTTTTAGAAGACATTAAAAGAGAGGGAAAATGGGTCAAACATTCATAAATGACCCATAAAACAGTAGATGGACAGAATAAGAAGGATACATGATCTTGGTAATGAAATTTCAAGGACATACCATTTGAAATGAAAAACATGGAAGGAAGACAAAAATTATATTTCTCTTATGAAAGTTCGGCAGCCCAACGACGTTACTTAAACTTCAACAAAAATTATTTGAAAAGATAAAATAGGGTCTCTCATCATGTGAACATAAGATTTCAGTATGATAGATATAGATATCATTCCCCAACATAACAAAAAGGAACCTTAATGAATTGACATGAAAGTAGAACTTCAAAATGAGAAGGGTGAAGAACCACTTAAAAATTCGGCAGCCTAACGGCGCCATTTAAAACATCAAAATACTAAATTGAAGAGATCAAATGGGGTCTCTCATCATATGATCATAAATGATCAGTATGATAAATTTAGAGATCATACCCCAACATAATAAAAATGAACTTGAAATACTTTACATGATAATAGATCTTGAAGAATGAGAAGGGAGAAAGAATCCGTTACAAAAATTTCGGCAGCCTAACGGCGCCACTTAAAACTTCAAAAAACTAAATAATGAGAGTAAGAGGGGATATCTCATTATATGAACATGAAAAGGGCAGTAAGAGGAGTATAAAAGAACACCCTTTAACATAAGAACATGGAGCATAAAAGAAATTTCATAAAAGAGATTTCTCGAAAAGAAAGAGAAAGGTCGGATCCCTTACCCTAAAATGTAACTCTTAAACCTCAAAGGTTGGGACATTGAGGGCTTGGGGGAACCTTGGGAGGACTCCTTGGGAGGTAATGAGACCAGAAATTCGTTGGGGATGAGTGGGAGGTCGAATGGATGAGAGGAGGGCTTGGTATTTATAGGGAATGTGAGGAGACAAGGCATTAATGGCCAAGGGACACCTCACATGTGCTTTTCTCAAACCCATGTGCTCTCCCTTGGCATTTATCATGGAGTTAGGACCCATGGGGCCCCCAAAACAATAATTCATCACCCATGGCCGGCCAACCCTTAAAAGATCTCATGAAATCATCATGACACAATTATGATGTCATTAAACATACCGAAACCCTAAAACTGCATTTTTATTATTCACTGAAAAATTCATCTTTCTTAGAAAAATCCCTAACTTTCACATTAACTAAATATCGATTCCCAAATTACATTTATGAACTCCATTTTATGAAAATAATTTTCTAAATATTTTTAATTTAATTTTTAAATAAAAACACTATTCACCAAAAATTCATTTTTTTCAGAAAAAACCCCAAAAATTACCATTGCATAATATCGGTGCTCTGAGCTCAAAAATGAAATCCGTTTTATAAAAATAATTTTCTAAATATTTTTAATTAATTTTTTAATTAAAAAACACTATTCACCCGAAAAAACTAATACTTGAATAATAATTAATGAAACCGTTATTTAACCATTTTATTTAATCACATTACTTAATCAAGGTGCCTAGGTTATTTTAAAACTTTATTTAAGTGAGATTACTAATCCATTTGGTCACATTACTAATCCTAAGCGTAAAATCACTATTCACAATTTACTATTCATCAAAAATCAAGTTGATCTTGTTAGACTCTAAATTTCGTACTGGACATAATTGTAGAAGACCATTTTTTGAAAATCATTACACATTTTTAATTATTTAAGGTTCACACAACCATTTTTAAAATATCCTTTTTCTAAAATTAATCAAAAATATGCATACTATATTTATTCGGTCATTTCAAAATTCATAAACCTCATCATAAAAATAAATCCCAATTTTTATTTAAAACAAGGATTACACAAGGCAGTTATGGTCTCGTTACATAGCCCCTTATAATACCAGCATAGGACCTAAGAGTAAGGTGTGCTAGGGTGATAGAATTTTGGGGCGGCTCAGTCAGCATTCCCCGAGTAGTAATTTCTATCAGTTTGAACTTCTCGCGAAGGCGATTCCATTCTAGCTTCACAAGATGAAGTTCGGCTTGGATTTGGTCCAGAGCAAAGCCCAATGGTGATACCTCATTCCGAAGCTCTGTTAGATGGGCTTCGATCGGTCCAAGACTACTAGGTGAGGCCATCAAATCTTCTTTCTATAATAATTAACCAAGATTACTTATATTTAGAGACAATAATCAAAAAGATTTGTTCACAGCGGGCATATTGACCGATGGTCATATAACAGTCAAAACCCACTGGTTTCATTATAATCAAGTTTATCAAATAAAAAATTTTTGTTGAGTATAAAATAAAATAACACATCAAATTAGGAAACAAGATTTAATCAAAATTTCGGGCCGTTACGAGCCACCTTGAGGATACCTTATGAAATAAGGGTCTGATCCACCACCTCATAAAACCTCTTTAAATAAAAAATATTCACTTGATATTTGATTTAATGTCTAATCTCAACTTGAAAATGTATTGTTGTAGCAACTTCATACCCAACCAAAGCTTGAAAAAGTATTATAAGTCACTGAAGCAGCCAACATAATCCATCACTATCATAGCCCCCTATGTCAACATCATAAACTCAATAGCCTTCTCTTACCTCAAGGTCACTAGATATAAATGTTCTAGAAACCTTTCTAGGAATAATTTCCATAAATTATATTCTATATGCTAAGTATAAACCAGAATATCCCACCAGTGCTTTTCCAACCCTCACAACATGTAAGCTGCCAACTTGAATCTATTATTAAGAAGAGTCTCTATATGATCTAGAATCATCTTGATAGACTCTATCCAGAACTCAGATGCATTAGTTCCACCCTCTCCAAAAAACATCATAGGGTTCTTCTATTGAAACTCTCTAGTGAAGTCAAACATACTCAACCTAACCTTCCTTGGGTACCATTACATCATCTACATAAAATGAGAAAATTTATCATGAAACTTCTCCTACCCTTTATTATCTTGGATCAATGGGGATTCTTGGTCCACTACTAGAGGAGCATTCTCAGAGATATCCGCATTTCTACAAACTGGAACACGTCCTCGTGGTGACATCTCTCAATAATTACAAACTCACATCTCAAATAAAGCATCAATTTTTTTTTCAAAATAAGGATCTCTACTAGCCATAAACAACCCATTTCGTATCCACTATACCATTAGATATCATCACATATCTATCACTACACTCACTATCCCTATCATGGGCCATGATCAACATGGTGTAAACCAAATTACATATGAGTAAACCTTTCATTATACACCCTATTTAAACATTTTAAATTCACAACCTAAATATTTCTCATTTTGGAACCTTTTAATCTTTACAAGTCATCATAAACCACTTTTTAACCCATTTATAACTCTTTATAATACACTATTATTTAAACATTATATTAAAATGTTCCATTTACCCGTTTGAATCATCTTTATTAGACACCACTCCCATCAAATTTCCAGGGAATAAAATGCATTATATCCCTCACATTCAACATTTCTTTCTCATGTGGGACTACGATGATGTGTGTCACATATATCTCTAGCTTCATAAAATGATGCATGTATTAAAAAACTCGTAACATTCTATCCATGAGAAAAATACAATAAAATAATCACATCACACAACAGGTGCATCACTGAAGGTGAAATATCATCCAACAATAACAAAAAAATATCAAGAATAACAATCCCACCTGAGGTACTTGAGTTTTTCCCTATACATGGGTTAACTACTCCAATGCACATGCTCAATACCAAGAACTGACACATCCTAATACCCTATATACCTTCCTTAAATAAAATAGTAATAGAAAATAAAACTCTTCTAATACCATGTTGGAATATCCCAGACTTGGTAACACTAAATCGGTGCCCTGATCATGGTCACCACATGACCTCAGGCACGTCTCCTTATATGCCAGAAGATATAGACTAGTAGGGAGGGTATAATAGAACACATGGGGATACTACACCTTCTTTATCAGAGTAATTAAAAACAAATAAAATATTAAATAAATGAAAAAATTACACAATAAATATGCATCACTAATCAATTTCCAACAATTGGGAACAAGCCCACAACTGAACAGTAAATATGTCATGTCATGTCATATAGTGCCATGTGTAATAAAAACCCAAAATAAATATAAACTGAAGAATCCATAAAATATTTCTTGACTCTAAATCTAGATCCCTCATCTATTCACATCCCACACCCAAATCAACCATGTATCATAGGACCCTTTCCCGTGTCCAGACCTATAACTAAGAGGTTTACTCAAGTATCCAACGACGGCCCAAGAAGGGCATGAGTACAACTCAGTAGGCTACCACCAATGGTGTCTACAAATTATCTAATATAAACACATAGTGTATGAAGGTAAAAAATAATTAACAAGTTAAATAAAATATAAAATAGATTTAATTATTTATAAAAGTTCACTTTAACCACATTCACTATCTGTTCCATGGGTTAACCGTTTTCATAAATTACACCTCAGACTATGTCGGTCAAATAAAATATGCATAATGGAGAAGATTAATATTCCCTACATCATTAGAAAAAAACATTACAAAAAATAATACATAACACTTACCTTGGAGCCGCATTCTGTGTATTCATATCCCATGCATTCTTTTGGGGCATAGATCCCCAGTCTAAATCCCTAACCCATGGATTATAGGGTTGGGGTTTAGAGCATTAGTGTAACCTGACCAGTGGGCATAGATTCTCATGTTAAATACCCTACATACCACCAAGACATGTGTATAGAATTATTTAACCATTCAACACATATACTATGTACCAATCATCACCCATTAAGCATATTTACCATTTAGTAACTATGGTTAATTCTACAGATGTACCATCTCATGCCTTCACCCATTAAAACATTTATAAGTTTCATGCCTTATCCAATTTTAGACATAAATCATTCAAAATTAGTAACTCATTTAAACATATATATATTTTTTCCATAACCCATTATCCACACATTCACCATTTACATTCTTTAATCCATTTAACATATTTATCATTTACATGCCTTATCTCACCAACACATTTACCATTGTACCAATCTCCCCTTTAGTTCATGTCATTCTACTAGACACAAATAAAATTTATTCCATTTAATAAATTAGGCTAACATGTCAACATATTTATCATGGTATCTATCCTACAACAATTCAATTCTATACATAACAATTCAATTCCATGGTCAAGGAAGTGGAACAACCCATGGGTGGACCATAACTTGGTATAATCAACCTTAATACATCCCAAGAGGTTTATAAGGGGTTAAATTCATCAACTAAACATGTAATTATTCATGTATACCATAAAAAACCAAACAGATAATCCAACAACAAAAATGAAAAACTACATACACATAATTTAACCACAATACTATGATATACTACTTCTTGAATGCCTACAGCTATTCCAAAGTTGAATTATCATTTAACCTTAGACATTGCTTGAGGAAAAAAAATCATATTTTGAATCCCCATCCTAGAAATTTCTGGAAAAAGTGGGTTTTAGTGGTTCATGAGAAGAATAATGATTCCACAAGCCTTAATCCAAAAAAGGAAGGAAGAGGAGTGTTAGACTCACCTGATGCTTTGATCCACACCCAACAGTGATTCAAAAGGCTTATAAATGACATATATTGGTACTTGGTAGGATTGGGAGGAAGGTTTGGTCACCCTTAGATACTATAGGATGATTGAGGAATAAATTTGTGCGATGGAACTTAAGGACTGGGGAGGATAGTCAATTTTACCACTTTAATGAGGTGCACGGTTGTCCAAACCATGTTCCAATAATGTGCCACCATCTTTCGAAGAGGGGGGCCAAGTTGCATGGCCTCTTGAGAAGCTCAAAAAAATTGAAAAAACCATATGGAATGGATTTTTCCTTGCTCACATGGTTTTTCCTCTCCCCTTGCACGATTTCATCAACTGTGCACCCTCCTCCGTGAATTCATGGTTAGGGTGCACAATTACTACTAATCGTGAACCAACCATGAAACATGCACTAAATGAACCCTTTTTCCCTTCATTTACTTCCTTAACCCCTGAAACACCCTTAATATTCTACATAAATGTAGGAAACATTTCATTAACCAACATAAAAGTATTTAAACCATAAACTAAACAAGATCATACCTCATTAGAATTAAGGGATCTTACAACTACCTCAACTTATAACGACTTGTCCTCGAGCCACAATCTGAAACATCAATAAGTATCTAAGGTAAAGAGATTGGGCCACTGATCTTGCATATCCATATCCATCTCCCAAGTCTCTTATTGAACGTTACCATGTTTCCAAAACACTTGAACCAATGACATGGTCTTACCTTGAAAAATTATCTCACTATGATCCGTAATACATAATAGATACTCCTCAAAGGATACATTGACCTCAAGCTCAAAATCATCAATATCAATCACCTAATAAGAGTTAGGGTGATATTACCAAAGCTGTGATAGATGTAAAACATCAGGAATTCAACTATACTTCTGTGGGAGAGACAATCAGTAAGCCACCCATCTGATCCTCTCCATGATCTCAAATGGACCCCATACTTTGGTGCCAAGTTACCCTGTATCTTAATTTGATAGTGACCAAACCTTGGAAACACCTGAAGAAACACACTATCACCCACCAAAATATCTAGAGGTTGATGATGTCAATCAACATACAACTTTTTCCTTCTCCAGGCCATAGAAATATTGTAACGCCCTGACCCCAGCTACCCAGAGTCGGTGCATTACTTCGTAACATTCGCATGATCACAAAAGATGAAGTCTCGAAAGACCGATTAGTTTAGTAGCCTTGGAAACACTAGATACATTCATAAGTCTTTCATTACATCAAAAACTAAACAAACTACAATAACATGGTCTTCATAGTCCACACTCATATCCTATTCTGACTATCCCTGCAGGTCATTCCCAAAATACTTCTTCACATCCTGGAAAATATTAAAACATTGAAAGGGGTGAGCTCAGATGCTCAGTAAGGATAACAATATTACGGAAGCTTTCATAAGTAAACATTAACATTTAAGGCAATGTATAACTAAAAAAAGAATTTTAAACTTGAACTTCAACATAATATGGAAAAAGTAAAATGATATAATGCCATATACTTCTTCACATGGATATTCTACTGGTCGAATAATCACATGCAATATCAATAACCACTTTCATAAAGATGGAATGCATAATGCCAGACTATCATAACCACGTTGCCAAGGCCTCGTGCCAAGACCAAAAATAATATTTTGTCAAGGCCTCGTGCCAAGACACTAGTTTGTCTCATGAGACCTGCCGATGCATCGAGGAGCTATAGCGGGCTCCACCCGTCACATATTAAGTCCAATGCATTCCCATATGAAAAGGTTTAAACATAACATAAACATTCTTATTAAAACTAGTATACGAAATGTCAATAAGTTTACCATAAACTATGAATGGAATAAAAATAGCACATCCACAGTCAAACATATCACAAAACCTTCAATACAATATAGAAGTTTTGTATCACAATAAATCAACTTCAAATAAGCGTAAAATCCATCAAAGGATGTTGACATAGATGAAATCAAAACATATTTTAGAGAAATATCACTTTCTATTTTTGAAATCATAAAATAAAACATTTTCTTGAAAATATTCTTATAAGCTTGTAAGGAAAGCTTTGAAGATTTTATAACGGCGGAAAATAACCGCAACCACCGTACAAGTTAAAAAAAACATTCTTACCTTAATTCTGTCGAAAAGGTTAAAAAGGACCTTGTTTTGAAAACGACGGAAAGATTCCTCTTATAAAAAGTCAAAAAGGGTATAAATGACATTAAACCATATTCTTGTAAATAATAAAAATTTTTTGAAATATATTTTGAAGAAACATGGATGTGGATGATAACGAGGTCCCAGTAGATAATTATGTATAAACAACCTTGGATAATGAAGAGGTTGTGAAGTAAACCCTTACCTGGTGTCTGACTTGACTCAACCGTTCTTTAACCTCCTGAATAATAAACTAGAGTTAATATATACCATATTAAGAACCATTTTCAATTTCATTATCCTTATTATATCACTTATTACAATGATATGAACATTATGTAATTATTTAAGTTAATAACGGTCGTTTTGTCGATCTTTGGTACTTGAGTCAACAATAAACTTCTTATAATTACAAGTTGTTTATGTGGTAGAATATCCATTATCTCCAGAATTATATTCATGATCTAGATGTCATATATATTTTATATATCCAGTATATACATTCATTTATAATATTACATAACATTTAGAGGTAGGAAATGAAATGCACCGTTCATGGAGACGGTAAGCCGTACGTACGCATGAACGCTACTTTCATTTCAATTTCATATTTAATGGAACTAAATCATAATGATATAAATGTATAATATAATTCCATTATAATATAGTGTATAATACCATTTACTCCATCCTTTATACATCCCACATATGGCATTAACGATTCAAATCACTTTGAGGGGGCGGTAGTCCGCACTTCCTAAAATGAAATTATCGTGTTTTACCCATAATGGAAATCATAAAGTATGCCATAAATGAGAAATACAAGAGCATAAGTAAAACATAAACACATTATATATCATATACAAATATAGTGACATCTTAATGGCCACCTTTGAAGGTGTTATATGAGTGTTGAACAATCATCGTTTCCTGAGGTAGAAATTCGCCATCCACAGAAACTGTATGTTCTTTAACCATTAGATGTAGGTGTGTGTAAGTGTAGCTCGAATACTTCTTATAACAACATCCTTGTATATTTATGATACTGGTTTTGTTACAAAAGAAATGAATAAAAAGAGTTTAGGGGGTTGGAGAAAAAAAATAAAACAAAACAACATTAGAGAAGACATTACCTCAAAATCGGGTAACTCTTTTTGATTTGAGCCAAAGGCTTCCTTGGGAAGAGTTCTTCCCAAAGTGAGGCTTCTAGGAGTAATATAGAGAATTTGGGAGAGTATTTGGGCATAGGTTGGCCGAGACAAATGGCTTGAAGGTGTAAATGAGGTGGGAGAGGTGGGGGCCTTTTATAAGTGGAGAGCAGGAGCTCTTTTGGAAAGATTGAAATGTTACATTATTACACAATGCTTTTCTGATTCTAAAGGTCCAAAACTTATATAATTCGTGGCTAAGGTGATAAGGGTTCTAAATCTACCCATCCAATAGGCTTTGGACAAGTGTAAGCCTTGTATTTTACATTATCTACTCATTTTATTTATATCGTTAAATAATGATGTCATCGCTGCATCATCATGATGTCATAAATAATTTAATTTATTTAATGTCTAAAAATTATATAAAAAAATACTATGATGTAGGAAATCGTTTTATCTTTCCAAAGAATATTTATAGTCAAAAATATGACTTTTATAACCCAATGTAAAAATTGTTCTAGTAAAACATTTTATGTTTGTGTCATTTTTTACTTTAACATTAAATAAAAGGTATTTATGTCATTTTCTAACTAAAGTGGCTCCATGGGGTCCCCAAGTTGACCCATGGGTTGTCTTGGTCGGCCATGACTCATCCAATAGGAGTAGGACAAGTTTAAAGCTCATCTCATATTATTAAAACATTATTTTTACCTTAAACTACACTAATTACCTCTAATCGCGATTAAGAACATAAAAGATACTATTCACCAAAAAATTATTTTAATCTCATTGAACCACATTTTACTTCTTAATGAAAACCATGTATGTCGGATTTTTGAAAATCAAATCACAGAAGTGGTAATATTTCATTTAAACGAAAAATCAGTTATTTAACTACCACTTAGTGGTTTCACTATTCATCAAAAATTGAAGTTTTTCTGAACAATGCCAAAATTTCACCCTAAGCTATAATTGATATTCCGAATTCAAAAATGATGTATATTTTACAAAATTCCAAACATATAAGTTGCATTAATTAATTTTATAATCAATTCACGTTGTCACAACAAATAGCGTGTTTTTAAGAAACAATTTATATCAAAAGATTGGCAATTGTTTATGTCCAATATCAATGTTAAATTAATTCTAATGACCACCATTGGATAAAATGGTAAAACTATATTCTAATTATACTTTGAAACCACTAAATAGTATAATTTATCACAATAAATTATTTTGATTAAAAAAGTTGTTTTAAGTATTTATCACAATTCATAAAATATTGGATGTTCTCAGAAAGTTGCAAAAAATTAAACTTAGGATAATTTCAATATTACGAATACAAAAATGAAGTCCATTTTGAAATATAAAATTTCTATAATTTTAAAAAGTTGTTATTACTATTCATAACTGCTACTTTGATTAGTCGCGGTGTGTTAGAACTCGAACTTGCGTACCATGAAAGCTATTGCATTATTAAATGAGAAGCGTATCATGGAAGCTCGGGGTGTTACATTCTCCCCTCCTTCAATAAATTGCGTCCTCGCAATTTGAAATTTTTCTTTGAAAATAAAAGGTTGAAAAGATAAAATACCTTTGTGGAAAACCCACATCGGAAATAAGGTTAATAAAATTTATCCTTAATAAGAAGGAAAGGGAAATAAGAAAGTCACCACCAAATTATGATCTCGATAAGGAGAACATTGTTGTCAATTAGAGACATATAATTGGAGGAAAAACGTAAATATTTGTAGGGAGTGATTGAGGTCATCAATCACAATCAACTATCAAATTGAGGGCCTCAAAGCCTTCAATCTATGTTGATTTAAAATATCATCAGTTCAACAAGACTTAAGGTATTAGGGTAACACATTTTTTTGTTTTAATATCCCTTTACTAAAGTTTAAGAATTTATTTATTCATTGAATAACAGATAGGTATATATATATTTATTCTTGACAATTAGAGTTTCAACCTTCAACTCACCTTTCACTCAAAAAGATAATAGAACCCAAAAATATTATACTTATCCTAATTGTATAAGGTTCCAAATGTTAACACATACCATTTAGATTAGTAAAATTATTTTGTAATAACCAGGGACTTCCTGTAGGCTAGTGGTAGGAAATAAAGGCCTGTTGCACTATGGTTGTGGGTTCAATTCCTACAGCTTTGTCCGACGCGTCAGGTTATGCCCCACCCTGCAGGTTGTCCTTTTCCTAAAACTAAAGTATTATAATATTCCAAAAATAATCTTCATAATTTTTTTTAACCTTAAAAAATACTATCCAAAGATCAACTTAATCCATTCCAACCTTTATAGTTATCCAAAATACTTCTGTCCAGCTCACAGTCCAAATTTTATAAGGAAGGTAAACATAATGAAGATCCTTTTTTCCATGTAACAACATGTGAACACCTTCATCATGTATTCTTTTTAAACATACTGAATTACCATGATCCCTTATTCCTTATAGAATACTAGATATACTCCTCCTATCAAAAAAAATGTATACAAATCATCAATCAGTTTCAAGGAAGTTAAGAATATCCAATATAATTTATCCAAATCAATCACGTCTCATTCCAAAATCATTATCTCGGTATCAGAACCATATTATGGTTTATCTTTCTCTCAACCATATATTTTCCACAAATTTAACCTACTGTGGAGTCACTTTTCTTGGTTCCACACAATCTCAAGTCCTTGATGAAATAGTACTGCAGTACAATCCTTATATACTCTATAATTATTATAACCAGTACATCATTGATACAACACTAAAATTACAAAATTCATTAATAACAACATGAGAACTCTAATCATTACTCCTCATCTGTGGTAGTATCATAAATTGATTATTATCCAATAACATCATTTGGGGCATACTCTGATGATTTGGACATTGGTTTGCGTAGTGTCCCCAATCCTTGCAGAAGAAGCATTGTACATTTGAAACCATTTTCTTACCCTTGCAGTCACGCACTTTGTGTCCTTTTTCTCTACACTTATAACAAACTCCCATTCCCTTTAGGCATGTTCCATGATGTTTCTTCCCACAATTACCACATATTGGAAAATTCTTCTTTCCCCTCATCCCTTTATCCATCATTCTCTCTTCCATCCCTTTTGTCTCTTGCTTCGCTTCAAAGCCAGAGGACACAAAGAATTCTTTACTTATCTTATTAACACATGATACTATTTCGTCATATGTTGAGAACACATGGGAGACTATTTCCCTTCGAAATGTTGGTTTAATACCGTGAAATATACGATCCTTCTTACTCTTTGGATCATACATATTGCTGGAGTTCACATTCCTTCTACTGGGCACCATTTCTATACAATGGCATAAACTAGGTTAGATTATGAATCAAAATACATAATCACATACTTATAAAACACTTAACATAAATTGAACTATTTATGGATATAATCCATAATCATAAAAAAAGGTTTTCTTTGAGGAAGTATATACTCATAACCGTTCATAGTGGTTTGTAAAGAGAATGAGAATTATCCTAAGCATATCCCCCGGGAGTGTTGTAACCAAGAGTGCAGCAAGGCCTATTGTCGTGCACCAGTTCCCGTTCGAGTCTAGCTTAAAGCGGTGTTTTCGGGTTTTACCCCTAGGTACATCTGTTCCAGAGCCGCCTCTACCTGCTCGTATCCAGACATGGATGTATTTCTCGGAAAACTCACAAAATCTCTATAATACCAAAATTCTAGGAAGTTCTTCTATACTAATCCTCAAAGTCTATCCTTGGGCTATGTGCTCTAATCATAGTTTATCTAAATATAGCTTCCAAGGATAGTACTAAACTGCCTCTGATACCAACTATAACGACCCGACCCCAGCTACCCAGAGTCGGTGCATTACTTCGTAACATTGGCATGATCACAAAAGATCAAGTCTCGAATGACCGATTAGTTTAGTAGCCTTGGAAACAATAGATACATTCATAAGTCTTTCATTACATAAAAAAGTAAAAAAACTACAATAACATGGTCTTCATAGTCCACACTCATATCCTCTTCTGACTATCCCTGCAGGTCATTCCTAAAATAATTCTTCACATCCTGGAAAATATTAAAACATTGAAAGGGGTGAGCTCAGATGCTCAGTAAGGATAACAATATTGCGGAAGCTTTCATAAATAAACATTACCATTTAAGGCAATGTATAACTAAAAAAAAGCCTTTCAAACTTGAACTTCAACATAATATGGCAAAAGTAAAATGAGATAATGCCATATACTTCTTCACATGGATATTCTACTGGTCGAATAATCACATGCAATATCAATAACCACTTTCATAAAGATGGAATGCATAATGCCAGACTATCATAACCACGTAGCCAAGGCCTCGTGCCAAGACCACAAATAAGATATTGTCAAGGCCTTGTGCCAAGACACTAGTTTGTCTCATTAGACCTTCCGATGCATCGAGGAGCTATAGCGGGCTCCACCCGTCACATATTAAGTCCAATGCATTCCCATATGAAAAGGTTTAAACATAACATAAACATTCGTATTAAAACTAGCATATGAAATGTCAATAATTTTACCATAAACTATTAACGGTATAAAAATAACACATCCACAGTCAAACATATCACAAAACCTTCAATACAATATAGAAGTTTTGTATCACAATAAATCAACTTCTAATAAGCGTAAAATCCATCAAAGGATGTTGACATAGATGAAATCAAAACATATTTTAGAGAAATATCTCTTTCTATTTTTGAAATCATAAAATAAAACATTTTATTGAACATATTCTTATAAGCTTGTAAGGAAAGCTTTGAAGATTTTATAACGGCGGAAAATAACCGCACCCACCGTACAAGTTAAAAAAACATTCTTACCTTAATTCTGTCGAAAAGGTTAAAAAGGACCTTATTTTGAAAACGATGGAAAGATTTCTCTTATAAAAAGTCAAAAAGGGTATAAATGACTTTAACCCATATTCTTGTAAATAATAAAAATGTTTTGAAATATATTTTGAAGAAACATGGATGTGGATGATAACGAGGTCCCAGTAGATAATTATGTATAAACAACCTTGGATAATGAAGAGGTTGTGAAGTAAACCCTTACCTCGTGTCTGACTTGACTCAACCGTTCTTTAACCTCCTGAATAATAAACTAGAGTTAATATATACCATATTAAAAACCATTTTAAATTTCATTATCCTTATTATATCACTTATTACAATGATATGAACATTACGTAATTATTTAAGTTAATAACGGTCGTTTTGTCGATCTTTGGTACTTGAGTCAACAATAAAATTCTTATAATTACAAGTTGTTTATGTGGTAGAATATCCATTATCTCCAGAATTATATTCATGATCTAGATGTCATATATATTTTATATATCCAGTATATACATTCATTTATAATATTACATAACATTTAGAGGTAGGAAATGAAATGCACCGTTCATGGAGACGGTAAGCCGTATGTACGCATGAACGCTACTTTCATTTCAATTTCATATTTAATGGAACGAAATCATAATGATATAAATTTATAATATAAGTCCATTATAATATAGTGTATAATACCATTTACTCCATCCTTTATACATCCCACATATGGCATTAACGATTCAAATCACTTTGAGGGGGCGGTAGTCCGCACTTCTTAAAATGAAATTATCGCGTTTTACCCATAATGGAAATCATAAAGTATGCCATAAATGAGAAATACAGAAGCATAAGTAAAACATAAACACATTATATATCATATATAAATATAGTGACATCTTAATGGCCACCTTTCAAGGTGTTATATGAGTGTTGAACAATCATCGTTTCGTGAGGCAGAAATTCGCCATCCACAGAAACCGTATGTTCTTTAACCATTAGATGTAAGTGTCTGTAAGTGTATCTAGAATCCTTCTTATAACAACTTCCTAGTATATTGAGGATACCGGTGTTGTTACAAAAGAAATGAATAAAAAGAGTTTAGGGGGTTGGAGAAGAAAAATAAAACAAAACAACATTAGAGAAGACATTACCTCAAAATCGGGTAACTCTTTTTGATTTGAGCGAAAGGCTTCCTTGGGAAGAGTTATGCCCAAAGTGAGGCTTCTAGGAGTAATAGAGGGAAGTTGGGAGAGTATTTTGGCAGAGGCTTGCCGAGACAAATGTCTTTAAGGTGTAAATGAGGTGGGAGAGGTGGGGGCCTTTTATAAGTGGAGAGGAGGGGTTCTTTTGGAAAGATTGAAATGTTACATTATTACACAATGCTTTTCGGATTCTAAAGGTCCCACACTTATATAATTAGTGGCTAAGGTGACAAGGGTTCTAAATATACCCATACAATAGGCTTTGGACAAGTGTAGGCCTTGGATTTTACATTATCTTCTCATTTTATTTAAATCGTTAAATAATGATGTCATCGCTGCATCATCATGATGTCATAAATAATTTAATTTATTTAATGTCTAAAAATTATAAAAAAACTACTATGATGTAGGAAATCTTTGTATCTTTCCAATTAATATTTATAGTCAAAAATATGACTTGTATAACCCCATGTAAAAATTGTTCTAGTAAAACATTTTATGTTTGTGTCATTTTTTACTTTAACATTAAATAAAAGGTATTTATGTCATTTTCTAAATAAAGTGGCTCCATGGGGTCCCCAAGTTGACCCATGTGGTTTCTTGGTCGGCCATGACTCATCCAATAGGAGTAGGACAAGTGTCAAGCTCATCTCATATTATTAAAACATTATTTTTACCTTAAACTACACTAATTACCTCTAATCGCGATTAAGAACTTAAAAGTTACTATTCACCAAAAAAATATTTTAATCTCATTGAACCACATTTTACTTCTTAATGACAACCATGTATGTCGGATTTTTGAAAATCAAATCACAGAAGTGGTAATATTTCATTTAAATGAAAAATTAGTTATTTAACTACCACTTAGTGGTTTCACTATTCATCAAAAATTGAAGTTTTTCTGAACAATTCCAAAATTTCACCCTAAGATATAATTGATATTCCGAATTCAAAAATTATATCTATTTTACAAAATTCCAAACATATAAGTTGCATTAATTAATTTTATAATCAATTCCCGTTGTCACAACAAATAGCGTGTTTTTAAGAAACAATTTATATCAAAAGATTGGCAATTGTTTATGTCCAATTTCAATGTTAAATTAATTCTAATTACCACCATTGGATAAAATGGTAAAAATATATTCTAATTATACTTTGAAACCACTAAATAGTATAATTTATCACAATAAATTATTTTGATTAAAAAAGTTTTTTTAAGTATTTATCACAATTCATAAAATATTGGATGTTCTTAGAAAGTTGCAAAAAATTAAACTTAGGATAATTTCGATATTACGAATAGAAAAATGAAGTCCATTTTGAAATATGAAATTTCTATAATTTTAAAAAGTGGTTATTACTATTCATAACGGCTACTTTGATTAGTTGCGGTGTGTTAGAAATCGAACTTGCGTACCATGCAAGCTATTGCATTATTAAATGAGAAGCGTATCATGGAAGCTCGGGGTGTTACAAATATGTTTCTAAATCAACTAAACCTTCTCTAACATCACCTTAATGAGGTGCAGTATAATGAACTCTAATTCCTCACACTCCATCAAACATAATAGAGATATAAAATTCATACCAAATAGTGCATCATATAGTTACATCTGAATAGTTTCATGGTAATAATTGTTTAAAGTGAACTCAATAAGAACCAAGTGCTTCTCCCAAGATCCAAAAAATCCTAGGAAACAAGCCATAAACATATAACTCAACACCTGAATAGTATGATCTGACTTCACATCAGTATACAAGTGAAAAGAAATATTCAAAAACACCAGGGTACCAATCACCTTCTACAACCATTTCCAAAAGCATGATGTAAAACTCAGATCACGATATGAAACTATAGTCTGTAACACCTCGTGAAACTATACTATCTCTGAAGAATACAAGTAACGCAAACGATCCATGAAAAAAGTATCTTGAATTAGAATGATATCATTATTATGAGGTTTCATTGGGATACATACCAAAAAAACTATCGTGATGTCATCCCACTTCCATTCTATGAAATGAATATAAAAAACGACCTGGTCGATGATGCTTGATATTCACCTATTGATATGTTTTGCATCACGTCACAATATCTGAAAATAATTTCTTCATCCTTGGACACAAATAATTTCGACAATGATCATAATACATTCTGGATAAACCAGGGTGCATTTCCCACTTCGATGAATGAAACTCATGATTTAATTTTCTTGCATGCAAGTAGGAACAACAACATGAACACTATGATAAAATATCTCATCATAATTATCAATAGTTCAATCAGAAGGTGGCTCCCCACCTTCAAGACTTTCCCACAAGACCAAACACTCCATATCCTAATATTTCCTATCCATGATCTGGTCTAAAAGTATGGAATGAACTGCCAAGGTTGCAAGGGTCATCTACCTTTCTCCATCTTGAACCTCTATATGCATATCAGAAAACAACGCCATCATCCTCCACTCAGAATTGGATTCTCGAACCACATAATCTTGAATTTCCAACTCAAGGCATTTGCAACATTGTTTACCTTTCCCGACATATAGAACAACTCAAAATAAAAGGATTGCATGTACTCAACCCATCTTAACCACCAAATATTCGAATCACGATATGATAATATGTACCTAAGGCTATTATGATCTGTATACACAATGAACCTTTATCATAAAAAGTTATACCATCAACACTTTAAATAATAAACCACCACAACCAAATCAAGATCTGGAATAGGGTAATTTAGTTCGTAAGGCCCCAACTATCATGAACCATATTCCACTACCCAATCATCCTACATAAACACTTCACTATTGATAACACAAAATTCATAAAAAAAAATAAGTTATACTATTTATCCATATTTGGTAGGATATGAATCGGTGTAGCGATCAACTGCTTCTTTTACCCATGGAATGCATTCTCACATAAATCATACCATTCCAACATGATTCCCTTCTTGGTCAAGGACGAAAGTGGATTTTAAAATGGGACAATTTCTTGATTATCAATTGATAATAGATCATTAATCCTCAAAATATTTGGATATCAATAATATTCTTGGGTTGTTCCTAAGTTAATACTAGTTTCTCTTTCTCTAGGTCCAGAGACAAACCTACCTCATAAATGATGTGAACAAATAAATGTACTTTATTAATCTAGATGTACAACTTAGATATTTAGGTGTATAACCTATACTCTCTTAGTATACTCAGGATTATGTCAAGATGCTTAACATGTTCTCCACGAGTCGTGGATTACACTAAGATGTATTTCAAAAAAATATAACAAACTAATCTAGTTACATGTGAAATATTTGGGTTATTATGGCCATAAATACTGCTCTTGTGTTGGTCAAACTGAATGAAATCACAAAAAACATATATATAACCATAAGTACTCTTGAAATCAGTTTATGGTATATTAGAAGGTATCACCCTCAGTAGATGATACCGTGATATCAAGTCAATCTTGGAGAACATGCAAGTACCTATTAGCTGGATGAGAAGATCACCAATATGAGGAAGATGGTAACAATTCCTAATCATAACCTGATTAAAATTTTGATAATCCACTCAAAACTGTAATATCCCATCATCCTTATTAGAAAACAAAACTAGAGATCCCCGTGCCTATTACAGCATGGAATTTTAAAATATGAATATCAAATTTGATATCGTGTATGAAATGAAACACCAAGAATAGAAGGAATTATAATATCCCAAAAATTTTAAAAAATATTTAATATTTTTAAATAAATTCAAAATATATCTTGTAATGCATGCAACACTAAGTTATCTTTCATTACACACAATGAATTTCTTCAATGGATTGCATTGCACGCAAGACCGAGTCTTATTGAATACTATTAATATTGTTATTTAAAATGAAAATTACCTCCTAATAATTAAATTATAATTTATGAAAATGATTAAAAAAATTATAAAATTATATAGTAGAATTTATTAGTTACCAATTTATAATAAACGAATATAAAAACCAATTGAATATAAAGAAATTTTTTTTATAAAAAACTATTTTTATGCACACAATGGGGTTTTATCATAATAAATTAAACTTATTATTATTAATGAATGATATTAATGAAATTTATATATTATATATTCAATAAAATATATTTTTTAACATTCAACCTATATATTTGATAGACATAAGATAAGAATAAACCCAATAGTACTAATAAAAAACTATATTTTTATAAATGCTGTTTTACCTACTTTTAAGGGTGTACTTATTTTAAAAATAAATTTCGAAAAATTTATAAATTTTAGTTGTGAAAATAAAATTCATTTTTTAAAGAGTAATATTAATATAATCTTAGGTGGGTTTTTTAATTATTCAGAGAAATTTCATTTTTTGATGAGTAGTGAAATATATTGGATTTTAATTGAAAACTGACTTCTCTTATAATAATTTATATGGATAAATTATATTTTTAATTGGTTTTAAAGTCAATATATCTCAATTTTACATATTCTAATCCAATTTAGTTCATTGGAATCATTTTTTAAATTGAATTTTGATAGATGAACTTACTGAACTTTTGAACATTTTTACTTTAGAAACCCACTTTCTCATCCCATTTGTGAAATTAATTTTAAATTAATTTATACCAATTATGTGATTGGAATTTAAAAAAATTTATTAATTACTTTGAATTAACATAATTTATAATTTCTAATAATTTAAACATTGGTTTTAACCATAAATATTAGTGAAATCAATTAAAATTAATTACAATGATTAAGGTAAAATTAAACATACCAAGAGACTAAAATTTGAACTTAAAGGGAAACAATGTACTAGAAATGTGTAAATATCTCATTTTATGAACATATTTAGACTATATATATTCTTTTATTGTAAATGGTTAATTATTGGAGATACATGAGGTAAGAGAGAAATCCCAATAGTGTTTAACCTTTTGTATTTACAAGAATGCTACTCCTCCTCAACAATAAGAAGGCACCACAACCTCTTCACACCTCTAAAGACATCTGGTTCAAAACAAACCTTACCAAAATCACATTCCAACTTACCTAAACTCATAATAGAAGATTGTTTAGAAAAAAATGAAACACATAAGGATTTTGGTATCAACCAAAAGATGTTACCCGAATAAGAGGTAACATTCTTTAACAAGTACTTTTGTTTTATTTCTTTCAAAACCCATTTAATAATTCCTATATCATGATTGTATAAAAACCGAAATATATTAAATATAATGATATGTTTTTATTTTAATGTTATGACATAAAACATCACACACTTCTATCAAATAGGATACATAGTCATCGATCATGTGTACGGTGGACTACAACCTCAGGATCTGATGTCGTTTGTTCTTCCATTACCACCTTTCAAGGTTGAGAATAATGATGTATTTATAGTTTATATATGATATAAATGATATTTATAATGTCTTTATGATTCATTAATTCTTATATAACTCAAATTTTTATGCTTTTCATTTTCTGGGAATATGATAACATCGTTTGTGGACGTGTGGAATACCACCTCAAAGTGATATGATACATTCAAAATTTTAATGGAATAAATTAAGGATGAGTTTAATAAAAATATGTTACATATATAAAATAAAAATGACTCTGGAGTCATAATATACATATATATCATTTAATTTTTATTCTTTTAATATGATAAGAAAATGGATCCAGTGTTCATGTATACATACGACCTACCATCTCCCCGAACGGTAAGTTTCATTCCCTTTCTACAAAATTTATGGATTTCTATAATTACATATACTAAGAATTTATATAATATTTACATCATGATTTAAATTATGGACATGATTAAATAATAATATAATTAATTGGAATAAAAATTTCAAATCAAAACATTCTTGGAATACAAGACAATAAACCCCTAAAACAGTTAAAACAATTAAATATTATTAACAAATATGTGATAATATGTTATAAAAGGATCATATATGATATTATAAATATTAATATGGTTCTATAATAAGTTAATAACATGTTTAAAACAATTATAAATGATATTAAATTAGGAATCACCAAAAAGAAGCGTAAGGTAAAAGATTTTATCTAAATTTACATTCTAGTGACGTTTATTTATTATTATGAACCAATTCACTTTTATGTGGTGCATATAATTCCCCATTTACATTTAGTATCATGAATAATTTATCCTTCATGGTATTTTATGTTAAAATTTATATTATTATAATGTATCACTTTCTTTTGTGATTTCTAATTTTCTATTGAAACAACCACTTTATTGTAATCATATTTCATTGAAAATTACATTTCTCATTAAAATAAATATCATTTACCATGGATATAATTATTTCCTAATTGTATACCATTTTGAAATATGGTGTATACTTTGAAATTTATTTTATTTACTGGGTAATTATTGATAAATCAATATCCTTTACTCAATATATATATTTGATAAGACATATTGTTTATGAATTAAAATGACTATTTAGTGTGTGAGGAATGATTTGGATATTAAAGACACAGGTTAGGAACTAGTTAATGCAATACCCACGATGAATCAGTTATCTCATGGGATGAAGTTAGTTTGCGACCAACCCACCACATTTGTTTCCATGCATAATTATATGGGTTTCTACCCATAGATTTAAACTATCTTGAGAATAGGTATTGAATGTATAGTGGTTCATGTACTGGATACATGTTGTCTGATAATTAATCATTGAATTCATTTCAATTATTAATATCCTGAGGATTTACACTATAAAAAATATATGAATTATTTTTATTCTCACTCTATTGATTAAATTAAATATATTATTAGTTATTTATCTTTCCATATTATTTATGCAATTCTTTCTCAGTTTATTGATTACATGACATTATTACTCAGTTTTTTAGATTTTTATATTGATTATGTTCTTTAATTCATTATTTTTTCAATAGTAATTAACCTTTATTGAGAATTTGAGCTCAAATTTATTTTTTTTCTTTTCCCTAGGATTCCATGGTGTGTAGTAAGAAAGACATACAAGGATATACAACATGTAATGATGTTATCATCGAAGGAAAAAAAATTATGTTGTAATTTGTGTATTTGAAATTTAATGAAAGACTCATATATGTATCTAGTTTAGAAATACTAATATACTATTCGATCCTTCTGGATTTGATTCCTTATAATCATGAAAATGTAATGGTAACATAACACCAGCTTCGGGCTTACTAGGATTAGGTTGCTACAAAGGATATGTACTCGGACGAATAAAACCTTTATTCTCCAATTCCTCCAATAGAGTTTTATGTTCCTAATGTTAAACCAAGGAAATTCTATATAGTGCAATAGAAATATTTTATACTCTAGGAATCAACTCAATTTTGAACTCAACATTTATCTTGGGAGACAACCCCAAGAAGTCCTTTGGAAACACATCCTAAAATTGATCCACCATAGGAGGAAAGACAAGTTTCCATACTCCTTCATAATCAAGCACATGATATTCCACTTGGGCTTTGTGATCTCTGAACTATTGAAAAAATGTCCATGCATGACCTGATTAGATATCACATTCCCCATATTGAACATAAGTATCCTACTCCAAGTATATGAATGTTACCCTATGGTGATAAAAATTATTATTTTTCTTGTACAACACCATCCAATTAATCCCCACAATAAAGTCAAAACATACCATCTTGAGCACAAAAATTTCCCAAAGGAAACAATACCTTCAAAACTTAAGGGTACACTCCTTACATTATTAGATATTCTCTGCTCATCCTCCTAAAGGTGCATCAATTGAAAAAACCTACACATATGTTCCACCACTAGACCCAAAACATTCACAAAATGAAAATATATTAAATAATTTGAGACACCTATATTAAAAAAAGAACTAACAAGTATGAGAGATATAAGAATTGTACCTCAAACTGATGATGGTCCTACCTCTCCACCTTGAGGTGCATGTGAAACTTGTTGAAGCTGACCTTTCCCTACACAATGATCTCCGGTCTGAGAACCTAGTGATTCACTACCCTATTTTTAAGGATGCTCTTATCCTAGAGTACCAATTCTCCCACCCCATCTGGTGCGACCCATAGAAATCCAATAGCCTTCCTGGTATAGGGTATCCAAATACTTACTTGCATTATGCATAGTTCTTGATCCCCATCACCATCCATATGAGGAGATTTCTTATAGATCCTCTTAACATGTCCCATTATGCCACATGCTCAATACTCAATGGGTGGTAGGGGAAACTGACCACACATGTGTCCTGGACTTCCAATCTAATAGAAAAACACATGCTCAACACTTCAATAGGTTAATCCTCTTCCCGGGATACTCTGTCAACCCCTTACCTGGTGACGACTCTCAAAATGATGCTTTCTACCATTAGAACTTTCACAACTAGATCACCTAATAGGAACCTCATTTACACACCCAAAATCCTTTTTTGGTTTCCCTTCAAAAATAAGGGGATGATCCACCACCTCAAAAAACCAATTTCAATGGAAAATATTATTCTAGAACTTGATATAATGTCTAAGCCCATCACTAAAATGTATCTCTATAGGTTCATAATCCCATTACTATGCTGTAACAATGTGTTACAAGTTTGTGAAGTGGAAAAAATAATAAATCACTATCATAGCCCCCTGGGCCTAACTCATAAACTCTGTAGCCTTCTTCTGCCTCAAGGTATTTGGATATAAATATTCTATAAAATTTTACTGGAAATAATTCCCCCACGTACCTTTTTTTCTTTATAGTCTGAAGCGGAATATCCTACCAATGGTTTTCCCAACCTCACAACATATAAGTCGCAAACTTGACTCTCTTCTTCAGAGGAGTCTTTAAGTAATCCAGAATTGTTTTGATGGAATCTATCTAGAACTAGGATGCCTCAGGTCCACCCTCTCCAACAAACATTAGAGGGTTATATAACTGAAACTCTCTATTAAATTCAAACTTATTTGACACAACCCACCCTGAGTACCATTTCATCATCTACATAAAAAAAAGAAAAGATATCACATAATTGATCCTCCCTTTATTATCCTGCATTAATGGAGTTTCGTGATCCACTATCAGAGGATCGTTCTCAATGAAATGCCCATTTCTCCCGATCGACACAAGTTATTATGGTATCATCTCTCCACAATTCCAAAAACACATCTCAAAACACAGGACATAATTCCTCTATAGTTTGAGAAAAATAAGGCTCTCTAATGGCCATAAACCACCCATTTTACATAAACTATACTATAAGATATCTTCGCATCACTATCTCTACCCTCAAAATCCCTATCATGATACATGGTCATCATGGGGTAAACCAAATTATATAATCTTAAACCTTTCATTATAAATCATTTATAACCATTTAACATTCACAACATAATTTTTTCTCATTTTGGTAACTTTATATCTTTACAACTCACCACGACTTAATTTTTAACCCATCTATAACTCTTCATTAGGTAATATTCTTTAACCATTATACAACATTTTTTCTATTTACCCATTTGCATCATCTTTAATATACCCCACTTTCTTGAAATTTTAACGGAAGAAACTGCATTCTATCCCTCACATCCCTCATGTCATTCCTTTGGGATCCTACCAAAATACATGTCACATATAACCATTGGTTCCTAAAATGATTCAGGTATACAAAACCTCATTCCATTATGGCCACATGAAAAATACCACAAAATAATCACATCAAAGAATATGTGTATCACCCAAGGTGAAATATCATCCAACCATAATAACAAACATCAAGAACAACAATCCCACCCTAGGTACTTGGTTTTCCCCCATATAAGAGTTAGCTAATAACATGAAAATGTTCATTGACAAGCCCGGACACATCCTAATCTCTTGTATACCTTCAGGAAATAAAATAATAATAGAAAAAAATATTCCTCGGATACCATTGGGTAACTTCCCCAACCTAGTGCCCCAACCCATGTCACCACAAAACCTCTTCCACACCTCCCTATACACCAAAGGCTGATGAAAAGAAGTGAGGGTATAATAGAACATGTGTGGAGACTACAACCTATTTATCAGAGTAATCCATAATAGATAAAATATGAAACAAAGGAAACAATTAAACAATAATCATGCTTCAATAATCCATTTCCGGAAACTATGTACAATCCCACAATCCAATAGTAAATACACTATGTTAAATCATACAATGCCACATGTAAAGAAAAACCAAAATGAATACAAATGTAATAATCCAAAAAACATGCCCTGAATCCAAATACATATCCTTCATCCATGCACATCCCATGCCCAAATAAACCATCTATCATAAGTCCCTTACCCTTTCCCTGACCTATAACCATGAAGTCTTCTTGGGTACCCAATGACGGCCCAAGTCGGCTATGAGTACAACTTACTAGGCCACCATAATTGGTTACTATAAATAATCCAATATAAATAAATAATTTATGCATGTACATAACGAATAACAAGTTAAATACAATATAAACTAGGTTCCATTAACTAAAAAAGTTCACTTTGACACCTTTCACCTTTTGATCCATGGGTTAGACATTTTCATCAATTACACATCAGCCTATTCTGATCAAATAAATTAGGCATAATAGGGATGAATCATGTTACCTACATCACTGGGGAAAAAATAACACAGAAAAATACACAAAACTTACCTTGGAGCCTCAGTCATGACATTCAAAACCCATGCATTCATTAGGTTCATAAAGACTCATTCTCACTCCCTAACTCATGCATTATAGGGGTGGGGTTTAGATCCTCAGTCTAACCTGAATCATGGGTTTAGATCCTCAATCTAATAACCCACATATAACCATTCCGTGTGAATATTATTCTTTAACCATTCAACACATATACCATATACCAACCATCAATCATTGAACACATTTACCATTTAAAAACTATAGTTCATTCAACACATATATCGTCTTCATGACTAAACCCATTAACACATTTATCATTTTCATTCCTGACCATTTAACATATATATCATTCACAATTAATAACTCATTTATTGATATACCATTTAAGTGCCTTAACCCATTATCACACACATTCACCATTTACATGACTTAATCCATTTAACACATTTATCATTTACTTGCCTTATCCAATCAACAAATTTACAACTTATAAACCATAATTCATGTAAAACATTTACCATTATAAAAAACACCCTTTAGGATATGTCATATGATAGACACAATTACCATTAATAACATTTCATAACTCAAGCTAAAATGTCAACATATTTATCTTGTGATCTATATCATAATAATTCTACTCTACACATAATAACTCAATTCCATGTTTAAGAAGTAGAACACCCCATGGGTGGCCCTTAACCTAGTCTAATCAACCACAATGGATCCCATGGGGATCACGAGGGGTCAATTTCACAATCAAACCAAATAATTTATCATTTATACAATGTAAATAATAGACAGCATAATGACACAAATAAACAACTACATACACATAATATTACCACAAGACTTTGGGATATAACTTATACACCATTTACCTTTATTTTGGAGATGACTTCTCACTTAACATTATACTTTAATTCCTAAATAACCATATTTTATGGCCAAAACCTAGAATCTTCTAGAAAAATCAGTATTTAGTGCTTAAATATAATAAGAACGATTCCATAAACCTTAATACAGAAAAGGAAGTAAGATGTTTGTTAGACTCACCCACAGCATCAATTTTCACCCAATAACAGTCCAAATAACTTATAAATGAGGGATATCGATCCTTTGGAAGTTTTGTAGGATGTGTTCTTCACCATTGTAGATTATAGGAATATAGGGGAATAAATTATAGCGAGGTAACTTAAATCATCAAGGTGAAAATGGTCAATTTCACCACTTTAATTAGGTACACAGTTTGAATGAATGGTTGGCAAAACCATGCACTCACCATGTGCTACCCTCTATCTAAGTGGGGGGTTAGGTTGCGTAGCCACTAGGGAATCCGACACAGTTTGAAAAACCATGTGGAATGGGTCTATCCAACCCCAAACAATTTAACATCCCACCTTGTGTGGTTTCACCAATCGTGAACCCCTCATTTAAGAAAACATGGTTAGGGCACACAATTACTAGTAATCATGTGCTAACCATGAAACATGCACTGGATGTACCCATTCCCCCTTCTTTCATGACCCAGACCACAATAATCAACCCCAAACACCCTCGTAAACTCATGAAATGTTTCATTAACCAACATAAATGGATTTAAACCAAATCATAAACAAGAACATACCTCATTAGATGTGTAGGATATTACTATTATTTTATAATGATATGAAAATTTAAAATGATTATATTTTATTGTTATTCCATATGTGAATCATCTTAATGATGCATGATCTTAGAAAAAATATTTGGAAGAAGTGGTTGTACCTATAAATTCGATAACCCATAGCATAGGTTGTATCATATAATATGATATTCATCATATAATATGATATGCATCATATGCATACCACTCATTTTTACCCATGCTATATCCTACAATAAAATATTCATGTTTTAATAAATACCCCAAAATATCTCATTTGTACTAATGCACATATGTCATAGGCAATGGAAAAAAAATTCATTTTCCTAATGCAGCATAGAGGCTGACCATGGTTATCTCATCTGAGGAGCATTCTCAGTTGTTAACCTACTTATTCTACCTCACCTAAACTACTTATATTTTGTTTTATGTTTTATGAAAATAATGGAATTGAAAAGACATGAAATATAAAAAATTATAAACTTATACTAACTTATAATTCTAACTGAATGAAATTAGAAAAAATGTACTTGGGTTTTATGGTTTGTTTTATGGGTTCAATCATTCTCCTTGATGGTGTTTAGATTAAGTTTGATAATTTAATTTTGAGATCTCATTCATGAATTACAATTATTTTATTTAGTGATGTGAAATATTTAATATATTTATAATCTAAATTACACCACCTCTAGTAATCAAGGATGATGGTTCACCTCAATCAAGAGTGTGACATCTCCTAGGATCTGACTCCATCTCATTCCATTTCATCCATTGAATGGATAAACTCCATGTTATGAAGAGATTATATCTAGTAGAAGGGAGGTAAAAGATTTAATAAAAGAATATAAATGATTTTGATTTTAGTTTCATGGTGGTTGATTTCCACAACCACAAAAATTTACTCATTATCATCACAAAATTAATCAAAATAATGAATTTAAGTGTAGAAAAAATGAAATTTCCACTTACCTCCCCCATGCCAAGCCTCGGGTTAGCCCCTCATTTTTTAGGGTAAGAGTTCATGGTGGAATGATATAGAAAAAAATTAAAATAAATGAGAATAATGAGGTTTATAAAAATAATAAGAATAAAAACACAGACATTAAATCACAAAATAAAAGTAGAATAAGAAGAATAAGAACAGAAGAAAAGAAGGATAAGAAGATAGAGAATAATAAGAACAGTGTGTGGAACAAGTCACAAAAAAATAAAACCATGAATGGATTAAATATTATTTATAATAATATAAATTAAAACTATATTTAATGTAAAACTAATGCAAAAAATAATAAAAAAATAAAAGAAGAAAAGAAATGGGTGCACCAGCTTCCCCTTTATAATCTATCATCCAGAAGATAGATATTTTATTCCCACCATATGAATGAATCACTCTGATGATCCTTCTTATAATATTTTTTAAATTTAATTTTTTATATTAAAACCGAATTTAAAAGTCTTTATACCAGTATAATACTTGTTATGACACAATGAATGATTTAAACTTATTCAAACTGAGGATTTCCTAAATCACCCTCCAATTTAGAGTGTCCAATGACTGCATTAATGAGGGAATATCTCCATGATATTTAATTTTCAGACAATACTTATAATTATATTTCATATAAATATGTATTCCCCTCATTTGGAGTTATTTAACTTGAGTTATTCATGATTTACTAAGGTAGGGTCTGATATATTGGATAATTGTTTCTTCAACTTAATTGATTTTTTGGCCTTGTGGATTTTCGAATCTGCTCCTAGTCCAGAAGAAGAAGTTGAATAAAAAAGGAATCCTATAAAAAAAATCACTCATATTTTATCAATAATTTAAAATTTATACTTGAAATAACAAAGTTTTAAACCTCTATTAAAATTACAGAATTAATAAATTCTCATATTATTGCCCAAAACACATCAAAACAAAAAAATGATGCAAATCAACTCAAATTATAAAATTGGTTGTGATTAACTCATTGAAATACACACGTAAAACGATGAAATTAGTATCTGTTGTACCCCTCTCTCTTGGATTTTAATGATCACAATCACTCTCATCGTGATCTAATATTGTTTCAAGTGTTCTTGTTAAATAGGCATGTTTTCAGGAGCAAGAAGTGGCAAAGGAGGAAAAGTGGACTGTTTTGAAGTCCACCGGCCAGCCGGTGTGAGACCACCGGCCAGCCGGTAAGGGCACCGGCCAGCCGGATCCAGCCCATCGGCCAGCCGGTGGACCAGGCAGAAGGCCCTGCCCTCTGCCAGGTGCCACCGGTCAGCCGGTGTCTGGCCACCGGCCCACCGGTGGGTCCAGAACAGAATGGCATGCCTTCTGTCTCACCACCGGCCAGCCGGTGGCCTCCTCACCGGCCAGCCGGTGGGACTCCTTCAAATAGTGAGACCTACTGTCTCACCACCGGCCAGCTGGTGGCCTTCTCACCGGCCAGCCGGTGGCTCCTGGGCAGAAGCACTCTCCACCTACCAAGGCACCGGCCAGCCGGTGGACAAGCACCGGTCAGCCGGTAAGCAAAGTCAAACTAGCCGTTAGAGCTTGACCAGACTTGTCCACTTGACCCCCAATGGCTCCGAAAGCCTTCCAACGGCCATATTGAAGTATTTGGGAGTATTTCTCCTATAAATAGACGTCCATGGATGCCGGGAAGACCACCGATCATATACCAAAGCATACCAAAGCTATTTTGATCATTTGAGGCTCCTACGACAATTCTCAAACGCTACTTGAGATCCAATTGCCATTCTTGAAGCTTGGGCTGCCTCTACATCAACTACACTCACCTCTTGGCGCTCAAGGCTTCCTCTAGTTTGTTCTAAATTATTTACTTCAATTGTTTAGTTCTTAATTGGGTTTGTATTAAAACAAACCACCCTTTTTCTTCCTTCTTTCAATTTGGGTTTCTTGCTACAACCATAATAAAAAAGCAAGCTGTATGAAGGTGATCTAGCCTACCTTAAAACGGCTAGTGGGTTTCTTGCTATAACCATTAAAAAGCAAGCGGTCGTATAAATCTCCCAACGGTTGAGTTGGGAGCGGAGACGTAGGCTTGAGTTTAAAGCCGAACTCCGTTATCAATTGTGTCTTGCCATTTTACTTTCCGCTGCATTTAAATTTGTTTTAAATTGTTAATTATTTTGAAAAAGGCAATTCACCCCCCCTCTTGCCATCACCTCTGACCCAAAAATTGGTATCAGAGGGAACGTTTGTGTAATACCTTAACCGGTTACAAACGAAAAATCCATAGTGATGGCTTCTTTCTCACAAGCACCCGAAGGGTATTCCATGACTCGGGCTCCATACTTCGATGGAACCGATTCCACATATTGGAAAACACGAATGATTACTTTTCTTAGAAGTATTGGCTATCCTATATATAGAATTGTTATGCAAGGCTACACTCTTTCTAGTAAGGATGAATCTAAATGGACCCCCGAAGACATTGCCAATTTTGAGCTTGATGGCAAAGCCATGAATGCTCTTCATTGTGGGTTAGACCGTAATGAGTTTAATCGTATTTCTACTTGCACCACCTCACACGAAATTTGGAAACTTTTGGAAGTGACCCATGAGGGCACTAACAAAGTCAAAGACACTAGGTTAGATATGTATCGTCAAGACTTTGAGAGTTTCACAATGCACCCACACGAGTCAATCACTGAAATGTTTACTCGTTTTACTGATGTTTGCAATGGGAGAAAGTCCCTTGGTGATGATGTTTCCGCAGAAACAATGGTGAAGAAAATTCTTTGGGTCCTACCAAGCTCTTGGGCACCAAAGGTGACGGCAAACCAAGAAGCGAAAGATGTCAAGAAGATGCCAGTTGAAGAACTCATAGGGTCACTCATGACTTATGAGATTACCATGAAGAGGCAAGCCGATAAAGAAGGAAAGATCTTCAAGGAGAAAAAGAACATTGCTTTCAAGGCAAAGGAATAAAGCTCCTCCGATGATAGTGAATCCGAGATGGCTCAACTAGCAAGGAAAATGAGCAAGTTTATGAAGAAAAAGAAGAAATTTCAAAAGGCACGAAAGGAAGAGCCAAAGGCGGAGAAAGAAATCACTTGCTTTGAATGTGGAAAGAAAGGCCACATCAAACCGGAGTGCCCCATTTTCAAGAAAAGGTTAAAAGAAAAGAAAAACAAGAAGGCCTTCAAAGATTCAACATGGAGTGCAAGTGATGACTCCATGTCTTCAAGCGACTCAAGCGATGAAGGTGGAAAATGCCTAATGGCATTTGATGAGGTATCCTCTTCTCACTCCTCTTCTCACTCTTCTTCTCACTCTTCTTCCTCATCTTCTTCTTTTGATAATAATATGTCTTATGAAGAACTCCAAAATGCAAGAGATCAATTAGAGGAAGGTTTTCACGAACATACCTCTAAATTTTTGACCTTGAAAAAGAAAAACAAAACTCTTATTGCCAAAAAAGACAAACTTCTCAAAGAGAATGAGGAGCTTGCCCTTAAAGTCAAAAATATTCCAAATGTAGATTCATTAAATTCTACCATTAAGGATTTGAAGGAATCTATTTCCAAGTTCACCCAAGGTGAACAAAACTTAACTAAATTACTAGGTTCTCAGCGTTCGTCTAGAACCACACATGGACTTGGCTATAACAAGCAATCCACTTTTTCTAGGGCACCCACTACTTTTGTAAGGGGGAGCTCTCAATACAAATTTTGTAATTATTGTAAAAAGACCGGTCACATGATTTATGAATGTGATTGTAAAAATGCTAGGTATGGAAGACCCAAATCCATTACCTACTCGGATGAGTATCATAGAAGGAATCCCTCTAGAACATTATGGGTTCAAAAGTCTCTTTTTGCTAATCTTTCCGGACCCAAACTTATATGGGTACCAAAATCTCTTCTTTCTTGATTTTGTAGGATAAACACCAAAAGAGTAGGACCTCTAAAGGCTCGTGGTATCTCGACAGCGGTTGCTCAAGGCACATGTGTGGCGATCCCTCCGAGTTCAACTCACTTGAAGAATTCGATGGAGGATATGTCACCTTTGGTGATAACTCAAAAAGCAAGATCGTCGGAATAGGTACCATTGGTTTTGGTAGCTCCTCTTTTATTAAAGATGTTTTATTAGTTAAAGGTTTAAAGCATAATTTAATTAGCATTAGTCAACTTTGTGATAGTGGTTTTTCAGTCAATTTTCAAAATGATTTATGCAATGTGTTAGATTTTCAAAACAAGTTGATATTTTCTGCTTCCCGTTTTCAAAATGTTTACATTATTGATTTAAAATCTCTAGCTGGCCAAAATGTTAAATGTTTAAGTGCTCTTGACAATGAGTCTTGGCTTTGGCATAGAAGATTGGGGCATTGTAGCTCTCATTCACTTCTAAAGCTTAATAAGAAGAAGCTCATTCGTGACCTTCCTAAACTTAAATTTAAGAAATATTTGATTTGAGAGCCATGCCAACTTGGTAAGCAACACAAGTCTTCTTTGAAATCTAAGAAGGAAGTGTCCACCTCAAAATCTCTTGAACTCCTTCATCTTGATCTTTTTGGTCCTACTCCCGTAGCAAGATTAGGTGGAAAATCCTATACCTTAGTTATTGTTGATGACTTTTCTCGTTTTACTTGGGTTTTCTTTTTAGCCCATAAGAATGATGCTTGTAAAACCTTTTTGAAATTCTCTAGGAAAGTAGAAAACGAAAAAGGATATAAAATCATATCGCTTGGTAGTGATCATGGTGGTGAATTCGAGAACAAAGAATTCGATGAATTGTGTTCCTCTCAAGGATACAATCACACCTTCTCTGCCCCTAGGACTCCTCAACAAAATGGAGTGGTTGAAAGGAGAAACCGAACTCTCCATGAAATCGCTCGAACCCTCCTTAGTGAATTCGACCTCCCTCAATATTTTTGGGCCGAGGCGGTAAACACTGCTTGTTATACTATTAATAGAGTCCTTGTAAGACCCCTTCTTAAGAAAACCCCCTATGAACTTTGGAAAGGCAAATTGCCCAAAGTTGGTTATTTTAAAGTGTTTGGTTGTAAATGCTTTATCCTTAACACAAAAGATAACCTAGGGAAATTTGATGCCAAATCCGATGAAGGTATTTTTCTTGGGTACTCCAACTCAAGCAAAGCCTATCGTGTCTTCAATAAACGTTCAAAAACCATCGAAGAATCATCTCATGTCAAATTTGATGAAACTCTTCCAAAACCTCACCCGGTCATTGAGGATGTTGAAGATAAGCTTGATAAGCTTCATTTGGATGATTCCTCTTCTCCTCCCAAGGAGGATGACCATCAAGAACCCTCTTCACCTTCTTCGCCTTCCACCTTGCCTTAGGTTTGGAAACCTTCTAGAGACCATCCTTTAGAAAATGTCATAGGTGACCTTCAAGCCGGTACTCGAACTAGAAGATCTATCCTCAATGAAGTTGAACATCAAGCCTTCATTTCTCACCTAGAACCTCAAACCGTTAATGATGCCATTAATGATGAGAATTGGGTTCTTGCAATGCAAGAGGAACTAAATCAATTCTCTAGAAATGATGTTTGGACTCTTGTTGAAAGACCCAATGATCATCCAATTATTGGCACTAAATGGGTTTTTAGGAACAAACTTGATGATCAAGGAAACATAACCCGGAACAAGGCTCGCCTAGTAGCTAAGGGCTATAATCAAGAAGAAGGAATCGATTATGGTGAAACCTTTGCCCCCGTTGCTAGGTTAGAAGCCATTAGGTTCTTGTTGGCATTCGCCGCCCACTTAAATTTTAAGCTTTTTCAAATGGATGTTAAAAGTGCTTTTTTAAATGGTTTTATTTCTGAAAAAATCTTTGTTGAACAACCTCCCGGTTTTGAAGATCCAAAATTTCCAAATCATGTTTTTTAAGTTAACCAAGGCTCTTTATGGCTTAAAGCAAGCCCCTCGGGCTTGGTATGAGCGGTTAACAAAATTTCTTTTAGAAAATGATTTTAAAATGGGTCAAGCCGATTGTACCCTCTTTTTAAAACACACTTCAAAAGATCTTTTAATAGTCCAAATTTATGTTGATGATGTTATCTTTGGTTCTACCAAAGAATCTCTTTGTTCTGATTTTTCAGATTTAATGAGAAAAGAATTTGAAATGAGTTTTATGGGAGAATTGAAATTTTTTCTTGGTTTTCAAATATTTCAAAATTCAAAAGGTATTTCTCTAAGCCAAAGCAAATACACAAACGAGCTTCTAAGTCGTTTTGGTATGGATCATGTAAAGGAAATTAGTACACCCATGAGTACTTCATGTAAGATTACGTTAGACGAAGCCGGGAAACCGGTGGATAACAAGCTTTATAGGAGTATGATCGGGAGTCTACTTTACCTAACTGCGACCCGTCCTGACATCATGTTTAGTGTTTGCCTTTGTGCTCGTTTTCAAGCCAATCCTAAAGAATCCCATCTTAAATCGGTCAAAAGAATTTTTAAGTATTTAAAAGGATCCAAAAAACTTGGTTTATTTTATCCCTCAAATACTTCTTTTGAACTATCTTCTTATTCGGATGCTGATTTTGGCGGATGTCAATTAGATCGTAAGAGTACTAGTGGAACCTGTCATCTGCTAGGCAAGTCCCTTGTTTCGTGGAGTAGCAAGAAGCAAAATTGTGTTGCTCTTTCTACTGCCGAGGCCGAGTATGTAGCCACTGGCAATTGTTATGCCCAAATTATTTGGATGCAACACACTCTCTTGGATTATGGTCTTTCCTATGATCATGTCCCTATTCGGTGTGACAACACTAGTGCCATTAGTATCTCTAAGAATCCAATACAACATTCTAGGACAAAGCACATAGACTTAAGGCATCATTTCCTTCGTGACCATTTTCAAAAAGGAGATATCACTTTGGACTTCATTCCTACTGATTTCCAATTAGCTGATATTTTTACCAAACCGCTCCCGGTTGACCGTTTTGATTTTATTAAGGGGGAGTTAGGAATGATTCGTCAATGAGCACTACTAAATATTTGACTCTTTTTGGCTTGCTTTTATCTCTTTTTAAGTTATTTAAACTCTTTTTATTTTTTTATTTTTTTTGTGAATTTCAATACCACCGGTCAACCGGTGGTACATCACCGGTTAACCGGTGGTGTCGGGTTTTGCTTTTTGGGCCGACCCGAGGAAGGGTTAAAAACAATTTTAAAACCCTTCCTCCCTCATTTCTCTCTTCTCTCTCGGGCTGCTCCTCCTAAAACCGCAGGTCCTCCAAACCCTAGCCTCCCTTCTTGGTTTTTGACCTCTCAAACCTCCTTTCTTCTCTTAATCTCTTTCTTCTTTTTTCCCTTTGCCATCATGGGACCTCGCTCTACACGCAAAGGCACGGGAATTGCTCAAGAAGCTCCTCCTCCTCCTGCAATCCCTCAACTCCCGGACATTTGGCATGACAAAGTCATTTTGCCGGGTAGAGTAATTGATTATTCTTGGCTGTCTACTTCTCGTCTTGAGCTTTTCTCGATTATTGAGTATCAACATTGGCATTCATTTTTTGAGCCACCTGAAAAGGATGTCATTTATCCTCTTCTTGTCAAAGAGTTCTATGCTCATTTGACGTGGTCCGTTTCTGATGACATTGATACCATCTCCTCCACTGCTCTTGGGCAACCCATCACTATCACTTATTTGGAGATTTCCCGGATGCTCGGGGTTCCTCATGTTGGACCCCATGCTTTTGCTCAGGGGGAGTTTCCACGGGACCGTGAGTTTGATATAGCCGTAGCCCTTGAGCATCTCACAGGGCAGCCCTCAAATCCCATTGTCAAGCTCTCCCAGCTCTCTCTTAATCATCGTATTATTGAGCGCCTCATTCAAACTTCCCTTGCGCCCCGTATCGGGGATCATGATAATGTCAAATTCATTGATATTTATCTTCTCTCATTTATCACCCGAGGCATACATTTCAATTTGGTCCGGTTTCTGTTCCGGGCCATGACTTATGTGGCTGAGCACCCGCGCCGGTCCAAAACTCTACCCTACGGACGCCTCTTGACTAAAATCTTTTCCTTTCTGGATGTGCCTCTTCATGCTACTTCCTTCGAGCAGCCAACGAAGGATAGCATAGTGAATTTTATGATGGTGCAACGAATGAACATCCGTTGGCACCCTTGGCGTCAGGAATGGATTGTCGACAAGGACGGTCTTCTCAAGACCTACTCTCCTCAGACTCATTCCCATCCTCCTGTCAATGCCATGCCTCCTGCTATTGCCGCTGCCTATCCTCTTTCAGACAGTGAGGATAGTGATGATGATGAAGAGGCAGGAAGTGGTGACAGCGAAGGTGAGGCTGATGCTGCTGCTGATGAGGAGGCTGGAGAGGGTGATGATGCACCTGAGCCTGCTGAGGTTGTGCCCCCTCCTGCTGATGCTGGTGGCTTGCCGGTGACGGCTGATCAGTTCCTACGCTTCCAGGATCAGATTGAGACCCGGCTGGACTTGCAGTTTTCTTACATCAGCTCTCAGTTTGATCAGCTCCACTCTCGGATTGATTCTCTAGATCGTCGCTTTGAGGCGGTCCAGGCTCCTCCAGCTCGGCCGACCTTCAGGCGTCGCCGTCATTCTCGGCCATCTAGGAGTGAATAGAGCCGTCCCTGTTTATGACTTGTCTTTGTATTTGTTTTTTGAACTTCCTTTGTAATGTTTCATCTCTTATAAAATTCAAGTTGTCTTTTCTATCCATCCTTTTTTGTCATTACTTACCTCTTTTTTATTGCTTTTCTAACATTATTTCATACTTTCCTCCTATTTTGATAATCCCAAAGGGGGAGAAAATCTCTCTATTACATTCTTAGTTACTTTTCATTTAATTAAGTGCTCTTTTTAAAAGTTCAATTTTACTTTAGTACTTTCATCAAGATCTGTTTTTTTATGGTTAAGTTTCTTATTTCAGTTGTTTCTTTTAAATGACCTATGGTTACAATTTCAAAATGAACCATTCTCTTTATTTCAATCTTTTCAAGATTAATATCTTTCAACACATGGTACATCTATGAAATTCTTGTATTAAAATGATCTCTAAAGTTTTCCCTGTCCAAGTTTCTTTTTCTTTTTTACTTGGCATACCCTTTTTAAAAGATTTCTTATTTGTGATTGTGATCATCAAAATAGGGGGAGATTGTTGTACCCCTCTCTCTTGGATTTTAATGATCACAATCACTCTCATCGTGATCTAATATTGTTTCAAGTGTTCTTGTTAAATAGGCATGTTTTCAGGAGCAAGAAGTGGCAAAGGAGGAAAAGTGGACTGTTTTGAAGTCCACCGGCCAGCCGGTGTGAGACCACCGGCCAGCCGGTAAGGGCACCGGCCAGCCGGATCCAGCCCATCGGCCCGCCGGTGGACCAGGCAGAAGGCCCTGCCCTCTGCCAGGTGCCACCGGTCGGCCGGTGTCTGGCCACCGGCCAACCGGTGGGTCCAGAACAGAATGGCATGCCTTCTGTCTCACCACCGGCCAGCCGGTGGCCTCCTCACCGGCCAGCCGGTGGGACTCCTTCAAATAGTGAGACCTACTGTCTCACCACCGGCCAGCCGGTGGCCTTCTCACCGGCCAGCCGGTGGCTCCTGGGCAGAAGCACTCTCCACCTACCAAGGCACCGGCCAGCCGGTGGACAAGCACCGGTCAGCCGGTAAGCAAAGTCAAACTAGCCGTTAGAGCTTGACCATACTTGTCCACTTGACCCCCAACGGCTCCGAAAGCCCTCCAACGGCCATATTGAAGTATTTGGGAGTATTTCTCCTATAAATAGACGTCCATGGATGCCGGGAAGACCACCGATCATATACCGAAGCATACCAAAGCTATTTTGATCATTTGAGGCTCCTACGACAATTCTCAAAGGCTACTTGAGATCCAATTGCCATTCTTGAAGCTTGGGCTGCCTCTACATCAACTACACTCACCTCTTGGCGCTCAAGGCTTCCTCTAGTTTGTTCTAAATTATTTAGTTCAATTGTTTAGTTCTTAATTGGGTTTTTATTAAAACAAACCACCCTTTTTCTTCCTTCTTTCAATTTGGGTTTCTTGCTACAACCATAATAAAAAAGCAAGCTGTATGAAGGTGATCTAGCCTACCTTAAAAGGGCTAGTGGGTTTCTTTCTATAACCATTAAAAAGCAAGCGGTCGTATAAATCTCCCAACGGTGGAGTTGGGAGCGGATACGTAGGCTTGAGTTTGAAGCCGAACTCCGTTATCAATTGTGTCTTGCCATTTTACTTTCCGCTGCATTTAAATTTGTTTTAAATTGTTAATTATTTTGAAAAAGGCAATTCACCCCCCCTCTTGCCATCACCTCCGACCCAACAGTATCTATGTAAAATCTCCCACAATTAAAACATTATTTTCCTCATGTATAAAATCTCAATAAGGAATTTATAGGGCACTAATGTTACCAATATTCACATTCCATAGAAAATAAAAAAAATTCAATGTCAAATAAAATTTTCAAAAATCTACATTAAATATAAATTTAATATCTCAATTTTTTAAAAAATATAATTCAATAATTTCACATCATCGATTTGAAAAATTATTGAACTTCTTCTTTTATTCATTTACGTTTCTCAATTCATTTTTATTAAACATACTAAATCATGATTTAACTAACCTTTGAATCTTTTCTCTCATAACTCATGATACAATTCATGTAGAGTTATTTTCATATCATGAGAACATGCTACTTATAAATAGGATTTTCAAGAAAATCTTTTCAACACTTTTTAGTGGTAAAATTCACATAAAATCATGATAACATTAAATTATGTTTTTAATGACTCTGAGTTTTAAGGTTGGTTGGAATTTATGTTTAAAAATTAATGCTCAAAGGGAATATTTTTCTCTTAATGTATAATGTATGATATAAAAAATTAATGTTTAATGACATTATACCCTTCAAAGTAGCAACTCCACAATTCCCCAAAACTAAACATAAGGTAATGATCAAAGTAAAATCCTAATCAATTATTTGTGCACCCTCTTAATTTTCTTTATTTACTATATATATTATTTTTCGAAGAAATTTTTCATTTTTTTCTTTTTTGATAGTTATTATTAGAATAAACATCACATCCACCACCTAAACACATATGATAAAAATCATACGTCGGGTAATAGTGATTTTTGATTCTGAAATGTCACAACCCATTCCTATTTTTTCATTTTTTTTGGTTATGTTTTTTTCATTTTATATATTTTTATTCAATATATGAAAAATAATGAAGTATAAGGAATGAATAAAAATCCTTTATTTATTCAAAAAATCGACACCCCAAACTTATTCTTTATAATTCATTTCATCCCATCCACCATAGATCTCTTCACCTCTATAATTCATCATTAAAATATCATGAAAATTAATAAGAGGATGTTAGGATTGAATAAATATGGATTGGAACATGGATAATCCCTAACAAGGCCATTCATGGTTTCTATTGTTTAAATAAGTATTAATCTAAAGGTTGTATTTTTAGGACAAATCTTTTAAAAATATGACTCACTCATTTTAGATGTATTTTTTCATAGTCAAAGCTTTGAAAAGTTCTAATGCATGTTCTAGTAAGTTGCATGTCCCAATATCACTGAAGAAATATGATAAATAATAAATGGAATGTACTTAGTCACTAAATCTTATAGGTAATTAAAATATGTTATTAGAAGATCACCCAAGTTATGATTAATAATAACAAATAAATTTACATGAATTTAAAAAATTAAAATCCTGAAATATTTTAGGGAAATTTCATTTACCTAAATCAACTAGTCCCCTCAAATCATGAGTCCTAATTTTAATATACAAGAATTAATTTAATAATATAATTCTCTATTTTACTCATTAAAATTCATTAACATTGAACTAGAAAACTTGAAATCATAGGATTCTTATGAAACTAAGGTATTTTAGATAAGTCAAGTTAAACAAAAATTCAAATGTGGGTATGTAATTTTCTTGTTTTATGCTCAAATAATTTTATTAAAAAAATTATACAGAGTTTAAAAGATAAAGAATAGAATTTAAACTCCATTTTTAAATAAATATTTGGTTATTTCTCTCCATTTTTTGGGATTCCTTATTCAATAAAAAACCTATAAATTATAATTACTCAATTAAAAATATCGATCATCTCATTTTATATAATAAAATATAAGTGGGAGTGGGATGATCATAAGAATTAAATTAAAATAAAAATTACTAGAAATCATTTAAAAGGATAAGTATTGGTCTTATACCCCAGGTTGGGCATGAATTTTAAGTACCTCTTAAGGGTAGTACCAGTAGTTATCGATAATCTTATGGTCAGTGGATCATTTTGGATTTGAACCACCTTATATTGTTCTTCACAGGTTTCATTTCTTTATTCTTTTGAAGAGAATTATATGTATAGTTTACACAAGATCCAACCCCTTCAAAATGTGGTATAAACTTCATGGTATGGTAATGATGAATTATGGAACCCACCCTCTTCATTTATACTTGTTCAATGTCTTATTAAAAATTTAGTGGTTTTTCAAGATGTACTACTTTAAAATAATAATCAAAGGCATATTCAAAAGATTAATTTGAAGAAATAATTTAAAAATATTTCCTTTTAATTTTGGAAGTGTGTATTTTTTTTCATTTGGTAGAGACATTGATATCTCTTTATGGGATTCCTCCTTCAGATGTTTAATATTTTTAGGGAGATCCAGGTGTTCCTCAAGAGGTGAATTTTAAATTACATTAAATTTCTCCATGGAAAATTTTGAGATGAAAAAATCTACAAAATTAAAATAGGAAGGGTTATATTCAATTAAATTTCAATGAAATTTAATGTGTTTGAGATCATTAATGTATCATCTCCATTTGTTTGTTTGACTTGAATCTCTTCTTTTGTGGAAAACACCTCTTGCCTCCTGGGCCATCACTTCAATTTTTTTTTGTTCGTGTCCTCCCTCAGGAAATCTATGAATTCATTTAATGTCCACTCCCCATTATTTAATTTCAAAAATAATCTCACCTATATAAAAAATCTAAACACCGTCCTTCTTGGAAAATGGTGAGTTATTAATTAGTTCTCTAACCTGTAGATAATTGTTCCATGAATTAAAGAAATAATAATTTGAAAACATGATAGAACTTTTTTAATGTTTTTTTAAAATAAAAAAAACTATAATTAATCTACAATGTGAATATATAAAAAAGAAATAAAACACTAATTAGGTCCCCAACAACGACAGTAATTTTGTTGTACGCTCATCATAGGAAGTGGTAAAAGAAAATTTATTTTCCTAACATAGCATATAGGCTGACCAAAGTCATCTCACTTGAGGATATTTCTCAATTGTTCTCCTACTTATTCTATTTCAAAAAAAAAATACTTCTTTTTGTTGTTTTAAGTTATATAAAAATTATTTAATTTAATATATATGAAATATAATAAATTATAAACTTATACTAATAAGAAATGATAAGAGAATAAAATTAGGAAGAAATTACTTTGCCTATTTGTTTTGGTTTATGAGTTCTATCATTCTCCTTGTTGGGGTTTAGATTATATGTGATAATTAAATTATGAGATCTCATTCATGAATTAATATTATCTTATTTAGTGATGTGAAATATTTAATGTCTTTATATTTCTAAATTACACCTCCTCCTATAATCATTTCTGATTACACACCTCAATCGAGGTTGTGACATCTCCCAGGATCTAGCTCCACCATATTCCATTTCATCCACTGAATTGCTCAACTCCACCGTATGAAGATCTTGTATCTAGTATAAGGGAGAGAAAATATTTAATAAAATAATATAAATGCGTTTGAGTTTATTTTCATGGTGTAAAATCACCACACCCATGCACTTTTACTCTTTCTCACCACAAACTTAATCAAACTTATGAATTTAAGTTCATAATAAATGAAATTGTCACTTTCTTTCCCCAGGCGAAGCCTCAGGCTGGCCCCTCGTTTTGAGGGTAAGAGGTCTCAATTGAATGAGAAACAGATATAATAAAAGAATGTAAATTAAAATAAAAGGGATGGGAAATTAAGAAGAAGACAAAAAACACACATATTAAATCACAAAAATAAAATAAGAAGGAGAAGAAGAAGAAAAGAATAAAAGAAGGAGAAAAATATGGAGAAAGTTAATATGGGTGTTTGGAAGATGGAACAAAAACTAAAAACCTTTAATGGATTAGATTTTATTTAAAATAAACTAAATTAATATTAAATTTGAAATAAAACAAATGTAAAAAGAATAAAAATAAAAATAAAATAATTAAAGAATGGGTGAAGTAGCTTCCCCTCTAGAATCTATAATCCAGATGTTAGCTCCTTTTATACCCACCATATAGAATAATAACTCTAAGGTTATTTCTTATATGATATTGTAAACTTAATTTTATATCTTTATTCAAAATTTTAAAGTCTTTTTTACATGTATAATATAAGTTATGAAACAATTAATGATTCAATTGTTTCTCACAAATGATTATCTGAAAATTCAAACAATTTAGAGAATCCAATAGCAACATTAATGAAGTAATATCTCCAAAATATTTAATGTTAAAACATTCCTTAAAATTATATATCAAATAAATGTGAAATCACATCAATTTTATGTATATATCCTGAGTTATGAATCATTTATTGAGGTGGGGTCCACTATATTGGCCAAATTATTTTTTCAACTTGATTGTTTTTTTTATGGCCTATTTGTGTTCGAATAAGATCCTAGCCTAGAAGAATAAGTTGAATCCCATATATAAAGGAATTCTAAATAAAATAATCCCTCAAATTGGATTGAAAATTTATTATTTATTATTTTAATAATAATGTGATGAAAATCTGTTAAAATTATAGACTAAAACATTTTTCATATTTTAGCCCATAACTCATCAAAAATTAAAAAATAATTAAAATTAAATTAAATTGTTAAATTTATATGGATTAAATAATTGAAATAAATATTTAAAATTATGTAAATATTATCTTTATCATGTACTAATATATCATAAGGAATTTATTATAAAACATTACAATTCTTTGTAAGTCCATCCAAAATCCTTTATAATGACTTATCAAACTCTCTCTATTATAGAAAAAACCATGTACATGATTTTATTCTCATTATAAGTCTCAAATATATGACCCTACATGTATTTATAGAATTTAATAAAATTATGAGCTTTCAAATTCATACACATAAGAAAATAGAGTCCTTTAGAAAAATATTATTGTCACTTAAGCTACAAAAGGGTCTAGTTTGATCTTGATCAAACACACTATTATATCTATATGAACATGTCCACCATAAGCTGTATCATATAATTCAAATGTATACTTATACAATCCCTTTTTTATGACATTGAGTGACCAATAGACATGAAAAAGTCAATCTATTTTATGTTATCTTATAGATTAATGATTAACTAAAATATTTTGAATATTTTAAATGAATACATCACATATCATTTATCCAAGTAGGTGAACATATAACATGATAATCAAATAATCAAGACTATTAATTTACTTGGTCCATACAAATCATGGTTCTAGATGCCACTTCTTGTTATACATGTGGCCAAATCCCCTCTTGGTAAAACCCCAACTGAATACATGATCCAAAACATACCCAAATACCATTTTATTAGATAAAACTCTTGAATTTTATAATGTAGAAAAATATGATTTTTATCATGCTTGGAATCTCACCAAACATTGGTAATGGGTATTCCTAATAAGTGTACACTACAACCCTCAAATTGTAGTATGTATTTTTATGTAAATAAATTCTTATTGGTCATACTAATGTTGCTCCAATGTATCGCAATATTTCACATGTTTTGATTCTCAAAAAATCCTAATTTATTTTTGTAATTATTTTATATTTTTTAATTTTATGTTAATAATTAATATTTTCTTAAATGTTATTTTTTTATAATTCTTAGTTCAATCTACTGTTATTTGAGTTTGAAGAAAATTTCATAAGTAAATTATCCTATGCACTTTATGAAATATTCTATGAGGATTTATTTAAAACTAATATGCTGGAATTCAAAATGTTGGAAAGGTAAATCATCATTTGGGCATATGATACTTTTTCTATGATGTTAGATAAATTTATTATGTAAAGACCCGTAAAATTCAAGGGAAATTTTTTCTTAATTTTCTTTAGAATTTTACAAGAATGCGGTTTCAGACGGCACCTGATTCTGAGGCCCGGAGTGCCCGGAATTAATTTCCGAAGTTTGGCTCGGGTACGTTCAGTGAACGAACGAGCGGGAATTCCTAACTTTTGATCCGGTGCTCGGAATTGAAATCCGAGGGCACCGATGAACTCGCAGCGCCGATTTTCGCTTAAAGAGACCTTTCCGGGAGTTGCGTTTGTTGCGGGTTGAAAGTTCCGTTTTGGGGTTTTTCAGTTAAGTTAAATAAAATTGTGTTAAACAAATTTTATTTTTAACTTATTAAAAACCTACCCAAGGGGGTTGGAAGTGGGACCCACACCCACTTAACCTCCCTTGGGAGGATTAAGTGTGGTGGGGCCCACACGAACCCCTATCTTTCAAATTTCTCTCAACGTTCTTAACCCCTAATTAAATTGGCCTAAGTAACTCTTATTTAATTATGGGAGTTATGTCTTTTTGAATTTCAAGACTTTGAAAATTCTTTTGTGTTGTGTTAATAAAATAAGAGGTAGTCTTATTTTATTTAGGGTTCTTTGTTTGTCTTTGGAGAGCTTTCTCATCTTCAAGCTCTGACGAAGAACGGAGAACGTCTTCATCTTCTCCGGCGAGGAACGTCTTCATCCTCAACGAAGAACGACAACACTTCGTCAAGGATCATCGACTCAGAGACCTAGTATCTTCGGACCTCTGCTTCCTCTTCGGACCTTCTTCGTCGGCAAACGAAGATCCGCCAACAACGTGTCGCATCGGACGTAAATCTTCGTCAACGGATTTGACGAACGACGACCGCGACGCCTGAATTCCGCGACGCCGTCTTCCGCGGAACGTAGAGGATTTCTTTGAATCTCAAACCCGAGGTAGGGGATGTTTTTATTAATTATTTTATTCCATTCCTGAATCGTGGATTTTAGCATGACTAAACGTGAGACTTTTTAGTTATGTTATTTGTTAACGCGAGGGGAGTCGGACCGCACGAACACGGCCGAAACCCCCTCCTTCGTTCATGTTGATTCATGCGGGTGGAAGCAAGAGGCGTGGTGCCGTCGCACCACGCGGATGAACATGCTTATGTTTTCCGCAACACCGTCGCGCTTCGCCGAGGTGAGACTTCAAGACCGCGACGCCGACACGCCGCGTTGGGAGGATTCTTGGCACGGCGAAAGGGGCGCGGTGCCGTCGCACCGCGCCGGACGACGAACACTGCGGCCGGTTCCGGGCCGCGGTGAGACGAGGAGACCGCGGCCGGTTCCGGGCCGCGGCGGAAGGAAAGACCGGCGGCCGGGCCGCCGGCGTCGGAAGTCAAGGGCGGGACCGGAAATTTCCGGTCCCGTTGGTAAAAACCGGCCGGCCAGCGGGCCGGCCGGACGTCATAAAAACCGGGGGATTAAACCCCCGGCCGGACCTTCAAGACCCCCCCTCTTAATGAGGGGGGCGGTTCACTTAAAGAGGGGGGGGCAACAGCCCCCCGGTTTTGTCAAGCCGGCCCCCATTTGCGGGGGCCGTTTTTTGTCAAAGGCACGGCTTGAGCCGTGCCGCTTGAAGGAAAAACGCGGGGCTATGCCCCGCGTGAAAATCCCGTGCGGCAGCCGCCGCCGCCACGCGGCCCGCTGCGCCGCGGCACCCCGCCGCCAACGCGGTCCGCCAGCCGCCGCCGCCACGCGGTCCGCCAGCCGCCGCCGCCACGTGGCCCGCCGCCGCCGCGCCACGCGGCCGCCGCCGCCACGCGGCCCGCCGCCGCCACGTGGCCCGCCGCCGCCGTCCGCCGCCGCCGGCCGCCGCCGCCGGCCGCCGCGCCACCCAAGGGGGGGGGGTCGGGCCGGGTCGTTCCGGACCCGGACCCCCCCGTTTCGGACCAGATTCGGTTTTTCGCTCATAACTTGAGCCTCGGACCTCCGAATGACGAACCGTCTGCGGCAACGTGATCCTTGGATCGAGACGGTCGTTTCGGTATATCGCACTCAAGGTTTCGGATTACTTTGAGTTCGGCCGGGTTGGTTCGTTCACGAGACCAACCGGGCCTTCGGAGCGGAAACGCTCATATCTTGAGCCACGAACGTCCGATTGACGCGCCGTCAGTCGCGTTGTGTTCCTCTTAGTGAATCGGATCTTTTGGCATACTCCGCCCGAGGTTTGGACGCAGGTGGAGTACGGTCGGGTTGGTTTTTCCTTAAAAACCAACCGGGCCCCGGAGACGAATATGCCAATAACTCTCAGACCGGGCGTCCGATCGACGCGCCGTCTGTTGCGTTGAGTTCCTGTTAACGATACGAAACTTTTGGCATACTCCGCCCGAGTTTTGGATACAGTCGGAGTATGGCCGGGTTGGATTGTACCCGAAATCCAACCGGGCCCCTGGAACGGGAAAGCTGATATCTTTCAGACTGGACGACCGCTTGACGAGCCGTCAGCGGCGTTGGTGGTTACGTTGAGTAACGGTCCCTTTGAGTATACCCTATGGGAGTTCGGGGTACAGTTGAGATACGGCCGGGATTGGTTTCGCTCACGAAACCAACCGGGCCCCTGGGACGAAAAGGCTAATAACTCACAGACCGGGCGTCCGATCGACGCGCCGTCTGTTGCGTTGAGACCCCTGTGACGAGACGGTTCTTTGAGGCACTTCTTCGCGGAACCTTGTGATACTTGGAGTATCGACCAGTAGTTCGTGGAGCGGACCCGTGGTACTTGACAGTGGTGGTGCGCTTGGATGCAGCAGCAGACCCTTGGCGGTTGAGCGCTTGGTTGTAGCGGCGGACCCGCGATACTCTACGGAGTGTGTGCGCTTGGTTGTAGCGACAGACCCGCGACGGTGGAGACGTGCGTGCGGAGTACGGAGACCGTGTAGCCGGCTGAGACCTGACGACTGCTTGACCGACTCGACTTGGAGTGAGTCGACTAGCCCAGTGGACGGAGCGCCGGTATTTGGCTGCAGACCCACGGCGGACGGAGCGCCAGGTAGATGGCAGCAGACCCGCGGTACTCGACAGGAGGAGTACCTCAGCAGGCTATCTGGGTAGCGCCCGGTATTTGGCGACAGACCCTCAGCGGACGGAGCGCCCGGTAGTTGGCCGCAAACCCGCAGTACTCGACAGGAGGAGTACCTCAGCAGTCCTAGGTTAGTGAGCGGCAGCCTCGGAGTCGTGACAGGACCACTGTACACTCTAGAGACGGAGCTCTTCAGCAGTTACGGTTTCGATAATAAAAATCCTGGTTTGAGCTGAGACTTTTGACCTTATGTTTACCTCATGATTGAGATGGGTCACTTGCTAACTTTGGTATATGTATGGGCATATACCCGGGTAGTGGTTATCCGTTGATTTCACAATTCTTGTGTTCCTCATGATTGAGATGGGTTACTCGATAACTTAGGTATATGTATGGGCATATACCTAAGTAGAAGTTATCTGTTGAGATCTTCTTTGTGGTTATCCTTGTTGGTTTAGTGAGACCTTGAGGGTCTCGGGGTCCTTACTGAGTATCGTTATACTCACCCCTGCACGGGCTATGCCCGCACCTCGTTGTGTTGGTTGCAGACGACGGACAGTGCTGACAGAAGCCGAATGTTCGAGGACTAGACAGTACCTGGAGGTGGACTACACGACGAGGCGGTACCCGGAGGCAGACCACTGGACAGGACATACTCGGAGCAGACGGCGGGACCCGAGGAGCAGAGGAGCTATCTGTACCCACCCTTCAGGTGGGATTTCCAGTGGACATCTCAGCGTAGCAGATTTACTTTTCAGTCGCTGTTTTCCCTTTCGAGTTGTACTTTACAGTTGGGCTTGTATTTCCGGCCCCTTTTTACTTTCAGCTCTTCTTTTGTACTTAGTGTTTTTACTTCCGCTTGTACTCTGTGGTGCTTGTTTTCTTTTATAAAGGCAATGCCTTCCCAGTTATCGGGATTTTACGCCTTTGGTGCTAGTCGCCAGCCCCTGGCCTATGGAAGGCGGGCTTGGGGTAGTCACGGCACGGGCCCCGAGGACGGGTCGTGACAAATTGGTATCAGAGGCGGTCGGTTCTACCGCAGACTCTGATCGTCTTTTCTTTCTATGTGAAGCAATAGTGTTAAGGGTACCGAGTGTGGTTTTCAGTTCAGGGAGTCCAGTGTTGGTGCGGGCGGCCGACGTATCCATACACCAGGACCCTGACAACTGATTTCCGACTTTGTGCGCGAAAACACTGATTGCGTGTGTGTTTTCAAAGGTTTCCCCCCTTAAAACAGCTCAAACCAGGTCAGCTCACCGGGTATAATCGTTTGATCGTGTTACGTTGTTTCTTTCAGGATGGCCCCGCGACGACAGCCAGCTAGGGTTCCGAGAGTTGAGCGAGACGACAGCCCACCGAGCGACGAGGCCTCGGTGCAGGGCCCTTTCCCAGTAGTGGCACCGGCGGTAGCTTTACCCGCCGAGCCCCCGATGCTTCCAGCAGCAGCCGCTGACGATGCACGTCGCCTCAGCGCACTGCATGAGTTTCAGCGCCAGCGACCGCCCAGGTTTCGCGGGGAGACGGATCCGCAGGCAGCAGAGGACTGGCTGGAGGCAGTAGTTCGAGTGTTTAGGCTAGTGAGGACACCAGCAGACCTCATGGTGATCCTCGCTGCGAGCCTACTACACGCAGCAGCAGGACGATGGTGGAGCCTGATGCTCCAGGTGCACGATGAGGCATCTCTACTCTGGACGGACTTCGAGAGCCTCTTCCGCTCTGAGTTCGTCCCGGCCACCCTTCGAGCGGTGCGCATCCAGGAGCTTCTACAGCTGCGGCAGGGCAGCATGACGGTCGCTCAGTACGCGGCGAGGTTCACCGATCTCTCGCGCTACTCGACCGACATGGTACGGGACCCATTCTTCCGGGCCCGGACCTTCGAGCAGGGTTTGAGACACGAGATCAGGGCATCGCTGATCTCCCTCAGCATACCGACTCAGACAGGAGTACTGGAGCGGGCACTTCTGATCGAGAGTTTCCTTGCAGAGACTACACCAGCACAGCAACTCACCGCAGGGCGGCACGTGGCAGAGTCATCTGCAGCAGGTAGCCGACAGATGACTCAGGGTTCCAGGCAGAACAGACCTACCGGTGGCCGACTGCACGACTCAGGCTCAGTTGTACGGGGAAGCCGGGGTGGAGTCAGAGCCAGGCGTGCCGAGAGTGGGCAGTGTTACTCCTGTGGCGGGATTGGTCACATGGCTCGTGACTGTCCGACCCGCCATGCTGATGATCAGCAGTTAAGTGAAGAACCTCCCAGGCAGAGGCAGAGGTTCGACCGTGGCGGTCCGCAGGGAGGAGGCGGACGAGGCAGAGGAGCTGGACGAGCAGCTGGTGGTGGGCGACGCTTGGAGGCTCTTCCACCACCACCAGGAGGACCACCCCGACCGTAGGGGAGAGCTCAGCTTCAGGCAGCCGAGGCCTTCGATCATGGAGCTCTGGGAGCCGATGGACAGGAGCAGAACTAGTGGATACGTCCTTAGTACTTCTGGTTCTTTGTTGCTTTTGTGTAGCGTCTTGTATTATGAGCTGCAATAATAAAAGACGCATCCTTTGAGATGTTTTCATTCCTGTCCTCTTTTGTGATGTTACTAAGAGGTTCCAGTTGACTGTTGACTTGACCCTCACTTGTGAGACATCTACTGGAGGAGACCAGTTACCACACACTGATGCCGACAGTGTGACTCAACCCTTGGAGGCGAGAGTAACGGTTGGATCTCTTAGTAGTAGCGTCGAGGCCTTACGACGTCAATCCTTGGTATGGATTAGTATCATCCATGTTAGGATTGACTGTTTTAGGCAAAGAATGTGGTTCATCCAGGGGATGAGACCAGGTTTCTCTTTTCGGCAAAGGAGAAATCTTGCAGCTCTTGTGGGACCAGAGATGGTCAGGGCCACGTCAAAAGAGGTCCATGTCATCCAGGAGCGGGTCCTACATGGACGATCGATTCCTCTTGTGCGCAACAGATGGCGGCACGGGAATCTCCAGGGGAGCACATGGGAGCGGGAGGCTCAGATGCGTGCTCAGTATCCTTTTTTTTTGCTTCCCTAGTTTTTGATGTAGCTTTACGGGGACGTAAAGCCCTGAGGTGGGAGTAATGTAAAGACCCGTAAAATTCAAGGGAAATTTTTTCTTAATTTTCTTTAGAATTTTACAAGAATGCGGTTTCAGACGGCACCTGATTCTGAGGCCCGGAGTGCCCGGAATTAATTTCCGAAGTTTGGCTCGGGTACGTTCAGTGAACGAACGAGCGGGAATTCCTAACTTTTGATCCGGTGCTCGGAATTGAAATCCGAGGGCACCGATGAACTCGCAGCGCCGATTTTCGCTTAAAGAGACCTTTCCGGGAGTTGCGTTTGTTGCGGGTTGAAAGTTCCGTTTTGGGGTTTTTCAGTTAAGTTAAATAAAATTGTGTTAAACAAATTTTATTTTTAACTTATTAAAAACCTACCCAAGGGGGTTGGAAGTGGGACCCACACCCACTTAACCTCCCTTGGGAGGATTAAGTGTGGTGGGGCCCACACGAACCCCTATCTTTCAAATTTCTCTCAACGTTCTTAACCCCTAATTAAATTGGCCTAAGTAACTCTTATTTAATTATGGGAGTTATGTCTTTTTGAATTTCAAGACTTTGAAAATTCTTTTGTGTTGTGTTAATAAAATAAGAGGTAGTCTTATTTTATTTAGGGTTCTTTGTTTGTCTTTGGAGAGCTTTCTCATCTTCAAGCTCTGACGAAGAACGGAGAACGTCTTCATCTTCTCCGGCGAGGAACGTCTTCATCCTCAACGAAGAACGACAACACTTCGTCAAGGATCATCGACTCAGAGACCTAGTATCTTCGGACCTCTGCTTCCTCTTCGGACCTTCTTCGTCGGCAAACGAAGATCCGCCAACAACGTGTCGCATCGGACGTAAATCTTCGTCAACGGATTTGACGAACGACGACCGCGACGCCTGAATTCCGCGACGCCGTCTTCCGCGGAACGTAGAGGATTTCTTTGAATCTCAAACCCGAGGTAGGGGATGTTTTTATTAATTATTTTATTCCATTCCTGAATCGTGGATTTTAGCATGACTAAACGTGAGACTTTTTAGTTATGTTATTTGTTAACGCGAGGGGAGTCGGACCGCACGAACACGGCCGAAACCCCCTCCTTCGTTCATGTTGATTCATGCGGGTGGAAGCAAGAGGCGTGGTGCCGTCGCACCACGCGGATGAACATGCTTATGTTTTCCGCAACACCGTCGCGCTTCGCCGAGGTGAGACTTCAAGACCGCGACGCCGACACGCCGCGTTGGGAGGATTCTTGGCACGGCGAAAGGGGCGCGGTGCCGTCGCACCGCGCCGGACGACGAACACTGCGGCCGGTTCCGGGCCGCGGTGAGACGAGGAGACCGCGGCCGGTTCCGGGCCGCGGCGGAAGGAAAGACCGGCGGCCGGGCCGCCGGCGTCGGAAGTCAAGGGCGGGACCGGAAATTTCCGGTCCCGTTGGTAAAAACCGGCCGGCCAGCGGGCCGGCCGGACGTCATAAAAACCGGGGGATTAAACCCCCGGCCGGACCTTCAAGACCCCCCCTCTTAATGAGGGGGGCGGTTCACTTAAAGAGGGGGGGGCAACAGCCCCCCGGTTTTGTCAAGCCGGCCCCCATTTGCGGGGGCCGTTTTTTGTCAAAGGCACGGCTTGAGCCGTGCCGCTTGAAGGAAAAACGCGGGGCTATGCCCCGCGTGAAAATCCCGTGCGGCAGCCGCCGCCGCCACGCGGCCCGCTGCGCCGCGGCACCCCGCCGCCAACGCGGTCCGCCAGCCGCCGCCGCCACGCGGTCCGCCAGCCGCCGCCGCCACGTGGCCCGCCGCCGCCGCGCCACGCGGCCGCCGCCGCCACGCGGCCCGCCGCCGCCACGTGGCCCGCCGCCGCCGTCCGCCGCCGCCGGCCGCCGCCGCCGGCCGCCGCGCCACCCAAGGGGGGGGGGTCGGGCCGGGTCGTTCCGGACCCGGACCCCCCCGTTTCGGACCAGATTCGGTTTTTCGCTCATAACTTGAGCCTCGGACCTCCGAATGACGAACCGTCTGCGGCAACGTGATCCTTGGATCGAGACGGTCGTTTCGGTATATCGCACTCAAGGTTTCGGATTACTTTGAGTTCGGCCGGGTTGGTTCGTTCACGAGACCAACCGGGCCTTCGGAGCGGAAACGCTCATATCTTGAGCCACGAACGTCCGATTGACGCGCCGTCAGTCGCGTTGTGTTCCTCTTAGTGAATCGGATCTTTTGGCATACTCCGCCCGAGGTTTGGACGCAGGTGGAGTACGGTCGGGTTGGTTTTTCCTTAAAAACCAACCGGGCCCCGGAGACGAATATGCCAATAACTCTCAGACCGGGCGTCCGATCGACGCGCCGTCTGTTGCGTTGAGTTCCTGTTAACGATACGAAACTTTTGGCATACTCCGCCCGAGTTTTGGATACAGTCGGAGTATGGCCGGGTTGGATTGTACCCGAAATCCAACCGGGCCCCTGGAACGGGAAAGCTGATATCTTTCAGACTGGACGACCGCTTGACGAGCCGTCAGCGGCGTTGGTGGTTACGTTGAGTAACGGTCCCTTTGAGTATACCCTATGGGAGTTCGGGGTACAGTTGAGATACGGCCGGGATTGGTTTCGCTCACGAAACCAACCGGGCCCCTGGGACGAAAAGGCTAATAACTCACAGACCGGGCGTCCGATCGACGCGCCGTCTGTTGCGTTGAGACCCCTGTGACGAGACGGTTCTTTGAGGCACTTCTTCGCGGAACCTTGTGATACTTGGAGTATCGACCAGTAGTTCGTGGAGCGGACCCGTGGTACTTGACAGTGGTGGTGCGCTTGGATGCAGCAGCAGACCCTTGGCGGTTGAGCGCTTGGTTGTAGCGGCGGACCCGCGATACTCTACGGAGTGTGTGCGCTTGGTTGTAGCGACAGACCCGCGACGGTGGAGACGTGCGTGCGGAGTACGGAGACCGTGTAGCCGGCTGAGACCTGACGACTGCTTGACCGACTCGACTTGGAGTGAGTCGACTAGCCCAGTGGACGGAGCGCCGGTATTTGGCTGCAGACCCACGGCGGACGGAGCGCCAGGTAGATGGCAGCAGACCCGCGGTACTCGACAGGAGGAGTACCTCAGCAGGCTATCTGGGTAGCGCCCGGTATTTGGCGACAGACCCTCAGCGGACGGAGCGCCCGGTAGTTGGCCGCAAACCCGCAGTACTCGACAGGAGGAGTACCTCAGCAGTCCTAGGTTAGTGAGCGGCAGCCTCGGAGTCGTGACAGGACCACTGTACACTCTAGAGACGGAGCTCTTCAGCAGTTACGGTTTCGATAATAAAAATCCTGGTTTGAGCTGAGACTTTTGACCTTATGTTTACCTCATGATTGAGATGGGTCACTTGCTAACTTTGGTATATGTATGGGCATATACCCGGGTAGTGGTTATCCGTTGATTTCACAATTCTTGTGTTCCTCATGATTGAGATGGGTTACTCGATAACTTAGGTATATGTATGGGCATATACCTAAGTAGAAGTTATCTGTTGAGATCTTCTTTGTGGTTATCCTTGTTGGTTTAGTGAGACCTTGAGGGTCTCGGGGTCCTTACTGAGTATCGTTATACTCACCCCTGCACGGGCTATGCCCGCACCTCGTTGTGTTGGTTGCAGACGACGGACAGTGCTGACAGAAGCCGAATGTTCGAGGACTAGACAGTACCTGGAGGTGGACTACACGACGAGGCGGTACCCGGAGGCAGACCACTGGACAGGACATACTCGGAGCAGACGGCGGGACCCGAGGAGCAGAGGAGCTATCTGTACCCACCCTTCAGGTGGGATTTCCAGTGGACATCTCAGCGTAGCAGATTTACTTTTCAGTCGCTGTTTTCCCTTTCGAGTTGTACTTTACAGTTGGGCTTGTATTTCCGGCCCCTTTTTACTTTCAGCTCTTCTTTTGTACTTAGTGTTTTTACTTCCGCTTGTACTCTGTGGTGCTTGTTTTCTTTTATAAAGGCAATGCCTTCCCAGTTATCGGGATTTTACGCCTTTGGTGCTAGTCGCCAGCCCCTGGCCTATGGAAGGCGGGCTTGGGGTAGTCACGGCACGGGCCCCGAGGACGGGTCGTGACATATTATTTGTAAAAAATTATTATAATAAATATCTTATTATGTGGGAGAAATATACTACGAGAGGAAATTTATTACTGGAAATGCATTATTATCTCATAAAGACAAAAATACTAGATATTTGGAAAAGTCAAACATCATATGATGTATGGAAATATCTTATAAAAATAATATCTCCCATGTGTGCATGAAATATCGTATGTGGATAAAATATTCTAGGCATTATTAAATTATCCCACACCAAATTAATTATCCAACATGAATTCAATTATATTATTGGAGTTCATATATCATTTTTCGTAAAGTATTCCATGAATAAGAATACCTTATGTAGAAAAGATGTCTTGCGATACATGAGAATATACTATGAAGTCGATAATATATTATAAATAATAAAAATTATTAAAATATTTTTGGGCATTCGATCTTAAATTATTTCAACATGATAATCCAATAGTTGCTACTTTAATGGAAAAATATGACCTTTATTATCATCAAATACCTTTTTATTTTTTTAATGTAAGAACCGATTCATAGAAATAATAGATTCTTCTATGTTTGATTTCATATAGTTTTTCAAGGTGTTTAATACCATTTCAAAATTTATGGAAAATCCGACTCCTTTTGGTTTATCAGATGTGCAGATGTCTAAATGAGGAAAGAATAAGTTACTATAATATGAAAATTACAATGAAGACAATTCTTTTTTAATAAAGACCATATCTATACTCAAAAACTATTTTTGGAAATGATCTCATGTAGAAAATAAAAAATTAAATCTTATCTGTTTTATGATATTTATCCTCAACTGTATGAAAATATTAATGTGACCATATATCATTACATCACTGAGAGGGGATGGGGTGAATTAATAATCATTACATTATGAATACTTTATTTTCAATAAATATTGATGAATGGTTAAGATATCAGTCCAATCAGTTGTAAGCCTCATATCCTCACTCTAATATTTATGAAAGTAAATAAAACATTGCAAAATAATTTTTAAATGGTCTAACTTTAATGTGATAACCCACTCGATATAATGTTGGTTAAACTACCAAATCTTATATTATCTCTTATAATAATAGTTGGTTAGACCAGGGATCTTCCCAATCCCATTAGTGACATGGAGAGCCACTCTTTCCTCTATGACTTCTAAAAATAAGTCATCACAAGTTCACAGATTAAACTCTATTATTATTTATATTTTATTGATATTTTAAAACTTATATCTCCTCTATTTTACCTTGCTTTTTATATTTATTGAATTATAAATCATGAAATAGATTTTCTTGAACCCTACAGATACAACTCGAAATACACATACAAATTATCTTATTCATACCAACATATAAAAAAATAATGTTAACATTTAAAAAACAAAAATATAATACTATGTGATATTTATTTTTAGTGATAAACAATCATGCATGAAAGTGAAATTGAATGAATGTATCATAGTTGTGTAGAAATAACCTCTGCGGTGCCTGTATATGTATCTTCATGGAGAGATTATTCTTTCATTGAAAAAACTTTAATAGTTTTAGTTCAGAATTCTCAGTTACAATGATTTCTTCTCTTGAATTTACATGATGCATATAATCCTTATGGTGGTCTCGTCATGATAACAAAAGGATCAATGGAGTTTTTACAAGAATGAATAATCCTTACGAGTAGAGTTTGAAGATGATTTTGATGTGGCCACATTTAAATCAGTGGATGATGTAACTTAAATCAGTGTGTTTCATGTATTAAAAATGAACAGTTCCACACAAAACTCATCCCACATCGACTCTTTCTATGGATAGTTCTTTAGTTTATAAGTCATTAGATGAAATATGACAGGATATGGTTTTCTCCTAAAGTAAAATGCACTACCCTACATGGGTGAAGATAACCGATTTCATCCTTCTATGCACCAACTAGTGTGCTCCATGCTCATTATGCATGCGGTCAGCCTCCTCTAGGATCCTATATAGCCCCCATGGTTGGTTAAGGATATAATTCATTTTGTAAGACTGAGGAAAATAACAAAGTAAAAGTGTTAAATTCCATAATCCCTCAAATTCTTCTACATGATATCCTCTTATAAAAAACTATTCTTCAAATATTCTTGTAAAATCATCAAAAAATATTTATAGTTTTCAAGGAGAATCTATTATCATTGAAAATAAATCTCACATTCTTAAATTCTCAATACTTTAACCAATTTTATGATTCTTCATTCAAAATCATCAAAATAAGATTCATTTTCAATCTACATTGATGTAAAAATCATGTTATCTCCAAACATTCTAACTCATGTGGTGAGCATTAAAATAAACTCAAGAATCATTATAATTAAGCACATATTGTCTTCCTTTATACATCCTTATTGACAACAAATACAAATCCCGTTTCACTAATACACATGAGCTATTCAATCTCCCCATTTTAATTTATTGTCAATTCCATTTCACATAATATCATTTCACTGTATAAACCCAATTTTCTTCTCACCATTATTGAAAATAAATGAAAATTAATACAAGGGAAGGTATTCCACATTTTATCTTCATTTATTTATTTTTCAAGGAAATTTTTTTCAATTTATTATTTATAAGCACCCCTTTTCCAATACATTGAGAGAAGTATGACATAAAATGTATCTTAAAAATGAGCCATTAGTCATTAAACTCTATGTATATGTGGGAAAAATTGGAGTAGAAAACATGAGTGAATTAACCTAGATATCAAAGATGTCTACTAATTTGTTAAGCATATGTCACCACATTAACATTGTCATTCCTGGGGTTATACACATAGATTCATCAAGACATGTATAACATGCACTCATCTTTACCAAATACATTAAAAACATTCATGTTTCAGATATATAATTCCCTCTTTTTGTATTGTATATCAACCATCACTCTCTCTTTATGAACATATTTATCATAATCACAGCGGAAGTAGAAAAGTATGATTGATATACCTTATCTTCAAATTTTTTAAGATGTCATCTAGTTTCTATATTTATACAAAAGAAATTTTCTTTTAAATATTATTACACATGTAAGGTACCCCTTAAGGGATTCATTCCATTCCACATCTTATATGTTAGAGCATTCTATGATGATCACCTCTTCTTATTATACAACTACAATATCACTCATAAATATTCCCAATTTATTTAGTTTATTAAATTCTCTATATGTTAGTGAAAATAAATGAAACAAGGTAATAATGAAGAACCACATAGTTTATTCTTTTTACTCTCATCATGGGGAGAATTTTGTTAGGCATCCACTAATATGTACATGCATGAGATGTATATACACATGAATATGATGCATGGAGTATATATATATACAGAAAATATGATATTATATTTTGGGTATATTTAATACATGAATACTAAGTATACATTTTTCATGGATGCAACACATAATATAATATATTTATATGATATATATATATATATTTCAACTCTCTCGAATAGTATTTATTTTTATAAAACCATGGTTATTTTAATGAATGACATTTATTCTAAAACCATTTCTTAAAAGGAAACATAATTATAGTTATGCATTCAAAAGATGAATTTATATATCGACCGATACTTGAATTTCATGAAAACATTTTTGGACATAAAATACATTTATTTACCTGAAATAATTGATTAATCTTTCCCTAATTCTAATTTTTTTATTTTTTATGATTTCTGTTATGATACAAAAATGGTTGGAAAATGAACAAAATGAGAATATAAGGCGTTGAAAATGGATAATAAATGTGAAAGGAGCTAAAAATTCTGTAACAGGGATGAGAATAATTGATGTTCTAAGAAGTAATGTAATCAAATTATAAATCCCATTTAAGATGTAAAAGGATTGAGGTGGAGATATAGGAAAATCCATTGCACCCATTAATGCTTTGAATGGTGTATTCATGAATCATATTTGGTTAATGAGAGGGGATTCATATGATATACAACATTTATGACATGATTTCATTAATAAAGAAGAGGCAGAAGAGACCTATGTTGGTTCACACTCTGAAACCAACAGACAATATAAGTTGACCGGGAAATCATATTTTAGAAGTAAGAGTCACACCATTTATGCCATAAAACCTCAGCTTAAGACATGGTTCCATGATGTGAGAATCCATGAAGAGCCTAATACACAAAATTCATGACATAAATTGTCCATTAATGCTTTATCCCCATAGTCGACACCAAAATTGAAGATATGATATTTCAGAACTATGTGGAATTTTCAATATTTTTTACCATGATTTTGAAAGTAGTCTAAGATGATATTTAAAAATATTTTTAGTCCCAAAGGATGAAATGGATATCAACATATGCATATAAATAAATATTCTATCATCTTAGAGGTAGGGTGCATTCTTTCATTGCTTCGCATGATCTTCATCAAACATTCTCTTTCAAAGGATGAAGATGGCTTCTACAACCTGAATACCTTTTATTTTGTTTTGAGATATTTCATGCATTTTATTTCTTGAAGATAAATCTACTTATGTTTTGTGTTGTCTTATTCTACTAATGATCATTATGTGATCATACAAAACCCATCAGTGATATCAATGTGATATTTAATCAAGAGTCAAATGTTTTTTGATAATTGATTTTAAAGAAAAATGTAACTAGAAATGAATAGTGTAAGGTTCATAAATTTTTTACAAGGTTAATAACCTTTACATGAGATTCATAAAGGTAAATAAGTTTTACCCTTACAAAATATGCTACGTAATGGTTATACCTTTATAGGATCCATTTATATAAAGGTAGATAAGATTTTATGCTTATATAAGGAGGGTATTTAAGGTTTTACATAAATGTAACCATCACATATAGAAAAGTAATACCTTATGTGTGGAAGCTTCATGAAGGTATTATGTATATTAAATTTATGTATTTTTGTCAATCGAATAATGTAAAGGTAATCTTCATATTACCTTTACACATGTTTTTTAAAATTTTTCTTACCCTAACAGAATGGACATTGTGTAAGGGTCTTACACTTCTACAGAGTGTCTTTTTAAAAGTTGAGGTTTTCCAACCTTACACAGAGTGTCTGCATAAGGGAAAAAAGAGGATAACCTTAAGCATAATATATATTCTATATAAGGGTAAGAATAAATTATGTTTAAAAATTATTTTAAATTTTTAAAATTTATTTCTAGTTTATAAAATTTTTATAAATTATTGTAAAAGGTATTTCATAATATTTAAAATTATATGGAATTTATTAATTAATTAATTATAAATTGTTTATAATTAATTAAATATTTTTTTTGAAACATTTTACCCAAAAATTAAATGTTAATATCTTAATATACCTTTTCAAAATTTAAATGGCATGACTTATGATATTGAAATAAATGGTTTATTTAAAAATAAAAAGAGGAGATTTATAAAGTGTTAATAAATTAAAAATATATGATATTTAGATTATATATAATGTTTCTATAATAGTAATTGAATTATATATTTTTTATAATTCACATTATATCATATCAATTCCATATAATATAAAATTTGTGAGATCTCATAAGAAAACCCTTTTAAATATTAATTGTGGGATTCCTTCCAAAGAAACACTTGTACAGACATCGATCATTCAACTAGGTGGTTTCATGCCATAATTGGGTATTCCTAGATTATCATGTGTATGATAAGTAGGTAATAAGTGAAACTATATTTTCTTACAGGGTATTTTTGTACCTCATCAAGGTTCTCATGGATTTTACAATGTTATCTTGTTTTTGAAGTTTTCTTCAAGTAAAAGTTAAATGATAATCCCTAACAGTTTTGATATTATAAGAATAGAGTTGAGTGAATCCATATAAAAGATTTTGATAACTAGTTATCTACGTAACAATCCAAGAGTCCCAACTATCGTTACTGAGATGATTCACTATCTAAATAATTAAGTGGTAAGATTAATTCTCTATTGGAATTATCCCTTAATGAAATATGGATCTTGGTACACTAAAAGGATATGGTTTTCAGGATCATCAATTTTAGTGAAATGAATTTCATTTAAATACCTTAATAAAGTGATATAATATGTTGTACTCAAGTATTGATATGTATGTTGTATATTATGAAAATATTCACACAAATCGTATTGAGATCATTAGTAGGTATAACTTATTAAATTGTTAAATATTAGTATCGTGTATTGAGAAGTGTTCTCAAGTATAAACATTCAGATTACCCAAATGTAAATGTTATAGAAATTTATTTTTCTAACTCCCAATTTTATGTATTAGATACTATGTGTTCATCACACAATTGTGTTGAAAAACATATACTCATATATGTGAGGGAATTGATGAAGAGTGAAGTAGATATTCATGTCAGAAATAGAGAATGAGTTACTCAATTAGAGGTCAAAACATGTCATCTAATTCTACCATGTGGATTGATCATGTAATTGAAATATTGTTATTATGTTCCTTCTATATACATGAATTTGATTTCTGTATATTGTTTAAAAAATGTAATTTTCATTCATTATTAAGAACAAGGGTTGTGTTATATATAAGAATGACTTTTTTATGGAAATGAGAATATAATGAACAATTTATATATTCTTGATATGTATAATTATTTTTATAACATTCTGAATAATAAGGGAAGAGTTGATTCTAATCTAACCAATCTTTTGAATTGTCTCCATGGACATATAAATCCGAAATGTTTTGAAAGTCTCTATATAGATGGATTATTAGACACATTTGATTATGAATTGATTGTTATATGTGAATCTTGTGTGTTGGAAGAAATGAAAAATTCACCTTTTGGTAGAAAAGGTGATAGTGGTAGTGCACTATTTGATCTTATACTTATTGATGTATGTGGACTAATGAATCCTCAATAAAATGTTGGTTTCATGTATATTGTTACTTTTACCTATGAATTTAGTCAGTATATGTATGTGTTTCTAGTGAAACAAAATTAGGAAACTTTTAAAAAATTCAAAGGGTTTCTGAATGAATTTTATAGTCAACTAGATAAAAATATTAAATTAATTCGAATGGATCTAGGTGGTGAATAAATGATCCAGGGATTCTTAGCTCATCTAATAGATTGCGTAATATTTTCACAAATCAATCATCCAAAAAGCCATAAAGTAATGGTGTTTATAAAATAAGGAATCATACCTTGTTAGACATGGCTCGATTGATGATGATTTTACATAACCATCTTATTTCATTTTGGGGTTATTCTTTTGTGGCTATTTCATTCTTACTAAATCACATCCCATCTGAAGAAATGAAACAAAAACCATATGAGATATGGTATGAGAAACATCCCATTTCATCTTATGTAAATATTTGTGGATGTGAAGTGTTCATAAAATATTTGGAATCACATAATATTGAACCAAAATTGATTAAATTCTTATGTTTTGGTTATATTAAGGAAAAAATGGGATATTATTTCAATAATCCTACTGAGCATGAAGTTTTTGTGGACAGACATTATGTTTTACATGAGATTTGACACACAATTCATGGATTTAGTGGGAGTAAAATTAAACTTAGTTAATTTAAAGACCGAAAAAATGGAAATGCTCTTGAGATGAAGGTTGTGCAGTTTCCTCAAATAGTTTTATAAGAAGAACCTACTAAAGTTACATAAGAACCTCAAAGGTTTGGTAGGATTCATTAGGAAAACGAGAGATATAGATTTATCATGGATAATGTTGATGAATTAATTTTTCTGAAAGATGAAACTTTTTGTTAACAAGAGTCCATTAAGAGTTATGATTACATGAAATGGTTAAAATCCATGGAATATGAGATGCACTCCATGTACACTAACTAAGTTTGGAACTTGGTGGATGCTCTTGAAGGGGTGAGACCTATAGGGTGAAAGTGTGGTTTTTGTAAGAAAACTGACATGTATGGTAGAGTATCAACATATAAGCCATGCCTAGTGGAAAAGGGTTACAAAAAAATTCATGGTATTTACTGTGATGAGACATGTTCACCCATTGACATGATAATGTCCATTCTGATTTTTATAGACATATTAGATCATTATGATTATTAGATATATCATATGGATCTCAAAACCACATTCCTTAATGAGAATTTAGATAAGGATGTGTATATTATACATCCCGAGGGTTTTGAAGTTCCAAATAATAATGCTAAGGTTTTTAAATTATAATGATCCATTTAGGGTTTAAATAATTCTTCTCAGAGTTGAAATATTTGGTTTGATGATGTAATCAAAGAGATTAGTTTCATCAACAACGTATATGATTCCCGTGAATACAAGTGACTTGGTTGGAGTATATTAGTGTTTCTAATAATGTATACATATGACATACTATTATTGTAAATAACGTATTGACACTTCACCTAGTGAATATGTGGATGGGTAAATGTTTCACAATAAAATTAATGGTTTTAATAACTTACATACATGGAATGAGTATATATGGAGATAGATCTAACAAGTTTTGTTGGACTGAGTCAGAACATGTATATTAGTAAATTTATAAAATCGTTTAGAATAGATAACTCCAAGAAGGTTCTTTTACTGGTGTTGTATAACAAGTATTATAGAAAGATTCAGGATTATTCTAAAGAGTTATAAATCATAGACAAGGTTTCTTATGCATCTTCTGTAGGATCTCTGATGTATTACATGTTGTGTACTCAACCTAATATCTCATATTATTTGAGAATTACATGTAGATACCAATCCAATCCTGGAAGGAGACACTATATTTATATAAGGATCACCCTTAAGTACCTGATAAAGACTAAGGATTTGTTCCTGGTCTTGGGAGGATACTATGAGCTCTGTGTATAGTGTTACACAAATTATTGTTTGAAATATGATAAAGATGATATGAAATATCAATATAGATTCATGTTTTACCAAAATCATGGAAAACTTATCTGTAAGAGTTCCAAACAATCCACCATAGAAGACTCGATGATATAGGAAGAATACATCACTGTATCAAATGTTGCAAAGGAAGCTATTTGGATAAAAATTTCTTTTTTAACCATAGAGTTGTTCCTATCCTTAATGGAGAAATAGATAAATATTATGAAAACAATGGTGTTGATTCTCAATTTAAGGAAACCCGATCCCATCAAAGGACCAAACACATCCTTCGTAAATACCATCTTATATTGGAGATCATTGAGAGGTGTGATATAAAGATCAATTTGGTGGATAATCAAGAAAATTTACAAGATCCATTGATAAATCCATTACCACAACAACATCATCATGGACATATATAATATCTAGGTGTTAAAAACATGATATATAGGTTATAATGGGTTTATGTATATATTGTTATTATAATAAATTAAATCTATAATTATCATACATTCATGTTTACTTTAATTAATTTTACACGAACAGTTGAATGATAATTTCTTCTGAAAGTGAAACTTTGAGTTGTCCCTCACAGATGATAATTATGGTGTATTACGGGTTGTAATGATATGATAAGGTAATAACAAATAGAACATTTTAATCATTAAAAATAATTGTATATGAAATATGAAGTATAGATTCATAAAGTAATAAGAAGAAACTTATTATTTGGATTGATCTGCTAAATTATATATCATGGAATGTCATAGAATCATTTATATACATAGGTTTGTAGGATTATTATAAATAATTTCTATTTATATTTAGTGTGATACCTAGAATGAGAATCTTCATATTTGTATACCCTACTTAAATAAGTCTAAATATTGACTTTGATAATATGGGGGTAGTCATGTATATATTTTATCATGACATCAATTGGAACATAACCAAGATGAGATTTTTACACTTTTAGGAAAATTTAAATACATCTAGATTGTATTGAATTATAATAAGAAAATTCACAACCATTATTAATTATTTTACATATATTATGTTCAAATATTTGGATAAGTGATATGTGATGTACTTGTTGGATAAATGAATGAAATGTGATTTATTCATCAACTTAGTTAGTCTTTTTTGACGAATAAATAAATATTGAGAGGCCAATAATTTATTGATATCTTCTATGTATAATGGTCACTCAATTTCATGTAAAAATGGATTGTATAGGTATGAATATGATTTATATAATACATCATTTGGTGGAAATGTTTGTATAGAGATATGAGTATGTTTTATGGAGATCAAACCATACCCCTTAGTATCTTGAGTAGTACCGAAACTTTTTTAGATGCCTCTATTTTCATGAAATATGAATTTCATAGTTTTTACTGATGGTTCTAGGTGCAGAAGGGTCTTACAGTTAGAACCATGTATAAGGAAAATGTTTTGGATAAAATTATTCTTCAAAATGAAGAGAGATTAATGAAAATTGTATCCAAAGGAGTTTGGATGGATTCGCACAGAGCTGTGAAGTCTTGAATGAAGTCATTATGATATTTTAGCGCAAGTGAAAGATTGTTGGATGTGCAATAAAATGTTCATTCATGATATTAATGAAGTATATATATAATATGATATTATATATAGTGTAAATTTAATATAATAATCTGATGCATGTATTTTTCATGCATGTGATGCATGAATATAATATATACACATACATATGTAATTTATATATATTTCATCTCTATCCCTGAATATGTTTTTTTGTTTAAAACCAAATGTTGGTTTTTGAATTCTTGGAATTTATTTGGAAAGTGCTTCATAAGATGAAACATAAAGGAAGTCATGTATTCATACGATGAATGAATATATTGACTATATCATTTATTGATATGTTTTAACGTATGAATAAAAAATAAACAACATAAGGAGCTTCCTTGGTTTACTTTATAATTCACTTACATATGTTGACTATGTGTGGGTGGTAAAATACTTATGAGCCTATTCTGAATCTCCCTGTTTTTCCTGATCGTTGTTCATCTAACCCAAGAAGGCACTAGCACCCCTTCATTTTCTTGGTTATCCTCATTAAGAGTTCATAGATCCATTTTTTGGTGTATCACCTAAGAGTTATGGTATATCAATTAATTAGTCCCTATGAACTCTATAAACCATTCACCTTCAAAGGATATATATGAAGACTACAACTTGTGAAACCCCGTTACTCTATTTTTTGATATTCTGTTCTCCCTTTCCTATTATCAGCCTTCAAGAGTTTCATGATCATTTTCATCCTTTAAATTGTTTAATAGTGAGGAGATTTCTTCTTCACCTCAACCTCCAAGGAAAATTAATTTCCATGTACTTCGATCATATTTTTCTATAGTTCGTCTTCAGATGGTAAGACAGTAATAAAATCCTTTATAATATGTCTAACATGATTTCACCCTCTAGATAGATTCCCTTCTATATTTGGGTCATCATTTTTAGACAACATGTCATGAAATTCATTCTTTCCATGTTAAATAATTTTTTCCTTTAAAATTAGAATTTTCTTATGCCTTCTATATTTATTTACCCATTTTGAATTCGTATAGAGGAATAATTATTCAATCCTTTTTACAATGCTCAATAGTTTTTGGGTTTTCTCATTGTTTCTTTATAGCATCATCAAAAAATTATTTATATTCCTTAAATCATTGAATTATCTTCCTTTATACACAAGGGAACATTTTCCTAATATTATAGACATGTATAACTTATAATTATGAACCTTCTGATCACATCTTCTATATATATTTTTGAGCATCTAGACCTGTTTTGTGTTGGTAGATTAGATGAATTCTTGGACATAACATTATTTCCTTAAAAATATACCATCATATTCTATTTATATCTCCCCTTGGTTCATGGATCTTTCTTAGTAGTGACATATTATACCAAAATGAATAGGCTTAGTGTCATAATCCCCTCATTCCGAATATACCACAATGAGGGAAGAGAGATAATAACCCCTGATTCACACCTCCAATAGGCCCCAGGTTGGAGACTAGTACTGAGGGTATAAAAATCTCATAAATAGGATTCATTTACCTATAAAATGTTAAAAATATTTGGAGATAAGAGAAATAAACTATAATAAACTCAATAAAATAATGTAAAAGGAAACCAAAACCATTCCCCAATGCATGAATTAAATAAATTTGATATTGGTAAAACTCTAAAAAAGTAAATACCACAAAAAAACTAATGTAGTGACTCAAAAACCATGAAAAAAGGTATGAGCTAGTACTATAAAACATGATTCTAATAAACCACCTAGAAAACTAAAAATCATTTTTACATACATAGGGTGTACATATAAGTTTACTCATTAGAGACAAAAATTCTCTTACACAGATGTGAAGGAACCACACTGATGCACCTGTGAGAAAATAGTAGAACCAACAACCCCTAAATAGGTCAAATATCCATTCCAACCTCACCAAGGAACACTCACCAAATAACTCATGCCAAATATAATTACATAATTAGAAGTATATCGATAAAGGGTACCCAACACTGCTTTCCCACTAATTGTATACCCTCATACCCCAAGGTCATATGTCTTGGCACTAACTTCTACATCAAATATCATATGTCACTTCCCTTACAACACAATCACATCACATCATGACCACAAACACACCTAGTCCATCACATAATAATCACTTCCATAACCAAAGTAGTAGGGTATTGTGAACATGAAGGAAATAAACCTTGTTCCCTCACCCTACTTGAACGACCCCCGCCATAGTTATTTCACAACACAATCATATCACATCTTTCACGAATACACATTAGAGACAAACTCGTAAGATGTTCATATCCCATCTATTCTGAAGAAACCAGGGCCATAACATAGCATATTAACATACCTCCATCCATCACATCTTTTTCGTATCTACTCACTTTAAAGAGAGAGTAGGGAAATTATGGTATCCAACCATCCATCCACATCACTGGGTTATTGGAAAAAACACCCCATGTGAAATCATTGGTTTTGGAACATAGTTCTTAACATAAGTGTGGTGTGTATGTAAGTAACAAGGAATATAAAAGTGTGTGTATGTGTATACATATATAATCCACACACAAGCCTAACCTATGGGTTCAAAAAAAACACAAAAAAACACACAACACTACTACTTTTTCTTCTACAACTAAACACATAACACTACAAAAGAAACAATCCATACTTGACATTCTAATTAATCCCATCATCCATCTCATTAATTTCATTATTTACCAAAAACCACATTTTACAGCAGAACTCATCATTAATTTTTTCATTAGTAATTTCCATCCCATTAACAAAACTGAACCCTGACCAATTCAATCATTATTAAATAATTATCCCATCACTACCCAGGACTCTACAAGAACACAACCATACATAAAAAATAGAACATTATTTCCATCAAACCATCACATCAATTCCTGAAAATCATGAAGAAAACTATTAACCTGATTCCCCAAAATCATGGGAAAAAACCACACATTACATAAACAGCATCACAGCCACTCATCTCCACCCCACACCATGACCACACATCACAAGACATCTTTTGATGTTGAAATCAACATGTCAGAGGAATGGATAAAGAGGACGTGATAGGACCAGATTAAACCCTATCCAAAATGGACCCAAAACCCTCTAAGGATTATGTTTCACGAATCCTTTATCCTTCATGAATGGTTAGAGCTCATGAAGAACATGACTAAGAATTTACCTCTGTGAATGTGTGAAGTTGTGAAAATGTTCCTCTAAGATTATGATGGCTCTTTGGAAATGTGTGAAGCTGTGATAGTGTTCCTCCATGTGTTCAATGGTGCTTTGCGACCAGTCGAATCCATGACAGTGTTTCTCAATGAGGATGATAGAGATTATACCATTTTTAAATCCCCAAAGTTCTTTATAAAATGCCTCGAATTTTCATGAAACCCATTTCCTATAAATACCCCCTCATCCTAACTTTTTAGGGACGGTTACCTGACTATTTGGCTTCCAAATTTCCCCAAATTTTTGGACCAACAAATCTTTATGAACTGAAGTGAATATGAATCACCCAATGTATCCTAGCTTCAAGATACCATCTTCCATGTGTTCTTGAAATCCTACACCCTAGGAATGGATTCCAATCACAAAGTCCTATACACGTTGTAAAGGAAGAAGGACCCATGAGGATCTTGAGGATATTTGAAGCATTCAAACTTTATGAAGCACTCCTTTCCCAATATAGCACTTCATCCTGAAGAAGGGTCACCCTATTTCATGAATCCCACTCCTTCATGAAGCCCCTGACCTCCACAATGTACCTGAGCTTCATGAATAACCTCTCTATGAGGCCCTAGGATTTACGAATCCCCTATCCAAAACATTTTCATGGTCCCTCCATTATGCTGACACCCTTTAATGAAGATTGAGTTCCTAGGGACCCTGTACTCATCAAATACCGGTTCAGCTACACCTCAAGTGCCCATTCAAACTGTTCCACCCATTCCTATGTCCACCCACTCTACTATGAGTGTGGATTAAGATTACCACATACCTTTTTATTCTCAGCATAGGTACGCTAATTCTTATTTTTTATTATAATAATCACACTACCTTGGACCTTGTGACTATCCACTCCTCCCTATTATTCCACCTTGGAATTTCCATTTACATGCCCCACCCAGATGCACATGATCATTGGTCATCTATGTCCAAGAGGTGATGAGTGATTCCCCCACACCCTATTGCAGAATGTAAAACTTCCCAATACCGTTTCCTAGTCATATGATGTTAAACTGCATGAAAATTTCCCAAAAACATGACATAAACTATAATATTACCCTGTTCCATAAGAATATGATGCTTCGTGTGTGAATAACATGGTATGAACTCTAATAGGATGTCATGTGTATCATTCACATGGAATGGTATCCTCCTTATATGGAATGAGATCCTCCTCACACAAAATGAGATCCACATTTGAGACATAACAATGTATAATCCCCACAACATTCCAACCAAGAGAAATCCTCTTGTGATGGGAATATTCCATGTGTAAGCTCCACACCAACCCTCGTGATGCTTCTCTTATATAAATACCATCAAGTCCATTGATTCCTATTATTTCTCTCACTGAGCATGACTCATGTGGTATTATTTGTCAGTGGAGATCATGAAATCTGCATGACCAAAATTCCCTTTTGGCCACCTCTACAGGTGTAATCCCCAAACCTTTCCCAGCTACATGGGCATTGATTACCTACTAACTGAGATACATAGGTAGCCTTTATGAGGTCCAAAACCAACATTTGAACCCACCCTGATGTTCAATGGGATACATCCCCAGTAATATCATAACCCTCACATGAGATACCACATCTATTCTAGGTCCTCCTGGATGATTCAACACATAATCCTCACACCATCCCTTGTCGAAGCTCATTTAGAAATACCAACATCCTTACCCCCTGACGTTAAATTGCATGGATTGGTCCTGTCACATGACCTTAAACTGAGGCATAAAACTACATGGGGGTTTATCCATATATTATATATATGGTATGAGAGATACCTCCCTAAGGTTCAATACCAACCAATGATAAACCTATGTGCCCCTCCTAGGGGAGTACCAATCTAATCCACCTCCAATGGGCATTCTGATCGTCTCTCTAAATTGTATCCAAGGGGTATTTTCTACCTTCATGGTGTGACATCTTCCCTTCACAGGACACACCTCCCATATCCATTTCAAGAGGAATTATAATCCATCCTTCTAGGTTTTAACTCAAGGGGAATTATCCTATATCTTCTTGTGACATATTCCCTTTTAGAGACACACCTCCCTGATTCACCTCAAGAGGCATTTGGATCAACCTTCTGGGACCACCTCAAGGGGTTTCCCGACTAATGGTCAACCTAGGTGCTCCATCCTAGAGACTTACATCTCTAATATGCCTCCAATGGGTGTTCTGATCAACTCTCAGGATTATCTCTAATGGTTATTTTCCACCTTCATGGTGTGTTATCTTACCATTATGAGACACACCTCCCGAATTCACCTCCACTAGGAATTCTGATCCATTAATGTGTAAACTTCTTGGTGTGACATATTCCATCCTAGGGATTTACCTCCCTGATCCTACTCTTTGGTTCATCTTAATCAATCTACCCTATCTCTACATGATTTTAAACTCATGCCCTAATCTATCTTAGTTATATGTTTCGATCCGTCTTGACATGATGTTAAACTTGTGAAAAGACCCCAAATACATTCCTCATATAGAACACGAGATACATTAGGTTAAAGCCTTGGAATATATCATCCTACAATGACAGTTTCCTCATAAAAACATGTGATGCCTGAGGTAAACATCCCTAGCGGTATTACACCCCTAGAATTTTTACCTCATGATCGATACAGGATGCCTTTGGTTTTTAACCTAAAATTCATCCATCATATGTTCTCCCAAGAGGAAGAATATAAGCGACCAATGTTCCCAATATCCAGGCATGCTAGCAATACCCAATGTGAATATTCCACTAACCAATGTTTTTTCCCTCCCCAAATATAAATAATGACAATATAGAAGATGTGTAATTAATTGGTGTCCAAAAATAGATAACAATGATAATGAGTTCCGTGAACATGAATTAACTCTATTTGGGAGACCAAGACTAGGTGATGTGCTCTAAGGAATAATAAAAAAACATCCCATGATCCTGTTTTGATCAAGGACAATACATATCCATTGAAAGTGATGACTGTTTCATACCTTTGGAAAGTGGGAATATAGGGAAACAAAAGCAACCAGCATGCGCATTCCATTTGTGGGCGCACGTGTGTACCAATCGAAAGCACTAGAAATAGTAATGGTGAACCTGATACAAAATTCTTATACTCAACATGAAGACTAAAAGTGTTTGGTACACCATAATATTAACATGTCACCATATTCATACATCCACATCCATGTCCCATCAAGAAAATGGTGGGCCCGAAATGGAACTCACCTAAAATTGGGGTAGTAAACATTGAGAATTCATCAGTCGATGAAACTATCAACACATATATCATTCCATATTCAGAATATTGGATGATACTGTGGCACTAGACATAAATATACTTGTACCTGTAATGACGTCTGAATCCACCTACTTTACAGGACATCAACTACGGGGAATTATCCACCTAGACCCGCAGGCACCAGGGCAAGCGATCTAATTGTGTGATAACCCCACATGATTGCTCTCCCACCATGTATTCTATGAAGGCCTTAGTCCTAGGAACCCACACCCCATGTAACCATTGTAAATAATCCATATGAGGGTTATGGACACCCTCGTATGTCAGTACAATCAAGAGGGGTCCATTATCACAAAGGACATGTCCCGCAAAGATCTAGAGGCATTAGCTCCTCACCGACACCACCTCCCCCAATGGCCATATAAGGAGAACAAAATCCCTATTAACATAATGAATTAATCTAGTATTCTCCCCATAGTGAGATCCTATGACCCTTTACCCTATTCCAAGTAGTTGGGGGATTCTTGAGTCACCCTGATTGCAGCAACTTCCTGGGATCCACCAAGGAGGGATCCCACCAGGCACTATCAATACTGGAAACAACCGGTCTTTTAGGTTGAATAACAGGTGAAAATTACCCCTGCTTTGCCAAAACTAGTATGAAAGTACCAGGCCAAATTTGGTCACATTACTAGGATAATTCTGGACAGGGGAATCATATCCCATGGCTTCGATGGTCTCTTACAATACTGGTACATTCCAAAAGATCCCTACGGTAGAATAGAAGGGAACCATCTTCGCCCGATTGGGATCGAGACCTCATCCGACTCATAGGTGAGCTAGGTGATTCTGTCCATATATGATGCCACTAAAAATTGTTATGGGTCAGGCCATGATGATGTGTTTCAATGTTGAGGTCCTCACCATACCATCACCATCCCAAGAAGAGGTTTTATATTCTCCCTCAATCAGCATGTAGGTCCTCCTCGCGCCACTCCTAGTTCAAGCGGAGGTCATCCCCACTCTAGAACTATTCAAAAGAGGGGTCCTACCCACTTCATCAAAAACCACTATGAAGGTCCTCCCCATACTATCACCAATGGACAACATGGATTTCCTCCTCGTGTCGCATCCAATTAGAGTGGAGGTCATCTCCACTCCTTCAACAATCAACATTGTGGTCCTCCCCATGTTTCTACCAATCAAAGAGGAGGTCCAACCGATTCTTTTGGATAATAGTATAGATGCTTGCCCCATATTCCAACTCTTAAAGTATTTACTCTCAGTATCATTATGAACAAAAGAGGAGTTCCTCCCCACTTCAAAACTATCCAATACATAGGTCCTCCACATGTCACGAACAACCAGAGAAGATGTCTTCCTTGATTCAACAATAACCAAAATTAAAGAATGTTCCATGATAAATACATGTACTACCCCGAAGAACCATCCTGGGGAAGATGGTAAAACATCCACTGCTAGGGAAAAAATCCATAGAAAGTATAGTTCATCCTTAACCTCATAGATATTTCTGATTCTAATTCAGAAGGTGAATCAGTGATGTATTTACACTACAACCATCATATTTTGGGGAATGATCCCATTAGGAGATGTTTTTCATCATTAAAGGAAAAATACACAGGATCCATAGACCTCTCTGTAGATACATACAAGTGGAGGAAGTTCTAGCTCCCTTCCAGTGACTCATAGTACTCAAATATCCAACATCACCAGTCTCTTTATCTACTAATACCCAAGATAATGAAGAGTATTTATAGATTGGTATGACTCCTTCATATGGTGATCTATCTAAATACCTTCCGATGAGTGATGTCTCCCTTTAACATGAGTTAGTGGTGAACACCCAGTACTATAAAGAAATGATGATGCAGTTGGTTCCACCTACACAGGATGACCCAACATGCAGCAAACAGACAACACATTTAGTGGTTTCTCTACCATCCAACCAGCCACCGTAACAATCAACGTCAGTGCCACCACAAATATCTCATATATTGCACATTGAATATTAGGATAACCAATAACATAGACCTAACTTCGAGAAATAAATCTTATGGTAGAATCTGGATATTGATCAATTCTCATTAGTTTTTTGGAAAAACTATAACTTCCAACTTCAATATCCTCGTGTCCCTCACTGAGGGATTGGATTCATGTTTCCACCAGACCATCTGGGTGACACTTCAAAACCTTCATGATTGTTAGTTGTCTTACCCAGGAATCTAAGGGCACCTCAATGACTTCGATAAACATTGTTGAATGGTTGAGTTAGTATCACTTCTAGTGGCTCAGCACCCTCTGTCACCCGACTACCATCAAATCATCAAAACAAGATACATCAAGATCCACATAGTGCTCCATAGGATTATGGACGAGGAATATCTGCATGTGAAGATCTGGTTCTAGGGAAAGTATGATTATCTACACTTCATCCCTATCCTATTATAGCCTAACCTACCCATTGATTCCAAGGATTTACCTCTAGGTGTAGTTATGTTAAATATGGTCACCCCAACCTACTATGCAACTAAAAGGATATGGGCTTTGATGAAGAGTGAGATGAGGAAATCCCTCCCCCTAAGGAAGTGCAGTACTAGGTGGTCCCTCATACAGTTGTCTGAACTCACCTACAATGGAAGGTACTCGGCCTCAAGAATCTCTTTACTTCATTTTATACATATTTAAATACCAACAAGGGTAAGTACAATGTTGATCCCTTCAATCCATCCAAGATTACGCCAAATATAGAGGTTGATCCCATAGTTAATTCTTTTCTTTAGTAGGTCACAAAGAAGAAGAAGATCATCAATTAGCTCTTTGTTGATTGGCTCCCAAATTATAGTGCATCTTGGAAAGATCCCACTTCTCCTCCATAGGGGAAACAAAAAGTTCTCCTTGGACAATTTTCCCCTATTTATCTTGGTGATCCCACACATAAAACTTGTGTAGGGGTAGGATTTTATGGTATGAGTCCAAATATGAGTCATTGAATCTACCCGAGTAGTGTGATCTTCTTCCTTTCAACCCATATCCAGCTGCTCCATAAGCCTAAGCCTGCTTACCGAGTCAAAAAACCTGTTAATGTGTTAGTGGTTTGGAATCCTTGTTAAGATTGATATCCCCACCAAGAAGATTTGATAGCCACTCTCGCTATAATCCTTTAGTCCCTATAGTCATGGTAGGTGGTGATAAAACCTAATGAAAAGTCATACCCAACATTTTTGGATTACATGCAAAAATCCATGGACTTTGGTAACTGTAGATTTTCTCCATTCAATGGGATGGGTGACCCACTATAGCATTTAACCAACTTCATCTCAAGGTAGGTCCCATTTTGGGAACCCCATAACTATAGGATAATGTCAATCTCTAGTGTTTCATTCAAACATTTTAAGGACTAGCATTCGTTTGGTATATCCAGTTGCCACTCATGTCTATCACTGGTTGGGATATTATTTTTAGGAAGTTACTCTACCATTTCAGCACCACCACACATAAAATAAGAATTTATGACCTCTTCAAGTGTATGAAAATTCCTGATGAATGATACAAAACATTTTTTCTAAGTGGAAAGGCCTCACATACTCACATGACATGCTACATACTCATGATAATCCACTGAAATTATGCCTGGCGAATGTCAAGACTGAACTTGTCCCTACCCTCAACCCTCAGAACTTCCATGTTGGGGTATGATATTTCTCTAATAAGGCCCAAAATTTGGAGTAATCTTTGTATCAAGCTAAAAAATTACATCTATTTCCTCCATATCCTGTGAAAATATCTTCAAATTAAGATACTTCCACAATAGTGAAGGTTGAGACCCCAGAGCTGTTGGAGTTGTTGGTCACATTTTGAGTGGAGCCCTACCGAGTGTAGTAGCCTCATCATGTTCAACCTCACCTAGCGCAAAATTGGCAGACACTGCCCCACCAAGAACAACCTCCTAGATGTTATAATATGGATCCAACCCCTAAATAGGATTTATCCCCTCGTCAGGACTAGTATCCTAGAGTTCCCTTCCCATACAAAAGAAACAAAAACCATTCTCTCAAATATGCACATGTTCCCATCTATTTCTTTTGTTCCCTAGTGTAGGGAATTCTGATGATTCCAGAGTGCAGGAGGCCCCATAAATCTAAATACACAAATCAGCCTCACCATTTACATTATAATAGGATAATTGGAAATACCATCAACTACTTCTTTGTTTTCAAGTATTGGATCTTGGAACAAGTGGATAACTGTCTAGTTAAGTTGGAAAACATCCCAGAATAAGTGGAACATGAATCTTCCAATAATCACTACAATGATAGTGAATGATCAAGTGAATGGAAAAATGATTCCAACTATAGAACTCAAATGTATAAGGATTGGTTTGATTTTGGGGCAGTTTCTTTTTCCCATGGTGTCATCTCTACCCTCTTAGGGTAGCCTAAATCTTCTAAAATCATCGCACCTTCCCCTAACAACTCTTCTGGATGCAAATCAGAACCCTAAAAATATTAAAAGAGTAGGCACAAATGGTGAAATGGAAATAAGAGTCCCCCACAGATGCCAAATATGTCACGAAAACTATATGATTTCATGTTGTCAGATTTGATAATAACCCCTAGGATCTTCCCACTAATGGATGATCCCTATAATGATGGGAAAGAGTATGCCTCCATGAACTCTGTTGAGTTGATAGTCCGCTTAAAACTGCCCGATAATGAGGAATATCAGTAACAAACCCATGAGTGCCTCTAAACAATGCTGTTAATGGGGAGGTCGAGAAAATCCAAACTTCTAGAATATTCAGGCTAGCTCCTTGACCTGATATGTACATGCTATCGAGACCAGGCAGTAGGTGTTTCACAGATCTTTGCAGATGCAATCCTCCCATCACACTCCATTAGATTTTCTGCCATAACTGATGGTGTTATTTGACCAAGAAAAAACGTCATGACCACACCGTGATTAACCACATCTAGCTAAAGCCTAGCCTCATCCATTAGGTAGTATTTTTGGTCGAGTTAGTTGATGAAAAACAATATATTTCCAACACCATCTAGAATCCTATGGTACAGCTGAAATAACCTATTATACCCCAATCCAATGTGAACCTCTTATAGAAAAAATTTGTGTTTGTAAAGGAGTTGCAAAATGATAAATCATCGTATATAATCTAGTGTCACATCTAAAAAAATCCATTATAAACCAATCCAAAAAGTGGCCCTCTATGATAAAAAATATACATTTGGTGTGGAAGTACAACATGCAAAATTACCACACCAGAATACCTCTATGGCTCTCGATTCTCAAGGCCCACCACTTTTTCAAGTAAATGTGTGAGTCCCTCACATAAACCATGAAAATATCCCTCTATTTAGAATCAAAATTAGTGTACATAGAGGAGAATGAAAAAGAGGAATGGAATTCCATCATCTTGTTCTCAAGAGAAGATGGTAGTTTTATCATGTAGGGGAACATTCATCCACAGTACATAATAAGATAGATCAATGGAATGGAAATTAATTGCAGTCTATTCAACATAGGTTTTAGGATCAATAACATATCAACCCATACAATCCACAAGATGGGACTGATCAAATAAAATTTTAGTTCATGTGTTCTAATGATTCAGGTGTATGATAGGGCCGAGCAGAGACCATGTGGTAAGATTTGGTTAAATACCTAGTTTTGTGGATTGATTACATGATCTAAATTAATTATTGTCTCATAAGATACCACCTACAATGTGTTGATGGGTATAACTTATCTTTATCTATTTACAACGATTACCTCCTCATATCACTAATGCCTCATGTACTACCTTAATGGTTTAGTATGTGTTCTTCAAGGCGATGCATCCCCCTTAAACTCCTACGAATCCAACTATCATGACATTGTATACTACAAGATAGTGAAAAAGCAAGTTCGTACCAATAGTGTTGGGTGTACGACCACTATAGCTAATACATTGGATGATTCGGATGATGCTTTGATTCTCCCAATCCATCGATGAGAACCCACATTCCCAGATTTGGAAGGATTCTTTTTTATTCTTAGAGGATGCGATGCCACATACATATGTTTATGGAATTTCAAAATAATAACTTGTACTCCTACGCAAAATAGGATAGTTTGAAACTAGAAGCCTTTACCCACATGAGGTATCAATATGTTCACCCCATGACCACTATTTCACAACATTCTCTCCTATTCTAGTAAGTTGGGTTGAATCTAAAAAATCTGACTCCCAACATTTCTGTGATATCATGTATTAACCCCATTATTTAAGGCCTGATGGGATTTTTTTCGATAGCATATGTCTTCATGGTTTTATAAGAGTATAAGTCCCCCAAAAAAGATTCTATATCTGCCCAAGAAGCAACGAATATTCCATCTGAATTAGCTATCTTGGATTAAACTCCTACAATTGATTCTTCTGCCTCATATGATGAGGAGGATTTGGAAGACTCTCCAACCACATTTTAATAATGTGTCTCCACTATCCTTGATGTGTTGATTCAGGTGAATCTTAGTAATGATGAATATCCAAGGCCAATGCTATTCAGTATAGCTATCCCCCCATAGGAGCTATAGCAGTACATGGTTTTTTTAATGTAACAACAAGATGTCTTTACCTGGATCTCTAATGAGATTACCATACTAGACCCTCCAGTTTTCATCCACTATCATAGTATGTTAGGGTGCCATTACGGGTCTAAGAAGCATCCTAGAAAACATGAACCCCTCTCATGGTGTCATGGTCAAGGCCGAAGTTTATAAGGTCATTAAAAACATTTTTAAGGAGGTTTAATACCCCTTGGGGATATCCAATAGCATCCTAGTTAGAAAGAAGAACATGAAGATTATGGTATGTATTGAGTTATGGGATCTTGACTAGCATTGTATAATGGGTGATTTTACCCTTCTAGTGATAGAGGTATTTTTTATGATCCATCCTTGTTCTGGGATCTCTACTTCATGGATGGATATTCTAGGTATAATTAGATATGGATCACCCCAAAATAGAATGATTCTACCACCTTCATAATGTCACAACAGAACTTTTTCTATCAAGTAATGAATTTTTGTCTGAAGAGTGTAGGAGTCACTTATGAGCGGGCCATGCACCACATCATCAACCCAATACTTGATATACTAGTGGAATGATACATGGATTATTTGTGGGTCAAATCCCTCCATAGTTAGGACCGTATCAGGGATCTTGAGAATGTTTATTACTTCCCTTGCTCCCTGCATTTGAAAACGAACCCATTAATGTGTGAAATCAGGGCTACCTTTAGGAATTTTCTTGTAATTTTCATTTGATACAGGAGTATTGAGATCAACCTTGGGAATATCAAAGCTATTATCCATATGACTTCACTGAGAAACATACAAGAGCTTAGAATTATTAAAGGAAACTTATCAAACATACGGTAGTTTATTATGAAGCTATTCAGAAAGTGAAATCCCATTTATCATCGCAAGAATAAAGATACCATATACCTATGGGATGAGGAGTGCTAGGCATCATTAATGGAAATTAATCAGTGTCTACTAAAACATATGGTTCGTATTCCACCCATAACTTTGAAACCTATGGTCCTCTATGCGACCTCCTTGATACGATCCTTCATTTACCTTTTAACTCAGAAGAATAATGATGGAATAGTGAAATATTTATACTATCTCAACCATATGCTCCTCAACATAGAGACCAAATACTCTCCTTTAAGAAATACATGCATTGTGATGGTTTTCATAGGTTATAAGTTGTGGCATTATATTTTGTATCACAAGATACAACTGGTGTCCTGGGTAGATCTGCTAAATTATATCCTTAATCAACCCATGTTGATGCGGTGATTGGAATGATGGGTGGTTATTCTCTAGTAGTTAGATATTAAATTCATCCCATAGAAGGATGTTATGTGTTAGGCATTGGAAAAATTTATTACTGCCCATTCAACTCCTAAATAATTGACCCAATATGTTGATTTCTTAGATGTGGACATACTTTTAGTGGATCAGGACATGCATAGTTGGAAGATTAACTAAGATGATGCTTCTTGAATCCCAACTAGTAGAAGGCTCAATGATACTAATAGCAACATAGTAGGCATGCGGATCGTATTCATCATCGTGACATGGGCTGTCCTACCATACTCATTCCTACTATCATAAGGCTACACCAAAAAATGAAGCAGAGTATTAGGATCTCATCACTGGTCTTGATATGGACCTTGATATTGATTTCCCTCATGTGAATGTGAAGGGTGACTCCATGATTGTTATCAAGTAGATTAATGGTGGCTACATCATTAGAAATCTAGATCTCGTACCCTTTATGGAGTGCACTCATCAGCTAATGGCCCAATTTCCTTACAATCCAAAAGTAACTCATGTTCCCCAATTGTATACTAGTCGAGTCGATGCCTTTTCCACCTTAGCCACAGCTCTTGTAGAGCCTATCCATAATGATATGTTCAATCATGTGGTGAATCAGAGAGTTATTACTCCCATCATTCTAGAGGATAAAGACAGGCAGAAATTACACCAGCTTACATAAAGTTCTTCCAAATTTGGACCATCGGGTTACCACATATTAGAGGAAGATATCAATTAGACAAATACTTTTGTTTAGTATCTCCAGCATATAGTTACCCCTTCAAATCGATCCTAGAATGAGAGATTTCATCATCATGTAGTGCAGTTCACCCTCTAGAGTGGGCCTAACTCAATAAAAATATCTACATATGAGGGTTTGATGGAATTATCTTCTATTTCATCCATGGGGATGAGATTACCCAAGTTATACAGGAAGTTCATGTCAGATATTATGGTTCCCATCAAGCAGGATTGATGCTCTCCCACCATATTTGAAGGTTGGAATACTTCTATCCCACCATGTTCCATGACTTTATCGAGTATGCCAAGAGGTTTCATGAAAGTTAGAACCATGTAAAAAATTTTTGTATTGAACTCCAGAGTTCTCCACACCAAAAAATATTCTTGTCTTTTTATAGTATAGGGAATCGATCTTATGGGTCCATATTCACCTGTAATAGCTTTCCATAGTAGTTTCATTCTGCCCGTGATAGATTTCATCTCCATGTGGCTAGATGAAATTCCTATAAAGGAGGTTAAGGCCTATTCTATGATTGTATTCATGATCTCCCACATCATTAATCAATTTTGAGTCCCTCATTCCATTCTCACCAACAATAGTGCTAACTTCCAAGCTACTAATGTAATGAGATTGTGTTCCATGTAAAATATCTGGTCAAAAAACATCGCACTATCAGATAAACATAAATGGATAGATCAAGGAATTCAATGAAAACTCTAATATTTTTCAGAAAATGGTTTTCCATAACAAGAAGATTTGTTTGGATAGGCTCCCCAATTCCCTCTGGACCTATTGGACAACAACACAGAATTCCATGTAGGTGACCCCATATTCAATAGTATATGGAACAAAGGCAGTCCTGCTCATTGAAGTTCAATTGACATAACTCCAAATTGTTATTTATGACCACAATATTTCCTAATGAACAGAGGAAGTCCATATTGTTGAGCTATAATCCCTCAAAGAGAATAATCACGTGGCCTTGAATAATCTAGAGAGGAACTAGAATAGGATAATGAGAGTGTTTATCATGAAATTTTACCTTCTATCCACCCTCCAGGGTGACATGATACTGGCTCTCACTACTAAAAAATAGTGCATTAATAATTCTACAACATGCATTTATTAGTGCTAAAAAATCTTTGACAATCTGATCATGGTCATAATATGAAGAATTTTATCTACACTAAATAATCGCTGTTAAAGGCCACCTTAACAGAACTAAAAAAAGAACTTTTAAAGGTGGTAAAATTATATTTTTTAGATACCTATGAGCTTGACCCCATTTATTAGTGCTTCCACAACCCCTTTAATAGCACTCCACCCCCTTTATCAGTGCTTTTCACCCCACCACCTTTTATTGGCACTTTGTGAAATTCTAGCATTATGCGTGCCTGTCTGGATTTAACCCCTACCCCTCTCCTTAGAAGATGGAATGCCTTTACCACTATACCATATTGTTTTACTGTCTGTTTAATGATATTTATTTTATATATATATATATACATATATTTATATAATTATTTTAAAATATATTTATACAATATATTTGTGTGTGTGTGATATAAATATAATAATATTTATTTTAATATATTATATATTATATTCATTTATATATACTAGAATATAATATAAATATATATCTCTCTATTAATACACACATATGTATATGTATATATAATGTATAAAATGGTTAGATAGTTTTATAAGTACATTTTTAGAATATGTATTTATTTATATATATTATAATATACATTTTTACATAAATATATTGGTATATGAATTTATATGAATGATTAATTATAAGTAAATATAATAAAATAAGAATATATTTAATTATAAATGAAATTAAATTATGAAAAATGCTAAAAATTCAAAACCATAACATCAATACGAATGTAAGACCTTAGAATAAATTTAGTCTCTATAAAAAACTCAGTAAGACCCCTATAAACAAGGTTAAAAATCCATAAAATGTTAAAAAATCGGGGTACCCTGACCAAAAACCCAGTTTTGGGGGCCTTATAGGATTTTTTTGTCCAAAACAAATATTACCTAGGTTTACCAATGTCTTAAAAGGCATAGATCATATCATAGTCTTTGATTTGATATGTTGTAGTGCTCAAAAGGACACCCGGATGAATGGTTATGGATGTTTAAATTTTGATTTATGTTATCAACTTATTTTATATATTTTATTGATTTTATTGTTTTTTCTCCTAAAATTGATATTAAATGTCTATTAATTAGTAACAATAAAAAAATTATTAATTAAAATATTTTTTGAATTATTTTATATTCCATTTTTACAAAATATCTTATATATTAAAGGTAAATGACTATTTACCTTATCTAAAACATATTTTAAAAATAAATATATTATATTTATATCAATATCAATATATTCATATTTTAATATATTAAAATATTAATTTATGATACTTTTTTTGAATATTACATTTATCAGCGCTACTAAAAAAGCACTGATAAGGGGGGGGGGGGTGCTTTATTAGTATTACTAAAATATAATGATAAAGACCCCCCTAACAATGATTTTTTACAAGAGCTATTAGAAGACCCCATTTATCAGGACTTTTTAAATGAACTAATAAAGAGTGGTACTTTATCAGTTCTTATAAAAAACATATGATAAAGGTCCCTCTTTAGCAATACTTTTTTAGCATTGGCATAGATCACCTTTACCAACACTACAAAAAGCACTGTTAAAGACCCCCTTTAATAGTGTTTTTTAGCACTGACAAAGAGGGTATTTAACATCATTTTTAGCTACCACTGTTAAATCCCTAACCCTAGATAAACATAGTTTTTAGTAGTATATTATGATTCCTAGGACACATTGAAATAAGACATAGAAGTTTGAGCCCAAATGGGAAGGACCTTAAATATTTCATAAGTTCTATTCCAATTGTCTTTACTCTTTGATCACCATGGTCGAAGATCATATTACTCCTCCCACTAATGAAATGATCCTCAACTAGTACATCGTATGAGGACCCTGATGTCCCAGACAAATGATGCTAAACTGTACTCTAGGTCCTAACTCTGTAACCTTAAACTAGGAGTTCAAGTCTAGGAATCACGACATTAAAATATATGAAATTTTCTCTGGAAGATGTTGTGTAGTGATGGGTCTCCCTAGTCCTCATTCATGTTAGTGTTTTTATACAACCACACTACATATCTCTATTATAGAGTCTACTTCACTATGGTATAAAATCTACAACATTAAAATAAAATCCTTATTGTCTTGATCTTTGAGACCTTAAACTAATATCTTCTCCATGTCCCAACAACATGATGTTAATCATTGTGTGAGTTTTACCAGTAATATTTTTCATGGTGTTGGGCCACCTTGTTCCTCATTCTTGTGGGTTTTTTCATGACACTGTACTATACATATCCAGTTGAAATACTTAAATCCATCATGGTTGAAAATATATGACCGTAAACTAGGAGTAAACGTCCTTGGTGCATGATTCCATACTGTAGTACTTTCCTAAACAAGTTTGGGATTCCTCTTAAGAAAATAAGAAATGATTCATACCCTATTTAAAATCAGGATTCCCTATATGAAAATTATGGGATGATCAACAAATCATACCCCATGTTTTGAACATGGGATGTCTCACAATAATAATGGGATTCTTTAATTCCCTTGTCAGAGAGGATCACCCTCATTGGTGATTTTCCTCTACCATTCCATGTTTCAAAACAATGTATGAGTTGATTACCATCTTTATGGGATATATAGAAATTCATGGAATTATCACCTCCAGGATAGCTAAAAATTTACCAAACCTCTCATCCCATTATTCCTATCTTGGTCTAAGACCAAAGTCCATAAACTAATAGCTTTCATACGGTGAAAACTCTATAACCCTAAACTAGGAGTCTGAGTTCATGCATCCTGAATTTAATCTATGTACAAGTCTCCTTAGGAATATATGGTCCAATAGTGGGGCTACTTGGCCCTAATTCACATCATTTTTGTCACTTCTCCAGGATACATATATTCTTATGTCCTCCACGTATGATGTTAAACTATGATTATACCCTATCATGAACAAGGATTCCTAATAAACACATAATTGATTATTTTTACCTCATCTAAAATCAGGATGCCTCATATTAGTAGTTTTGGATGGTTAACTAACATTACCCCATGATATGATCATGGTATTCCCCACCACGACCATGTGATTTCACCAATTTACTCACCAAAAAGGATTTTTTCCCTACCAACACTGGTCATCTACTAAACTGTGCTTTATAGCTACATATGGATTTATTCCCATCTTTGTGGGATATGTAACAACACTGAGACTTCTCATCTCTGAGACTAGATGTAAATTCATTAACACTTTTCCCCCTTGTCCCCCATTATGGTCTAGGTTTTATGACCTTGAAATATATGAAATTCACCTTAGGGTTTGTATATAGTATGTGATTCTCCTTGGTTCCATTCACATTGGGTTTTACGTCCTGCATGCCACATGTATAAATACCATAGAAGTGAATATTCACCTTTTAGAAAAAGAAACATCACATTAAACTATTCTATATGGTTCAAGTATTATGACATTAGACTATATTCCTTTTACTTATTGATACTTGTATGGTATGTGAGCCTCCCTGGATCGCTTCACATTGGGTTTTACCCCTTTCGTACTGCACAAAAATTCTTACATAAAACACCTTTTATAGTCCATACTTCATGACTTTAAAAAGATTACCCCTAGTCCAAGTAACATGACTCTAAACTATTTTACATATTCCAAACCATATGACCTCAAACAATATGTGACACCATCAAGAACTATGTGTATCTTGATTCACATTATCATATAATGAATAGTGATTCTTAGAATTATTGTCTTCGAGTCCAGCTGTAGATTCACTATAAAACCATCCGTTGTTTATGGGTAATCACCCTAAAATGTCTTATATACATCCTTTCAGGTGTAATACCCATTAAATTACCTTGAATAATTAGTAGATCCATATTCCCTCATAGAATGATATGCGGAAGTGAACTCCATAGTGCATGATGTTAAACTACAGTCTTAACCCAAAAAAGATCGAGATACCTATGAATAAGGGATGATCTTACCCTATATTAAATCAAGATGCCCCATATAAAAAATATAGGATGAAATGAAATTTCCAGTACATGAAGTTAAAATGTATCATTACCTTATATAAATCTCGGATGCCTCATATCCAAGCATGAGAAGATTATGTACTCTCCTTCGAGATGGTACCTCCCCCATATCAGCATTGGTCTTCTACTATGTTGTTTTTGTAACTATGTATGGATTGATTTATATCCTCATGGGATATTTATTGAATCCTAGATATTTTATCTTAGGCCCAACCCCATCGATGATATTCCAAGGGGCATTTTCCTTCACCGAGGTCATGATGTCGATCCACAGTACAATATTTTTGATCTTTGTGTGGTAGAGGGCCCCTTAGACCCTCCATTCACATCGGGATATCACTCTTTTTGGAACAAACGTCTCAATCTAGATATAAATATGCCACATATGGTCTAATTAGTATTAAATTAAACTATTTTCAACCATCCCCTTACATTTCATATGACACATGAGCTTTCATAGATCTCATTTATGTTGGTTCAACACATTTTTTTGGAATATCAAATACCTTAGAGAACATCTTTGTCCCAAACCTGATTATTCCATAAAACATGACCTAAAACTATTTTCTATGGTCTAGAAAATATGATGATAAAATATATGTAGTGCCTTAGTCACGTGAAATTAACCTATGAAATGCATCCTGATATCACGACATTAAAATGTGCCCTGTATCATCCTCACCGTATGATGTTTAACTATGTTCATAATTTCTTTACTATATGATGTTAAACAGTATCTCTATCCTCTTTATTTCATTAAATAAAACTAAAATGAATCCTTGACCCTCTCTAGAGTGGTCCTATCCTACGTTGCCGACCATCTACCACATCATTCACATTTTTAGCTATCGCTCGACCTTTCAATTGATGCTCCCTTGGAAGATGAGTTTGACTTTTATTTAGAATGATAAAACCACACCAATATTCTCTAATCCATGGTGACATAATTCCAAGAGTGTTGAAATCCATTTGGAAATTCAATCACTTCATTTCCACACATTGTGTGACCCTTATTTGGATCCTTATCCTAATCCACATCTGATGGGATCAGCATAACATAATGGTTTCTAGCCAAGGAACACCTACCATATTAGGTAAACATCCCAGAAGACATTAGAAGATGTTTTTATTTAGGTGCTACATTTTGAATTTAGTCAGCGAATGACCCTCAATATGTTTCTATCATTCTTGAATAGGTGTTATGAAGATTGCATTTTGAACATGATAAAAAATTATCCTAAACATGACGCCACTCTCCTTGTGTTCCATGTTTTGTGAATTGAGATTCACACTCCCAACTCTATTTTGTTTGTGTGGAGTTCAACTCTAATGGAATTATCTCGCTAATGCACTAGAGCACGCTGGAAAAGATAGTCGACTATTCAGAGGACCCCATTCTATAGAAATTGCCTCCCTTAGCCTGAGCATTCTCATTAGTCAGTTAACAACAGTAGACCAAAGTTTTCAATGATTATCCAATACTATCATACAATTGATAAATCACATGGTCTTCCTTTGTTTCTCACACAAATCATGACTCATATGAGCTTATGTATTGGTCATCGGTTGCTTCAAAAATATTTTTGGAGTGTGATAAAAATCAATGAAATATGTTCATGCATGTATGAATTAAACAAGAAAATGTTTAAGAGGGTAATTCACATACTGGAGTCTCTCCTAATCTAAATTGATTCACATATTGATATCGAAAATCGATCGATCAAGCTCTGATAGCCTCAACTGAGTAGCCTCCAGTGACTGCTTCCTCATTGCTAGGTCCCATTTCTCTTCATTGGTCATGGGGAGAATGCATTTTTATTCAATTTTCTATCGATTCTGCTCAGACCAACATTCAACCTCTACCTCCTTGGCCTTTTCCATTTCCAGTTAATCCCTTAGAATGTTAATAATGTTAGCCCAAGTGGTAGTGACCATTGTGTGCTACTATTACAGCCCCTCCAGGTTGACAATATATTCCTCATCTCTCTAAACCACCTAAGAACCCTCATCCCTATTCCTTTTCTTGGCCAGGTCAAGTCCCTACCACTCTGTATGTGTTCGTTTGATGAGGAAGTCATGAGCCAATTCATGATGGTTTTTAGAGTTCACCCCATAATTCCATTGGGTAACTAAGGAGTGGTGGAGAGATCCCATATGTTGTAATAGTTTAGTTATCTACGTTTCAGTGATGAAATTCCGCACATACCTCGATTCTTTATGGCACATGATTCGATTATCCTCAATAGCATCAGATCTTGAATCATCAAAGTCTTCAGGTAGTGAAGGATCATATGAAGAAAAAAATGCCAATATATTACTTACCGGGTCCTCTAGGTGTAGTTCCTCAAACATGAGTGGATGGATAGATATTCTAGGTAATAGTTCCTCATCATCATCTCCACCTATAATAGTAGCCTAACATTTATCCTATAGAATGGCTGTTGTGGACGCCATCATCCCAGCTTCCTTGGATTCCTCTGTTAATGACACAACCTCGACTTCATCTTATGTAGCCACCAATAGTATAATTTCTGGGATGGGCAAGTTCAACACAACTACTATAATCACCACAACCATCATCATAATTTTTTACCTTTACCATTATAGATTAAACTCCTACAAATGCAGCTAATGGTGCCACTATGATCGGATAATCCACCATGGCTCATTCGGCCAGCCCTGTCAGGAGCTTTTCTTGGATGCCCTCTACCAAGGGCACAATCTAGGAATTCCCTTCCAATGCTTCTTCTATGGTTTTCATGAACTTCATGGTCTCCTAATCCATTTATTCTAGGAGAGAATCATCTGTCATATGAAACTATGCCTCAAGCACTACCATTGTATGCTTGGGTTCAGGTAACTAAGACCTAAGCACTGTTCAATTATCATTCTAGAATGTGTCAGTCAAGCATAAGAAGGAAAATAAAAATATGAAAAGAGTGTGGGGGGGAGAAGAAAGTTAACTAAATGATAAAACCTAGTGAGGAGTTTTGGGAGATCCATGGGCTATCCCCCTATTGAGGGAACCCCACCCCCCAGTAATGGTCAGCTTAGTCACATGCACAATTTTGGATAATTGTTGGCCACATATGGACATAGTATATCAGAGGGACCCCACACACACCCATTCATGGGATTAGGTTCCCTCACATTCTATTTGAAGCTGGATGTAAGCCTCTTCTTCTTTAGTGCTTGTGGATTCCTACATAGGTAAAAGGATGAGTTAGGATGTGGGATTTAAGGTTGAGTAATAATTTAAAGCACATATAAATTGGTAAATTTACAAGGTCTGCGGTGGAACACCTATCTCTGTTTGAGCCTCATTGATAATACCTTCCCTCAAAATCACAAATTTCCAATGGTAAAGGTGAAAGCATATCTAGCTCAGCTACTGATGGCAATGGGTTAGAAGTCTTGAACAATAAGATATTTACCCAATCATTTAGAGGATGTTATGTCACCTGAGAATGGATTAGGTATTCCATCTCCACTACATACTTCCCCCATTATCTCATAACACACTAAATCTAGCTTTGGCATAAACAATCCTAAAATTTTTTATCATGATTCTGTTAAGATGCTTCCACATCTGTAAAACACTAAAAAACTACATGGGGACATCCCCGTTGTCCGAGGAATTAGGGAATATGACATCAATTTTGATATCCATGTGGCATAATTTCTTCTCAGGAGCCTGGATGAATGTCCTAGGGACCACACTAAATAGATCCCCTTCTTCCCATTTCCACCTACCCAAGGGTGTTGATCCTGTTGCTACTTATCATCTCCCTTTGGATTTCAATTGTTTAAAGCCATGAACTACTGGACCCCTTGCTACTATCCTACCCACTAGGCTATCACTTTGTCCATGGTTCACTCCAACCATGACCCGTCCCTTTATTCGTTATTGCGGGGCCACACATTATTTGGTTCAGTTGTCCCACTCCTATAGTATTTCCCCATGTTGTGCGCTTTCCCAACATAACTCATAGTCATGGGTAAGACCATACGCAATAGTGGGTGTCAATAGATCATTATGCATCTTTCTATATTCATGAATAAACATGTTATAAATATACCTCAACAATAAAATATGGAATTAATTCCATAAATTTGAGTATACCTTATGTGTTTGAATATATAGATACATGAACTATTTCACAAATAGAAGTGGATTTTATGGTACAATGATTGAATTATAGTTGACTCTGGACACTAGTACCCTACCTTCAAGGGACAAGAGGTACGATCAATGCTCTATGGTCCTTGTGTTTCAGTTAGTCACCACTCCCATTGGTAGGGGAAATAGGTGAAATATGAAATTATCTTCATGCCCAAACTTACTCATCATTTCCATCATATTCAATTTTAATGGATGATTTCCTATAATATTTATGATTTCTAGTCATAATTTTGTAGTAAGAGGAGAATTGGGGTTAATGTACTCATATACCCCCATGTGTGCAGCCACCAAGATGTATATAAAGTGGAAAGGGCCACACAAATGTTGAAGAATCTTATCTTTTATGTTGTGTTGAAGTACCTTGTACCATTTTTCAAGCACCTAAATAACCAAATTGATGCACTTTCCCATCGCCAACATTGCCTCCATTATAATGTTTCTTGGATGCAACCCCACATGCACATCCCTCACTGGGAGAATACAACCATAGATGAGAACTCCAATAAACCCCGCCAATTTAACAATATTCTAAGAATAAATCTTGATTCAATATCCCCACAGCTACCACTGGATCACTTCCAGAATTTTCCAGTAGAATCTATCCTTGTGTCGTTGATATCCCCCATGACATGTGTGAGGCATAGTTAGAAAATTATCCACTGTGTATTCTCTTTCAGCTAGAACTACCAAAGGTTCATTAAAAAAATAGCCAACCACTTCTTGAATGGGATATATTTCATCCATGGTTTGTGTTCACCCCCATGCACTAGATCCAACAGTGTCTTTTCTAAGGCCAGAAAAAACAGTTGATCATCCCACACATCCTCCAATGGGAGGAATTTATTATACATTTCCCATTAAATCTAGATCATGAAAATCTATTAGAGGTCCTATAAGCTGACACTGACCTCCTGGTGGTGCAAATGGAATGTATTAGTTCCTTGAGACCACCTTATAAACAAATTGGGCATGATCTCCTGGGGATGTTAGACATGAAACTGTGAAGCTAATGCTACTTCATAGATTTGTACTCACTTCATCTCTGTCTCAAATTTATGGCACGAAAGACTTTCCCAATAGGCCCAATCCCATTCATCCCTGAATTTTCCACCATGGCGTAGATCCCAACTATTGGTCCATCCATTGAGCGGATCCCCCAAACCTGATTTGAGGAACTCCTAATACGACTAGGGGGACACTTCATCCTATAGATTCTTTCCATTACTGTTTTTTATATTTTTATTGAGGAAATATGCTATGATCGACACATGTTCCATCCATATGTGTCTTGAAAAAACATTGTTCCTGTGGTACTACCCCGATACGCCACTAAACTAGTAAACAGGTTCATCCATACTCCACTCTAGGATGAAAAAAATCATCACCCAGTCTAAAGTCATAGAGAAATAGCTTCTTGCATAGAGGATATTCCTTATATGCATTTATCAACTTTATAAGTAGTGATTAATGATATGAAAAGCTCATAAAATCCTCCTCATTTATGATGATGTCATCTGATTCTTCCCTCCCAGTAGCATAAACATTTACTCCTTGAATGACCATTTGATTCTAGACTTAGTTGTTTTCTTTGAGTCTGGTTCATGAAGGTTGATCGTGAATTTCATTCATAGAGATCTCTCATGATGATCAGTCATACAGAAGATGCTTAATGAAGATAAGGTGTGTGGCGTCTGGTTCACTGAGAAGTGTTCACGGAGAAGAGTTCTATAAGTCGGATTCACTAAGAAGAATTCATGGATAATAGTTCATAGCGATCATGATCATCAGGAAAAGAGAGAAACGATACTTTCTTTGTACAAGTTTAGATGGGTTTAAGGTGTTACCTATGTTATTTATAGGCATAAAACCAGACCAATTTCGAGATTACATATGTAGAGTGTCTTTGTTCAAATGATTATCATGAGTGAGATCCATGAATGGGAGTTGATTTCCAATATTTGGTGATTATCCCTTAGAATTTTACCACATTTTGACCCTACAACTCTAATTATGAGGGAGGGGTGGAATTTTTTCATGCCAAAGTACATGATTCATTGGAATGGTCGAGGAGGTAATAGATGGTTCAGAGTAAATACAATAAAAAATGGACCAAAATCCATCTAAGTAATCTGTTTTGCGAATCCCTAATCCTTCGTGAACCAATAGTTCTCACAATGATCCTAGACTGAGAATTCCTTTTTCTGAATTCATGAAACCATTATAGTGTTCCTCCATCTGTCCCATGGTTCATTGTGGATGTGAAAATTCATGATGGTGTTTCTTCATGAGTCCAATGATGCTTCTCGACCATGCGAATCCATGACGGTGTTCCTCCATAAGTCTAACAGAGTTGCACCCATTCATGAATCCCACAATGTTATTTTCAAAACACCTATAATATTCAACAAAACCCTTACTTATAAATACCCCAATATACTAACATTATAGGGACAGTTACCCAATGATTCAAATTATGAATTTCTCTAAATTTTCATACCTCCCAAGATTTGTCAACCAATGAGAATATGAATCACCCAATGCATACAGTCTTTATGAAACCCTCTTCTATGTCTTCTTGAAATTATCCAACCTAGGGGGGAGACTCCTCTCACGAATTCCTACACCCTTCATGAAGGAATAAGTCCCCATGAGGCACTTAAGGCTTCATGAAGCATTTAAACTTTTTAAATCACTCATTTCCCAAGCCAAAACTTCATCCTAAGGAATGTATCCATGTTCTATAAAGCCTACTCCTTTTAAAATCCCCAGACCTTTAAAAAGTACATGATATTAATGAATAACCTCTCTTTGTGGCCTTAGGATACTTGAAACCCCTCTCAAATACCTATATATGGTGCCTCCCTTCTTTGGACAAATTTTTGTAGAGGTATATTTCCCAGGTCCCTCACAGCCATCCAGGACTGGTTCAGTTGCACCACGAGTCCCCATGCAACCTATGCCACCCATTCTTGTGTCCACCTACTCGACTATACCTTTTTCTTCATAGCATAGGTATACTAATTCCCATTACTTCTAATCATAGGCAATCTAACGTAGACCTCATGATTAGACACTCCTCCCCATCGTTGCACCATGGCATTTCCAAAGGCATTCCCTGCCCAAAGGCACATGAGTGTTGTCACGTAAGTTGAAGGGGTGAGAAGTTAGTCCCCCACATCCAAGATTCATAATGTAAAACTACCAAGTTTCATTTCCTAGTCATATTAAATTAAACTGCATGACAACATCCTTAGCAAATGAAATAAAACCATAATCTTACCATGTTCTACAGCACATGATGTTTCATGGGTGAGTAGAATGGGAAGAACTCCAATAGTATTTCATTTGTGGCACTCACATGGAATGAGATCCACCTAACATGGAATGAGATCCTCCTCACACAGAATAAGATCCTCCCACTATGAAAATTACTATTTAATCCCCACACCATTCCATCTAATATAAATATCCTTACGATTGGATGCTTCCACACGTAAGCCCAACTCCATCCATTTTGACACTCTTATCATGGTGCAAGGATCACATTTTCTAATTATTTTTGTTTCTCACACCCAGAATGAATCTTGTGGGATTAATGGTTAGTTGTGATAATGATATTTTCAGACCATATTTCGTTTTGTGCCTCTTCCATAGGTGTAATCACCATACCTTTCTGAGATACTTAGGATTTGATTCCCAAATAACTAGGATACATGGAAAACCTTCCTGAGGTCCAAAACCAACATATGAAACAACCATCATGTTATACATGACACATCCATAGTAAGACCATGCCCCTCACCTGGGAGACCACATCTCTTCCAAGTCCCCTGGGTATCTTTAACACGTAATCCCCAAACCATACCTCATCAACACTCATTTCATGACATCAGCATCCTTATCACATGATGTTAAACTAGATGGATAGGTCTTGTCACACGACATTTAATTTAGGCAAATAAATACAAGGGTTTTAATACCTGTATTCTAAATAGGGTACATATGATGCATCCCTAAGGTTCAATCCTATCCAATGGTAAATATACTTTCTCCCAACTAGGACATACCTCTCTGATCCACCTCTAATGGGTGTTCTGATCAACTATCAGGAGTCTCTCCAAGGGTTATTTTCCACCTTCATGGTGTGAAATCTTCCCATTATGGGACACACACCCAAGATCCATCTCAAGGGGTTTTCTGATCTATCCATCAATAGTTCATGTCTGGGGGTGTTCTCCCCTATCCTAGTGTGGCATCTTCCCTCTTAAATACATACCTCCCTGACCTAATTTTAGAGTTGTTTTGATCCACCTTGTAGGATTGCCTCAAAGTCCATCCAAACTAATGGTATACCTAGGTTTTCCCTCCAAGGGATGTACCTATCTAATCCACCTCTAATGGATATTTTGATCAAATATCAGGTTTATCTCTATTGGAAATTTTCCACACACCTCCAAGATTTTCCTCCATGGGGTGTTATTATCCATCTATGGGTAAAATTACCGATGTGACATCTTCCCTCCTAGGGGAGCACCTCCAGGATCCACCTCCATATGGAATCTTGATAAATCAACTCCATCTCTATAAGAAATTAAACTCATACCCTGATCCATCTCAGCTAGACACTTTGATCCATCTACAAAAGTCATCATGCTTTTGGCCTTACCCCAACTACATGTCTCATATATAACATATATGCTTGAGGTGAAATCCATTGAATATATTCATCTATCAATTAAGTTACCTCATACTAAACATCGGATTCCTTAGGTAAAAATTCTTATAGGAATTATGCCTATGGCCTTGCTTCCCCGTGATCAATACAGGATTCCTTGGGTTATACACCTAAGATACCTCCATGAGATTCCCTCCCTAAAGGAAGAATATATGTGAATAATGTTCCCAACATCCAAACATGACAATGACGACCAACATGAATACTCTCCTAACAAAAGATTTCTTCCCTGCCCAGATAGAAACAATGTTAAGACAGAAGTAGTGTAATAAAATGGTGTCCACAAAGAGATGATACCAGGAACGAGTTACTTGAACTTGATTTAACCATATGAGGTAGACTTGGACTAGGCGATGAGCTCTAGGGAGGCATCCATGGAAGGAGAAAATGAAATCCCATTATCCTGTTTTGATCAAAAAGTATAAATCACCATTAAAAGTGATGAAATCCACCCTCCTTTGGAAAACATGAATACATGAAAACAAAATAAGACATCACATGCATTACATTTGAATTCATGTGGGAATGACCTGGTGAAATAATTAGAAACAATATCAATGATCATTTTTTAGATTTAACAGAGGAGATTTTATCATATTTTACTTTATTTTAAGGGTTTAATCACACAATCCACAAATACTGTCTTCTCTGAAATGATTGATATACTCCTAATTTTATTTTGAGTAGATCAATATGTATTTGATAAACATGACGAAAAATTGGTCCATGAATTCATTTAACCTATATTTCATAATTCTTATGATCATATCTAGTGATTTCGTGACACTGAATGACATGGATACGAACTAGAAGTTCCCATACCATCATCTAATGATAGTCTTCAAAATATCACCCTCCTTAAATATCAACTAGTGATATCATTAATATAGATCAATCTTAGAAAGCCAACTCAATCCTCTCATATGGTAGAAAAATATCATCTATCCTCAGAAGATATTAAAAGATCTTGAACATTACCCGATTCAACTTCTAGTAGCCTACACACAACCTCAGACTACAATATTCCTTATTGGAGAACAACAGTAGAGCACCCCACTATGACACATTGGGATAAATAAAACCATTCTGAATCAAATCATATATATGGATCCTCAACTACCACAACTCATAGGGTTCCATCTGATAATGATCCATTAGAATCCAAGAATCATTAGACTATAAGCCTATCCCAAACACAATATAATGTCAATGGGGTAGTGACGCAAAATCCTTGGAAAAAACATAAAAAAAATACCCAACATCCCTAGGAACCTCTTCCATCCCTGCATATCATATCTCCACATAATGCTTAACCATCAAATAATGAAGGGGCTCCACATGATGACTGCCCACCCGATTTCCCCACTCGCCAACAAAAACCACATGATGTCTATCCACATATGAGAACATGAATCTCCTATAGAAGTAGTAGATAATTGCACATGCTAAATAAAACCAATCGATTACTAGGATGAAATCATATGGATGAATATACAGAAATAGCTTATAGGACTAATGTGGTCCCATCATCAGTCAAATCCCCCAACACACATAAAAAAGATGGTTTGCCCTCTGACTAGAATAATCAACATATGGGTAATAAGAATCCTCTATATGTCAAGTACTAGATCATAGAATATAGTGGGTGAAAAAAAGTACTGAAATAATATTTAATCAAATATGGCACTAATAAGGGTAGAAGAAAAACTGAGAATACCTATAACAATATCTGGCCCCTCTAGTGTTGTTACATCCACTGTGTGCAACTGAACATGGCCAGCTCCTCTACCTCTATGCCGATGGACGCCTCCACAACCATTCTATGGTTGAGGTCCCTAAACATGAGGAATATACTAAGGATGAACTCTACCAACTCCATCTCCCCTTAGTAGAGTATAAGCCTGCTGTCCCTACTACTGATTAGTCTGACTAGAAACAGTTTCTGAGGATGGTATTGAACCTACCCATCTCCACCAAATTAAGCTCAAATAAACACTAAGAACCAATTTTAGTGATGACCATGAATCCCATAGAAAAAAACTATAATGATATCTACAAATAATGAACATAAACCACTAGACCAAGAATCTAAAAAGGGAAGCTACTCAGGTTGACTCCACGTTGGTCCAAACCTCGAAGATTTTGGTGCATGAGACATTACAGAGTTGAATATACTCCTCAAGGAACACTGTTGGTTTTCCCCACATGGTGAAACTCATTACAATTATATCTTCTTGATCACATATTACTTCTTATTAACCTCCAAATATATATAAAATGTTAATGGTGTAACTCCATACTAGATAGAAGGAAAAAGTGCCTCCCCAAAAAATCTCACATGACAATCCTCATTTAGAAAAATATTTAGGTAAAAATATGGAATGTGCTTGAACTTGTTTCCTAACTCCTACACTGACATACTCCCCTATTAAAGAGAAATAATCTTCTACCACTTAACTTCCTACATGGTTGATTAATCTAAATTTATCTAGAAATATATATAAAAGTCAACCCACAAAACTTCTACCTCATTCCCCACACCCAGATTCAATATCCTCCATTGACACAAAAATCCTCACATCTGAAAAAAATGACAAAGGGGCCCAATATTCCACTGGGGCCTAGAACAAATTGAATGTGATCTCTATCTCCTATATCTAGCTCTTTATCTCCACATATGAAACATTTACCTTATACTTACCCAAATAATACCACTAAAAAGCATGAAATGCCCTATACCATGCCTCATACTCCTCTACCAGATCAACACTATAGTGATCCACTAAATATGTTTTTTGAAACTCAACTTATTGATCCACGCACAGATAAAATCCAGGATCCATATGTGAAAATAAAATAAGAATTTTCTAAGCTCAGTAGCATGTAATTTTTATATAGATTTATTTTATTTAACTTTATTAATTTTATCCTTCCCAAAAATACTCAACTCAAATATGAACACAAGTCACTATAATTCATGTACCTATCCTAGGTCTCTATCCTAAAAATGGGACCACCTCCCTTGGTTATTCAATAATATTCAATGCACTGAATTAGGAGGGGCCCTAAAATCCCATTTCCTAGCCAGTCTCCCTATCCAATGTCAGAAAAGAATTGTAACTAACATAGTTTCCATACCAACACATGTAATTCTAATTATTCAAAACTCCGAACTCTATCCTATATCTCAACCAGCATCCCACTAATTCCACTCTATCAGAACCCCTTCCCCAAAGGTATTTCAATTAGGGGAGAGATATAATGAGCCACGAGTCTCACCTCTAGTATGACCCAGGTTTGTGACTAGCACTAAGGGTATAAAAATACCATAAATGGGTGGAATTGACCACCGTAATGTAAACAAGATAAAGAGATAATAGAAATTAACCACTAGAAAATCCATGTTATATTGTAAAAGGGAAATAAACATCCCATATTTCATGCATTATATAAAAATGATACAGGTAAAAGTCTGAAAAAGTAAATGCCCAAAAGAAATTATAGAGATGTGATGAACCATCATTACAAGAAGGTCTGATCTAGTACTATCTAGCATGATCCATGTCATCCTATTGGAAACATGAAAATCATTTCATATAATCGGGTGAGAATACAATTATACCAAATAGGAAAACCAAATTCTCTCTTGCACATGTTAAATAAGAATACAAATACACCCATGAGAAAACAACAGAACCAACAACACCTAAACATGTTAACTATCCATCACAACCTCACCAAAGAACTATCTCCAAATAAATAATCCAAATACTCTTACATAATAAGTAGAATATCAATAAAGGGTACCCCACACTTCTTTCCCACTTATTTGATGTTCTCACATACAAAAATTGTATGACGCAACACTCCCATCTCTTCTAATTAACATATACCACCACCCCATAGCATAGTCACATCACATCAAACCCATAGAGACTCGGTCCATCACATCATAACCACTTTAATAACTATTGTAGTAGGGTATCATGAACATGAAGAATATCAACCTCATTACCTCCTCCTACCATGCACAAACCCCACCATAAGCCACCCCAAAACATGTTCATAGTGCATATTATCCTTTTGGTGGTCCTGGAATGATCATTGAAGGATCATATATGTTTTTTCCATCGCATATAAAACTCATGAGCATAGGTTTAAGATGATCTCTATGTAACATAATATAAATATATGCCAAATATGATTTGAATCAGTGCATTCCTTGTGAAAAATTGAATAGTGGTACAAAAAACATGGCCCACATGAATAATTCATATATTATATGATTTTTTATATGCTGGATTATTCTTTTAGATGCTTTATGAAACATAAATGTATCCAATGGTCTCATAAAGTCATCAGTGACACTCTTCAGGGGAGAACCTATCCTCCCTCATCCACCTGTACGCTGACCCATGTTATCTATGCTCCCAATGTGTGTGCTATTTCTGCTCTATAATCTCCTATAGTAACTATTTATGGTTAAGGCTTTCAATTTTTTTGTTAATAATTTAAAATAAGTAGGTAAAAGAGTTCAATTCTATAATCCATCAATGTCCTCTTTATGATATCCTTTTCTAAAAAAATCTTTTTTAAATCTTCTTATATATTCATCAAAACTTATTTAAGAATTTCAATGATAATATAATATTATTTAAAAATCATTCTCATAATCTTAACTTCTCAATACATCATCCAATTAGATAATTCTTTGTTCAAAATTATCAAAATATGATTCATCTTTACTACACTTTTTTAAATAATGTGTTGTCTGCAAATACCATTAGCACATGTACTAAAAATTAGGACCATATCAATAATTTTAACAAGTAAAGACACATTAAAATGCTTTATAAAATTTAATTATAAAAATAATAAAACTTAAATTTCACTAATCCACATGGGAACATTGGATATTAGTAGTTTATTTTACAAGAGAAAACAAATACTCAAAATTTCTCAGGAACCACTATTGTACTTCTTCCTATGCTCATGATTTTACATTATTTCTAAATGAAGAAGAAAAACAATAGAGTAATGCCATTATTGGACTTCATTTATATCTAATGAATCCAAAAATATTTTAAAGCAGCATTTTTTATAAACTCATCTCTATGGAATATATTCTTCTAATATTTTTTGTTACTAAAAAATTTATACTGACTTTTTTCTCTCTTATACATATCTCTTTCATTGTAAAGTAATAAACTAATAAATTATGTGTTGTGAAAAGGTTGTGGATAGGTCGTGTAAAGGGGAGAGACTAGGAAAATCTCTTGTAATCATTTTATACCGAGCAATTGTTGCTTTCACACTTCTAGTAAATACCCTGGAAAAGGGATGTTTTAGTATAAACCACAAAAACTGTATTTTGGTTGTCGGTGGAGTGAATTTGGGGTCATTCCTCTTTCTCTAAACCACTATGAAAATATATATGTCCTTCTATTTATTTCTATTTGTTTCCAATACATGTCTGATATAAGATTTTAGTATAGATTAAAATTAAATTTAAAGAGTGCTACTTTATTTGTGGTAAAATTTTAAGAACTCAATTCACCCCCACTTGATTCATTATAAAATACCCATGGGACGAAAATTGTTATTAGAGTGAGATACTTCTGAGTTATCAACTCTTTCCTGATGAAGTATTTAAGAACATTCTCTATGTTTCAAAAATGGCTGATATGAATCAAGGAATTTCATTAGTTATAAATCATTATTTAAATGAGAAAATTATTGTTACTAGAATTCTTGAATGATTATTTACATAAAGAATATTAGCTTAATGGTCTACAAGAAGGCTATTAAACATTATAAAATTATATCTATAGGACCAAGTTTATGTAGCAATTATCAATAAATAGAGTATAACCTTAACTATATATAAATGAATTCTATTATATGTGTTCTTAGAATAAATGAGTTTAATAGGCATTCTCAATATGCTATAACTCATGATATGTGGGAAAAAAACTTTGTTATTTTTTAAGAGTTATAAAATGTTATTTAACAAAGGTATACTGAAATTCGATACCTTTAGGATTATTGATGGTGAAAGCATCACCAAAATGAATGGAAGTCTCATTGAAATCATTAATAATGTTGCCTAATTGGGAACTATTTTTCTTGAATCTAACTGGGGATTGAATGATCTATGTTTTTTTCTAGATAAGTGGAATGGTATATCTACTTAATTATTGTAGTACACTATAGTTAAGGAAAAAAAAGAAAGATATTATTGGATACCTTGTGATGTATGAATCTGAAATGGAATATGGAGCAAGTGATAATATATTAATCAAAAAGTATAATTATTCTTTGAAATTTCCCTCATAAAAGGATGAAAATAAAGTAAAAGAAATATCATTATACAACTAATTTAATAATGAATACTTTGGAAATTTTTATTATTATGTTGAAATTTCTCAACTAGCAAGAAAGGTTAATAATCTTTCTATTAAGTGAATATTATTCGATAAATAATTCAATAAAAATTAAAAGTTTTATATAAATGAAAAGGATATCATATTATATGAGTGAATGAATCTTGTAAATATTAAACATGGTTTTAAACAAATTAAATAAAAGAAGAAATCTAAAAAGGGTATTAAAAAATGAGATTATATGAAGAAAGAGAAGAAGGATTTGAAATATAATTTGAGTGAATCATAAGACACCAGTAGTGTTTCAAATTTTGTTTCATAGGTTGAGGTATCAATTCAAAATTGTAACATATTATTCATGGAAAAAAATAGATAGGTACATTAATTTTATTCTTCTAGTCATGAATATGATTCTGAATCTGAAAAATGATACTTCAAATAATTAAATGAATATTATTCAATAATGGAAGATAAATATGAATCAGTTAATAATAATAACAGGTCACTTAAAAATTTTATGATGTTGTGATCACTAAAAAATGAGATTTATCACAAACATTTTCAATCATTGAAACAAAAACCGGTAAAATATATTTCTACATTTTCATTCGATGAAATAAAAATTAAATAATTATATGAAGAGGTAAAATTCCTGAAAGATACAGAATGTTTAAATAATAATGGGGGTGTATTAACTCAATAAAATAATTGGATAGAGAAAATATAACAATGTCATAAAAGGTAATCAAAGTAATGCTAAGAAAAAAAACTGTATACGAATTTTTTCATGCACAATTCTATGAATAAAACATTCCCAATGCTGCTTATTTAAACTGTGGAATAAATAGACCTTATTTCAATATAATAAATCCCCAATTTTGTGGTGTTAAACATGTATATATTTCTAAAAAGTTATAGAAAATTAAAGATATATTTTTTTGGATAATATAATCATATTTGAGTTCCCAAATCTTTAATAGATAACACTACTATACCCAAGAGAATTTGGGTACCAAAAAATCTTATTAATTAACCACTTTATATAGGAAAAATCCATAAGGTCAAAAAAGATAAATGGTACAGGGATAGTGGTTGTTCAAGGAATATGAGTGGTGATTTTTCAAACATTCAATCATTATTAATGGTTGATGGATTTGTTGAACCCTCCCACAAAAGGTAGAACTCTTGGGCTAACAAGGAAAGAAGAAATATAATGACCCTTGAGCCCCGCCTTTAGTAGGTATCGAGTTGGAGACTAACATTAAGGGTATAAAAATATCACATATGGAAGAAATTAAAATTTATAATAATATAGGATTAGTAGATACAGTAATAAACTACCAAGAAACTCTAAATCATAATATTAAATTAATCCTGAACAATCCCACGATTCACTAACAATGTCAAAAAATAAAAATAAAAATATCCATGTAAATAGAAAAAACATTCCTATGACATTGAGTTTACAACAACTCTAAAACCCAAGCTAGTAATGTCCAGTTCGGTCTCTAAAGTCCTTCTAGAAACCTAAAAATTAGTTTATATATTTTGGGTGAGCATAAAATAAATACTTAGTAGGATTATACCCAAGGTCTGACATGCACATGTGAAAAGAGAATACTAATGAACCAGTGAACAAATAGTAGAACCAACATGCACATAAATAGGTATGCTAACCAATCCTATACTCATCATGGAATGATCACAAAATCACAAATCAAATATAGTAACATAGCCTCAAAATTACACCAATAAAGGAATCTCATATCTCCCTCCACACTGGTTTTCTTCTCTCACTCCCCAATGTCAACTGTCATATGCACTCATCCCTTTCAAGAATATCACATCACATAACCACCCATATTTAATAAGTGTTGAGAAGTATCCATACTTATCCCAATATGAAACATGTTCTAGCATCTATTATTGGCATCAGTCATCAACACATCACAACCATATCACATAACCAGGGAAGTTGGGTATTATGAATATGAAGGAAATCAACATTGTTCAATAATCCTACAACACATTACCCCAACCACTTATCACATCCTCATCCCCACTGAGTAATCTCCAACACCGAAAAATATCATCACTGAGTGATCTCCAACACCAACCTGTATCATCACAGAGTAAAATCCCACACCAAATTGTATAATCACACCTTCTGAAGGAAGAGTAGGTAAGAGGGCGTATCCAACTAGCCATATGAGAACCAACCTGGATGTTGGTAAAAACACCCATAACACAAAATATTTAGCAGTCAGTAAGGTTATCCAAATATGGTGGTGAATATAGAGAAATAATATAAAATATATATAGATAGATAAAAGAAAATACCCATGTTATGGGTTCATAACAACAACACTAGTGTACACCACACCACAACCCCTACACCTTTCTATTTTTTTCACAACAATATCCCTCACTAAATGAACCACAACACAAAACCACCACACAAAACTACACAATTTCACTAATAATTATATGATCAACCATTTTCATGATTTTAATTAGTTTTCACTGACTCCCATGTAATGATTCATTAATTAAAATTTAAAAAAATCATGTTCACACATCATTATATATGTTTAATCTAGTTACCTGACATCAATCCATACCATTCACATATTTGTTTACTAACCCATGATATTTCATTTTCATCATTACAATTTATTCCAAGGAAAACTAGGAAACTGAAACTTTCATACCCTATAACATCTCTTCAATCTCACATCAACCATCACCATAGAATAACATGAACCAAGCCATCATAACACAAAAACCACATGTATCAACCATGACACATAAAAACCACCACACGAAACAACCACCACACATCACCACCACCACACATCACAAACACCACACAATTTCAAGAATTGTAAATCACCACCACCTCACAATACAACCACCACAAATCACCACCATCACACAAGGAAACAAAAAAAGCATAACCACCCACACCACCCGAACATAGATTCCATAATTTAGGTTCAAGGGATTACATTACTTAACTTCATTATTTAGAAAGGGTATTCTTACAAAAATATCACCCTCCTTAAATCTCAACTAGTGATATCATGAATATAGATCAGTCTTAGAAAACCAACTCACTCCTCTCATATGGAGGAAAAATATCATCTATCCTCAGAAGAGGTTAAAAGATCTTGAACATTACCTGATTCAACTTCTAGTAGTCTACACACAACCTCAGACTAGAATCTTCCTTATTGGAGAACAATAGTAGAGCACCCCACTATGACACATTGGGATAAATAAAACCATTCTGAATCAAATCATATATATAAATCCTCAACTCCCACAACTCATAGGGTTCCATCTGATAAGGATCCATTATAATCAAAGAATCATTAGACTATAAGTCTATCCCAAACACAATATAATGTCAAGGGGGTAGCGACCAAAAATCCTTGGAAAAAACATCCAAAAAAATACCCAACATCCATAGTAACCTCGTCCATCCCTGCATATCATAACTCCACATAATCCTTAACCATAAAATAAATAAGGGGCTCCACATGATGACCACCCACCTGATTTCCGCCCTCGCCAACAAAACAACATGATGTCTATCCACATGTGAGAACATGAATCTCCTATAAAAGTAGTAGATAATAGCACATACAAAATAAAACCAATTGATTACTAGGATGACATCATATGGATGAATATATAGAAACAAAATATTCCTATAGGACTAATATGGTCCCATCATCATTCAACTCCCCCAACACACATAAAAAAGATGGTTTGGCCTCTGACTAGCATAATCAACATAAGGGAAATAAGAAGCCTCTCTATGTCAAGTCCTAGATCAAAGAATATAGTGGGTGAAACAAAGTAATGAAGACATATTTAATCAAATATGGCACTAAAAAGGGTAGAAGAAAAACTTATAATACCTATAACAATATCTGGCCCCTCTAGTTTTGTTGCTTCCTCTGTGTACAACTAAACATGGCCAGCTCCTCTACCTCTATGCCGATGAACACCTCCACAACCATGCTCCGGTTGAGGTCCCTAAACATAAGTAATATACTATGTAATAACTCTACCTACTCCATCTCCCCTAGGTAGAGTATAAGCCTACTGTCCCTACTACTAATTATTCTAACTAGAAACAGTTTCCGAGGATGGTATTGAACCTATCCATCTCCACCAAATTGAGCTCAAATAACCACTAAGAACCAATTTTAGTGATGACCCTGAATCCCATAGAAAAAAACACTAGAATGGTATCTCCAATGAAAGAACATAAACCAATATAACAATAATCTCAAAAGGGAATCTACTCAGGTTGACTCCCCATTTTTCCAAACCTCGAAGATTCTGGTGCATGAGACATTACACAGTTGAATATACTCTTCGAGGAACCCTGTTGGTTTTCACCACATGGTGAAACTCATTACAATTTTATCTTCCTGATCACATAATACTTCTTATTAACCTCAAAATATATATATAATGTTATAGGTGTAACTCCATACTAGATAGAAGGAAAAAGTGCCTCCTCAAAAAATCTCACATGACAATCCTCATTTAGAAAAATATCTTGGTAAAAATATGGAATGCGCTTGAACTTGATTCACAACTCCCACACTGACATACTCCCATATTAAAGAGAAATAATATTCTTCCTCTAAACTTACAACATGGTTGATTAAAATAACTTTATCTAGAAATATATATAAAAGTTGACCCACAAAACTTCTACCTCATTCCCCACACCCATATACAATATCCTCCATTGACACAAAAATCCTCACATCTGAAAAAAATTCCTAAGGGGCCCAATATTCCACTAGGGCCTAGAACAAATTGAAAGTGATCTATATCTCCTCTATCTAGCTCTTTATCTCCACATATGAATCATTTCCCTTATACTTACCCAAATCAAACCGCTAAAAAGAGTGAAATGCCCTATACCAAGCCTCATCCTCCTCTACCTGATCAACACTATAGTGATCCACTGAATATGTTTTTTGAAAATCAACTTCTTGATCCACACATGGATAAAATCCAGGATCCATATGTAAAAATAAAATAAGATTTTTCTAAGCTCAGTAACATGTAATTTTTATATAGATTTATTTTATTTTATTTTATTAATTTTATCCTTCCCAAATAAACTCAACTCAAATATGAACACAAGTCACTATAATTCATGTACCTCTCATATGTCGCTATCCAAAAAATGGGACCACCTCCCTTTTTCATTCAATAATATTCTATGCAGTGAATCACGAGGGGCCTTAAAATCCCATTTCCTAGCCAGTCTCCCAATCCTATGTCACACACGAAGTGTAACTAACATAGTTTCCATACCAACCCATGTAATCGTAATTATTCATAACTCTGAATTCTATCCTATCTCTCAACCAGCATCCCACTGAATCCACTCTATCAGAACCCCTTCCCAAAAGATACTGCAATGAGGGGAGAGAGATAATGACCGTTGAGTCTCACCTCTAGTATGACCCGGGTTCGTGACTAGCACTAAGGGTATAAAAATACCATAAATTGGAGGAATTAACCTCCATAATGTGAAAAAATAAAGAGATAATAGAAATTAACCACTAGAAAATCAATGTTATAATGTAAAAAGAAAAAAAAACATCCCATATTTCATGCATTAAATAAATATTATACAGGTAAAAGTCTCAAAAAGTGAATGGCCAAAATAAATTATAGAGAAGTGATGAACCAACTATCCAAGAAGGTCTGATCTAGTAATTTCCAGCATGATCCATGTAATCCTCTTGGAAACCTGAAAATCATTTCATATAATAGGTTGGGAATACAATTATACAAAATAGGAAAACCAAATTCTCTCATGCACATGTTAAATAAAAATACTAATATAGCCATGAGAAAACAACAGAACCAACAAAACATAAACATGTTAACTATCCAACACAACCTCACCAAAGGACTATCTCCAAAAGAAATAAAAATATTATAACATAATAAGTAGAATATCAATAAAGGGTACCCCACACTTCTTTCCCACTTATTTGATGTTCTCACATACAAAAATTGTATGAAGTAACACTCCCATCTCTTCTAAATAACATATACTACCACCCCATAGCATAGTCACATCACATCAAACCCATAGATTCTTGGTCCATCACATCATAACCACATTAATAACTAGAGTAGTAGGGTATCATGAACATGAAGAACGTCAACCTCTTTCCCTCCTCCTACGATGCACATACCCCACTATAATCCACCCCATAACATGTTCATAGTGCATATCATCCTTGTGGTGGTCCTGGAATGATCATTGAAGGATCATATATGTTTTTCCCATCGAGCATAAAACTCATGATGATGGGTTGAAGATGATCTCTATGTTACATAATTTAAATATATGCAAAATGTTAATTGAATCAGTGCATGCCTTGGGAAAAAATGAATAGTGGTGCAAAAAACATGGCCCACATGAATAATTCATATAAGATATGATTTGTTTTATATGTTGGAATATTATTTTAGAAGCTTTATGAAACATAAATGTATCCAATGGTCTCATAAATTCATCAGTGCCACTATTCAGGGGAGAACCTAACCTCCCTCATCTACCTCCATGCTGACCCATGTTATCTATATTCCCTATGTGTGTGGTATTTCTGCTCTATAATATCATACAGTAACCATTTATGGTTAAGGCTTTCAATTTTTTTGTTAATAATTTAAAATAAGTAAGTAAAAGAGTTCAATTCTATAATCCATCAATGTCCTCTTATTGATATCCTTTTCTAAAAAAAATCTTCTTTAAATATTATTATATATTCCTCAAAACTTATTTATATTTTTCAATGATAATATAATATTATTCAAAAACTATTCTCATAATCTTAACTTCTCAATACTTTATCCAATTAGACAATTCTTTATCCAAAATTATCAAAATATGATTCATCTTCACTAAACTTTTTTAAATAATGTGCTATCTGCAAATACCATTAGCACATGTACTAAACATTAGGACCATATCAATAATTTTTACAAGTAAACACACATTAAAATTCTTTATAAAATTTAATTGGAAAAAAGTAAAACTTCAATTTCACTAATCCACATGGGAACTTTGGATATTAGTAGTTTATTTTACAAGAGAATAAAAATACTCAAAATATCTCATGAACAACTATTGTACTTATTCCTATGCTCAAGAATTTATATTATTTCTCAATGAAGAAGAAAAAAATAGAGTACTACCACTATTAGGGTTCATTTATATCTAATGAATGCAAAGAATATTTCAATTCTACATTTTTTATAAACTCGTCTCTATGAAATATATTCATCTAATGTTTGTTGTTACTCAAAAATTTATACTAACTTGTTTCTCTCTTATACATATCTCTTTCATTGTAAAGTATTAAATTTATACATTAAGTGTTGTGAAAATGTATTGGATAGGTCTTGTAAAGGGGAGAGACTGAGAAAATCTCTTGGAAACATTTTATACCAAGCGATTACTGCTTTCACACTTCTAGTAAATACCCAGGAAAAGGGATGGTTTAGTAAAAACAACAAAAACTCTATTTTGGGGTTTGGTGGAGTGGATTTGGGGTCGTTCCACTTTCTCTAAACCACTATAAAATTATCTATGTCATTATATTTATTTATATTTATTTCCAATACATAACTGATATAAGAGTTTAGTACATATTAAAATTAAATTTAAAGAGTGCTACTTTATTTGTGGTCAAATTTTAAGAACTAAATTCACCCCCACTTTATTCATTATAACATACACATGGGACGAAAATTTTTATTAGAGTGAGAGACTTTTGAGTTATCATATCTTTCCTAATGAGGTATTGAAGAACATTCCCTATGTTTAAAAAATGGCTGATATGAATCAAGGAATTTTATTAGTCATAAATCATTATTTAAATGGGAAAACTATTTTTACTGGAATTCTTGAATGATTATTTACATAAAGAATATTAGCATAAGGGTCTACAAGATGGTTATTAAACATTATAAAATTCTATCTATAGAACCTTTTTTAAGGAGTACTTATCAATAAATAGATTATAACCTTAAATCTAATGAAATGAATTCTAATATATGTGTTCTTGGACTAAATGAGTTTAATAGGAATTCTCAATATGCTATAACTCATGAGATGTGGGAAACAAACATTGCTATTTTTTATGAGTTATAAAATTTCATTTAACAAAGGTAAACTAAAATTCGATACCTTTAGATTTATTGACGGTGAAAGAATCACCAAAATGAATAGAAGTCTCATTGAAATAATTAATAATGTTGCCTCCTTGGGAACTCTTTTTCTTGAATAAAACTGGGGATTGAATGATCTATGGTTTTTTCTAGATAAGTGGAATGGTATCTCTACATCATTCTTGTAGTACACTATAGTTAAGGAACTAAAAATGAAAGATATTATTGGATACCTTATGATGTATGAATCTGAAATTGAATATGGAAGATGTGATAATAAGTTAATCAAAAAGTATAATTATTCTTTGAAATTTTCCACATAAAATGATGACAATAAAGTAAAAGAAATATCATTATACTACTCATCTGATAATGAATACTTTGGAAATTTTGATTATTATGATGAAATTTCTCTGCAAGAAAGAAAGGATAATAATTTTTCTAATAAGTGAATATTATTTGATAAATACTACAATAAAAATTAAAAGTTTATATAAATGAAAAGGATATCATATTATATCAGTGAATTAATCTTGGAAATATTAAACATAGTTTTAAACAACTTAAATATAAGAAGAAATCTAAAAAGGGTATTAAAAAATGAGATTATATGAAGAAAGAGAAGAAGGATTTAAAATATATTTTATGTGAATCATAAGACTCCAGTAGTGATTCAAATTTTGATTCATAGGTTGAGGTATTAAATAAAAATTGTAACATATTTTTCATGGAAAAAAATAGATAGGTACATTCATTTTATTCTTCTGGTCATGAATATGATTCTGAATCTGAAAAATGATACTTCAAAGAATTAAATGAATATTATTCAAAGATAGATGATAAATATGAATCAGTTAATAATAATTACAAGCCACTTAAAAATTTTATGGTGTTGTGATCAATAAATAATTAGATTTCTCACAAACATTTTCAAACATTGAAACAAAAACTGGATAAATCTATTTCTATGTATTCTTTTGATGAAATAAAAATTAAATAATTATTTTAAGATATAAAATCCCTGAAAGATACATAATATTTACATACTAATGGGGGTGTATTAACTCAATCAAACAATTGGAGAGAGAAAATATAACGAGGCACACAAGGTAATCAATGTAATACTGGGAAACAAAAACTGTATAAGAATTGTTTCATACCCAATTCTAAGAATAAAACATTCCCAATGTTGCTTCTTTAAACTGTGGAATAAATAGACCTTATTTAAATATAATAAATCCCCAATTTTGTGGTGTTAAACATGTATATATTTCAAAAGTTTATAAAAATTAAAGATGGATTTTTTGGATAATATTAACATATTTGAGTTCCCAAATCATTAATAGATAGAACTACTATACCCAACAGAATTTGGGTACCAAGAAAGATTATTAATTAATCACATTATATAGGAAAAATCCATAAGGTCAAAAAAGATAAATGGTACAAGGATAGTGGTTGTTCAAGGAATATGAGTGGTGATTTTTCATACTTTCAATAATTATTAAGGGTTGGTGGATTTCCTGAACCCTCCCACAAAAGGTAAAACTGTTGGGGTAACAAGGAAAGAAGAAATATAATGACCCTAAAGTCCCTCCTTTAGAAGCTATCGAGTAGGAGACTAGCATTAAGGGTATAAAAATATCATATATGGAATAAATTAACATTTATAATAATATAGGATTAGTATATACGATAATAAACCACCAAGACACTCTATAAAATAATATCAATGTAAACCCGAACCATCCCACAATTCACTAACAATGTCAAAAAATAAAAATAAAAGTCTCTAAGTAAACACAAAAAACAGTCCTATGACATTGAATTTATAACAACTCTAAAACCCAAGCTATCAATGTCCATATCAGTCTCTAAAGTCCTTCTAGAAACCTGAAAAATAGTTTATATATTTTGGGTGAGAAAAAATATATACTTATTAGGATTATACCCAAGTTCTGACATGCACATGTGAAAAGAGAATACTAATGAACCAGTGAACAAATAGTAGAACCAACATGCACATAAATAGGTAATATAACCAATCCTAGACTTATCATGGAATGATAACAACATAAAAAATAAAATATAGTAACATATATTCAAAATTACACTAAAAAAGGAATCTCATATCTCCCTCCACACTAGTTTTATTCTCTCACTCCCCAACGTCAAATGTCATATGCACTCATCGCTTTCAAGCATATCACATCACATAACCACCCATATTTAATATGTGTTGAGAAGTATCCATACTTAACCCAATATCACACTTGTTCTAGCATCTATTGTTGGCATCAGTCATCAACACATCAAAACCATATCACATAACCAGGGAAGTTGGGTATTATAAACATGAAGGAAGTCAATATTGTTCTATAACCCTACAACACATTACCCCAACCACTTATCACATCCTCATCACCACTGAGTAATCTCCATCACCAAACCATATCATCATTGGGTAATATCCAACACCAACCAGTATCATCACTGAGTAATATACCACACCAACTCGTATAATCAGTGCTTTTGAAGGAAGAGTAGTTTAGAGGGCGTATCCAACTATCCATATGAGCACCAACCTGGATGTTGGTAAAAACACCCATAACCCAAAACATTTTGCGGTCAGTAAGTTTATCCAAATAGGGTGGTGAATATAGAGAAATAATATAAAATATATATAGATAGATAAAATAAAATACCCATGTTATGGGTTCATAACAACAACACTAGTGTACACCACACCACAACCCCTACACCTTTCAACGTTTGTCACAACAATATCCATCACTAAATGAACCACAACACAAGACCACCACACAAAACTACACAATTTCACTACTAATTAAATGATAAACCATTTTCATGATTTTAATTAGTTTCCTCTTACTCCCATGTAAATATTCTTTAATTAAAATTTAAAAAATCTCATTGGCACATCATTAATTTTTTTTAATCTAGTTACCTCACATCAATCCATACCATTCACATATTTTTTTAATAACCCATGATATTTCATTTTCATCATTACAATTTATTCCATGGAAAACTAGGGAACTGAAGCTTCCATACCCTATAACATCTCTTCTATCACACATCAACCATCAACATAGAATAACATGATCCAATCCATCTTAACACAAAAACCACATGTATCATCCATGAAACATAAAAACCACCACACGACACAACCACCACAAATCACCACCACCACACATCACAAAAAACACACAATTTCAAGCATTGTAAATCACCACCACCTCACAACACAACCACCACACATCACCACCATCTCACAAGGGAACAAAAAAATCATAACCACCCACACCACCCCAAGATAGATTCCATAATTTTGGTTCAAGGGATTACATTACATTACTTCATTATTTAGAAAGGTTATTCTTACAAAAAATATTTATTTCCATGGGAAACCAGTTTATTATCCAAATATAATTAATTATCTAGTTTATTCAGGGTGATATCAAGAAATCACACAATAAGGGTCTCACAACTGTACTAAATAAGACAAAATCAAGGCTCCCAACAACCATCATTTATAAAAATGGAAACAAGAATGTGTAATCTCTATAAAAGAAACATCAAAAGAATTAATTTTTTTGATTTCTTCTCATTTCAATCTATTTTAGATTAATAAAATTCATTATCTTTATTAGGATGATCCTTAATATCCACCCAAAGGAAGGAAAAAACAAAAAATCTCCACATATACAAATAAATAGGAAGAGAACGTGGATCCCGTAACTCAACAAAGCTTCATGAAATATTTTTCATCATAGGGATATGAAGAAACAATCAAAAGACAACAAACACACTAAGAAACGTCAGATCAACCTAAACCACACAAAAAACAAATAAAAAATGCATCGCAATAACTCAATGAACTAGAACAAAATCACCACTATGAACTCCCAAAGAGGAACTATAGAAAATGAGGTAGAAGAAGATATTTAGTCACCATTTATTTCCATATATCCACCTAATGAAGACAAGGATCATAGTAAGATAAAAGGGGATGGAATATTCTCCAAAAACACCTAGGGTTTGCCCTTAGTTTGAGAGAAACAAGTGAGAAAGAGAATAATATGGGTGAGCCCTGAAATTTATATACAATATGTACCTAGAATCATTCATGTTGTGAAACAAATATTCACATCATGAGTTTTCATAAGGCCCTCTAATTCATTACATGAAATATATTTATGCTGTGAATCCCACAAAAATCCAAACATGATGAGAATCGTATGATTTTCAGGGAGCCTCATCCTTTATTTAATTCAAATAATGAACAATTATTTCACATTAGAAGTCTATTATGTACATAAATCTCATTAAAAACAGAAATTCATGAATCAAAATCCTCCAAGAAAAAAAATTATCTCACATCATGAACACAAGTTCACATCATGAGCCACCTGCTATAGTTGAATTTCATCTTTGAACTCTGTTGAACCCTCTTTGAGCCTCCCCTGAACACCCCAAACTCTGATATCAACTATGTAACAATCCGAGAAGGTACAAATTGTAACATTAAATACATATCAAATGGTTATTTTCTTCAAGAATCAAAACCAAACCCTAAATTAATGTGATGGTTTTGAACAACCATACCGCGAGATAAATCCCAGGGTTTTCATTACACTCAAAACACTATCACAAGTTAGAAACATCTACGAAACACACCACGCAACAACATCACTACCTTACCAACCAGAATCCTCCTCATTTCTACATAACCACTCAAAAAATCATTTCAACCCCCACACATACAAATCAAAAACCCACTAAATCATCACCAACACTATCCCAAGAACATAAATCAAGGAATATCTCCCTCCATAACAATATATTTTCCACTTTAGGCAGCACTGACTCAACTACATGGTTTTAAAACATTTCATAAATATATTGCCTCTTGAATAGGTAGTGTATTTACTCTATTCATAAAATTGAAACCATAATTCAAATAATTATAAAGGTAAATGACACACCACATAGATCATTATGATTCAAACATTACGTCACCAAGGAAAAAAATAAGGATGAACTAAAAATAACTTTAGGTACTGGGCACACATTGATGGGTTAGTTTTTGTGCATAAATTTGAAATTTTTAATTGTTCAATGTCTATTTTTCTAATTGAGAAAAACCATATTTTAATTTTTTTAATAATTTTTGTGTATTTTACATTTTTTGATAACATTTTGGAAAAATAAATTAAAATAATTAAATTTAATTTAATTATTTTATTTATCTTAATATTTTTGTGTGGGCATGCCCTGGTGAGTTAGTTTTTGTTCATAAATTTTTAACTTGGAATTATTTAATGTATAATGTTTTTAATTAATCAGATCCATATTTTAATTGTCTTTATTAATTTTGGTGTATTTAAATTTTTTTATATCATGTTGGAAAAAGAAATTAAATAATTGATTTACATAATTTTATTTTGTTTTATTTATCTTAATGTTTTTGTGTTTAATTTTTATGTATAAAGGGAGATTAATAATTTTTTAAAAAATGGGCCACCTATAATAGCCCTCATACAAGGTCATACATGCCACACGAAAGCCCCATAAAGGGTCATCCAGTCATACCTAGCCTTGAGAAGGCCCACAAGTGTGCCATATAGGAGCTGAGTTAGAGTGGTTTGGAACAAGGGAGAACATCAACATGTATGTAACTTTTCCACATGGTGGTTGGAGGAAAGTATAGTCAGCGCAAGGCGGTTCATGTTGGCAGTATGAATCCTTTGGAACTAGTCATGATTAATTTCTGAGATACTACACCAGAATTAATTAAATAGTAGATCCAGTCTACTATATAATTCGATATAGGACACAAGATTTTGAATTGGTACTGTACACAATACTACACATATGGCCTTTAACAACATAAAAATGGACTTTAATAGCACTAAAAAAGCATTGTAAATCATAGTGGTGATAGGGGGTCCCCTTTATCAAAGCTAAAAAATAACCAATAATGGGGGTCCTTTATCAGTGCTAAAAAAAGTTTTTATAAAGGGTCCTTTATCAGTGCAAAAAATAGAGTTTATAAAGGGCTACTCATCTATAGTGTTCTATTTATATAGCAGCACACCCAAAAGAAGAACCTTCAATTTAAATACAGCATAGAAAACACAACACACTCAAATGAAAACTGAAATTTGAATAGCATACTAGAAGAGAACCAACTATATACATTTATTAGACATCAAGAATATAAAACTATCCCCCTAAAGTATATACAAAAATAAACACTATTATTTAAATTTTGAATTTTTATATAATTACATTTATAATTTTCCAACATACATTCTAAAACATTAATATTTCATCTTTTGATGCCCATGATTCCCTCTCAATAATCTCTGCCCATGGTATCAGTTTCCAGAAATCTATTCTCAACCTGGCCAAAAGATTCCACCTATAAAAGGAAAAAAATATTATGTTAGTAATAATATAAGGAAATAAATTAAAATTAAACATTAAATAACATATTAATAAAATGGAAATATTTAATAAAAATGATACATTTGGAGTTATACCAGTCACACCATGCATCCAATTAATGTGGGGTTGATTCCAACAAGTTAAAAATATGTTATGGATCATTTTCCTAAAATAACAAAATAATATGAATTCATTTTCCTAGTTTTGATTATGACACATGTTATTTTACTAAAATTAATTTCAATTTTAAATAATGACACATTTGGAGTTATATCGGCCACACCATGCGTCGTATTGAGATGTAGTTGATTCCTACCATTAACAAATTAGGGATGGATCATTTTCTTAATGTATAAAAACAATCTAAATGTGTTTTCTATGTTTTTATAATGTTGATTGTGTTTTTTTACTAAAATGTCATTTCCAACTAAAAACACGAATTTTGAGTCATATTGATTGCATTGTGTGTCGGTTTGATATGAGATTTCTTCATTCACATCACAAATGTCTTATAAATTTCTCTCATAAATTATCAATACAATCCGAGCGATATTTATTGGTTTTCTATGAGTGACACATTTTGAACTAAAGTGTAAGTTTCAAACTAATAACATAAACTTTTGGTCATTCTAGTCAAACCGTAAATTAGATTAATTTGAAGGATACTTATACATGTAACAAATGAATTATGGATCATTTTCCTATAGTATCAAAAGAATCTAAATGTGTCTGATCAGTTTTCAGTATCTCACTTGTCATTTTTACTTAAATTAATGTCAATTTTAAATAAAAAGACACACTATGAGTTATAATAGTCAAACCATGCATTGTATCATAGTTCAGATAATCCCTATATGTCAAAAATGACAAATAGATAATTTTAATAAAATATCAAAACAATCCTAATGCAATTACTTAGTTTTCAGTATGTCACTTTTTGTTTTTACTTAAATTAATGTCAATTTAAAATAAAAAGAGACATATTGAGTTATACCAGCCACAACATTTTATTGAGGTATGAATGATCCCTACATGTCAAAAATGAATACAAGATCATTTTTATAAAATATAAAAATAATCAGAATGTGTCAGTTTTCAGTATGTCACTTGTTGTTTTTACTTAAATTAACGTCTATTTTAAATAAGAAGAGACACTTTTATTTGTACCAACCACACGATACATCAGATTGAGGTGAACATGATTTATAAACATCGCAAATGATTCATGGATCATTTTACAAAATTATCAAAATAATAGGAATTCGCTTTCTTAGTTTTCACTATGTCACTTGTTTTTTTCACTTAAATTAATGTCAATTTTAAATAAAAAGAGGAAATTTGAGTCATAATGGCCACAACATTCATCTTATTATGGTTAAGAGAATCCATACACATAAAAAATGACTAATATATCATTTTACTAAAATATCCCAACAATCCGAATGTGTTTTATCATATTTTAGTATGTCACTTGTTTTATTTATTTCAATTAATATCAATTTTAAATAATGAATGACTGTTTGAGATTTACTAGACAGACCATGCATCTTGTTGAGATTCATATGATCCCAAAACATCATTAATGACTAATATATCATTTTCCACAAATATATAAACAGTCCAAATGCATTTTCTTGTTTTTCAGTATGTCACATATTGTTTTTACTTAAATTAATGTCAAATTTAAATTAAAAAGGAACATTATGTGATATCAGCCACAACGTGCATCGTATTGAGGTACATCTAATTAATAAATGTCAAAAATAAATAATAGATAATTTTCCTCAAATTTAAAAATAATCCAAATGTGTTTTCTTATTTTATAGTATGTCATATGTTGTTTTTACTTGAATTAATGTCAATTTTAAATAAAGAGACACATTGAGTTATACCAGTTATACAATGTGTCATATTGAAGTGTCAATAATTCTCAGACATCAAAAATGACTCATGGATCATTTTCCAAAAGTATCAAAACAATATGAATGATTTTTCTTAGTTTTCATTATGGAAGTTGTTCTATTAAAATAAATTAATGTCAATTTAAAATTAAAAGACACACTTGGAGTCATACCAGCCACACTATGTGTCATATTTAGGTTCATATGATTCCAAAACTGTAACGCCCCGACCCTAGTATACTAGAGACGGTGCATTATTACATAACATTGGCATGATCACAATAATGATCAAATCTCGAAAGACCGATTGGTTTTGTAGACTTGGAAACACTAGATATATTCATAATGTTTTACATTACATCATAATGTGAGAAACTACTACAACAACATAATGTATCCATAGTCCACACTATTATACCCTCATAATATCCCTACAGGCCATTCATAACATACTTCTTCACATCCTCAGAAAAATAAAACATAGGAAAGGGGTGAGCTAAAATGCCCAGTAAGGATAACAATATAGAAGAAACATTCCAAAATAAGCATAAACATTTAAGGAAATGTATAACTAAAATAAAAGCCTTTTAAACTTGAACTTCAACATAGTATGGAAAAAGTAATATGAAATAATGCCATTTAATTATTCACATGGATATTCTACTAATCTAATAATCACATGCAATATCAATAACCACTTTCATAATGATGGAATGCATAATACCAGACTATCATAACCACATAGTCAAGGCCTCGTGCCAAGACTACAAATAAGATTTTTCCAAGGCCTTGTGCCAAGACACTAGTTTGTCTCATGAGACCTACCGATGCATCGAGCAGCTATAGCGGGCTCCACCCGTTACTTACTAAGTCCAATGAATTCCCATATGAAAAGGTTTAAACATAACATAAACATTCATATTAAAACTAGCATACGAAATGTCAATACTTTCTCCATAAAACATGAATGGTATAAAAATAACACATCCACAGTCAAACATATCACAAAACATTCAATACATTATGGAACTTTTGTATCATAATAAATTAACTTCATATAATCATATAATCCATCAAAGGATGTTGACATAGATGAAATCAAAACTATTTGAGAGAAATATCTCCTTTTTTTAAAATCATTTAAAAGTCACACATTTATAAATGAAGTAATTAAAAAGATATTTTTGAATCAAAGTTTCCCATACCACTTTGAAACTTTTGAAATGAATTAACATTTTAAAAACGTTCATGTCCATATAAATAAATACTTAAAAACCATATTGAAGACATGGAGATTAATTAAAAATATTTAGAAAGATAAATCTTTAAAACATTTAAAATTCTGATTTTGATAAAGAGTACCTTTCCAAAATTCATAGAATATTCATTTTGAAATCATTTAAAAGTAACATAATTATAAAATAAAAAATTACTTTGAAAATATCCTTGTAATCTTGTAGGCTAAGCTTGAAAATTTTATAACGGTGGTAAATAGCCGCAGCCACCGTATAAGTTAAAAAAACATTCTTACCTTAATTTTGTCGAAAAGGTTAAAAAATGCCTTGTTTGGTAAACGAAGGAATGATTCCTTTATAAACCTCTTATAAAAAGTCAAACAAGGGTATAAATGACTTTAACCCATATTCTAGTAAATAGTAAAAATGTTTTTGAAATTCATTTTTAAGAAATGTGGATGTGGATGATAAATAGATCCCAGTAGATAATTACGTATAAACAACCTCGGATAATGAAGAGATTGTGAAATAGACCATTACCTTGTACTTTTCCCTGGTTGGGGTAGGTTAACCTCCTGTATAATAGTGAAATAATTGTTATTAAATTATACAAGAATCATAGACATTCATATGATATCATATATGATCTTTTAACATTGATTTGTTAATAATATCTTAGTATTATCGTTGTTTCGGGTGCTAACTTACTCGTTTTTTATATGTTTTGTTACATAAGCCATGTTTTTAATGGATAGGTTGTATATTATTCATATCCAGAATGATATCAAGTCCTTAAACATCATTGTTAAATCATAAAATGATAATTATACTTGAATGGATATGATGGAGAATGAATCTCATCGCGTTCGTGGAGACGGTAGTCCGTACATACGCACGAGCGACAATAACATTTTTTTGATGTCACATTAATATATAAATGGATGGTATATCATATATACAGAATCATTAACATTTTATATTTATTATTTACATGAGTTACACATCATTATTATACCCATCCAAATAATAACATATTGAATAACAATTACACCACGACGTGGAGACGGTAAGCCGTACGTACGCATGTATGGTGACATGTAATTCAAAGGGTGGATAGAATACTGAATATGGTTGTACCATATTTATAATAAAATCACAGTATATATATGATACTGGAGTTATAGTTTTAGAATGGTAATAACAAAGCAAGAAGAAGTGGAAGAATAAAGGAACTTGGAAAAGGGTGGTGAAATCATTACCTCTTCTTCGGGTTCTTCCATTTGATTTGATCAAAAGGGCTCCTTAGGATGGCTTTCTGATCAAACTAATGCCTCTAGGTTGTAGTGAGGGAAGTTGGGAGAGTAGTTGGGAAGATTTTGGCCGAACCAAACGGCTTTGAAGGTGTGAATAAATGAGAAGGAGGAGTGCCCTTTTAAAAGAGGGGTGATGGGAACCTTTGGAAAAGCTAGAAATATTAATTTATAATAAATTCCTATTAGGTTCAAAATGGATCCAAAGTTGATTATTAAAAGTTTAAGGTGGGGATAGGTCTAAAACCATTCAACCAATATAATTTAGACAGGTTTGGGTTACTATATTAACCTTATCTTTAGGTATTAACTCTAAGTTAATTAGTTTCACTTTTACAATGTCTCTTTCTATTTTTATATTATATGGTTAATAAACATACAATATACATCCAAGAGAACCCAATGTGGTCCATTAATGATACACCTATCATGATATAAGTCTCTTGGACGAACCTTAGATTTTTATGAATTTAATATCAATTAATAATATAATATTTGTTTTAAAAACTCTTGTATGTCAATTTTGACACTATTCAATAGTTGATTTTTGTGAAACTCATAACAGAATGATTACTTAAAAAAAATTTAATTAAATCAATTATAACATGTCATATTAACATATAAAAATATTTTAATTCATAAAAAGTCTCAAATTATATTTATTTTGGTATTTATAATATCAATTATTTTAAATTTTCACTATTATGGGAATTACTTTATCATCATTGTGTCATAAATAAATTAAATCATTTAATGTTTAAAAATTATAAATAAAATATAATTATGTAGGACATATGTTTATATTTCTATGGATTATTTATAGTCGAAAATCAAACATATATAACCCTATGTAAAAATTGTTTTTCTAAATGATATATGCTTGTGTCATTTTTGTATTCATTTTAACTTAATTAAAATAAAGTGTCCCTATCACCTACAAGTGGCTCCATGGGGTCCCCAAATCGATCCAAAGATGCCTATGGTCGAACATGTATCAACCAATAAGGCTATGATAAGTTTTAGGGTAATTTAGTATTATTATAATTTTATTTTTTAACCTTTATTTATCGAATTTACCCTTAATCATGGTAAATAAAATATTTACCGTAGTAATTATTCATAATGTGTAAAAATAAAAGTTACCTATTTACACAATTTGAACATCCTGATTCCAAATATGGAATCCATTTTTCCAAATTCAAAACACATAAGTGGCAGAAATTAATTTAAAATTAATTCCCATTGTTAAAACAAAAAGTGTGTTTTTAAGAGATAATAACTATCAAAAGATTGATACTTGTTTATGTTTGGTTTAATTGTGAAATTATGTCCAATGACCAACATTGTATTAACTGGTAAAAATATATTCTAAATATACTTTAAAACCACTCAAATTCATAATTTATCGCTATTAATTATTTTTATTAAAAAAGTTGTTTTTAATTAAAATTTAGTATTTTTCACTATTCATCAAAAAATTAAAGTTACCCGAAAATTACCAAAATTTCACCTTAGGGTAAATTAGACACTCCGAATCCAAAAACGGAGTCTATTTTAAAATATAAAATATATATAATTTCAAAAAGTAGGTATTAATACTCATAATGACTAGTTTGATCGGTTGTGGTGTGTGTTGAAACTCGAAGTTGCGTACAACACACGCTATTGTATTATTCAAAGGAAAACATACCGTGGAATCATGGGATGTTTCATTTTAAATTTTTGATGTCCCCATTTAGTCAAAAAGTTTAAAATATTGTATTTAAAAAGGGTTCACTATTAAAAGTTGATAAAAGTGCAATATTGAAAATGAATTTGTTCTTGCATTATATCTAAGAAACTCATAATATGGATTCTAAAATTATAAGGATTATATAAAGTTTAAAATTTAGATAATACGATTCATAACCTCTTTTGAATGGATTTTTTTGGTATGTCATAGTGCTATTGAACTCGGTGTTGCGTGTAGGGAAAGTTATTGAATTATTTTGAAGAAATGACACGCTATGAAATCTTGGGGTGTTACATTCTCCCCTCCTTCAATAAATTGCGTTCTCACAATTTGAAATTGTTCTTCGAAAATAAAAGGATGAAAATAGAAAATATATTTTCTGTAAAACCCACATTAGAAATTGGGTTACTAAAATTTAATCTTAATATGTGGAAAAGAGAAATGAAAAGGTCACCACCAAATTATGATCTCGATTAGGAGAACATTGGTGGCAATTAGAGACATATAATTGGAGGAAAAACATAATTATTTATAGGTAGTGATTGAGGTCATCAGTCACAAAAAAGTGTAAAATTGAGGTCCTTAAATTCATCAATCTATGATAATTTGAAATACCATCGGTTCAACAAAACATAGGGTATTAGGATAACACATTTTTGACGTTTCAAAATATCTTAGTTGAAATCCCACATCGAAAAATGAATTAATGAGACCTCTATTTAAAATAAAGAGTAGAAAGTATGAAAATTAACGAAAATAACACATACTAGGGTTCCATGTAGAAAAATATGGATATGGAAGTGAAATCTAACCATCAATTTTCTAATGGTGAGTTGTAGAGAACATGGCTATGAAAAGGCCAACAATCCAAAAGCCATAAATTAGTGATGATTTAAGGTACTATCTAGGACAATATTTTTGTTCTAAGTACCTTTTTTTAATGTTGAGGAATTTATTTATGAGATTGGCTATGATTATAAGTAGATATACTTACTTTATAATTAGAGTTTTATCCATTAATAAATATCTACCACAAACTCATCTTTCACTCTAAAAGATAATAGAACTTAATGAAAATTCTATTTATAATATTCGTACAGGGTTGTAAAATAAACAAATTTATAATTCATCTACCAGATCTTTTAAAAAAAACTACATTATTTAATCCAAGACATCTCGTGGGCCATTGGTAGGTGATACACCCTTATCGCCCTTCGGTTGCGGGTTCAAGTCTCGCGGCCTTGCTGGACGTGACGGGTTGCCGCCCGACCTCCGGGTTGTCCTTTTATGGCAATCCAAAATAATCCAAACTAGATCTATCCAAAATACTTCAGTCCAAAATTTATAAGGAAGTTAAACACAATGAAGATCATTTTTTTTTTGTCGTGTAATAACATGTGATCACATTCATCTTGTATTCTTTTAAAACACTCCAACATACTGAATTATCATAAAACCTTATTGATTACATTCATGATCTTTTATTCCTTATAGAATAATAACTATACTCCTTCATTCCAAAAATGTTGTAAACCCCAACACAGATGGAATATACAAATCATTAATCAGTTTCAAGGTATTGAAGAATATCCAATATAATTTATCCGAAACAATCATGTATTATTCAAAAATCACTACCTTGATATCAGAACTATATTATGGTTTATCATTCTCTCAACCATATATTTTACAAAAATTTATCTTACTATTGAGTCACTTTTATTTGTTCCACACAATCTCAAATCCTTAATAAAACAGTACTGCAGTACAATCCTTATATACTCCATAATTATTATAACAAGTACATTGTTGATACAACACTCAAATGACATAATCAATATAAGAACCCTAATCATTCCTCTTCATCTGTGGCAGTATCATAACTTGATTATTATCCAATAGCATCATTTGCGGCATAGTCTGATGACTGGGACATATGTTCGCGTAGTGTACAAACTCCTTGCAAATGAAGCATTGTACATTTGAAACTATTTTCTTACCCTTGAAATCACGTACATTGTGCCCTTTCCTCCACACATATAACAAACTCCCATTCCTTTCAGGCAAGTTCCAGGGTGTTTCATTCCACAGTTATCACATATGGGAAAATTCTTCTTTTCCCTCTTCCATTTATCTATCTTTCTTTCTTCCATCCTTTTCTTCTCTTGCTTCCCTTCAAAGCCATAGGACTCAGTAAACTCTTTAATTATCTTATCAACACATGATATTATTTCTTCATAAGATGATAATACATGGGAGACTATTTCTCTTATAAATTCTATCTTAAGACCATGAAAGATATGATTCATCCTTCTCTTTGGATCATGTGCATTGCTGGAGTTCTCATTCCTTCTACTGGGCGCCATTTATAAAAAATGGCATACACTAGATTAGTTTATGAATAACAATACCAAATCCCAAACTTTTGAAACACATAACATAAATTAAATATTTTATGGATATAATCCATAATCATAAAAATGTTTTCTTTGAGGAAGCATATACTCTTAAACCCTTCATAATGATTTGTAAAGAAAATGAGAGTTATCCTAAGCATATCCCCCTGGAGTGTCGTAACCAAGAGTGCAGCAAGGCCCGTTGTCATGCACCAGTTCCCGTTCGAGTCTAGCTCAAAGCGCTGTTTTCGGGTTTTACGCCTAGGTACATCTGTGCCAGAGCCGCCTCTACCTGCTCGTATCCAGACAGGGATGTATTACTCATAAAACTCACAAAATCTCTACAATACCAAAATTCTAGGAAGTTCTTATATACTAATCCTCAAAGTTCATATTAGGTCTACGTTCTCTAATCAATGTTTATCTAAATCTAGCTTCCAAGGTTTGTACTAAACTTCTCTGATACCAACTGTAACGCCCCGACCCTATTTACACAGATTCGGTGCATTATTAAATTACATTGGCATGATCACAAGAAAGATCAAATCTCGAAATACCGATTGGTTTAGTAGCCTTTGAAACACTAGATATATTCATAAAGTTTTACATTACATCATAAAGTGAAAAACTACTACAACAACATAATGTCTCCATAGTCCACACTATTATCCCCTCATAATATCTCTGTAGGTCATTCATAACTTAATTATTCACATCCTGGGAAAAATAAAACATAGAAAAGGGGTGAGCTCAAATGCCTAGTAAGGATAACAAAATAGAGGAAACTTTCCAAAATAATCATAAACATTTAAGGAAATGTATAACTAAAACAAAAGCCTTTTAAACTTGAACTTCAACATTTAATGGAAAAAGTAAAATAAAATAATGACATTTACTTATTCAAAGGGATATTCTTCTAATCGAATAATCACATGCAATATCAATAACCACTTTCATAATGATGGAATACATAATGCCAGACTATCATAACCACATAGCCAAGGCCTCATGCCAAGACTACAAATAAGATTTTTCCAATGCTTTGTGCCAAGACACTAGTTTGTCTCATGAGAACTACTGATGCATCGAGGAGCTATAAAGGGCTCCACCCGTAACTTACTAAGTCCAATTAATTCCCATATGAAAAGATTTAAACATAACATAAACAATTGTATTAAAACTAGCATAAGAAATGTCAATACTTTCTCTATAAACCATGAATGGTGTAAAAATAACACATCCACAGTCAAACATATCAAAAAACCTTCAATACATTATTGAACATTTGTATCACAATAAATCAACATCATTTAATCATATAATCCATCAAAGGATTATGACATAGAAGAAATCAAAACTATTTGAGAGAAATATCTCCTTCTTTTGAAATCATTTAAAATTCACACATTTATAAAGGAAGTAATTAAAAAGAGATTTTTGAATCAAAGTGTCCCATACCACTTTGAAACTTTTGAAAGGAATTAACATTTTAAAAAAATTCATGTCGATATAAATAAATCCTTAAAAACTATTTTGAAGACATGGACATTAATTAATAAGATTTATAAAGATAAATCTTTAAAACAATTAAAATTCTGATTTTGATAAAGAGTACCTTTCCGAAATTCTTAGAATATTCATTTTGAAATCATTTAAAAGTCACATAATTATAAAATAAAACATTTACTTTGAAAATATCCTTGTAATCTTGTATGCTATGCTCGAAAATTTTATAACGGCGGTAAATAGCTACACCTGCCGTATAAGTTAAAAAAAACATTCTTACCATAATTTTGTCGAAAAGGTTAAAAAACACCTTGTTTGGAAAACGATGGAATAATTCCTTTATAAACCTCTTATAAAAAGTAAAACAAGGGTAAAAATTACTCTAACCCATATTCTAATAAATACTAAAAATGTTTTTGAAATTAATATTTAAGAAACATGGATGTGGATGATAAATAGATCCCAGTAGATAATTACGTATAAACAACCTCGGATAATGAAGAGATTGTGAAATAAACCCTTACCTTGTACTTTTACTTGGTTGGGGTAGGTTGAACTCCTGTATAATAGTGAAATAATTGTTATTAAATTATACAATAAGCATAAACATTCATATGATATCATATATGTTCTTTTAACATTGATTTGTTAATAATATCTTAGTATTATCGTCGTTTCGGGTGTTAACTTACTCATTTTCTTTTATATGTTTTGTTATATAAGACATGTTTTTAATGGATAGGTTGTATATTATTCATATCCAGAATGATATCAAGTCCTTAAATATCATTTTTTAATCATAAAATGATAATTATACTTGAATGGATACGATGGAGAATGAATCTCATCGTGTTCGTGGAGATGGTAGTCCGTACGTACGCACGAGCGACAATATCATTATTTTGATGTTAAAATAATATATAAATGGATGGTATATCATATATAAAGAATCAATAAGATGTTATATTTATTATTTACATGAGTTAAAAATCATTATTATACCCATCCAAATAATAATATATTGAATAACAATTACACCACGACATGGAGACGGTAAGCCGTACGTACGCACGTATGGTGACATGATATTCAAAGGGTGGATAGAATACTGAATATGGTTGTAACATATTAATAATAACATCAAATTATATATATGATACTGGAGTTATTATTTTATAATGGTAATAACAAAGGAAGATGAAGTGGAAGAAGAAAGGAACTTGGAAAAGGGTGGTGAAATCATTACCTCTTCTTCGGGTTCTTCCTTTTGATTTGATCAAAAGGGCTCCTTAGGTTGGCTTTCTGATTAAAACTAAGGCCTCTAGGTTGTAGTGAGGGAAGTTGGGAGAGTATTTGGGCATAGTATGGCCGAACCAAAAGGCTTTGAAGGTGTGAAGAAATGAGAAGTAGGAGTTCCCTTTTATAAGAGGGGTGAGGTGAACCTTTGGAAAAGCTAGAAATATTAATTTATAATAAATTCATATTCGGTTTATAATGAGTCCATAGTTGATTATTCAAAGGTTAAGGTTGGGATAGGTCGAAAACCATTCAACTAATATAATTTAGATAGGTTTCGGTTACTATATTAACCTTATCTTTAAGTATTAACTCTAAGTTAATTAGTTTCACTTTTACAATGTCTCTTTGTATTTTTATATTATATGGTTAATAAACATACCTTATACATCCAAGAGACCCCCCAAGCGGTCCATTAAAGATACACCTATCATTATATAAGTCTCTTGTACGAACCTTCGATTTTTAGGAATTTAATATCAATTAATAATATAATATTTTTTTAAAAAACTTTTTTATGTCAATTTTGAAACTATTCAATAGTTGATTTTTTTAAAACTCATAAGAGAATGATTACTTCGAAATAATTTAATTATATCAATTATAACATATCATATTTACTTAGAAAATTATTTTAATTCATAAAAAGTCTCAAATTATATTTATTTGGGTATTTATAATATCAATTATTTTAAAGTTTCACTATTATAGGAATTATTGCATCATCATTGTGTCATAAATAAATTAAATTATTTAATGTCTACAAATTATAAATAAACTATAATTATTTAGGAAATATTTTTATCTTTCTAAAAAATATTTATAGTCTAAAATCCAACATATATAACCCAATGTAAAAATTGTTTTTCTAAAAGATATATGCTTGTGTCATTTTTGTATTCATTTTAACTTAATTGAAATAAAGTGTCCCTATCACCTACAAGTGGCTCCATGGGGTCCCAAAATCGACCCAAAGATGCCTATGGTCGAAAATATATCAACAAATAAGTCTAGGACACGTTTTAGGATAATTTAGTATTATTATAATATTATTTTTTAACCCTTATTTACCGGATTTACCCTTAACCATGGAAAATAAAATATTTACCGCAGTAATTATTCAAAATGTCTAAAAATAAAAGTTACCTATTTACACAATTTGAACCTCCTGATTCCAAATATGGAATCCATTTTTCAAATTTAAATCATAGATGTGGCAGAAATTAATTTAAAATTAATTCCCTTTGTTAAAACAAAAATCCTGTTTTTAAGAGATAATAACTATCAAAAGATTGATACTTGGTTATGTTCGGTTTAATTGTGAATTTTTGTTCAATGAACAACATTGTATTAAGTGGTAAAAAAATATTGTAAATATACATTAAAATCACCCAAATTCATAATTTATCACTATTAATTATTTTGATTAAAAATGTTGTTTCTAATTAAAATTTAGTAATTTTCACTATTCATAAAAAAATTACAGTTACCCAAAAAGTACCAAAATTTTACCTTAGAGTAAATTAGACACTCCAAATTAAAAAATGAAGTCCATTTTAAAATATAAAATAAATATAATTTAAAAACTTAGGTATTACTACTCATAATATCTAGTTTGATCGGTTGTGGTGTGTGTTAAAACTCAAAGTTGCGTACAACACACGCTACTGTATTATTCAAAGGAAAGAATACCGTGGAAGCTTGCGATGTTTCATTATAAATTTTTGAGGTCCCAATTTAGTCAAAATGTTTAAAATATTGTATTTAAAAATGGTTCACTATTAAAAGTTGATAAAATGCAATACTGAAAATGAATTTTTTCTTTCATTATATCTAGGATACTCATAATATGGATTCTAAAATTATAAGGATTATATAAAGTTTAAAATTTAGCTAATACTATTCATAACCTCTTTTGAATGGATTTTTTTGGTAAGTCATGGTGCTATTGAACTCGGTGTTGCGTGTAGTGCAAGTTATTGAATTATTTTGAAGAAATAACATGCTATGAAATCTTGGGGTGTTACAAACACACCAAAAATGAATTATATATAATTTTCATAGAGTATAAAAACAATCCAAAAGAATTTTCTCAGTTCTCAGTATGTCACTTGTTGTCTTTACTTAAATTGATGTCAATTTTAAATAAAAAGAGGCACTATGAGATATAATGTGAACACCGTGCATCATATTGAGATTCAATGATTTCATAAACATTGAAAAATGACTTATTGATCATTTTACAGTTTATTAATAGAATAAGAATATGTTTTCTTTGTTTTTAGTATGCTAGTTTTGTTTTATAACTAAAATTTTATTTCAAAATAGATACATACATTTTGAGTCATACCGGCCACATCGTGAATTGATTTAATGTGAGACTACTTCATAAATATCAAAAATGACTTGTGAATATATTTCCTAAATTATAAATACATTCAGAGTGTTTTTATTTGTTTTTAGTGAGTAAAACATTTTGAACTAAAATGTAATTTTTAAATTGATAACAGACACTTTTATTCCTACCATTAGCACCACGCATCTAATTTAGGTGTGATTGATTCATAAATGAAAAAATTTATTCATTGATTGTTTTACTAAATTATCAAAACAATATGAATTCATTTTCTCAGTTTTCATTATTTCACTTGTTGTTTTCACTTAAATTAATGTCAATTTTAAATAAAAATAGATATTTGTGTTATACTAGCTAGACAGTGCATTGTATTATGGTACAAATGATCCCTATATGTCACAAATGACTAATATATCATTGTACTAAATTATCAAAACAATCCAAATGTGTTTTCTCAGTTTTCATTATGTCACTTGTTGTTTTTACTTAAATTAATATCATTTTAAAATAAAAAGAGACACTTTGAGTTATTCCAATAACTTATTAGTTTTGATCAATTTTATGTAGGTTAGTTTCTTTGATACAAAATATAGAAACCCATTAATTTCCATTATAGATATTACATCTTATTAGATTAATATTCCTTACATAACATAATGTCCCATGCCATAATAGTTTGGGTCTAGTGCTTTTGGAAACATGAAAACATAAAGAACTAGTTCATAAGAGTCTATCATTTAGTTATTCTTTTCTAGAATCCTTCTTATACATCATTTATAAAAACATTCTTAATATCCTAAGGATATAAATAAAAAGTAAGGTTGATCATATATGTTCAATATGTTTAAACAAGGGAGATATCAATGATCATATACGGATTACATAAGCATAAATATGTTAGAAGGTGATATTATCATTATAAATTCATTCCCTAAAAATGGAAGTCACATCTTTAAGATATTCCTGTACATTATTTAATTTCGGATGCTACCAATTCGTTTCTGAGAACATCCATACCATCTTTTTAGTAAAAGTTTATTTTTATAATTATAAAAATACTAGAAAAATATAAATACACAAAGGATTAGTAAATATTTTAAATGAAATGGTAATAATGATGGAAAATAACAATACATGGATTCTAGTTTATTCCTGAAATATAATCTATCTCATAAATTTATAAACATAATAATCAAAAAAATTTCCATTGGTTCATTTCAGACAATACAAAAACAGTGAGTATAAAATGTAATTCATTTTTTTATGTGATTGGATAGTGAAATATTATTATACATTGCCTGATACCTATCCAATTGTAGTACTTGTCTTGTTCCACATACATAGCCCCTAACCTCATTACTTTTTTTAATGATATTTATGAACAACCTATTCATAACAGAATCCTCATTAAAGGATAATATAAATTATATAACTATATGTTTAGTTCTAAAATGTTGGATGTAGTTTATTAAAAATTGACAAAATTCATCATATGTGGATAGTTTCTTGGATATCCATGCATTGAATCCAATATATAAATGTTTATAGTATCCAAATTTACCTTAATGAGTATACAATTTTTCCTAAAAACACAAAAAGTGATAAGTAGTGAAATAAATTTAAATAAATTTTGTTTGATTAAATTGTAGCATCTTACCCCTGCATCATTGGTATTAAATAGAGTCTGTCATCTGAAATTTTTCTTTCAAAGGATTTGAGAAGACCTACCACTATTTCGTCCTTTTTTTGATCTATTTTATCTTATTCTATTTAGGTGATGTGGTGACTGAAAAGTATAAACATTTTCCCATTGGAAAATCCCTTTAATTATTTTTCATATATACGTCTGCAAAAAATATAAAATGTATTTAGTCATAATTAACATAGTATATTATCTTTTGGAAAAAGAAATCAAGAGAATATACCTCTTGTATACATTTACAACTGAGCGGCCTAACCATCATAGTAGTGTATTTTAGTTTCGCTCTCAACACTAATGAATTAATTATCTTTCACTCTGTATATTTTCTTCAAAATCAGATATGTGATTGTGACCATCATTTAACATTGTATCCACATGATCCTTGAATGATAGTAAACCTCGATATAGAATAGGTGGGGTAATTATTATTTCATTAGATCTTTTTCATTGGTTGGTTGATCCTTTAGAAGGGTTTTATATGGGATTTCATTTCATCCCCTTATCTTTGTTCGTCTGTAATAATACTCCTTAGTTTAGACCTTTTTCATTAATTGTTAAATAATTAGCGAGAAAAGTAAATAGGAAATGAACACCTCATTGTCGACATTCATTCTTACAAGATGTGATGGACATGCGATGAATGCTCCAAAAACCATTTAGACCATATTATTATCATTATCATTAATTGGAACATATAGCTCTATGATCATCTTGTGGGATATGTTGATCGAAACTCTCACATGACCAATTAGAAGTGGTCTGGTGTGTAGCATGTCATTTTGAATATTGAACACTGTATCCCTCACCACAAGGCGATGGGTGGGTATTTCTAGATATAAATCATAGTCATTATAACCCCATTGAATATTAGTATAATAAATGTATCAGTGTATTGCAGATTCATATTTCATAGAAACATTTATTATAACATTGATTACCTCTACTAAGACATCTCTTTGAGGGGAATGGCTAACCCCATAGCTGGTGGGGGGTGGAGCGATATCTCCACACAATGGCTATTCTTGAGTTTATTATTCCATTTGTATATCCCTAATTAATGTTTACATTATCTATCTCTACCATTGGAATTGTCCTTGAAGGGTAAATATTCATTATGTCATCTAATTTATTAATTCACTTTGATTGTCCTCTTTTTTTTCTCAAAATATGTTTATGGAGTCACCCCAAAACCTACACCTCTGACACTATCATTCTAATTTGGCTACTTCAAGGACATTGATAGTTTGTTTCCATCCAGAATAGGTGTTTCTAATTCCAATGACTTTTTTGTATAAAACATATATGAAAATAAGTGATCTTTGTTACGTAATATCAATTTAAAGCAAAACGAATTTTTTATTATGTAATACTGACACATGATTCCAATTTTTTTTGTGTTTTCTCATCTATTAGTATCCCATATTTATTTACATGTGCCTAATTACATATCACATGGAATGATATAGAAGTGGATTTTAATTATGAGTCATCAATATATACATAAATAGAGGAACATAATTATGGTGTTGTTTCATGTCACATAAAAGTATTACGAATGATTTAAAATATGTACCATTTTTTTCAAGTGAATCATACCTCATCCTTGCTTTATTGTAGGGGTACACTAGTTTGGATACATGTTCCTTATTTTCATCACTCAGTTTCATTTTCATAAATAAAAAATTATCAATCAATGTGTTGAATACCCATATCGTCACACAACGTATTACTAGACACAAAGTACCTAAAAAGTAACATCTGCACGATGTCCAATAATCATATCCCATGCTTCTTGAGTTATCAGTTGTGCACTGATAAGTGGTGGGTGCATGTTTATTTTCCCTTCAAAATTATTATGATGATGTCTTGTTAGGATTGTGAGAAATCCCTTTTGAATCCTTACATCAAGAATTAATACGTACCTCTTATGGGATTCATTTACTATAAATGCAATAAGAAATGGATGATGAAGAGTAAATCAATGCTTCATTATTTTATTTTTTAGTATAATAAAGAAATGTATAATAATTTTACAATAATATATTCCCATATCAGTGTATTATGCCCGGTCACAACATGGTGCCATGAATCTACGATAATCGGCACACGTTTCTGAGTGACGATTCAAATATAACTACTAAACGTGGACTTGTTGGGGTTAACATGCTAAACCTACACATTCCATCTAACCTTGTATTTTATGCCTTTGTATTTTGCTTTAATGATTTTTTCTAACACCATAAAACTAAGAAACTCCTATTTTTTCTAATATTCTAGTCCTTTGTCGCCAACCATTTTCCCGAAACCAAAATCGTCAATATGTTCCTATGGAGTGGTGGCATCAGAATGTGTAGATGGTTATTGTACCACTACATTGAGAGTAGAAGAAGGTTGGGAAACTTTTTGTTCCTCAATAATGGGAGCACCATCATGTGCAGAAGGATGCTCATCTGCACTACGAGCAACAACAAGTCGACAGACCTGATGATTCTCTATATTAAGAGAACCTGTACATGCGGAAGTCATTATCTGCAGAAGTGGTTTAATATTTAATTTATAGTACATAAAATCAGTAATAAATGGATAATAACATGTTGTAACATGATGTATATTAAAAAATGAAAAATGATTATTGAACTCTCTTTTTTTTAAAGGCTGAAGGTATTTGAACCCTCTATCAATGATCCAAATCCCTTCTTTGTTGTCTCCTCTGACATAAAATTTTTTTCTACATTGGGACCACTGCGAAATGATTGTGACTACCCAATGAAAGGGCCATCCTTAGTTGAATTTTCATCTAACCCCACAGCGGTTTTGGTTGATAATTGAACAATTTACCACTTTGTATTTGTGGGATCTGTATCATAAAATACCTGTAATGCCTGTGATTCCCTTATATATGGTTAATATTTGTACCCTTCCTTACAAAAATCAACATTCAAGAATCCAAATTCATCTATTTTGAGGACACCCCTATTATCAACCCACTTTCATTGAAAGAATTGGCACTTGGAATGTTGTATAATACAAATCCTATATTTTTTTGATGATACAAAAGTATGAAATATTCATGTAAATTGTATTTCTGGCTTTAGTACTAGAAACATGGATCGTTTCAGCCATGAGTGTAACCATACTATTTCTCGAGGTACTGTCTTCATCATGATCATTTTTATAGAATTTATAACCATTACTTACATAACCAATGTATGATAATACATCCACACATGGTCCTCTGGCTAGCCATCAAATTAATTTTTGAAATTGAATCCAAATTTTTGTCTAACACGTTTAAAATATGGTCCTGAAACCATCCTATAATCTATTTATTATGTGTATTTGATATCCATCTAATAGTCCATAATGGATTTAAATGCATAATAATTTCTTTATGGGTTTCAACATTTGGGGAAACCTCCATACTATTAAAAAAACATATATTTTGTCCTGATCCTGATCTTTAATATTGTTTGTGCTAAAAACTCTTCTAAAAGTTACTTCACCCACCATCCACCCAGTGTGAAAAGATTTAAGTAGACCATTTTTTTCAACACTATATAAGTATTTGGTACATTATTCAACGACTTCTTCAATAATATATCACTCTACAATACAACCCTCTATCTGACTTTAATTTTTGACATATCCTTTCAAAATATTCATATACTGTTCAATGGGGTACATCCATCTATAGTGTACATGACCACATAGTTGAATCTATCTCACCAAGTAAACCATCAAATGAACCATCATATCAAATAATGTTTACTGGAAGAAAAATTTACAATTCACATAATATGATGACAATTTCTCTTTCCATACTCAGCAATGTTACCAGGTCTATAACTTTTATATATATCGCTTTAAAGATGAAACAATGACTATTTAATGTTTGATAGAAATTCTTAGAAAAAATTAATCATAATGCTATATGCATTAGATCTTTCATCAAAACATGGAAGTCAGGTGATTTTATACCCTTTAACAATAAATCAATCATCGACATGATGTTCTTAATATTGGATGAATCCCCCTATAGAACCATTATATCATTAAATAAGCTGAAAAACTGATATGTCTTCTACCTGGAATGAGTTTAAACAAATGTAGGAAGAAAATTTTGTTTTCACCCTTTATTAGTAAAACTCTTCTCATATTCCCATGTCAACCATGTCCAACCAAGCCTTAATTCCATACATTGTTTTTCAAAGTGAGTTTAAAAACATGATTATGACACTATGAAATAATTTTTTTTCAATATTCATAACATCAAGAAAGTGTCTAGCATACATAAAATTCCTGTATAGTAAATCAAAAAAAACTGATCTCTTTTTCCAACTAGTTTTCATAATGTTTTTTGAAAAAGGTTTAACAAAAGCAGTGTCCATCTATTTTAATTTCTTAAAAATTTGATCACCTATTAGTGGATATGGTGTTATACATTGTTCTGAACATCCTTTAAATGATGTCATCTAATATCAGTACTTATATCGTAGGGGTAGAAATATGTGATGTCCAAGAAACACAGTTTTCGATGAATGTTTCAACCTAATTAATGGTGGGCCTTGTTCACAGATGGGACACCCATGAGTTCCTTTAATGATATATCCTATAAATTTTACATAAGAAATAAATTCATTTATCATCCCATACAATATGGCTCTCAATGTGAAGTATTCATTTCCGTAAGCATCATACAACGTAACACATGAATCCCAAAATAATTTTAAATCCTCTATCTATGGATCCAGATAAACATCAATATCATTGCCTGGGGTTTTTTCATGATATTATCATATATATCATGTTGTTTTTTCCTTTCATGTATAACCATAGTGTAAGGTTATAATTTACCAATATAACCTGTCATGTACTGTGAGAACATATTTGAAAGCCTAAAGGATTTAATCCATCTGTAGATAATACAAGATGAAGGTTTCTCAGCTTGTTTCTAATGTCAGGATACTAATGATCAATTATTTTCCACTGAGGAGAGTATAAGAGGTGACATAGTTTCCCGTCATTATTTATTCTGTCTTCATTTTATGTCAATTTACATGTAGTATTCTCACCTCTATATAGGTTCCTAAACCTCAGAATGATTGGAATGTACCATACAACTTTCATAGGACCATATCTATCTTTCTTGTATTGAAAAGCACCACACTGTTGTCATTTTATAAGTGATTTTTGGTACTTGAAAAATAGTATAAAATTATTTAGGAATGCATATATTTTTTCATAGACTATACCCATTGAGCTTAGCATTCGTTTGGCAACATATTTTCATCTCGGGAGATCATTGTCTTCTTAGAGCATGTCATTCAAGAGAGCATGTAGTTCTATACAACCGGTGCCATTCCACCCATTTCCTTCTTTCAAATTATACAGATTTAGTATGGTTGAAAATGCTATATATTTATTGAAACCACCAAACAATGGTGCCTTTTTACAACTCTTTAACTACTCAAACAATTTTGGGAAATCATGATGTTCAACTTCAGATGTACGTGTCATTTCATAAATATGATATTCATCATCATTCACATATGTAATCGTGCATTTATATTGTCTTCTTCATTTTCCACATATGTTATCATATCATATGATTCATAAAATTCAGTTCTATTCAATCCAATAGATACATTCTCCCTTTCCCCATGTTTACTCCAACATTTATATATTCAATATATTCTATGATAGATCAAGTGTTCTTCCAACTCCACTAGAATAATTTTTCCTGAATAAAAATAGAATAATTATGGGAAAAAGGATTTTAGAAGGGTTATATGCATGATATTTTTCAAATATGATGAACACTTTCACTCCATCTTCATACTCTTTTTTCAAATTATTGGAATCTATCCATTATTTATTCATATCCATCAAATTAGATTTGGTGATATTAATATTTAAAAAAATAAATACAAAACATGTTGATATAAAAATTAACCAATGTCAAAAAAAATTATAGACTTGAAGTATCATTTGAAAACTATTTATCATATCATAGTTGAAATCCCATTAAAAAACCAACAATTTACACAAATTCCTCTTTAAATTAACACACAAATTTTAAAATAAATAAATAAGTTTCAAACACTCTTTCTCAAAACACTAATTCCTATGTTAAATAATTTAAGGAAACATCAGGACCCTATAGTCTTAATCATTTAAAATGAATAAAAAACATCTATATTTTACAATAATTCATTTAAAACATCACACACCCCCTGTTAAAATGAAACCATTATTACATACTCTTTCAAAACATTCACATCCATATCTAAAATCCAATCAGGTGAGTTGACAAACACTTGACATGAAACCTATGTCCATTCTATGTGTTTAAATAATTTTAAAGATATTAAAAATCAAAAAAAATAATGTTTAAAAAATAATTTTTTAACTAACATTTCAAAACACATGAATAATTTTAAAAGATCCACTTAGGCATTTTCCCTGACATAAATCCCAAGATAGGAACATTAAAAAGGATACATGAATAAAAAATAATCATAATTTTAAAAAATATAAAGCTATAAAAGATTTATCATGTATCTCTTGAATAAATAGTATGAATCTAATAATATACTCTTTTAATACAACTATGGAGTGAATAAGTGATACCTAAATATTTAAGTGTCACTTGGAAATGATAATTTTGAACATAAAGTCATATCTATTCAAAGTGGGTAACCATCTACCACTTAATTCTTGAATCATTTACTACCTAATCTTGATCCTTCCAATATGGTACATTAGAAAAAATGTTCCCCTTCTTGTGGGTATACATTAAGTCAAAGTTAAAGGACAATAGGTACTCAAACCTTCTCTGATATCAATGGATCATTTCACATTGTGATTAAATATATTTCAAATACCTTTTTAGTGTATTCCAATAAAACCTCATGGAAATCACCACTATTTTTAAATATAGGAAATGATTTAAAAAAGTTTATCTTATGTGTTATTAACTTTATAGACCCATAATAAACCACATGACCATCTTGTACTGAAACTATTTGAATCATGACTCTTGATACATCACAATATAATTCATACTCATTACCCAGGTCCTTTATGGTTATGATTCATGTTTTCATCAATATAACATTAAGATATTATAAGGATCTATTATGAACATCTTAGGAAAGGAACAATACCACATTCTTGGTTAAGGCCTTCATAGATCTTCCAATGAGGAAGAACACCAGTAGACCCTCTGGTAATAAAAGTGAACCCTAAAAAAATCACCATTATAAAATTCTCTTTTCAGATTACCAAGATTCTTGTGCAATGATTTTTCTTCTCAATGAGTATTCCAAAACACCCATATAACATTTTTCTTGTTCATGTTGTCTCACTTTCATATAATAAGTACCATCTATTCATCCAGTTTAAATAACTTCCAAAATTTCATGAAGTCTCCCCATTAAAAATGTGGACTTTCTAACACCTATATTAGGAACAACTAACACCTTTCAATTTGGATGAATTATTAATTCCACCCTTACTTTTCAATGAACGAATCATACATTCCAAAAACATTTTATCAATATAATAAGGAGAAGACCATAACATATCACATTTAAAAAACCAATATTTAATAAATCATAACTTCGGGACTACTTACCAATACATCATCCCCTTCTAAAATCATATATTTCAAAATTACCACATCTATATGATATTTTAGTAAATACTTAGTATATAATAAAATTGAGGCTATGTTCTAGGGCCTCCTCTTTTGGTTGAATTATTAAAAAATTAGTAAGGATTCACATTGCAAATATTTTTCATGCTTGAAGACTACTTCATGGAGGTTACAGTATCATATAACTCTTCAACACAAGATAAAAATCCAATCCAAAAACACATGGTGTTTTCCAACTATATTTTAGAACTCATGTACTCAGTCTTCAAACTATTTCTTGATGGAATTATATTAGAAAATGATATTCTTCACACATGGGGGTATCAAAAAAAATTTATGCATAGGGATTCCATTATAATTGTCACAAAACATCACTCCCACCTTGAAACAATTTAATATCTTTCAAATAAGGTATTATCCAACCGATTATTTTCTAGCATGCATTGTAGACATGTAATCAATGGTCATTGAAAAATTGTAACTAATAGTTAGAAAGATAATATAAATTTAACTCTAATTACCGTATAGGTGAAAAATACTACGGTACTATTTGGGGTGTGTAAGTCTCTAAAAAAAGTCATTATCATTGCTACATTTTTCCAAAGTGTTCATCCTAAAGTAAAAATTAATATCTTAAAAACCATTATGATACTAGATAAAACACATCATCCCTTTCTAGTGTTCATTTACTAAAAAAATTCATGCTTCGATTCACAAATCATTTTTATTTCTAGACCAACCTACAATATCTCCTCTACCAACAAGAGAATGGGGATGAATCTCCCATAAAAAACTCAATCACAATAAAAGTTCCCAAGAAAAATTGTAATAACTCAACACACCATGTGCAACAAATGGATCACAACTGAAATTTACAACATTCCAGATCCAATCGATACAACTATGCCACATGGAGACCAAACAATATGTGCGTATGGAGATTTAAATAAGTACATAAACTTCATGCATAGGTAGAAGAGTGATTTACATTATCAGGGTGTAGGATTGATCATGCGGTGGAAGGGTAGAAGAGGGCACACATGAAAACGAAGTAAGGCTTCAAAACAACATCAGATGAAGGTTTCATAGTAGTAGAGTAAGAGGAGAAATCAGCGAAAATGGAGGAGGTGGAGGAGGAGGAGGAGGATTCACAATGGTAGAGGAGGAGGAGGAGGATGAGGATTCACAACAACAAAAGAGGAGGAGGAGGAGGGGGGGGAGGAGGAGGTAGAGGAGGAAGAGGAGAAAGAATAGGCGACGACAGGGTAGGGCTTCCATGAGAGCATGAGGCATGCGAAGGAAGTCATAGACTAGTAGGGTTAATTTATACAACCTGGTGAAGCATTTATCAGTGATCTCTAAAAAGCACTAATAATGGTACATTTTATCTGTGCTAAATTTGAAAGCGTTGATAAAATATGCATTTATCAATGCTTTAAAACACTGATAAAATTACAATGATAATAAATTATTTATATATTTATATATTTTTATAAAATTATGTATAAAATAAAGAAAATAAATATATTTATCTATAATAATAATTATAAATAAATATATATATTTTTTATGCTTATATATATAATACTTAAATATTTATTTATAATTAAAAATTTATAATAAATATATTTATTGTATCTATAGTTACATATAATTAATATCTTTATTATAATTTTATAATTATTTAAATATATCTATATTTATTTAGAAATATAATTTTAAGCATTTTTATATATTTATTATAAATTTATAACAATTTAAATATATATATATATATATATATTTATGATTATAATTAAAATATATTTTTAATAAATATATATTTATAATAAATATATATTTAATACATTATTATTTCATAATTATTTTAATAAATATATAATTATATTTAAATATTTATAAAATTATATTGAATATATTTATTAAATAAACACACACAATTTAATAAATATATTTATAAATATATACAAATATCTATAAATAAATATATTAATTATATATAGTTATAAATATAAATAAATATATATATTTAAATTATTATGAAAATAAAATTAATATATTAATTATATATATTTTTTATAATTTCATTATTATTTCAATTAATATATATATTTATATTTAAATAATTATAAAATTATAATAATTATAATTATAAATAAACATATGTTAATTTATAGTCATAAATATAAATATATATATATATATATATATATATATATATTTCATTAATAATGAAACTATAATAAATATATTAAATATAATTTTATAATTATTTAAATATAAATATATATTTATTTAAATAATTATGAAATATAAAAAAATATAATTAATATATTCATTTTAATTTCATAATCATTTCAATATATATATATATATAGGACTATAAATAAAGAAATATTTATTTATAATTATACTTATAAATTTAATGAATATATTTATTTTAATTTTGTAATTGTATATATATATATATATATTATTTATACTTATAAAAATTAATATTTTTATATATTTACACACACACAGACATATATATGTTTATTAAATACATATTTATTTAAATAAATAAATATATATTTATTTATAATTATAATTATAATTATAAATAAATATATTTAAAAGGTATTCAAATATAATTACAAATATGATAAATAATTTTATCATTTAAAAAAACTATTGTAATTTTATAATCATTTAAATATATATAGTTATATATAATTATAATTATAAATATATTTTAAAGAGTATTTATATGTAACTGAATATTTATAATTATAAATAAAATAAATAAATTTATTATTTAAATATATTTATCTTGATTTTAACTATTTATGTGATCATAATAGCTTCCTGTGAACATGAATGAATTATATATTCCATGTAATGTACAGATCATAAAAAAGGGTCATCATATATATTGACTACATGAATAGTAATGAGGATGTAATGTATAAATGAACATTCATGATGAATACATAACATATATATGAATGCCAATTGTATTCACACATCAATTGACCAAATTAATTGGAAACATATATTTATTTCATAATTATAATTATAAATATATATATTTAATATAATTATATGTATACATATATAACAAGTATTTATATATATATTTAAATAGTATTTCTATATATTTATAAACATGTAGATATATTTAAATATATTAATATAATAAATAAATATAATATATATAATAAATATAATAAATATAACAAATATAATAAATATAATAAATATAATAAATATAATAAATATAATAAAAATATAAAGGTAATAAAAATAATAAATATAATAAATATAATAAATATAATAAATATAATAAATATATTTATTATTAAATGAAATTTATTATATATATATTTGAATTATTTAAAAATATATATTAATTATAAACATTAATTTTTTATTTAATGTATAAAAATATTAATTATTTTTTAATATAAATACAATAATTTTATATAAATTAATAATATATTTTATTAAAAACATTTATCAGCTCTAAACATAGTGATGATAGATATACCAATTATTAGTGCTGAAAAAATCACTGATAAAGGGCACACATATATCAACAATTTTTTAGCACAGATAAATGGTTGCTTAATCAGCGCTTTTCTTTAGCGCTGATAAAATCCCCCATTTTGTCAGTGCTTTTTGTTTAGAAATGACAAAACCTGGTGTATCCCTTGCCTGGAAATGTTGTAGTGACACATAAAAAAGTAATGACATCTCAGACATTCTTGTTTTTTGTAATCCTTGGATATTACACACACTATAGACCAATCGAGTTATGTTTCTTATAGCCTCTGCTACACCGTAAACCCGCAATTTATAGAGATGAAGAGATCAACACCCATTGGAGATTCAAGCCCCACTATATTGTAGCCAAGGCTATGTGACATAGTGTCCAAGGAATTTTGACCCATTGAAAATGTGTTGCACCATGGAATCACTACTACACCATGGAGTCTTGTACTCTGAGAGAGTTAAAATGAGATACTCTGTGGTGAAACATGTAGTGCTACAGCTCGCTGTTGGCATGAAGAGAAGCAGACAAATATGTGATGCAGCTAAAAACGCTTCACCATGGATGGCTTGAAAAAAAGAACCTGCAAACCCACCATGCTACATCCATACCTCCACATCATGGAGGGTTCGTTTATACCAAAAGTCGGGTTCTGAGGCGAAAAAGTGGCCACACCATAGATAAATCACTCCACTATAGACTTGTATGGTCATGCCTGGGCTACGCCTCTGCTGAAGCACCCATTCCATAGGGTGAATTATACTGTAAAAATTCAAAAACCTGATTCGTTTTGGATTTACATGTGACACAATCAATCCTTGAGGATATTTAAATAAGATCATGTTCATGGGGCACACCAGATAACAGGGAGTTTGAAAAATCCCTTAAAACAAGAAAGCTAAAAAAACCAACATTCATCCAAAGTTATTCAATGATTCCGACCATTTCAAATGAGGAGAAAATATATAGGGAAAATAATAAATATAATATGGGAAATATATAATTCAAATTTAAAAATTAATAGAAAGAATACTCTTGAAGAGAATGAAACAGAAAGAAGGTGTTTTTAAAGTGAGGATTTTTTGCGGTAAATTTTTTTGGGGACCAAGTCCAAAATGGAATTTAAATTTCTGGTTCCGTGGATTTCTATTACTATCATTGGTTCTATTTTTATATTATTTATCCTCTTATGACTAGCATTATGGGGTAAATCTATTTTTTACCTTGAAATATTGTGAATGAGTAATATACTCATTAAAAGGTAAATTATTTAATTTTAAATTCAGGATGGCTTGAATGAATTTTTCTTTTCATCTTAACCATTATCCTTTATTATCGTACAAGACCAATGATTTTAGAGGAGGTTATTCTACTTTAAAACACACCAACTAGTTATCCTTCTCATGGAATAAAAAATTAATGTGTTGGGGATAGTTATGTTTAAAATAGCGTCTTGAACACTTACTAATTGAAAAACCCAAATCTGAGAGGGGAAATGAGATTATGTAAACTGGAGAGTGAGTTCTATGAGATGAGGCATACATAGGTTCAATTACAAAAACATCTTATTAAAATTCATAATGCTTCTTATTCATTGGGTAAAGAAACATAGATATATATTTCTTGGAACATTCATCATTTACATTTCCAAACAAACTAACACAAACTTCTATGCTGATTCATTTTATTTTCTTAAATATTATTTTTCATTTCTACAAAATTCTTAGTGGATCAATTGTGATCACCACTCTGCTATATATTTAAATTGTTTAGTGATTTTTGAGATTTATAAATTTTTTTCATTGATATTACCCAAGAGAAGTAATTACACCCTTGGGAAACATCAAAACATGTATCATTGTTGGGGGAATAGAAGTTAGTAATGATTAGTGTTTTTTTATGTATTATCCATTTTTTTTATTTTCATCTTTTTATACATGATTTATTTATGGTGTGTTTTTAGGATAAAATTCAACAAATTAATACTCCACCTGGGAAAATATAATGATATATATCTACCTTTTTATCTCAATATTTAAAGTATAATTATAATGAATAAAACACACATCAAGAAGATGACACAATTGCTGGCAGAGAAGTTCAAAGAGCTGGATAGGGACAAGTAATTGAAATTGTACATGGAGTAGTAAAAGAGGCTGAAGGATAGAACCCATGAGTTCAAGAATTAATAAAATACTAAAGTCCCTATAATGTAGAGGTCTATCCGAGTGTTTTATTACACCCATCTCTTCTAATCACTTTGAGATAAAGTTAGTGATCATCCAAATTTTCACTCACTCAGTTCAAATTTTCGGGCTACAACATAATGAATCCAATTATCAAATATGGAGTGTTTTTTAAATTCTGTGATATATTCCAATTCAACAACATCACAATTTATGGAATAATATTACTTATTTTTTAATTCTAATTGATTGATAAACAATGAGAATGGATTTAGAGTCTACCGTCACATTCAAAAAAACCCTAGGATGATTCTGTAAGGAAATTATTGATGTAGTTTTTCCCAATTTAAATGTCAATGAACATATAAATAAGAATTATTATATTTTAAAACATTAATGAAGAATCATTATGTATTGACTGAAAGTTTTTTAGAAGTTTTATAATATGGTTCCCTCGTCATGACATCAAAATTTGTTTTCTAATACAAATGTTTTTCAAAAAGTTATTGCAAGGTAACCTTTCAATTGATGACTCAAATACTGTAGGTTACATAATGAGTAAGTCACCAGAAGAGAGTTATAAATTACTGGATAATATTTCCAGAAATAGTTTCTAATGGAAACTGGATCAATGTAAATAAATTAAAGGAGTGATCATGGTGGAAAACATCTTGGTTTCCACCAAAATGGACAATACGTCAACGAAACACAATGTGATGTTGAAAAATAAGAATCCCAAAGGTATGAATTGTGAATATGTAAATTACATATATTATAATATAAACATTTTTGTGCATGGATTGTGGCCACAATAAACACCACTAAACACCAACATCATCAAGCACATGGACAAGGATTTTAGCCAAGAACTCAAGGTTTTCAACCCAAAAAACAAAGTCCATAACTTAAACATTAGGTAGACTCATGGGAGGAGACCATAATGGTATTATAATAACAACATGGAATAATATTAAGGATTTTAAATCTTATTATATGAACCAAGGTACAACAATCCAATATTTAAAAGACAACTCAAAATATCAAAGGGGCGCTATGCGGAATATATAAATACAAATAGGTAACTAATGTATAGGATAATGGGAGTTCTACTAGGTGAAAATGATGTCCAAAAACATTGAGGGATCAAATAAATCACATTAATGAGTATATATAAATCCTTTGAAGTTGCTGAAAAATTTGGAAAACAAGCTGAAAGACAAATTGTAGAAAAACCAATGGAAATAAAAAAACTAGTGAAAGAGAGAAGATAAATAGGAAAATAAGATATGAAAACTATTTTAAAATAAGAACTATTATTATACCATCCACTAACACCATTTTTAATGTTATAAATCAAGGAACATTTAATGAGAATAGGGAAAATTTCCTAGAGATGTTAAAAAACTACACATCAATATTCCATTCATTAAAAAAATTATAAAAATGTGTACCCATTTATTGTTTAAGGAGTTTTTGAAGAAAAAGATATATGGAGGAATTAGATTCTATCCCACTAATACAGGATATTTCAATAGTATGGTCAAGGTTCCTAATGAAGAAACAACATGATATATGTTACATTTCCACACCAATTTACATTGGGTCAAATATGTTTGGTTGAGATTTGTGTGATTTAGGTGAAAGAGTAAATATTATTTCATATTCAATATTAAAGAGACTAGGGGTTATTCAACAGTGGTCTTATGGGGCCTATAAAAGAAACAATATGATCTAGGTCACTTTTCCATCCTGATTGATATTGGTTCTAATATGTTTAGGGAGATTTTTGTGATTTAGGTGTATGTGTAAAAATTATTTCATGTTAAATATTCAAGATACTAAAATTAAGATAGATGAATCCTAATCATGTCATGAAACTACTTGAAGATACAATAATGAGATATTCCCATTGACTACTATAAGAAAGCACTGTCAGGGTTGATAAGTTCTACTTTCTAGCAGATTTCCTTAAAATGGACATGGATGGGGAGAACACCCAAATAATTTTGGGAAGAACAATATAAAAATATAAATGGAATTTATTTTTATTCAAAGTAGATAGCTATGTTTAATATTTGGTGGAGAAGAGGTGAAATTCAACATTCACTAGGTGATGAAAAATATAGAATAAAAAAGTGACAAGTTGAGAGTGGATGACCTGAAAAAAGTTAAAGAAACTAGTGTTTATAAGAGATGAGCTGATATAGATGCTATAAAATTTAAATAATAGGATTAAAAAGAGTTAAATAAAGGTAACAAGATACTGAAAAAATTTTAGATACATTAGGGACACTGCTTTCTTAGAAGACTTTAAGGAGGAGCAACAAGTTTGGGTAGTTAGTGAAATTTTATTTGACTATTCAAGAAGTTAAAAAAACAAATGGATTTAGACCCTGGATATTGATATGGTATTGTTCAAATTATGATTAAAATTAGTTTATAAAAAATAAAGAGGACTTATCTAAATGGAAGAATAATATATTTGACCATTTGTAGATCCAAATCCAGTAAACACATTCCTACCATTGATCACATGATTATAAAAGGTAAGGCCATGATGAAAGATAAAACACCAAACTAATTTCAGGATTCAAACCACATTTTTATACCTTTTTATTTTAATTTCTATTTAAGAACAATTTTAGGAGTGTACCCCCTTAATTAATTTTGAACATTAACGACAATATACCACACTTTCACTATCGGACATAGATTATTAGGACCTTGGTGATTCAAGGTGCAGGGACATGCTGCAACAAGAAAGGAGAGTAAAAGGAGTTATTCATGAAAGGAGAGTAATATTTAATTTTCAGTATTTTCTTAAACTTACCATTATTTTCCATAATATATTTAATATTTAAAAAAAGAAATAATGAATTCCCATACATTAATTAATTCTTATATTTTGATCAATGACACATAGGATTTTTAAGAATCACACGATACCATGTTTTAATTTTTAATTTGAGGTGATTTAATGAGTAAAATGGGGATATTGTATTATTGGATTTAATCATAGGAACTTAAATTAAAAAACTAATTATTTTTCTTTTTAGTCACATATTGCTGAAAATTATGTTACATCATTCAAACATTGATTTGTTTATGTTCTTGTTGATTGATTTATTAATATAACTCATTCCCTGAGAGGTTGTTTTTAATTATATGATCTTCTTTTAAGATGTTTCTATGAAAATATTTCCAATATTTTGTAGAAAATTTATTAAGAGAACATGGGACATGCTACCTACTAGTATTTGATTTTGAAATTTTCCAAATGATGATTGTGAAAATTTACATTAATAATGATGAAGATATTTTTTTTATTTAGAAATTTTTCTTGAGACTTATATAACATCAATTCTATTTTTATCCCTTAGAGACCAATAATGGAATTCTATAGGAGTATCCAAATTTATAGATGATTTATCCATTCTTACCCATACTCAATTTGTTTTCATGATGTATAAATTTTAGGTGTTGTAGAAGAGGGATTTCATGGAATAAGGGATATAATTGTTTGAGAAAGGTGTATAGATATCTCATTTGATATTGGGATGATAGTATATTTAATACTAAAATATTTTTATTATTCACCCCTCTGTATAAAATAAGTAAAAATATAAAGAAATGTGGGTTGTGTAATAGAGGTCAAAAGTTATAATCACTTGAAAAATGGTTTTTATCATTTGGAGTTGGATGATATATGTGAGACTTTTTATAGAAATATTTCCTTAAAACTGAGAAAAATTTGAAAAATAAAACAATTAGAAGGTTAACACATTCATTAATATCCATTTTCATGGCCTTACATGCTCTTGGGATGTGGGGAATGATGACCCCTCTTGAAGAGGATAATGGCATTGTATTTATTTTTTTTATCACTCTTAACTTTTTGAGAATGTACACCTTTTTGAGACATACATTTTATTCATCAATTTCCTATAATCCTTTTACCTATGAATAATTTGATAAATATTTAAAAGTTTTCTTGATTTTTTGGGATATTTTATGTACTAATTTGACAAATTAAATCATTTTCAAATTGATATGTTTTGGTGCATGTATGCAAGGTATGAGAAAAAATTCATTTTAATTTTTCCTTGATTTATGAGTGAAAAAAATGACGAGTTCAATAAAAAATTGACATGTTAATAATGATGATTTAAAATATATGAATGAGAATGATGATAAGTTCCATAATCTTAATGGGAATTTAAAATGCATTATGTCTAGCGAGGAGTTAAAATCACCTTATATATGTGAAACATAAAATTTATTCTACCCTAATGATTTTTTTTCATTTCATTGAATTTGAGTTTTAAATATTTGTAGAATGATAGTTTTTTTTAAATTCATATTTGATATGCATACTTCAGGACAAGCATGTTTTGAGTATATGGATTCGATGAGTTAGTTTTTGTTTATAAATTTGAAATTTTTAATTTTTCAATGTATGATTATTTTAATTGAGAAGACCCATATTTTAATTTATTTTACTCATTTTTGGATATTTGACATTTTTTCCTAAAATTTTGAAAAGATAACTTAAAATAATTTAATTTTCAGTTATTATTTTATTTTATTTATCTTAGTATCTTTTTCTGTAATTTGTAGGTGGAAAGGGAGAAGAAGACATTGTAAAAAAGTGGTTCAAATCATGATATCCTTCAACCAAGGCAAATAAAAACAAATGGAAGGACCATGAAGGGCTTACTATCCAATATCAACATTGGAATGGCCTAAACGGGTGGCATAGAGGAGCAGAGTCTACACGGGTCGACACAAGGGAGCACACCAGCATGTGGGGAATGTGTACACATAATGGTGGGAGGAAAGTAGAATCGGGATAGGGAAGTGAAAAGTGGATATGGGCATCCTAAAAAACTTTTATGAATTAATTAATGATATACTACCACAAATTTACATAAATTGTGGTGCTAGTCCTCTTGATTATTTTATGTGGATAGGTGATTTTTCATGGGCACTGTATAATTAATGAAGTGAAATTTTCTTAGTCATTATTGTGCATTTTCATCCTGAAATATTACCAACACCAAAATCCAGCCAAACTACATCACTAATATCCTCTAATAGACCACAATCCACCCTTTACGATGATGAAGAGTTCAATTACCACTAGAGATGTAACACCCTAAGATTTTATAAGATATATATATTTTTGTTTTTAATTTCATTGATGTCTTGTGTTGTATGCTACACAAAAAGGAGCATTCAATACACAAATCCTTGACTTGGCTTGCATTACACGCAATCACGACCTTCCACAATAGTGTATGTTGTACACAATACTGAGTTTCACTAAACAATGATATTTTATATAAACTAGCTTTTATGAATAGTAATACACACTTTTTTAAATTTTATTTTTCAAAATGGACTTCATTTTTGGATTCGGAATATCAAAATAAGCCTAGGGTGAATTTTTGGTATTTTTCTGAAAAGTTTCAATTTTTGATGAATAGTGAAAACACAGGGTTACTATTTAAAAACCGAATTTTTATATAAATAATTATTTATTTTATTTAAATTTATTCTAGGTCAAAATTGATACATAATAACTATATAAGATCAATATAATTCAGTGGAGCCATTTTATAATAATTTTAGACATAAAATTTTATTTAACTTTTCACCGTCTTTTACCCACCTCCTAGGACAGTTTGAAAATTTACATAAAACATATTTTTACCACTTATGTGAGTGGAATTTATAAAATCCAAGAGACACAGTTAATATCAAGGTGTAAAATGTGGTTTAATAAGATAAAAATAATTGTTGGTGAATAGTAACTTTTTACTTTTATATACCACGGTTAAAATTAAATATGGTAATTAATTGTAAATATGATATTATTATTACCCTAACACATGTACTAATTCTTTTGGATATGTGTAGTTCGACCAAAAACAAACTTAGGGATAAAATATTACCCTTTAGGTCCACTAGGATTTTATTAGGACATTTATTATTATTTTATTTAAAGAAAATTAAAATAGCTAAAATGAATGTTTAATAACTAATATATTTTTAATATAGGATTATACATAAGATAAATTCAACTATAAATATTCATTAGAAAGAAAAAAAGATTTTCTACATAATGGTATTTTATTTAATATTTTTATACATTAAATATGATATTTTATTTACGACACAATGATGATGCAGTAATTACATTCTTAATGAAATTTTAACATAATTGATGTTATAAAAACCCAAATAAATGTAATTTTCAGCTTTTTCGGATTTAAAATAATTTTATAGGTTAATAGGAAATGTTAGTATTTATTTAAGTTATTTTTTTAGAAATAACAATGCTGTTAGGATTTTCAAAAAAATCAATTATCAAATAGTGTGAAAATTGACATAAAATAGTTTTGAAAACAAATATTATAATATTAATTGTTATTTTATTCATAAAAATCTATGGTTATGCCAAATAACTTATATAATGATATATATATTAATAATGAACCAACTGGGGTTCGTTTGGCTTGTTATAGTATGTTTATTAACCATATAGTGTAAAAAATAAGAAGACACGGTAAAAGATAAATTATTTAACTTAGTGTTAAATCTAAATGATAACGTTAAAATAGTAATCTAAACTTGTATAAAACATATTGGTTGAGAGGATTGAGACCCATCCCCACTTTATATTCAAAATAAATCAATTTGGAGATATTATAAACCGAATATGACTTTATTATAAAATAATAATTTATGTTTTTCCTAAAGTGCCCCTCTCCTCCCTTATAAAAGGGCACCTCCTCCCTCTCATCTTCACAACACATTGAGCCTTCAATATCATCTAAACCCTGAACATTTCTCTTCTAAACATCCTTAGAAACATATTAGATGTTCTTATCTTTTCAAAATACAATCTCTAGTCCCTTAAGTGGAAGTTTAAAGGAGGTGCGTCGAGGAAGAGGTAATCTCTTCTACTGACTCTTTCAAGTTTCTTTATTCTTTTACATCCTATTCATTATTTGTTTAATTATAAAGTAATAAAATAAGTATTAATTATATTCTAATATGTTATTATAAATATGAAACAACCATGTTTCACCTTCTATCCATCCTACGGAAAATGAAATCACCGCGCGTGCGTACGTATGGAATACCATCACCACGTCGTGGTGTAATATGTTTTTCCACCACCACATTATTTGGATGGGTATAATGGTGTAAATAATAACTATATATTATTATTATAACATCATATTGATTCTAATATATTAAATCATCCACTCCAATTCCATTTAATAAATATGGGAATTATATCATCGCTCGTGCGTATGTACGGATTACCGTCTCCACGAAACGATGAGATTCATTTTCCATGTTAACAATTCCAGAATTATTATAAAGTATATATAATAAGTTTTAAATAAATATATTACATAATAATTCTAATTGATTTATGTATATATATATATATGTATGTAATCTACTTAATTCCATTCAATTCAATAAGGAAACAAAAAACAGCGTTCATGCGTACGTACGACCCACCGTCTCCATGAATGGTGTATTTCTTTCCATTTATCGATCTATTATATATATATATATATATTATAAATATATATTATATATAAAACATTTTTTACATTATGGAATTTAGTAAATCAGGATATAACTCATAATATCAAGAATAACAAGTCGAAACAAGTACGATAAATGAGACGATTTTACCAAAACGATGCTTTAACATGGAATTTACAAAAGAACGGGTAATATAAAGTAATAAGTGAACCATTTATGATATCATAACAATAAATATAATTCTGTAACAAGTCAATGACATTATTTAAATCATTATACAGGAGGCTCAGATACATATGAAGCATATCAAACATAAGGTAAGGGATAACTTTTCCAATCTCGTTTTTACCAGAGATTGTTTATTCATAAGTTTTTACTGGGGTTATATTTATTATACATGCGCCTATTTTCTAATAATGGTTTCATGTATGTTTTATCCATGTTTTACTTTTAATACATGGTATGTAAGGAATCATTTTTTTGAATACCATACAAGGTACTTTTTGACTTTTCTGACAAAAGTACGAGAAGAATGTTATTTTTAACTTATACGGCGTGAATGGATTTTTACGGTTTTATAACAAATTATTTCAATGAAGTTTCCTCTACAAAAGTTTATGACTATTTTCAAAATAATACTTTTAGTTTAAAATTTCATGGCATTTTGTGAAAAAAATGATATTGAAGAAGAAAGGATATTTTCCTCATGAATTCATTTCATGTTTTTTATCAAAACTATTTTCCATATAAGATAGAATTATTTAGCATGTTTATGTTTCGAGTATAATGTCTCTATTATATAAATGGTGTTATTTTTCTTATGATGAAATGATATCCATTTGTTTAATATGGATTATGTGATGATGTGATGATGTTTATGAAACCCATTTTATTCATTGGGTTATGACGAACGTTTTATGTTTATTTTATGTCACAAGTAAGAGTGATTTGATTATGAGATGTATGGGACCTATATCTACCTCCAATGAATTGGGTAATATTTATATCTCATGAGATAGACATGTATGGAATCGTTAGTTAATCTGGTTAAGTGATACAGGACTGGAATGAGGAGTGAACTCGATTCAGAAAGGAACTTTGTCCACTAAGTTGGTCTTGGCAGCAATTCCATGGCTACTATGGAAATCATATCATGTGATTAATGGTTTTCCACAATTACATGTTTTATTCCCATTCTATTTTATCATTATTTATGTTCCTTTATGACATATTACTTTCATACATCCAAGATTTATGTCTTTCCTCAAGATTACGATGGTTAGATTTTATGTTCAAGTTTTTTCACTCAAATGTTTATGGATTGCTTTATGTTCTCTTTGTTTACCCTTACTGGGCATTTAGGCTCACCCTTTTTATGATTTATTTTCCCCATGATATAATGAAAGGTTTTATGTATGAAAACCAAAAAGGGAAGATCTTTATGGGAGATGTTGAAGATCTTTCACCATGATTTGAAGATTACATTCTGAGTTTCCAAAGACAGTAAACTAATACGGTCTTTAGGCATTTTTTTAATGTATTAAGTATTCCGCAAAATTAATGTAATTTCCATGTATATCGAGCTTTGGGTCTCTACATTTGGTATCAGATCGAAGGTTTATTTATCCTTTGTAAACTAATATGCGAAAAATTTAGTGAAATCCCTAGAAATATTTCTAAGGTTTGTCTAGGGATGACCCTAAGGATACGTATATGTATAGGTTATAGTCTTAGAATTATTGTAAAGATCTGAGAATTTAACCTAAGATGTTATATATTGATGGTACCCCCCATTATTATGATTTTTTCCTCTCACACTATTCTTTTTGGGTTTTAGAAAATGGCTGGAAACAGAATGATTCACGATAATGGAGGATATAATGGACAATGGAATGATATTATTCATGAGAAACCAAATGAAACAGGATTTGGAAGTCCAAACATCATTATTATTCCTAATCCGTAATCTCTATATATGATCAATAATCTAAACATTGGTAAGTTTCCCGACTCAGCTAATAAGAGAAATATTGAGTTTCATGATGACCATAGAGGAAAGAAAGCTCAATTTCTCTCATGTAAATCATGTGGAAAGAGGCATCAAGGAGAATGATTCAGAGGAACTAGAAGATGCTTTGGGTGTGGAAAGGAAGGACACAAATCCATTAAGAGCAAAGTAAAAGGTTCCATTAACACTATGGAGAAGGATAACGGTATTGCTACAATATCAAAAATGATTAGATGTTTTAAATGTGGAATGTATGGGCATTATGAAAACCAATTCCCGAAGGGAAAATCTCATGAAGAGAATCACCATGGTCATATGAGTAGTATTTATGTGGATGATGATGAGCAGACTAAAATTGATATATGAGATGAAAGAAGTTTTGAATCTTGGTCAATGGTTTAAGAAGGTAGTGGAATGATTGTATGTTTATCAAGAGTTATGTTGTATTGGTAATTTAATGGTACTACGGAATAATGAAACATCTAAGGATTGTTACACTATTGTTTTTTCTGAAGTATTTGAATGTATATGTTGAATGGTACTGGTAACCATGAAAGGTTATTCAGATAATATTGGAAAGAAGATAATATGCGCATAATGAAGGGATAAAGAGAAAATGAAATTTTGATAGTATTCATGAGATCATTACTGATATAAGGACAATGTGATATCATGGTTTGAGTATGTAGACCCTGGAAAACGCATCCACAAAATTTTCCAAATTCCTCCATACATGATCAAAGATCGTAGTCCATTTGGCATGCTTTTATTTGGTAGGTCGTAGGGCCCGAACAGAGTTACGGATTAGGAGTCATGGACGTTTGAAGTTTGGCTGGAAATCTGGTTCGCGAAGACCATTCGTGAAGCCCCCTCCGTGATCGCGGAGCGCCACCGCGAAGCAATGAGGTGGGAAGCTCTGCGAACCTGTTTGATATTTGCAATCCACTGTGAAGACCCGCTGTGAAGCTCTGGAGGCGGTAACTCTCCGTGAACACATTTGACATTCGCGAGCTCGCCGTGAAGCTCTGGAGGCGGTACCTCTCCACGAACGAATTTGACGTTCGCGAGCACGCCTCAAAGCACCTGAGGTTGCGCGGGAGGTCGGATTCATGGCACCCCTTTCCTATAAATACCCAGCTCACCCCCTTCTCAGGACGGCCACGGACACTTCGCCCCTTGGGCGGCCGAGCAGAGCTCCGCATTGCTGCTCCGTGAGGCCATGCTTCGCGAGCACCTTCCTTCGCATTGCTGCTCCGCGAGCCAAGGATCTGTGAGTCCATGCTCCGCGAGCCTATGCTCAGTGATGCTGCTCCACGAGACCAAGCTTCGCAAGATCCCCTTTCTCTGCGAGATCCCTTTGCTCCACGAGACCCCTTTTCTCCGTGAGACCAAGCACCGCGAGACCCCATTGCTCTGCAAGACCCCTTTGCTCCACGAGAGACCATTGCTCCGCGAGGCCGTGCTCTGCGAAGATACTTCGCGAAGACCTCTCCTTCGTGAGGATCCTAACTTTTCTCCCACCGGTCCATACCGTAGGGGCGCATCCCCCGCACCCCCGCTCAGTGTCATTGTCGCGCTTCAGTCCCGGCCCTCCGTGCCGGTCCCTTCGCTACCGTCACTGACCCCCATGAAAAATGGAGAGTCGCAGCGCGAACTTTTCGGCCCGGGATGCAGGGATTTTCCATTGCACCCTTATGTACTCCCACCATCAACCTATGGAATACCATGATTTGATACACTCCACCACACACCATGAAACACCTTGAGTTGATGTATTCCACTTGGTTTGTTTCCTATGTTGTGAGTTGAGGTTCTCGTCATCAATTCCCAGAGTACCTTGAGTCGAACCATTACTCAGGAAACTCCTCCAAACCCTATCACTTGGCTCCAATGCCAGGTTGAACGAGAAAGGGCCGCCCTTGTGTACGTCCCAACACCAACCATTTCTAGGCACCTTATGCCAATAGTCCTACCTAAAAGACTCTAAACTATAATAATCCCTATGTTCCAAACATAGGATGCCTCTTGGCCTATACAAGAGATGCCTTATGCTCCAAGCATGAGATGCTAATAGTCCTATCTACATTACTATAAACTGTATCACACACTATCTATCAAATGATAGGATTCCCCTTACTCCAAGGAAGAGATGCCTTTTTCTCCTAGCATGAGATGCCAATAGTCCTAACTACATGACTCTAAACTGTATTATTCTCCCTATGTTCCAAACATAGGATACCTCTTTCCCTATACGAGAGATGCCTTTTGCTGCTAGCATGAGATTCCAACAGTCCTACCTACAAGACTATAAACTGTAGTATTCTCTCTATGTTCCAAACATAGGATGCCCCTTGCTCCAAGTAAGAGGTGCCTTATGCTCCTAGAATGAGATGCCAATAGTCCTACCTAAAAGACTACAAACTGTAGTATTCTACCTATGTTCCAAACATAGGATGACTCTTTCTCCAAATAAGAGATTCCTTATGATCCTAGCATGAGATGATAATAGTTCTACCTACAAGACTCTAAACTGTAGTACGCCCTATATTCTTAACGTAGGATGCCTCTTGTTCCAAACAGGAGAAGCCTTTTGCTCCAAGCGTAAGATGCCCAATTTCATGACAACAGTGGCATGATTCCAACGCCCCTTGGCATTATCCTTCTTGTGCACCAGTGCATAGGTGAAGGCCTCAATTCATCAGTGAGTTGGGATGCCCTCATGGACAAACATGAGCAAGACATTACGGGCAGCTTCCTTGCAAAATCCCCATCCACCAGTGCCGCTCAATAGCGGCACCCGGGAAGCTCCTTGCGTAAGCCCCATTCAACATTTCCGCTCCATAGCGGCACCCGGTCAGCTCCTTGCATAAGCCCCATTCACCATTTCTGCTCCCTAGCGGCACCCAGGCAACTTCCATGGGTAAGCCCCATTCACCATTTCCACTCCATAGCGGCACACGGGCAGCTTCCTTGCGTAGGCCCCATTCACCATTTCCCCTCCATAGCGGCACCCGAGCAGCTTCCTCGCGTAAGCCCCATCCACTGTTGTGATCCCAATAAGCGGTAAGCCATTTTGATCCTATACAGCGGTAAGCCGTTGTGATCCTTACCCAGCGGTAAGCTATTGTGATCCCTTTCTAGTGGTAAGCCGTTGTGACCCCATGCAGCGGTAAGCCATTGACATCCTTATCCAGTGGTAAGCCGTTGTGACCTATCCAGCCGTAAGTAATTGTGATCCCATCCAGCGGTAAGTCGTTGTGTCCTATCCAACGGTAAGCCTTTGTGATCCCATCCAGTGGTAAGCCGTTGTGACCTATCTGATGGTAAGCCGTTGTGATCCCATCCAACGGTAAGCCGTTGTGACCTATCTAGTGGTAAGACTTTATGATCCCATCCAGCGGTAAGCCGTTGTGATCCCATCCAGTGGTAAGCCATTGTGACTCAATCCAATGGTTTGCTGTTGAAACCAACCAATCGGTGGTAAGCTGTCATCTGGAGAACTACGAAGACTTTGATTCTCTCCCATGGGGATACGTAGGAAGCCTCCATGATGTTCAAACCCAAAACTATCGTCATCCTTTTCCTCGGGCCTCCATCCTAAAGTAAGTCCCAGCACCATGGGCCGCCTAATGCGTAAGCCCCTCTTCGCTTCACACGAACACACCCTTCGCGGCGTAATCGTCAGGTCCTTGTAGTGTCTTGTTTCTCATACCGAGCATGACTCACGTGGGCTTAGAGTTGGCATTGGCCATGACAATACTTCGTCCAGCATGATGTAAAACTGCATGCCCCCATCTAGCATGACGTTAAACTGTATGCCTTTGTCCCGCATGACATTAAACTGCACACCCATTTGAACTAAGAGGTCTTTGATCCATGTCAAGGCATGGTACGTAGGAAGCCTCCACGAGGTTCAATCCCACCCATCATCCAATTCAAGTTGAGTTCTACCATCATCCAGCATGACGTTAAATAGTATTCCAGTCCGACGACAAGCCGTTGTGACCGCCCGAACTATGGAGACTTTGATCTATGTCAAGGCATGGTACGTAGGAAGCTGCCCAGAGGTTCAAGCCCATCTCCCATTGGACCAAGGTCCAGCATTTACGTCGGTTCTCTGACACCCACCGCCATTCCGAACTACGGGGACTTTGATCCCTGTCAAGACAAGGTACGTAGGAAGCCTCTACGAGGATCAAGCCCACCGCCCGTCGTTTATTCACGTCAGGGTTCACTCTCATCCAGCATGACGTTAAACTGTATTCATATCCGACGACAAGCCGTTGTGTCCAATCCGAACTACGAGGACTTTGATCCAGGTCAAGACATGGTACGTAGGAAACCATCCCAAGGTTCAAGCCCACAACTAGTAGACCCATGGGTCTACTTTCACATTGGTTCACTGATGAAACCCTTTGAACTATGAGGTCTTTGATCCAAGTCAAGGCATGGTACGTAGGAAGCCTCCCTGAGGTTCAAGACCATCACTCATTGGACCAAGGTCTACCTTCACATCGGTTTGCTGATGATGCCCATCGGACCAAGGTCCACCTTCACGGCGGTTTTCTGATGATGCCCATCAGACCAAGGTCCACCTTCATGTTGGTTCACTGAGGATTCCCATCAGCCAAGGTCCACCTTCACATCGGTTCGCTGACGATGCCCATCGGACCAAGGTCCACCTTCACGTCGGTTCGCTGACGCATCGGACCAAGGTCCACCATTACGTTGGTTCGTTGACGACATCCATCGATCCAAGATCCACCTTCACGTCAGTTCACCGGCACCATCCCGAACTACGTGGACATTGATTCCCTCCCATGGGGATATGTAGGAAGCCTCTTCAAGGCTCAAGACCAACTTCACTGTCGCCCCTGCGATGGTCCCATTTCATTCCCCCTCCACTTCATTCATCCATCCATCACCGATCCTGATTCTCACCCGGGCCGCCACATCCCGATGGGATCATGCCATCCAGCTCCTTGCTGCTCCTAGCGGCGCATGGGCCACTTTCCACGTGTAAGCCCCATCATATCTCCGAGTCGTTGTCATCTGTGTACACCCCGATTCATCACCCTTTCGAACTACGTAGGTTTTGATCCCTATCTGCTACACAGGGTACGTAGGAAACCTCCAAGAGGTTCAATCCCATCCAATGGTAATCCATGGTTTCCCCCATCCTGGGGCGCACTTCCCCTGATCCGCCCTTAGTGGTGTTCAGATGAGCCATTACGGAGTGACATATCCCCTCTAGGGAGTGCACAACCTCGGATCCATCCCCATAGGGCGTTCTGATCCATCCATCTTCCAGGTGTTTTCCCTTTGGGATATGCCAATCTGATCTGTCTCTATGGGATGTTCTGATCACCCTCATTCCATCTCCGCAAGACGTTAAACTCGCGGCCTACCTCGTGATAAACATGAGATGGCTGAGGAAAACCTCGGAAGACACGCAATTGGTGTAACTGTCTCTTCTATACGTTAATCTTGCAACATACCCTGTGTTAAACATGGGAAGCAGAGGAAAACCTCAGATACATGCCTTGGGTTCTACACCCTTGAGATTCCCTCTTATGAGGAAGAATACAGGTTCCCCTATGTCCACACACCAAGACATGCCCCGACATTCCTGATGTTGCCGTCTACTTCGACCGAAGGTCGCTACCATGTCAAGACCATATGGAAAGTCTTGACGGATGTAGTGTAATTAACCGGCGTCCATGAAGATATGGCACCAAGAATGAGATTCACGAACAACATATTAAATCTATGAGGGTGACCTGAACTAGATGACGAGTTCTGAGGAGAAATCCACGGAAGGAATAACCAACATCCCATCATCCCGTTTCGATCAAGGAGTAGACGTACCTGAATAATGAATGAATTCCTCCTACCTTTGGAAAGCGGGAATGCGGGGAACAGTTGCGCGTCCTCCACGGACGGATGCGCGCGCCCCGACGAATGCGTCAAAAACAGAAATGGTGAACTTGACGTGAAGCTCTTCTCCTTCAATAGCGAGTACACCAAATTTGTTGGTAAAATTGAGGCATCAGCCATGTGAATCCCCTCTCCATTATATGAGAGAGGATAAGTAACATATGGTGTTTGAAGACTACGGTCCATCGGCTCCTCGCTGACTCTGCCACCTCAAGAGGCCGCGCAGGTGGATCAGCCACCCGACTCCATCGGCTCGTAGCCGACTCCGGCGCCTCAAGAGTCCGCGCAGGTGGCCTCGCCACCCGACTCCATCGGCTCCTTGCCGACCATGCCGCCGCAAGAGGCCACGCAGGTGGCTTCGTCACCCCAATCCATCGGCTCCTCGCCGACTCCGCCGCCTCACGAGGCCGCGCAGGTGGCTCCACCACCCAACTCCATCGGCTCCTCGCCGACTCTGCCACCTCAAGAGGCCACGCAAGTGGCTCCGCCACCCCACTCCATCGGCTCCTCGCCGACTCCGCCACCTCAAGAGGCCATGCAGGTGGCTCCGTCACCCAACACCATCGGCTCCTCGCTGACCACGCCGCCTCAAGCTGTCGCGCAAGTGGCTCCGCCACCCATCTCCATAGGCTCCTCGCCGACTCCGCTGGCTCAAGAGGCCGCGCAGGTGGTTCCACCACCCATCTCCATCGGCTCCTCGCCGACTCCGCTGGATCAAGAAGTTGTGTAGGTGGCTCCGCCACCCCACTCCATCGGCTCCTCGCCGACTCCGTCGGCTCAAGAGGCCACGCAGGTGGCTCCGCCACCCGCCTCCATCAGCTCCTCACCGACTCCACCGCTTCAAGAGGCCGCACAGGTGGATCCTCTACCCCACTCCATCGGCTCTTCACCGACTCCTCCACTTCAAGAGGACGCACTGGTGGCTCCGCCACCCATCTCCATCAGCTCCTCGCTGACCCTGCCGCCTCATGAGGCCGCGAAGGGGGAATACTTCACCAACTATATCGGCACTTTGTCGACCCCACTCTATTTTCACCTGAAACTATGGAGGTGCTCCTCATACAGCCACCGTTCGGCACGAAGGCTTCCACGCCCTCCGAACTCCATCACCCTGTCGTACCGATGCTCGAGGCTTCCATGCCTTGCAGGCTCAATCGCCCCGTCGTACCGACGCTCCAGGCTTTCACGCCTTCCGAGCTCCTTCGCCCCGTCATACTGACGTACCGGCTTCCATGCCTTGCGGGCTCCAATGCCCCGTCGTACCGACACTCCAAGCTTCCACGCCTTCTGGTATCCTTCGCCCCGTCGTACCGACGTCCAGGCTTCCACGCCTGCTGGGCTCCTTCGCCCAGTCATGTCGACATCCAGGCTTCCAGGCCTACCAGGCTCCATCACCCTGTCATACCGACGCTCCAGGCTTCCAGGCCTTCCAGGCTCCATCACCCCGTCGTACTGACGTCGAGGCTTCTAGGACTTCCAGGCTCCATCTCCCCATCATGCCGACGCATTATGATTCCACGCCTTTCGGGCCCCTTAGACCCGTAGTGTCGACATCTAGGCTTCCACACCTTCCGGGCTCCATCTCCCCATCGTACCGACGTCCAGGCTTCCAGGCCTTCCAGGATCCTTCACCCCGTCATGTCGAAATCTAGGCTTCCAAGCCTTCCGGGCTCCGTCTCCCATTCGTGTCGACATCTAGGCTTCCACGCCTTCTTGGATCCCTCACCCCATCGTACTAACGCTCCAGGATTCCACGCCTTCCGGGCTCCCTTGCCCCGTCGTATCGACGCTCCAGGATTCCATGCCTGGCGAGCTCCATCGCCCCGTCGTACCAACAATATTGGATTCTTCACCCCTCTAGATCGAGGTAAAGTAGTCATACCTACTACCCTTGCGACACTCTATGTCATCCCAACTACCACGTTGCATCAAACACATATGTCCTCCTTGTGGCCTTGAAACCAGGTTGTGGAAGGATCTTCATGATTAGGGGATTTTAAGGAATTCCCCTCATATAGATCCCCCCTCATCCCAAACCACTAGAATGGGGTAGAGATGAACATTCATCTACTGACACAATTTGTGTGTTTTAATGTCCCAGTTGCATGACGTTAAACTACGTAACAACCATGTCCAAGTTTCATGACATTAAACTGCATAACAATCTTCGTCCTGCAATACATTAAACTGCATCATCGTCCTGGATGACATTAAAATGCACAATCGTCCTGTATGACGTAAAACTGCTCATCTTCGTCCTTCATGATGTAAAACTGATCATTATCGTCCTGCACGACATTAAACTGCATCATCGTCATGTAGGACATTAAACTATTCATCTTTATCCGTCATGACGTAAAACTGATCATTATCGTCCTGCACGACATGAAACTACAGCATCTTCCTGCATGACATAAAACTTCTCATCTTCGTCCGTCATGACGTAAAACTGATCATTATCGTCCTACACAACATTAAACTGCATCATCGTCCTGCATGACGTAAAACTGCTCATCTTCGTCTGTCATGATGTAAAACTGATCATTATCATCCTGCATGACATTAAACTGCACAATCATCCTGCATGACTTAAAAATGCTCATCTTCGTCCGTCATGACGTAAAAATGATCATTATCTTCCTGCATGACATTAAACTGCATCATCATCCTGCATGACGTAAAACTGCTCATCTTCATCCGTCATGACGTAAAACGGATCATTATCGTCCTCCACGACATTAAACTGCATCATCATCTTGCATGACATAAAACTGCTGATCTTCATCAGTAATGACATAAAACTGATAATTATCATCCTGTACGACATTAAACTGCATCATCGTCCTGCATGATGTAAAACTGCTCATCTTCATACATCATGACGTAAAATTGATCATTATCGTCCTACACGACCTTAAACTGCATGTTCGTTCTGCAAGATTATAAACTGAAAAATTGTCCCGCATGACCTTAAACTGCACATTATGGTCCAACACGACCTTAAACTGTATGGTCCTGCACGACCTTCAACTGCATCTTCATCCTGCAAGACGATAAACTGCAAAATGGTCCCGCATGACCTTATACTACACGTTATGGTCCAACACGACCTTAAACTGTAAGGTCCTGCACGACCTTAAACTGCATCTTCGTCCTGCAAGACAATAAACTGCAAAATGGTATGAGCTCTATGACTTTAAACTAAGATCTCCCCATGTCCTTACTAAAAGACGTTAAACTGCAAGCTAGTCAGGGCTTCCTGACTGAGGCTCAGCCTCAGGCCCCTTGGCCTCCTCGGGCCCACGGCCCCGTCTTCACCGTGAGACGTTAAACCACAAGATGGTCAGGTCTCCCTGACCGCAGTCCGGCCTCAGGCCCCTTGGTTTTCCCCGACTTACCCTCTTGCGGGTTTTTTCGTTATGGTGAGGGACTACGTCCTCATTCACCTCTGATTACTTGTCGTACCTTACATATCCCCAAATGAGATGCATCCTCATCCCTCATGACGTTAAACTGCATCTTATGAACTACGTGTGGCTTGATTCCCATCTTGATGGGATACGTAGGAACGCTTGGACACCTCGTCTTGAGCCCAGCCACAAGTTTTTTTCTTCCACTATACCCCCCTCTGGGAATAGTTTCCTTAGAGGATCATTGTGTAGCGGGGAGTAGGCTTTCTTACCCCCGCTCATACAAGGATTGTAAGGGTTGCACCATGTGCCCACTCCCATTCTTCTATCCCCCCACGTCCTCACCGCATAACGCTAAACTGTATGGCCTTCAAGAAATACATACGGCTTGATTCCCATCCTAATGTGATACGTAGGAACGCCCAGACATTTGGTCAGTTGGCCCAGCCCGAAAGCCAGAATCTTCCCCTCGGGTCAAGACGTATGGAACGGTGCACACTTTTTCTCCAACTCACGTCGAGCAATCCTCGACCTGGCTACATATCCCCCCTGGAGACGTTTTCCTCTTTCGTGGATGGATACAGCTATGCTTCACATACTCCTTGACTGGGATTCCATCATTTTTCACACCTAGAGGGACCCGAAAGAACTACTTGGATACTACGCCCAAGGGCTCTCCTACTAATACGGGCCAACTCCCCCGAGGGTTTTCAAGCAACAAGCTGATACATGTCCAGCTTTGCGAATTTGGTCAACGGTCGATGCTCATTTGTTGCTCCCATATCAGGTCACTATAGGAACGTTGTGTTTCGAACATGGTCAACAGTGTCCTGGATCTTCAGGTCCACCCCGAGATGTCCCAAACATCGAGTACAGTGATCCGTTCTACCCCATCCTGAAGTGACAAACTTCCCCCCGGGTGGTGCTAGCGGTCGGGCCCACGGCTCCGATTCCCCTATAAGGGGTTTACGGTGTGGTGTGGGACTATGTCCTCATTCACAACAGGATCATGTACCATGCCGTACGCCTTCCCTTACGAGCCCCAGCCTCAGGCCCCTTGGCCTCCTCGGGTCCCCGACCCTTGTTCTCATGTAAAACGTTAAACTGCAAGCAGGCCAGTCCTTCCTATCCAATGCCTAACCATCAGGACCCTTGGCCTTTTCGGGCCCCAGCCTAGGTCCTCTCTTATAGGAGTGTATGTTGTGGCGTGAGGTTATTTTCTCATTCACGTTGGTTTATTCACCTTATAGTACACCCCCCTTGTTTGGGGGTATATTACTCCCCCCTTCATCCTGTATGATGTTAAAATACATCTAGAGAACTACGTCTGGCTTGATTCCCATCCTCATGGGATACGTAGGACCACCTGAATGTCTAGGATTCGGGTCCAGCCCCATCTCTCGGGAATCTTCATCCCATCTTGGCCCCTTGGCCTACCCTTCCTCCATGAGAGGATTATATGGTGTGGTGTGGGATAATGTCCTCATTCACGTCAGTCTCATAATGAACATGCCATGTACCTCTCCTTCCTGAGCTGTTTGGTCGATCCCTTTTCGGCGGTTCACCAATGTTCCCAAGAGTACTCTGGTTTATTACCTGGAATGCCATGATTTACTCGGACAAGTCTGCACCCGCTTTCCAGGAATTGTGTATCCCTGCACCGGGGCTTCCATCATCTTTCACACCCGGAGAGACCCCCATGAACGTCCTGGATACTACGCCAAAGGGCTCTCATACAATTACGGGCCAATGTCCCCGAGGGTTTCGGACGACAAATCGATAAAATCCCGAGTTGCGAATATGGTCAGCGATCGATGCTCGTTTGTTGTTCCCACCTTAGGCTAACGTGATATGGATGCTGCGTTTCCACCCTGGTTAGCAGTTTTCCTCTCACGCCACACCAACCCATTAAGCCCAAAATGTCGGGTACACAATTCACACCCTTCATTACTTCACCGTGTCCATGTAGAGTCTCGGAACACTTGGTACCCTTCCTTTGTGCACGTCTACACGTTGGGGAAACAAGTCGCATCATAGGTGTCCTTCGGGGATCTCTACCAACTCCCCTCTGATGGATTCCCCAAGTATTATGATAAGGATCTCCCCCCTTGTTTCCCACACCGAGTTTAACTCACATGGGCTTAGGGATCGGGTTGACATCTGCACTAACTTGGGAGGTTGTTACCATTCATGGTCTGAGCTCTATGACCTTAAACTAAGATTCATCTGGAACTACGTTCAGCTTGATTCCCATCCTCATGGGATACGTAGGACCGCCCGGACGCCCTGTCTTCGGGTACAACCCATTTAGGGATCCAGTCTCCCCCCTGTTTCACCTCTTACCTCTATATAGGCTCCTCGGACTAAGGTCTCCCACTCCGAGTGGTGTACAATGTGATGTGGGATCATGTCTCCATCAATTATGTTTTACAACACTACGTACGTTCCCCTCCCGCATCGTCTCTGCCACGTCTGTGCTGCATGACAATAAAATGCATGCTTGGTCCTATCATACGACCCTAAACTATGACAATATCATTCTGGCCGCACGATGAAAAACGGCAATGCATTGTGGTGACCTCATTGTAGAGGACATCACGTTGGGTATTGGTCATGTTCCATGCCATTTGTCAACACCCATCACAGATTGATCCTTGTGGCGACACCATGACCTACTACTCTAGGCCAGTCGCTTCACAAAAAAACCACTCACCTTAAAGGACAAATAAAATTTATCAAATTACGCTTCTTTTAGTACAAGGGCCATGACCACACTCCCCTTTTCCCCTGGCACTGGTATCATACCATGTCACCTTTACGAACTACATGTGGCTTGATTCTCATCCTCATGAGATACGTAGGAGCGCCTGGGCACTTCCTCATGGGACCTGCCTAACCTTTGTGTTTGGTCCCTCGACTCAAGCATTTTTTCTAGAGAACGCATGGTAAGTAGGGCCTAGGTCCTCCTTCACATCAGGTTTTGCTGCCATGTGTCCCCTGCTCCCTTTACCCATTTATGTTCTAAGGTCCATCAAGAACTACGTTAGGCTTGATTCTCATCCTTATGAGATACGTAAGAGCACCCAGGCACTTCCCCGCGGGCCCAGCCTAACTTTCACTTTTGGTCCTTTGACCTAAAACCTCTCCCAAGGGGGTTATATAGTGTGATATGGGATTACATCCTCATTCACGTCAGGTTGTTCACCACACCATACACACCCCATATTCCCATTCACGCCAGGTTCTTGAGTTACTCCACCATGTGCCTCTTATGTCTCCTCCCATCCATGGTCTTAATTCTACGACCCTAAACTAAGATCTCCCTATGGGAAATGAATCTTCACCCTCTATCTAATACGTCTCGTTGTCATATTCAAATTTGTTTTGACAAAGAGCCCGAAGTGTGGAATTTTCATAAGGACATTCCCTTCATCCCATGACCAAGCTTCGTGAGCTCTCTATTTGGATCATCATCCTCTTCCACATCCAAAAGGACCCTCAGACAACATGGATACTAGGATTAAGGTCTCTCCATGAATGATGGACCTAAGGGCCCTCCAATCGTTTTGGGCCAACGTCCCTACGGATATCCGACAAAATTTGTGACATGGTCCCGTGTTTAGAACATGGTCAACGGTCAACCCTCATTTGTTTGTCCCCATTCTAGGATAATGTGATATGGATGCTGGTTTTCTGCCACGGTCAACAATTATCTTCCATCGTCACGCCACCATCATCGTGATCTGAATCTCGAGCACCATGATTCACACATTTCCACTTCCTTATATTCAAGTGGAATTCCATCATACTCGGCTCTTTCTCTTCGTTCATCTAGGAGTGCTAAATGATCGTGGTAGTGTCATTGGGCAGGTATTCACTGAGCGTCCCTTTGCTCTAACCTACCCCTTTTTGTCGGGAAATTCCCACCACTACTGCTTGTTTCCCACACCGAGCACGACTCACGTGGGCTTAGTAGTATTGGCGGGATGTGTACCAACACGGCCAGGCTTCTCATCGTCCCACATGACGTTAAACTGTGCTTTCAGAAATATGTATGGCTTGATTCCCATCCTCATGGGGTACGTAGGAACACCTGACCACTCTGCTTCGAGCCCAGCCGAATCCTCACTCATGGTCCCTCGACCTTAAGAGTTTTCTCCGGGGGTACGTGGTGTGATTTGGACTCCATGTACTCATTCATGTCGGTTTCAAATCTACCACACCTCACGCTCCCTGGGATCTTCCCTTTTATTCCACGTCCTATTGTATGACTTTAAACTACAGTAGTCCATGTGTCCTCAACGCATGACACTAAACTGCGGCTCTACCCTGAACAAGTTCAGAATGCACCAAGATTACATTGGGAAGCGGTAAATCCCCTCACCAGAGAGGCCCTATCTGAATGAAGGAATGATCCATGGTCAAACCAATGCGCCCATATGGTGTACTCCCACCACGGTGGTGTAACTACCTATGTGTTGAATTCTTTTTGGACAAACCATCACTCCATATTCCACACTTTGCGTGCCCCTTATCCGGACCCTCTTCCCTTTTCATGTCTGAAGGGACCCCCTAATGACCAGGTCTCATGCCGCATCGGCTCACCTACTGTCCTGGGCCAATGTTCCGGAAGACTGGTCATGTTTGGAAGGACCCCCTAACAGTATGGATGCTTGACCTAAGGGGTCCACCTACTGTCCTTGGCCAACGTCTCGAAATATTGATCGACAACATTTGTGAGATGGTCCCGTGTTTCAAACATGGTCAATGGTCAACCCTCATTTGTTGTCCCCATTTCAGGCTAATTTAGTAAGGATTCCATTTCTCCGCCACGGTTAATGGTTTTCCTTTTTTGTCACGCCATCTCTATAGTGTTCCGGATTTTGGGTATCGTGATTCACACCTCCCACTTCCCTCTGTTTGGATTGATGCTAACGCCCCTGGTGTTACCCTGCTCTTGAACCAGAGCCGGGTGGGAAAAGTAGGTCAGTTGTTCAGAGAGCCATGCTCTCCAGCTGTGACCCCTCTCTCTTTCAGGATTCCCCCAAATGGTGATTGATGTCCCAGGTCGATCCCCTCGCACCTTCTGTTGTTTTACACTCTCGTACAGGCGCTACTATTATCTATTGTTTCCCGCACCAAGAATAGCTCACACAGGCTTAGAGATTTAGCTGATTTTATCCTCAATGTGATCGAGGTACAATGGACCCCAATGCACATGTTTTCCTTAGTCGTTTCCTAAGAACGCGGCCTGCCTCACACTTCTCGTCCTCGTGGGACCCCGTTCTTAGGGGTGGCTTCTGTAGACCCCGGAAAACGCGTCCCCAAAATTTTCCAAATGCCTCTATACATGATCCAAGACCGTAGTCCATTTCGCAGGCTTTTATTTGGTAGGTCGTAGGACTCAAACGGAGTTACAGATTATGAGTTATGGACGTTTGAAGTTTGGCTGTAAATATGGTTCGCGAAGCCCATTCGCGAAGCCCCCTCCGTGATCGCGGAGTGCCACCACGAAGCAATGAGGCGGGAAGCTCTGTGAACCTGTTTGACATTCGTTATCCGCAGCAAAGACCCGCCACAAAGCTCCAGAGGTGGTAACTCTCTGCGAATGCATTTGACATTCACGGGCCTGCTGCGAAGTTCCGGAGGCGGTACCTCTCCGCGAATGAATTTGACGTTCGCGAGTGCGCCGCGAAGCACCTGAGGCGGCCCGGGAGGTCGGCTTCGCGGCACCCCTTGCCTATAAATACTCAGCTGACCCCCCTTCTCAGGACGTCCATGGCCACTTCTCCACTTGGGCGGCCGAGCGGAGCTCCGCATTGCAACTCCACGAGGCCATGCTCCGCGAGCAGCTTCCTTCTTGTTGCTGCTCCACGATCCAAGGCTCCGTGAATCCATGCTCCGCGAGCCTATGCTCACGATGCTGCTCCACGAGCCTATGCTCCGCAATGCTGCTCCGCAAGACCAAGATTCGCGAGAGCCCCTTGCTCCGTGAGAGCCCTTTGCTCCGAGAGACCCCTTTGCTCCGCGAGACCAAGCTCCGTGAGACCCCTTTGCTCCGCGAGACCCCTTTGCTCCCGCGGGAGACCATTGCTCCGCGAGGCCATGCTCCGCGAAGCTACTTCGCAAAGACCTCTCCTTCGTGAGGATCCTACCTTCATGCCCACCGGTCCATACCATAGGGGCGCAGCCCCCACAGCCCCGCTCGGGCTCATTTCCGCGCTTCGGTCCCGGCCCTCCGGGCCTGTCCCTTCGCTATAGTCACATACCCCCATTAAAAATGGACACTCGCACCGCTAACTTTTCGGGTCGGGATTTCGGGATTTTCCATTGCAACCTAATGCACTCCCAACTTCAACCTATAGAATACCTTGATTTGATACACTCCTCCACACACCATGATACACCTTGAGTTGATGTGTTCCTCTTGGTTTGTTTCCTATGTCGTGAGTTGAGGTTCCCGTCATCAATTCCCAGAGTACCTTGAGTCGAACCATTGCTCATGAAACGCCTCCAAACCCTATCACTTGGCTCGTATGCCAAGTTGAACCAGAAAGGGCCGCCCACGCTTAAGTCCCAACACCAACCATTTCATGGCACCTTATGCCAATAGTCCTACCTACAAGACTCTAAACTGTAATAATCCCTATGTTCCAAAAATAGGATTCCTCTTGCCATATACGAGAGATGCCTTATGTTCCAAGCATGAGATGATAATAGTCCTATCTACATGACTATAAACTGTAGCACACCCTGTCTAACAAATGATAGGATGCCCCTTGCTCCAAGAAAGAGATGCCTTTTGCTGATAGCATGAGATGCCAATAGTCATAACTACATGACTCTAAACTGTAGTATTCTCCCTATGTTCCAAACATAGGATACCTCTTGCGCTGTACAAGAAAAGCCTTTTGCTGCTGGCATGAGATGCCAACAGTCCTACCTACAAGACTATAAACTATAGTATTCTCCCTATGTTCCTAACATAGGATGCCCCTTGCTCCAAGCAACAGATGCCTTATGCTCCTAGCATGAGATGCCAATAGTCCTACCTACAAGACTACAAACTGTAGTATTCTCCCTTTGTTCCAAACATAGGATGCCTATTGCTCCAAATAAGAGATTCCTTATGCTCCTAGCATGAGATGATAATAGTTCTACCTACAAGACTCTAAACTGCAGTACGCCCTATATTCTTAACGTAGGATGCCTCTTGTTCCAAATAGGAGATGCCTTTTGCTCCAAGCGTAAGATGCTCAATGCCATGACAACAGTGGCATGATTCCAATGCCCCTTGGCATTATCCTTCTTGTGCACCAGTGCATAGGTGAAGGCCTCCATTCATCAGTGAGTTGGGATGCCCTCATGCAAGGACATGAGGACGACATTACGGGTAGCTTCCTTGCATAAGCCCCATCCACCAGTGCCGCTCAAAAGCGGCACCTGGACAGCTCCATGCGTAAGCCCCATTCACCATTGCCGCTCCATAGCGGCAGTTGGGCAGCTCCTTGCATAAGCCCTATTCGCCATTTCTGCTCCTTAGCGGCACCTGGGTAGCTTCCATGCATAAGCCCCATTCACCATTTCCACTCCTTAGCGGCACCCGGGCAGCTTCCTTGCGTAGGCCCCATTCACCATTGCCACTCCATAGCGGCACCCGAGCAGCTTCCTCGCGTAAGCCCCATCCACTATTGTGATCCCAATAAGCGGTAAGCCGTTGTGATCCTATACAGCGGTAAGCTGTTGTGATCCTTATCCAGTGGTAAGCTGTTGTGATCCCTTTCCAGTGGTAAGCCGTTGCGACCCCATGCAGCGGTAAGCCGTTGACATCCTTATCCAGCGGTAAGCCGTTGTGACCTATCCAGCGGTAAGCCATTGTGATCTGATCCAGCGGTAATCTGTTGTGACCTATCCAACCGTAAGTCTTTGTGATCCCATCCAGTGGTAAGCCGTTGTGACCTATCCGACGGTAAGCCATTGTGAACCCATCCAGCGGTAAGCCGTTGTGACCTATCTAGCGGTAAGCCTTTGTGATCCCATCCAGCGGTAAGCCGTTGTGATCCCATCCAGTGGTAAGCCATTTTGACTCAATCCAACAGTATGCTATTGAAACCAACCAATCGGCGGTAAGCCGTCATCTGGAGAACTACACGGAATTTGATTCCCTGCCACGAGGGTATGTAGGAAGCCTCCATGAGGTTCAAACCCAAAACTATCGTCATCCTTTTCCTCGGGCCTCCATCCTGAAGTATGTCCCAGCACCATGGGCCGCCTAATGCGTAAGCCCCTCTTCGCTTCACACGAACTCACCGTTCACGGCATAATCGTCAGGTCCTTGCTGTCTCTTGTTTCTCACACCGAGCATGACTCACGTGGGCTTAGAGTTGGCATTGGCCATGATAATACCCCGTCCAGCATGATGTAAAACTGCATGCCCCCGTCCAGCATGACGTTAAACTCTATAACTTGTCCCGCATGACATTAAACTGCACACCCATTAGAACTAAGAGGTCTTTGATCCATGTCAAGCCATGGTACGTAGGAAGCCTCCACGAGGTTCAAGACCACCCATCTTCCAAATCAAGTCGAGTTCTACCATCGTCCATCATGACGTTAAACAGCATTCCAGTCCGACGACAAGCCTTGTGACCCCCCGAACTCTGAGGACGTTGATCCATCTCAAGGCATGGTACGTAGGAAGCTGCCCAGAGGTTCAAGCCCATCTCCCATCGGACCAAGGTCCATCATTTACGTCGATTCTCCGACACCCACCGCCAATCCAAACTACGGGGACTTTGATCCCTGTCAAGGCATGGTACGTAGGAAGCCTCTATGAGGATCAAGCCCACCGCTAGTCATTTATTCACTTCAGGATTCACTCTCATCCAGCATGACGTTAAACTGTATTCCTGTCCGACGGCAATCCGTTGTGTCCAATCTGAACTATGAGGACTTTGATCTAGGTCAAGACATGGTCCGTAGGATACCTTCCCATGGTTCAAGCCCATCACTAGTGGACCCATGGGTCAACTTTCACATCAGTTCACTGACGAAACCCTTTGAACTACGAGGTCTTTGATCCATGTCAAGGCATGGTACGTAGGAAGCCTCCCTGAGGTTCAAGCCCATCTCTCATTGGACCAAGGTCTATCTTCACGTCGGTTTGCTGATGATGCCCATCGGACCAAGGTCCACCTTCATGTCAGTTTACTGATGATGCCCATCAGACCAAGGTCCACCTTCATGTCGGTTCGCTGAGGATTCCCATCAGACCAAGGTCCACCTTCACATCGGTTCGCTGACGATGCCCATCGGAGAAAGGTCCACCTTCACGTCGGTTCGCTGGCGCATCTTACCAAGGTCCACCTTTACGTTGGTTCGCTGACAACATCCATCGAGCCAAGATCCACCTTCACGTCTGTTCACCGGTACCATACCGAACTACGCGGACATTGATTCCCTGCCATGGGGATACGTAGGAAGCCTCTTCAAGGCTCAAGCCCAACTTCACTATCGCCCCTGCGATGGTCCCATTTCATTCCCCCTCCACTTCATTCATCCATCCATCACCCATCCTGATTCTCACTTGGGCTGCCACATCTCGATGGGATCATTCCATCTAGCTCCTTGCTGCTCCTAGTGGCGCATGGGCAGCTTTCCACGTGTAAGCCCCATCATGTCTCCGAGTCGTTGTCATCTGTGTACACCCCAATTCATCACCCTTTCGAACTACGTGGGTTTTGATCCCTGTCCTCTACACAACGTACGTAGGAAACCTCCAAGAGGTTCAATCCCAACCAATGGTAATCCATGGTGTCCCCCATCCTGGGGCACACTTCCCCTGATCCGCCCTTAGTGGTGTTCAGATCATCCATTATGGAGTGACATATCCCCTCTAGGGAGTGCACAACCTCGGATCAATCCCCAGGGGGCGTTCTGATCCATCCATCTTCCAGGTGTTTTCCTTTTGGGATATACCAATCTGATCTGTCTCTACGGGACGTTCTGATCACCCTCATTCCGTCTCTTCAAGACGTTAAACTCGCGGCATACCTCGTGATAAACATGAGATGGCTGAGGAAAACCTTGGAATACACGCCTTTGGTGTAACCGTCTCTTCTAGACGTTAATCTTGCAACATACCCTGTGTTAAACATGGGAAGCTAAGGAAAACCTCAGATACATTCCTTGGGTTCTGCACCCTTGAGATGCCCTCTTATGAGGAAGAATACAGGTTCCCCTATGTCCACACACCCAGAGATGCCCCAACATTCTTGATGTTGCCGTCTACTTCGACCGAAGGTCGCTACCATGGCAAGACCCTATGGAAAGTCTTGACGGAAGTAGTGTAATTAACCGGTGTCCATGAAGATATGGCACCGGGAATGAGATTCAAGAACAACATATTAAATGTATGAGGGAGACCCGGACTAGGTGACGAGTTCCGAGGAGAAATCCACGAAAGGAAGAACCAACATCCCATCATCCCGTTTCGATCAAGGAGTAGACTTACCTGAATAAGGAATGAATGCCGCCGGCCTTTGGAAAGCGGGAAAGCGGGGAACAGCTGCGCGTCCTCCACGGACGGATGCGTGTGACCCGGCGAAACGTCGGAAACAGAAATGGTGAACCCGACGTGAAGATCCTCTCCTTCAATAACGAGTACAACAAATGTGTTGGGAAAATTGAGGCATCACCCAAGTGAATCCCCTCTCCATTATATGAGAGAGGATGAGTAACATCCGGTGTTTGAAGACTACGGTCCATCGGCTCCTCGCCAACTCTTCCACCTCAAGAGGCCGCGTAGGTGGATCAGCCACCCGACTCCATCGGCTCCTAGCCGACTCCAGTGCCTCAAGAGGCCGCGCAGGTGGCCTCGCCACTCGACTCCATCGGCTCCTCGCCGACCCTGCCGCCTCAAGAGGCCATGCAGGTGGCTCCGTCACCCCAATCCATCAGCTCCTCACCATCTCCGTCGCCTCAAGAGGCCGCGCAGGTGGCTCCACCACCCGACTCCATTAGCTCCTCGCCGACTCTGCTGCCTCAAGAGGCCGCGCAGGTGGCGCCACCACCCTACTCCATCGGCTACTAGCCAACTCTGCCACCTCAAGAGGCTGCGCAGGTGGCCTCGCCACCCGACTCAATCGGCTCCTCGCAGACTCGGCCGCCTCAAGAGGCCGCGCAGGTGGCTCCTCCACCCCACACCATCGGCTCCTCCCTGATTCCTCTGCCTCAAGAGGCCGCGCAGGTGGCTCCACCACTTGATTGCATCGGCTCCTCGCCGACTCCGCCACCTCAAGAGGCCGCGCAGGTGGCTCCGCCACTTGACTCCATCGACTCCTCGCCGACTCTGCCGCCTCAAGAGGCCGCGCAGGTGGCTTCGCCACCCGACTCCATCGGCTCCTCGCCGACTCTGCCGCCTCAAGAGGCCGCGTCGGTGGCTCCACCACCCGACTCCATCGGCTCCTTGCCGAGTCTGCCGCCTCAAGAGGCCGCGCAGGTGGCTCCGCCACCCCGCTCCATCAGCTCCTCACCGACTCCGCCGCCTCAAGAGGCCGCGCAGGTGGCTCCACCACCCGACTCCATCAACTCATCGCCGACTCCGCCGCCTCAAGAGGCCGCGCAGGTGGCTCCGCCACCCCACTCCATCAGATCCTCACTGACTCCACTGCCTAAAGAGGCCGCGCAGGTGGCTCTGCCACCCGACTCCATCGGCTCCTCACCGACTCGGCCGCCTCAAAAGGCCACGCAGGTGGCTCCGCCACCCCACTCCATCGGCTCCTCGCCGACTCCGCCGCCTCAAGAGGCCGCGCAGGTGGCTCCTCCACCCATCCCCATTGGTTCCTTGCCGACTCCGCCGCCTCAAGGGGCCGTGCAGGTGGCTCCGCCACCTGACTCCATCGGCTCCTCGCCGACTCCACCACCTCAAGAGGCCGCACAGGTGACTCCGCCACCCCACTCCATCACCTCCTAGCATACTCCGCCGCCTCAAGAGGCCGTGCAAGTGGCTCCGCCACCCGACTCCATCGGCTCCTCACCGACTCCGCCGCCTCAAGAGGCCACGCAGGTGGCTCCGCCACCCGACTCCATCGGCTCCTTGTCGACTCCGCCGCCTCAAGAGGCCGCGCAGATGGCTCCGCCACCTGACTCCATCGGCTCCTCACAAACCCCGCCACCTCAAGCGGCCGTGCAGGTGGCTCCGCCACCCGACTCCATCGGCTTCTCACCAACCCCGCTGCCTCAAGCTGCCGCACAGGTGGCTCCGCCACCCATCTCCATCTACTCCTCACCGACTCCACCAGCTCAAGAGGACACACAGGTGGTTCAACCACCCATCTCCATTGGCTCCTCGCCGACTCCGCCGGCTCAAGAAGTTAAGAAAGTGGCTCTGCCACCCGACTCCATCGGCTCCTCGCTGACCCCACCGGCTCAAGAGGCCGCGCAGGTGGCTCTGCCACCCGACTCCACCGCTTCAAGAGGCTGCACATGTGGCTCCTCCACCCCAATCCATCGGCTCCTCACCGACTCTGCCACCTCAAGAGGCCGCACTGGTGGCTCCGCCACCCATCTCCATCGGCTCCTCGCTGACCCTGCCGCCACATGAGGTCGCGAAGGGGGAATCCTTCACTAAATATATCTGCACTTTGTCGACCCCACTCTATTTTCATCTGAAACTACGGAGGTGCTCCTCATACCTCCATCATTTGGCACGAAGGCTTCCATGCCCTCTGAACTCCATCACCCCGTCGTACCGATGCTCAAAGCTTCCATACCTTGCAGGCTCCATCGCTCCATCGTACCGACGCTCCAGGATTCCACGCCTTCTGAGCTCCTTCGCCCCATCATACCGACGTCCAGGCTTCCACGCCTTGCGGGATCCATCGCCCTGTAGTACCGACGCTCCAGGCTTCCACGCCTTCCGGGATCCTTCGCCCCTTCGTACCGACGTCCAGGCTCCCACGCCTTCTGGGCTCCTTTGCCCCGTCATGTCGACATCCAGGCTTCCAGGCCTACCAGGCTCCATCGCCCTGTCGTACCGACGCTCCAGGCTTCCAGCCCTTCCAGGATCCATCACCCCGGCGTACCAACGTCGAGGCTTCCAGGCCTTCCAGGCTCCATTGACCCATCATACCGATGCTCTAGGATTCCATGCATTCCGGGCCCCTTCGCCCCGTCGTGTCGACATCCAGTCTTCCACACCATCCAGGCTCCATTGCCCCGTAGTACCGACGTCCAGGCTTCCATGCCTTCCAGGATCCTTTACCCCGTCATGTTGATATCCAGGCTTCCATGCCTTCAGGGCTCCGTCGCCCATTCATGTCGACATCCAGGCTTCCACGCCTTCTGGGATCCCTCGACCCATCGTACTAACGCTCCAGGATTCCACGCCTTTCGGGCTCCCTTGCCCCGTCGTACCGACGATCCAGGATTCCATGCCTTGGGGGCTCCATCGCCGCGTCGTACCGACAATATTGGCTTCTTCACCCCTCCAGATCGAGGTAATGTAGTCATACCTACTACCCTTGCGACACTCTGTGTCATCCCAACTTCCACGTTGCATCAACCACAGATGTCCTCCCTGTGGCCTTGAAACCAGGTTGTGGAAGGATCTTCATGATCAGGGGATTTTAAGGAATTCCCCTCATATATATCCCCCTCATCCCAAACCACTAAAATGGGGTAGAGATGACCATTCATCTGCTGACATAATTTGTGTGTTTTAGCATCCCAGTTGCATGACGTTAAACTGTGTAACAACCATGTCCTAGTTGCATGACATTAAACTGCATATCAATCTTCGTCCTGCATGACATTAAACTGCATCATCATCCTACATGACATTAAATTGCACAATCGTCCTGCATGACGTAAAAATGCTCATCTTCGTCCTTCATGACGTAAAACTGATCATTATCGTCCTGCACGACATTAAAATGCATCATCATCATGCAGGACGTTAAACTGTTCATCTTCGTCCGTCATGACGTAAAACTGATCATTATCATCTTGGACGACATTAAACTACATCATCGTCCTGCATGATGTAAAACTGCTCATCTTCGTCCACCATGACGTAAAACTGATCATTATCGTCCTGCATGACATTAAACTGCATCATCGTCCTACATGACGTAAAACTGCTCATCTCCTTCCGTCATGATGTAAAACTGATCATTATCATCCTGCATGACATTAAACTTCACAATCGTCCTGCATGACGTAAAACTACTCATCTTCGTCCGTCATGACGTAAAAATGATCATTATCGTCCTGCATGACATTAAACTGCATCATCGTCCTGCATGACGTAAAACTGCTCATCTTCATCTGTCATGATGTAAAACTGATCATTATCGTCCTACACGACATTAAACTGCATCATCGTCCTGCCTGACATAAAACTGCTCATCTTCATCAGTCGTGATGTAAAACTGATCATTATCGTCCTGCACGACATTAAACTGCATCATCGTCCTGCATGATGTAAAACTGCTCATCTTCATACGTCACGATGTAAAATTAATCATTATTTCCCTGCACGACCTTAAACTGCATGTTCTTCCTGCAAGACGATAAACTGTAAAATGGTCCCGCATGACCTTAAACTGCACATTATGGTCCAACACGACCTTAAACTATATGGTCCTGCACGACCTTAAGCTGCATCTTCATCATCCAAGATGATAAACTGCAAAATGGTCCCGCATGACCTTAAACTACACGTTATGTTCCAACACGACCTTAAACATTAAGGTCCAGCACGACCATAAACTGCATCTTCGTCCTGCAAGACGATAATCTGCAAAATGGTCCGAGCTCTATGAATTTAAACTAAGATCTCCCCCCGTCCTTACTGCAGGACGTTAAACTGCAAGCTAGTCAGGCCTTCCTCACCGAGGCTCAGCCTCAATCCCCTTTCCCTCCTCAGAACCACGGCCCTGTCTTCATCGTGAGACGTTAAACCACAAGATGGTCAGGTCTCCCTGACCGCGGTCCGGCCTCAGGCCCCTTGGTTTTCCCCGACTTACCCTCTTGCAGGTTTTTTCGGTATAGTGTTGGACTACGTCCTCATTCACGTCAGATTACTTGTTGTACCTTACATATCCCCAAATGAGATGCGTCCTCATCCCTCATGACGTTAAACTGCATCTTAAGAACTACGTGTGTCTTGATTCCCATCTTGATGGGATACATAGGAACTCTTGGACACCTCATCTTGAGCCCAGCCCCAAGTTTTTTTTTCCACTACCCCCCCTCTGGGAATAGTTTCCTTGGAGGATCATTGTGTAGCGGGGAGTAGGCTTTCTTAGCCCCGCTCATACAACCCCGCTCACACAAGGATTATAAGGGTTGCACCATGTGCCCACTCCCATTCTTCTATCCCCCCACGTCCTCACCGCATAACGCTAAACTGCATGGCCTTCAAGAACTACGTATGGCTTGATTCCCATCAGAATGTGATACGTAGGAATTCCCAGACATTTCTTCCTTTGGCCCAGCCCGAAAGCCAAAATCTTCCCCTCGGGTCAAGACGTATGGCAGGGTGCACACTTTTTCCCCAACTCATGTCGAGCAAACCTCGACCAGGATACACATCCCCCTGGAGATGTTTTCCTCTTTCGTGGATGGATACAACTATGATTCACACAATCCTTGACTGGGATTCCATCATTTTTCACACCCAGAGGGACCCCAAAGAACTACTTGGATACTACGCCCAAGGGCACTCCTACCAATACGGGCCAATGCCCCCGAGGGTTTTCAAGTAACAAGCTGATACAAGTCCAGCTTTGCAAATTTGGTCAACGGTCGATGCTCATTTGTTGCTCCCATATCAGGTCACCATAGGAACGCTGTGTTTCGAACATGGTCAACCGTGTCCTGGATCTTCGGGTCCACCCCGAGATGTCCCAAACATCGAGTGCAGTGATTCGTTCTACCCCATCCTGAAGTGACAAACTTCCCCCGGGTGGTGCTAGCGGTCGGGCCCACGGCTCCGATTCCCCTATAAGGGGTGTACGGTGTAGTGTGGGACTATGTCCTCATTTACAACAGGATCATGTACCATGCTGTACGCCTTCCTTTACGAGGCTCAGCCTCAGGCCCCTTGGCCTCCTCGGGTTCCCGGCCCTCGTTCTCATGTAAAATGTTAAACTACAAGCAGGTCAATCCTTCCTAACCAATGCCTAACCATCAGGACCCTTGGCCTTTTCGGGCCCCAGCCTAGGTCCTCTCTTATAGGAGTATATGTTGTGGCTTGAGGTTATTTTCTCATTCAAGTTGGTTTATTCGTCATATAGTACACCCCCCTTGTTTGGGAGTATATTACCCCCCCTTCATCATGTATGACGTTAAAATACATCTAGAGAACTACGTGTGGCTTGATTCCCATCCTCATGGGATACGTAGGACCACCTGAATGTCTAGGATTCGAGTCCAGCCCCATCTCTTAGGAATCTTCATCCCATATTGGCCCCTTGGCCTACCCTTCCTTCATGAGAGGATTATATGGTGTGGTGTGGGATTATGTACTCATTCACGTTGGTCTCATAATGACAATGCCATGTACCTATCCTTCCTGATCTATTTCATCGATCCCTTTTCAGCGGTTCACAACTGTTCCCAAGAGTACTCTGGTTTATTACTTGGAATGCCACGATTTACTCGGACAAGTCCGCACCCGCTTTCCGGGCATTTTGTATCCCTGCACCGGGGCTTCCATCATCTTTCACACCTAGAGAGACCCCCACGAACAGCCTTGATACAACGCCCAAGGGCTCTCCTATCGTTACAGGCCAATTTCCCCGAGGGTTTCAAACGACAAATCGATAAAATCCCGCGTTGCGAATATGGTCAGCGGTCGATGCTCATTTGTTGTTCCCACCTTAGGCTAACGCGATATGGACGCTGCGTTTCCACCATGGTTAGCAGTTTTCCTCTCTCGCCACACCAACCAATTAAGCCCAAAATTTCAGGTACACAATTCACACCCTTCATCACTTCACCGTGTCCATGTAGAGTCTCGGAACACTTGGTACCTTTCCTCTGTGCACATCTGCGCGTTGGGGAAACAAGTCACGTCATAGGTGTCCTTCAGGGATCTCTACCAACTCCCCTCTGATGGACGCCCCATGTATTGCGATAAGGATCTCCCCCCCCCCCTTGTTTCCCACACCGAGCTTAACTCACATGGGCTTAGGGATCGGGTTGAAGTCTGCGCTTACTTGGGAGGTTGTTACCATTCATGGTCTGAGCTCTAATACCATAAACTAAGATTCATCCAGAACTATGTTTAGCTTGATTCCCATCCTCATGGGATACGTAGGACTGCCCGGACACCCTGTCATCAGGTACAACCCATTTAGGGAGCCAGTCTCCCCCCTGTTTCACCTCTTACCACTATATAGGCTCCTCGGACTAAGGTCTCCCTCTCAGAGTGGTGTATAATGTGATGTGGGATCATGTCTCCATCTATTGTTTTTTACACCACAACGCACATTCCCCGCCTATCATCGTCTCTGCTACATCTGTGCTGCATGACAATAAAATGCATGCTTGGTCCTATCATATGACCCTAAACTGTGAAATTATCATTCTGGCCGCATGATGAGAAACAACACTGCATTGTGGTGACCTCATTGTATAGGACATCACGTTGGGTATTGGTCATGTTCCATGACATTTGTCAACACCCATCACATATTGATCCTTGTGGCGACACCACGACCTACTACTCTAGGCCAGTCGCTTCACAAAAAAAACCACTCACCTTAAAGGACAAATAAGATTTATCAAATTCCACTTCTTTTAGTGAAAGGGCCATGACCACACTCCCCTTTTCCCCTGGCACTGGTATCATACCATGTCACCTTTAATAACTACATGTGGCTTGATTCTCATCCTCATGAGATACGTAGGAGCGCCCGGGAACTTCCTCGCGGGCCCAGCCTAACCTTTGTGTTCGGTCCCTCGACTCGAGCATTTTCCCTAGAGAATGCATGGTAAGTAGGGCCTAGGTCCTCCTTCATGTCGGTTTTTACTGCCATGTGTCCCCTTCTCCCTTTACCCATTTTTGGTCTAAGGTCCATCAAGAACTATGTGAGGAATGATTCTCATCCTTTTGAGATACGTAGGAGCACCCGGGCACTTCCCCGCGGGCCCAGCCTAACTTTCGCTTTTGGTCCCTTGACCTAAAACCTCTCCCAAGGGGGTCGTGCAGTGTGATATGGGATTACGTCCTCATTCACGTCAGGTTGTTCACCACACCATACACACCCCCTATTCCCCATTCACACCAGGTGCTTTAGTTACTCTACCATGTGCCTCTTATGTCTCCTCCCATCCATGGTCCTAATTCTACAACACTAAACTAAGATCTCCCTATGGGAAAGGAATATTCACCCTCTATCTAATACATCTCGTTGTCGTATTCAGATGTGTTTTGACAAAGAGCCCGAAGTGTGGAATTTTCATAAGGACATTCCCTTCGTCCCATGACCAAGCTTCGTGAGCTCTCTATTTGGATCCTCATCCTCTTCCACATCCAAAAGGATCCACGGACGACATGGATACTAGGATTAAGAGCTCTCCGTGAATGCTAGACCTAAAGGCCCTCCAATCGTTTCGGGGCAATGTCCCTATGGATATCCGACAACATTTGTGACATGGTCCCGTGTTTCAAACATGGTCAACGGTAAACCCTCATTTGTTTTTCCCCATTCTAGGATAACGCGATATGGATGCTGGTTTTCTGCCACGGTTAACACTTATCCTTCATCGTCACACCACCATCATTGTGATCTGAATCTCAAGCGCCATGATTCACACATTTCCACTTCCTCATATTCAAGTGGAATTCCATCATACTTGGCTCTTTCTCTTCGCGCATCTAGGTGCGCAAAATGATCATGTTAGTGTCATTGGGTAGGTATTCACCGAGCATCCCTTTTCCCTAACCTGCCTCTTTTTGTCAGGAAATTCCCACCACTACTGCATGTTTCCCACACTGAGCACGACTCACGTGGGATTAGTAGTTTTGGCGGGATGTGTACCAACACAGCCAGGCTTCTCATCGTCCTACATGAAGTTAATCTATGCTTTCAGAACTACGTATGGCTTGATTCCCATCCTCATGGGGTACGTAGGAATGCCCGGACACTCTGCTTCGGGCCCAGCTGAATCCTCACTCTCGGTCCATCGACCTGAAGAGTTTCCTCCGGGGGTACGTGGTGTGATTTGGACTCCATGTCCTCATTCACGTCGGTTTCATATCTACCGCACCACACGCTCCCTGAGATCTTCCCTTTTATTCCACGTCCAATTGTATGACGTTACACTACAGTAGTCAATGTGTCCTCAACACAAGACACTAAACTACGGCTCTACCCTGAACAAGTTCAGAATGCCCCAAGATTACATTGGGAAGCGGTAAATCCCCTCACCAGAGAGGCCCTGTCTGAATGAAAGAATGATCCATGGTCAAACCCATGCGCCCATATGGCGTACTCCCACCATGGTGGTGTAACTACCTATGCGTAGGATTCTGTTTGGACAGACCATCACTCCATATTCCACGCTTTGCGTGCCCCTTATTCGGACCCTCGTCCCCTTTCATGTCTGAAGGGACCCCCTAATGGCCTGGTATCATGCCGCATCGGCTCACCTACTGTCCTGGGCCAACGTTCCGGAAAACTGGTCATGTTTGGAAGGACCCCCTAACAGTATGGATGCTTGACCTAAGGGGTCCGCCTACTGTCCTGGACCAACGTCTCGAAAGATTGATCGAAAACATTTGTGACACGGTCCCATGTTTCGAACATGCTCAATGGTCTACCCTCATTTGTTGTACCCATTTCAGGATAATGTAGTAAGGATACAATTTCTCCGCCACGGTTAATGGATGTCCTTTTTTTTCATGCCATCTCTAAAGTGTTCCGGATTTTGGGTATCGTGATTCACACCTCCCACTTCCCTCTGTTTGGATTGATGCGAACGCCCCTGGAGTTACACTACTCGTGCACCAGAGCAGGGTGGGAAAAGCAGGTCAGCTGTTCAGAGAGCCATGCTCTCCAGTCGTGACCCCTCTCTCTTTCAGGATTCCCCCAAATGGTGATTGATGTCCCAGGTCGATCCCCTCACACCTTCCGTTGTTTTACACTCTCGTACATGCGCTCCTATTATCTCTTGTTTCCCGCACCAAGAATAGCTCACATAGGCTTAGAGATTTAATTTATTTTATCCTCAATGCGATCGAGGTACAATGGACACCAATGCATGCTTTTTCCTTAGGTGTTTCCTAAGAACGCGGTCTGCCTCACCCTTCTCGTCCTCGTGGGACCCCGTTCTTAGGGGTGGCTTCTGTAGACCCCAGAAAACGTGTCCCAAAAATTTTCCAAATTCCTCCATACATGATCTAAGATCGTAGTCCATTTCGCATTATTTGATTTGGTAGGTCGTAGGACCCGAACAGAGTTACGGATTAGGAGTTATGGACGTTTGAAGTTTGGCTGTAAATCTGGTTCACGAAGACCCCTCCGTGATCGCGGAGCGCCACCGCGAAGCAATGAGGCGGGAAGCTCCGCGAACCTATTTGACATTCGTGATCTGCAGCAAAGACCCGCCATGAAGCTCCAGAGGTGGTAACTCTCCGCGAATGCATTTGACATTCGCGAGCCTGATACGAAGCTCCGGAGGCGGTACCTCTCCGCGAATTAGTTTGACATTCGCGAGTGCACTGCGAAGCACCTGAGGCGGCGTGGGAGGTCGGCTTCGCGGAGCCCCTTGCCTATAAATACCCAGATCACACCCCTTCTTAGGATGGCCATGGCCACTTCGCCACTTGGGCAGCCGAGCGGAGCTCCGCATTGCAGCTCCACGAGGCCATGCTCCGCGAGCAGCTTCCTTCGCGTTGCTGCTCCGCAAGCCAAGTCTCTGTGAGTCCATGCTCCGCGAGCCTATGCTCCGCGATGCTACTCCGCGAGCCTATGCTCTGCAATGCTTCTCCGCGAGACCAAGCTTCGCAAGAGCCCCTTGCTCTGCGAGAGCCCTTTGCTCTGCGAGACCCCTTTGCTCCGTGAGACCATGCTCCGCGAGACCCCTTTGCTCCGCAAAATCCCTTTGCTCCCGCAAGAGACCATTGCTCCGCGAGGCCATGCTCCGTGAAGCTACTTCCCGAAGACCTCCCCTTCGTGAGGATCCTACCTTCGCGCCCACCAGTCCATACCGTAGGGGCACAACCCCCGCACCCCCGCTCGGGGTCATTGCCACGCTTTGGTCCCGGCCCTCCGGGTCGGTCCCTTCGCTACAGTCACAGACCCCCATTAAAAATGGAGAGACGCACCGCGAACTTTTCGGGTCGGGATGTCGGGATTTTCCATTGCACCCTAATGCGCTGACAACATCAACCTATAGAATACCATGATTTGATACACTCCTCCACACACCATGAAACACCTTGAGTTGATGTATTCTTCTTGGTTTGTTTCCTATGTCGTGAGTTGAGGTTCCCGTCATCAATTCCCAGAGTACCTTAAGTCGAACCATTGCTCAGGAAACTCCTCCAAACCCTATCACTAGGCTCCTATGACAAGTTGAACCAGAATGGGCCGCCCATACGTAAGTCCCAACACCAACAATTTCTAGGCACCATATGACAATATTCCTACCTACAAGACTCTAAACTGGAATAATCCATATGTTCCAAAAATAGGATTCCTCTTACCCTATACGAGAGATGCCTTCTGCTCCAAGCATGAGATGCTAATAGTCCTATCTACATGACTATAAATTGTAGCACACGCTATCTAACAAATGATACGATGCCCCTTGCTCCATGAAAGAGATGCCTTATGCTCCTAGCATGAGATTCCAACAGTCCTAACTACATGACTCTAAACTGTAGTATTCTCCCTATCTTCCAAACATAGGATGCCTCTTTCCCTATACGAGAGATCCCTTATGCTCCTAGCATGAGATGAAAATAGTCCTACCTACAAGAATATAAACTGTATTATTCTCCCTATGTTCCAAAAATAGGATGCCTCTTGCTCCAAGCAAGAGATGGATTATGCTCCTAGCATGAGATGCCAACAGTCCTACCTACAAGACTATAAATTGTAGTACTCTCCATATGTTCCAAACATAGGATGCCTCTTTATCCAAATAACAGATGCCTTATGCTCCTATCATGAGATGATAATAGTTCTACCTACAAGACTCTAAACTGTAGTATGCCCTATGTTCTTAACGTATGATGCCTCTTGTTCCAAACAGGAGATGCCTTATGGTCCAAGCATAAGATGCTCAATTCCATGAATACAGTGGCATGATTCCAACACCCCTTGGCATTATCACTCTTGTGAAACAGTACATATGTGAAGGCCTCAATTCATCAGTGAGTTGGGATTCCCTCATGGCCAGACATGAGGAAGACATTACGGGCAGCTTCCTTGCATAAGCCCCATCCACCAGTGCTGCTTCATAGCGGCACTCGGGCAGCTCCTTGTGTAGGACCCATTCACCATTGCCGCTCCATAGAGGCACCTGGGAAGTTCCTTGCATAAGCCCCATTCACCATTTCCCCTCCTTAGCGGCAACCGGGCAGCTTCCTAGCATAAGCCCCATTCACCATTTCCGCTCCTTAGCGGCACCCGGGCAACTTCCTTGCGTAAGCCCCATTCACCATTGCCCTTCCATAGCGGCACCCGGGCAACTTCCTCGCGTAAGCCCCATCCACTATTGTGATCCCAATCAGTGGTAAGCCGTTGTGATCCTATATAGCGGTAAGCCATTGTGATCCTTTACCAGCAGTAAGCCGTTGTGATCCCTTTCCAGTGGTAAGTCGTTGCGACCCCATGCAGCGGTAAGCTGCTGACATCCTTATCCAGCAGTAAGCCGTTGTGACCTATCCAGCGGTAAGCCATTGTGATCCCATCCTGCGGTATGCCGTTGTGAACTATCCAACGGTAAGCCATTGTGATCCCATCTAGGGGTAAGTCGTTGTGACCTATCCAATGGTAATCCGTTGTGATCCCATCCCGCGGTAAGCCGTTGTGACCTATCCAGCGGTAAGCCATTGTGATCTCATCCAGCGGTAAGCTATTGTGATCCCATCCAGCGGTAAGCCATTGTGACTCAATCCAATGGTATGCTGTTGAAACCAACCAATCAGCGGTAAGCCATCATCTGGAGAACTACGCGGACTTTGATTCCCTGCCACGGGGATACGTAGGAAGCCTCCATGAGGTTCAAACCCAAAACTATCGTCATCCTTTTCCTCGGGCCTCCATCCTGGTGTAAGTCCCAGAACCATGGGCCACGTAATGCGTAAGCCCCTCTTCGCTTCACACGAACGCACCCTTCGCGGCATAATCATCAGGTCCTTGCTGTCTCTTTTTTCTCACACAGAGCATTACTCACGTGGGCATAGAGTTGGCATTGGACATGACAATACCTCGTCCAGCATGACGTTAAACCGCATGCCCCCATCTATCATGACGTTAAACTGTATGCCTTTGTCCCACATGACATTAAACTGCACACCCACTTGAACTACATGGTCTATGATCCATGTCAAGGCATGGTACATAGAAAGCCTCCACGAGGTTCAATCCCACCCATCATCCAATTCACATTGAGTTCTACCATCGTCCATCATGACGTTAAACTGCATTCCAGTCTGACGACAAGCCGTTGTGACCGCCCGGACTACGAGGACATTGATCCATGTCAAGGCATGGTACGTAGGAAGCTGCCCAAGGGTTCAAGCCCATCCTCCATCGGACCAAGTTGCATCATTTACGTCGGTTCGCCGACACCCACCGCCATTCTGAACTACGGGGACTTTGATCCATGTCAAGGCATGGTACGTAGGAAGCCTCCATGAGGTTCAAGCCCACCACCCGTCGTTTTTTCACGTCAGGGTTCACTCTCTTCCAGCATGACGTTAAACAGTATTCCTGTCCGACGACAAGCTATTGTGACCAATCCAAACTATGAGGACTTTGATCCTTGTCAAGACATGGTACGTAGGAAACCATCCCAATGTTCAATCCCACCACTAGTGGACCCACGGGTCTACTTTCACGTCGGTTCACCGATGAAACCCTTTGAACTATGAGTTCTTTGATCCATGTCAAGGCATGGTACGCAGGAAGCCTCCCTGAGGTTCAATCCCATCTCCCATTGGACAAAGGTCAACCTTCACGTCTGTTTTCTGATGATGCCCATCAGACCATGGTCCACCATCATGTCGGTTCGCTGACGATGCCCATCGGACCAAGGTCCACCTTCTCGTCGGTTCGCTGACGATTCCCATCGGACCAAGGTCCACCTTCACATCGGTTCGCTGACGATTCCCATCGGACCATGGTCCACCTTCACGTCGGTTCGCTGACGATGCCCATCGGACCAAGGTCCACCTTCATGTCGGTTCACTGACGCATCGGACCAATGTCCACCTTTACGTTGGTTCGCTGACGACATCCATCGGGCCAAGATCCCCCTTCACGTCAGTTCACCGGCACCATCCCTAACTACGCGGACTTTGATTCCCATCCACGAGGATATATAGGAAGCCTTTTCATGGCTCAAGTCCAACTTCACTGTCACCCCTGCGATCGTCCCATTTCATTCCCCCTCCACTTCATTTATCCATCCATCACCCATCCTGATTATCACCCAGGCCGCCACATCCCGGTGGGATCATTCCATCCACCTCCTTGCTGCTCCTAGCGGCGCATGGGCCGCTTTCCACATGTAATCCCCATCATATCTCCGGGTCGTTGTTATCTGTGTACACCCCGATTCATCACCCTTTCGAACTACATGGGTTTTGATCCCTGTCCTCTACACATGGTATGTAGGAAACCTCCAAGAGGTTCAATCCCAACCAATGGTAATCCATGGTTTCCCCCATCCTGGGTCGCACTTCCCCTAATCCGCCCTTAGTGGTGTTCAGATCAGCCATTACGGTGTGACATATCCCCTCTAGGGAGTGCACAACCTCGGATCCGTCCCCATTGGGAATTCTGATCCATCAAACTTCTAGGTGTTTTCACTTTGGGATATACCAATCTGATCCGTCTCTATGGGACGTTCTGATCACCCTCATTCCATCTCCGCAAGACGTTAAACTCGCGACCTACCTTGTGATAAACATTGGATGCATGAGGAAAACCACGAAAGACATGCCTTTACTGTAACCATCTCTTCTAGACATTCATCTTGAAACATACCCTATGTTAAACACGGGAAGCTGAGGAAAACCTCAGATACATGCCTTGGGTTCTTCACCCTTGAGATTCCCTCTTATGAGGAAGAATACAGGTTCCCCTATGTCCACGCACCCAGAGATGCCCCGACATTCCTGATGTTTCCGTCTACTCTGACCGAAGGTCACTACCATGTCAAGAACCTATCGAAAGTCTTGACGGAAGTAGTGTAATTAACCGGCATCCATGAAGATATGGCACCGAGAATGAGATTCATGAACAATGTATTAAATCTATGAGGGAGACCTGGACTAGGTGACGAGTTCCGAGGAGGAATCCATGGAAGGAAGATCCGATATCCCATCACCCTGTTTCGATCAAGGAGCAGACGTACCTGATCAAGGAACGAATGCCACCCACCTTTAGAAAGCAGGAATGCGGTGCAATAGCTGCACGCCCTCCACGGACGGATGCGCGCGCCCCGGCAAAAGCGTCGAAAACAGATTATATAGAAATTTTGGGATTTTGGTATGTGGAATGAGTTAAATTTTGACAGAATTCATGTTTTCACTAAGGTTCTATGGTAATTTATGTTTCAATAAAATACATTATTAAGGTATTTACATGTTATGAATGAGATCAACAAGATATATCTTATGATATATGGGTGATAAATGATGGTATTCACGTGCTTGTTTTGTGACCTTTCAAGTAACCATTTTTTTCATACTATGAGAATGGACACATGTATTTTGGATAAGCCTAAAGATTAGAATGGATTATGTTGGACATAAGATACTATTATTTAAGGTTAAATCTTGTTTTTTGATATTATTTCTAGAATGTAATAATAATATAGTTTTCGAAAAAGTAAAACCCATAGGATGAGGGACAACCCGTCATGTCGGATAAGTTTGTGGGAATTGAACCCACAACTAAAGTGCGACATGACTTTACCGCATGCCACAGGCCTACAGGAAGTCCCTGGTTAGTATAAACTAGTTTTATTTTATTATGCGCTCTGATAAATGAAGTATAAGTCCATTTTAGCAACCATATATGATTAATCTCAAGATAGATGGACTTATGTATATTTAATAAATTGTGCTAAACATTTTGCTATAGAAGCAGATGGAATGACCTATCATTCTATCGCATGACCTGCTAACACTTCACGAATGTCAAATTCAACTTCATTTCTTTAAAAGATGAAGTGGAAATTGTTCAAGGCATGAACAATGGTTATATTGTACCAAAATCAAGTAAGTATTTCTTATAATTCAACAATTCATCAACATTAGGGAAATGGTCTTGAGAACTAAAAATGTTTTCCTAGTACCCTCATACCCAATGAATTAGATGGTACATTAAATCATCACAAATTTATGGCTTTATGATTATTGGATTTTTTATATCCATGTTCTCTACAACTCTCTATTATAACATGATGGTTAAATTTCTCTTCCATATCTATATCTTCACCTATGTTCTCCTATGTGTAAACCCAAGGATAAGTTAATTTGGTTAACCATTTCATTTTTTCCATTAGTTTTTAAAATTAAGCTTTAGTACTCCTTTTTACGATGTGTGTTTCTATTAATGAAACTTTCAAGTAGTAAATGATTTATAACCCCGAAGAATTTCGAGGGCGAAATTCATTTTAAGGGGGCATAATGTAGCACCCGAAGATTTTATAAGATATATTATTTTTATTTTCATTGATGTCTTGTGTGGTATGCTACACCAAAAAGATCTTGCACTACACAAATCCCTATCTTGGCTTGCATTACAAGCAATCACAACATTCCATGATAACGTATGTTGTACAAAATACTGAGTTTCACTAAACAACGATTTGTTATATCATCTAGCCATTATGAATAGTAATACCCACTTTTTAATTTTTTTTTTCAAAATAGAATTAATTTTTGTATTTGGAATATCGAATTTAGCCTAGGGTGAATTTTTGGTATTTTTCGGAAAACATTCAATTTTAGATGAATAGTGAAAACACTGGGTTACTATTTAAAAACTGAATTTTTATATAAATAATTATTTGTGTTTTTTAGATTTATTTTAGTTAAAAATTTATACATAATACATTTATATGTTCAATGTAATTTATTTAAGTCATTTTATAATAATTTTTGACATATAGAAATTTTATTGAACTTTTCACCGTCTTTTACCCACCTCCTAGGAGAGTTTGAAAATTTACCTAAAACATAATTTTACCGCTTCTATGAGTGGAATTTCGATAATCTTAGAGACATGGTTAATATCAAAATGAAAAATGTGGTTCAATAAGATAAAAATAATTTGGGTTGAATAGTAACTTTTTACATTTATTTACCACGGTTAAAAGTAAATAGGGTAATTAAGGGTAAAAATGATATTAATATTACCATAACACATTACCTAATTCTACTGGATAAGTGTAGTTCGACCAAAAACAACCTTAGGGGTAAAATATTACAATTTAGGTCCACTTGGATTAGATTAGGAAATTTATTATTATTTTATTTAAGGAAGAATTAAAATAGTTAATATCAACGTGTATTAACTAAATCGTTTTTAATATAGGATTATACATAAAATAAATTAGACTATAAACATTATTTATAAAGATAAAAAAAGTTCCTAAATAATAGTATTTTATTTATAATTTTTAAACATTAAATAATTTTAGTTTATTTCTGACACAATGATGAGCAGTATTTACCTTATTAATGAAATATTAACCTAATTGATGTTATAAATACACAAAAAAAATGTAATTTTAGACTTTTTATGAATTCCACTAATTTTTTAGGTTTACATGACATGTTTTTAATGATTTAAGTAACTTTTCTTAGAACTTATCATGCTGTTATGATTTTCACAAAAATCAATTACCAAATAGTGTCAAAATTGTCATAAAATAGTTTTTAAAACAAATATTATAATATTAATTATGGGTTTATTCCTAAAAATATAAGGATTATCTAAATGACATAGATAAGAATATATATATTAATAATTAACAACTTGGGGTTCTTTTGGCTTGTTATTGTATGTTTATTAACCATATAGTGTAAGAAAACAAGAAGACATGGTAAAAGTTAAATTATTTAACATAGAGTTAAATCTAAATGATATGGTTAAAAAAGTAACGTAAAATTTCATATGACCTATTGGTTGAGAGGATTATGACCCATAACAACTTTATATTCAAAATAAATTAATTTTGAGCTATTATAAACCGAATATTACTCTATTATAAAATAATATTTTAAGTTTTTCCTAAAGTGCCCCTCTCCTCCCTTATAAAAGGGCACCTCCACCCTCTCCTCTTCACAACACTTTGAGCATTATAGCTCGGCCAAACCCTGACTATTTCACTTATAAACATTTTTATAAACATAGTATAGGTTCTGGTGTTCTCAATAGACCAACTCTAGTCCCTTAAATGGAAGTTTAAAGGAGGTGCGTCGAGGAAGAGGTAATCTCTTCTACCGACTCTTTCAAGTTTCATTCTTCTACTACTTATTCTTAATTATTTGTTTCATTTTAAATTAATAACATAAGTATTACTTATATATAGATATGTTATTATAAATATGAAACAACCCTATCACACCTTCTATACATCCTACGAAAAAAAATCACCATGAGTGCGTACGTACAGAATACCGTTTCCATGCCGTGATGTAATCTTTTTTTCCACCACCACATTATTTGGATGCGTATAATGGTGAAAAGAATTAATATATATGATAATAATAACATAATACTTATTATAAGATATTATATCCTCCAATCCAATTCCATTCAATAAATATGGGAACGATATCATCGCAAGTGCGTACGTACGGATTACCGTCTCCACGACGCGATGAGATTCATTTTCCATGTTAACAATTCGAGAATGATTATAAAGTATATATAATAAGTAATAATTAAATATACTACATAATAATTCTACTGGATATATATATATATATGTCATCTACTAAATTCCATTCAATTCAATAAAGAAACGAAAAACAGCGTTCATGCATGTGTATGGCCTACCGTCTCTATGAATGATGTATTTCTTTCCATTTATCGATCTATTATATATATGTATATTCTGAATATATATTATATATAAATAATGTTTTAAAATATGTAATTAATTAAATCAGGATATAAGTAATAATATCGAGAACAACAAGTCAAAACACGTACGATAAATGAAACGATTTTACCGAAACAGTGCTTTAACATTGAATTTACAAAAGAAAACGTAATATAAAGTAATAAGTGAACTATATATGATATCATAACAATTAATATGATTCTTTAATGAGTCAATGACATTATTTAAATCATTATACATGAGGCTTAAGTACATATGAATCATATCGGACAGAAGGTAAGGGATAAATTTTCCAATCTTGTTTTTATCCAAGATTTTTTATTCGTAAGTATTTACTGGGGTTATATTTATTATCCATGTGAATATTTTCTAAAAATGGTTTCATGTATGTTTAATTTCCATTTTACCCATTTTTTACTTTTACTACATGGTATTTAAGGAATCATTCTTTTGATTACCATACGAGGTCCTTTTTTACTTTTCCGACAAAAGTACGAGAATAATGTTATTTTTAACTTATACGGTGTGAATGGATTTTTATAGTTTCATATTTACTTATTTCAATTAAGTTTTCTCTACAAAATATTATGTCTAATTTCAACAAAATACTTTTATTTTATAATTTCATGGAATTTTTTGAGAAGAAAATGATTTTGAAGAAGAAAGTATATTTTCCTCCAGAATTCATATCAGGTTTTTTATATAAACTATTTTCCATCTAAGATGACATTATTTAGCATGTTTATATTTCAAGTATAATGTCTCTATTATTTAAAAGGTGTGATTTTTCTTATGATGAAATGGTATCCATTTGTTTAATATGGATTATGTGATGATGGGATGATGTTTATGAAACCCATTTTATTCTTTGGGTTATAATGAAGGTTTTATGTTTACTTTGTGGAACAAGTAAGAATGATTTCCTAATTAGATGGGTGGGACCTATATATCACTCTAATTAATTAGGAAGATATTTATATCTCATGAGATAGACATGGCTGGAACATAATGTTAATCCGGTTCAGTGATACAGGACTGGAACGAGGAGTAAACTCGATTCAGAAAGGGACTTTGTCCACTAAAATGGTCTTGGCAGCAATGCCTTGGATACTATGGAAATAATATCATGTGATTAATGGTTTTACACAAGTACATGTTTTATTCCCATGCTATTTTATCATGATTTATGTTCCTTTATGACATATTCCTTTCGTACTTCCATGATTTATGTCTTCGCTCAGGATTTCGATGTTTAGATTTTATGTTCAAGTTTTTGCATTCAAATTTTATGGATTGCTTTATGTTCTATTTTTTTACCCTTACTGGGCATTTGAGCTCACCATTTTTATGATTTCTTTTCCCCAGGGTATAAATAATGGTTTTAGGTAAGAAAACCAAAAGGGGAAGATCTTTATGGGAGATGTTTAAGATCTTTCACCGTGATTTGAAGATCACGTTCTATGTTTCCAAACACACTAAACTAATATGGTCTTTGGGTGTTTGTTTTTAAAATGTATTATGTATTGATCAAATGTAATGTAATGTACATGTACTTTGAGCTTTGGGTCTCTACAGTTGGTATCAGAGCAAAGGTTTAGTTAACCTTTGGAAACTAGGATGCTAAAACTTTAGTAAAGTCCCTAGAGACATTTCAAAGGTATGTCTAGGGATGTAGCTAAAGATAAGTATACGTATAGGATATAATCTTAGAATTATGGTAAAGATCTTAGAATTTAACCTATGATGTTAGATATTGATGGTACTCCGCCTTGATTATGATTTTTCCTCTCACACTATTCTTTTTGGGTTTTAGAAAATGGCTGGAAACATGAAGATTCACGATAATGGGGGATATAATGGACAATGGAATGATATTATCCATGATAAACCAAATGAAATGGTATTTATAAGTCCAAACATCGTTATTATTCTTAATCACCAATCTCATAATATGATCAATAATCTCAACATTGGTAAGTTTCCTGACACTGCTAATAAGAGAAAGATGGAGTTTCATGATGATCATAGAGAAAAGAATGTTCAATTCCTCTCATGTAAATCATGTGGTAAGAGGTATCAAGGAGAATGTTTCAAAGGAACTGGAAGATTATTTGGGTGTGGAAAATGTGGACACAAATCCAGTAAGTGCAAAAGAAAAGGTGCTGTTAACACTATGGAGAACGATAATGGTATTTCTACGACATCAACAATGATTAGGTGTTTTAAATGTGGAATGTATGGGGATTATGAAAACCAATTCCCTAAGGAAACATCTCATGAAGAGAATTATCATGGTTATATGAGTAGTATTTATGTGGATGATGATGAAGAGAATACAAATGATTTTTGAGATGAAGGAAGTGTTGAAGTGTGGTCAATGGTTTAAGAAGGTAGTGTAATGATTGTATGTTTATAAATAGTTATGTTGTATATGTAATTTAATGGTACCATGTAATTAAGAAACATTTAAGGATTGTTACACTATGGTTTTTTCTAAAGTATTTGAATGTATATTATGAATGGTACTGGTAACCATGAAAGGTTATTCAGATATTTTTGGAAGGAAGATGATATGCACATAATGAAGGGATAATGAGAAAATGAAAATTTGATAGTATTCATGAGATCATGACTGATATAAGGACAATGTGATATCATGGTTTGAATATATAGAAATTTTGGGATTTTGGTATGTGGAATGAGTTAACTTTTGACAGAATTCATGTTTTCATTAAGGTTCTATTGTAATTTATGTTTGAAAAGAACGGATGATTATGGTATTCACGTGTTTGGAATGAGATCAACAAGATATATCTTATGATATATGGGGGATAAATGATGGTATTCATGTTCTTGTTATGTAACCTTTCGAGTAACCATTTTCTTTATACTATGAGATTGGATAGATGTATTTTGGATAATCCTAAAGATTATAATAGATTATGTTAGACATAAGATAGTATTATTTAAGGATAGATCTTGTTTTTCGATATTATTTCTGGAATGTTATAATAATATTGTTTTAGAAAAAGGACAACCCATATGAAGAGCGATAACTCGTCGCATCGGACAAGGCTGTGGGAATTGAACCCACAACTGAAGTGCGACAAGCCTTTATCACATACCACTGGCCAATAGGAAGTCCCTGGTTAGTAGAAACTAGTTTTATTTTATTAATCACTATGATAGATAAAGTATAAGTCCATTTTACCAACCATATATGTTTAATCTCAAGATTTATGGACTTATGTATATTTAATAAATTGTGTTAAACTTTTTGCGATAGAAGTAGATGGAATGACATATCATTCTATCGTATGATCTGCTAACACATCACAAATAAAAAATTCATCTTTATTTCTTTAAGAGATGAAGTGGAAACTGTTCAAGGCACGAACAATGATGATATTGTACAAAAATCAATTAAGTATTTCTTTTAATTCATAAATTATTCCACATTATGGAAATGATCTTGAGAACTAAAAATGTTGTCCTAGTACCCTCATACCCGATGAATTAGATAATACCTTAAATCATCACAAATTTATGGCTTTTTGATTGTTGGATTTTTCATATCAATGTTCTCTACCACTCTCCATTAGAACATGAGGGTTAGATTTCTTTTCCATATCCATATCTTCACTTATGTTCTCCTATGTGGAAACTCAGGGATAAGTTAAACTGGTTAACCATTTCATTTCATACATTTTTTTTAAAAAATAATCTTTAGTATTCCTTTTTACGATGTGTGTTCCTATTAATGAAACTTTCAAGTAGTAAACGATTTATAACCCCAAAGAATTTCGATGGAGAAATTCATTTTAAGGGGTGTAGAATGTAAAACCCCAAGGTTTAATAAGATATATTATTTTTTATTTCATTGATGTCTTGTGTTGTATTCTACACCAAAAGGAGATTGCACTACACTCATCGCTGACATGGCTTTCATTACACGCAATCATGACCTTCCATGATAGCATGTGTTGTACGCAATACTGAGTTTCACTAAACAACGATATGTTATATAAAATAGGTGTTATGAATAGTAATTACCATTTTTTTAAATTTTATTTTACAAAATAGGCTTCATTTTCAGATCCGGAATATCAAAATTAGCCTACGGTGGATTTTTTGTGTTTTTCTGAAAACATTAAATTTTTGATGAATAGTGAAAACACTGGGTTACTATTTAATAACCAAATGTTTATATAAATAGTTATTTATTTTATTTAAATTTATTTTAGGTAAAAATTGATACATAATACCAATATAAGTTCAATTTAATTAATTGGAGTCATTCTATAATAATTTTAGACATATAAAAATTTTATTGAACTTTTCACCATCTTTTACCAACCTCCTAGGAGAGTTTGAAAATTTACAGAAAACAAAAAATTACCGCTTCTGTGAGTGAAACATTGAAAATCCAAAAGACAAAGTTAATATCATGGAGTAAAATGTTGTACAATAAGATAAAAATAATTATTTGTGAATAGTATCTTTTTAATTTTATTAACCACGGTTAAAAGTAAATATTGTAATTAAGGGTAAAAATGATATTATTATTACCCTAACAAATTTCCTAATTATATTGGATAAGTGTAGTTCGACCAAAAACAACCTTAGGGAGAAAATATTTCCCTTTAGGTCCATTTGGATTATATTTGGACATTAATTATTATTTTATTTAAAGAAGAATTATAATAGTTAAAATCAATGTTTAATAAATAAAACATTTTTAATATAGGGTTATACATAAGATAAATTCGAATATAAACATTCATTAGAAATTTAAAACGATTTCCTACATAATTGAATTTTATTTATAATTTTTAGACATTAAATAATTTAATTTATTTATGACACAATGATGATGCAGTAATTACCTTATTAATGAAATATTAACATAATTGGTGTAATAAATACCCAAATAAATGTAATTTTATAATTTTTATGAATTACACTAATTTTATATGTTAATATGACATGTTATTAATTATTTAAGTAACTTTTTTTAGAACTAATCACGCTGTTATGATTTTCACAAAAATCAATTACCAAATAGTGTAAAAATTGACATAAAATAGTTTTTTTTAAAGAATATTATAATATTAATTGTGATTTTATTCATAAAAATCTATGGATCAGCCAAATTACATAGATAAGAATATATATATTAATAAAGAACCACTTGGGGTTCGTTTTCCTTTTTATTTTATGTTTATTAACCATATAGTGTAAGAACACAAGAAGGCACGTTAAAAGTTAAATTATTTAACTTAGTGTTAAATATAAATGATAAGGTTAAAATAGTAACTTAAACATGTATAAAACGTATTTGTTGAGATTATTGCGACCCATAACCACTTTATCTTCAAAATAAATCAATTTGGAGCTATTATAAACTGAATATGACTTTATTATAAAATAATATTTTAAGTTTTTCCGAAAGTGCCCCTCTCCTCCCTTATAAAAGAGAACCTACTCCCTCTCCTCTTCACAACACCTTGAGCCTTAAATATTATAAAAACCTACCCATTTACCTTATAAACATCCATAGAAACATATTATAGGTTCTCGTCTTCCCAAAAGACCAACTCTAGTCCTTCAAGTAGAATTTTAAAGGAGGTGCGTCGAGGAAGAGGTAATCTCTTCTACCGACTCTTTCATGTTTATTTCTTATTCTACTTCCTCTTCATTATTTATTTCATTATAAAGTAATAACATAAATATTAATTATAAAATGATATGTTATTATAAAAATAAAACAACCCTATTTAACCTTCTATCCAATCTATGAAAAACAACATCACCTCGCATGCGTATGTACGAAATATCGTCTCCACGTGGTGGTGTAATCTGTTTTTCCACCACCACATTATCTGGAAGGGTATAATGGTGTAAAGAATAACTATATATGATTATTATAAAATAATACGGATTATATCATATTATATCATCCACTCCAATTACATTCAATAGATATGGGAACGATATCATCGCTCGTGCGTACGTACAGATTACCATCTCCCCGACACGATGAGATTCATTTTCCATGTTTACAATTCAAGAATGATTATAAAGTATATATAATAAGTTATAATGAAATATATGACATAATAATTCTACTTGATATTTGTATATATATATATGTATGTCATCTACTTAATTCTATTCAATTCAATAAGGAAACCAAAAACATCATTCATGCGTACGTACGACCTATAGTCTTCATTAATGGTGTATTTCATTCCATTTATCGATATATTATATATATGAAAATTATGAATATATATTACATATAAATCATGTTTTACATTCTTGAATTATGTAAACCAGTATATAAGTAATAATATCAAGAACAACAAGTCGAAACATGCTTGAGAAATGAAACGATTCAACCAAAATGCTGCTTTAACATGGAATTTACAAAAGATCGGGTAATATAAAGTAATAAGTGAAAAATATATGATATCATAACAATTAATATGATTCTATAATGAGCCAATGAAATTATTTAAATCATTATACTGGAGGCTTGGATACGTATGAAGTATATCAGACATAAGGTAAGGGATAACTTTTCCAATCTCGTTTTTATCCGAGATTACTTATTCGTACGTATTTACTGGGGTTATATTTATTATCCCTGTGCATGTTTTCTAAAAATGGTTTCAGGTATGTTTAAAGTCTTTTTTACCCATTTTTTACTTTTACTACATGGTATGTATGGAATCTTTCTTTTGATTACCATACGATGTTGTTTTTTACTTCTCCGAAAAATGTACGAGAAGAATGTTATTTATAACTTATACAGTGTGAATGGATTTTTACAGTTTCATAACGACTTATTTCAATGAACATTCCTCTACAAAATTTTATGATTATTTTCAAAAAAGTTTATTTATTTTAAAATTTCATGGAAGTTTTTGAAAATAAAATGATTTTGAAGAAGAAAGGATATTTTCCTCAAGAATTCATTTAAAGTGTTTTATCAAAACTATTTTCTATCTAAGATGACATTATTTAGCATGTTTATGTTACAAGTATAATGCATCTATTATTTACAAGGTGGGATTCTGCATATGATGAAATGATATCCATTTGTTTAATATGGATTATGTGTTGATGAGATGATGTTTATGAAACCCATTTTATTCTTTGGGTTATGATGAATGTTTTATGTTTATTTTGTGGAACAAGTATGAATCATTTCATTATTAGATGGGTGGGACATATATATCCCTCAAATTAATTGGGTAGTGATTTATATCTCATTAGATAAACATGGCTGGAATGGTAGGTTAATCAGATTCAGTGATACAGGACTGGAACAAGGAGTGAACTCGATTCAGAAAGGGGCTTTATCCACTAAGATGGTCTTGGCAGCAATACCTTGGCTAGTAAGGAAATCATATCATGTGCATAATGGTTTTTTATAATTACATGTTTTATTCCCATGATATTTTATCATGATTGATGTTCCTTTACCACATATTCCTTACGTACTTCAATATTTTGATGTTTAGATTTTATGTCCATGTTTTTGAATTCAAATGTTTATAGATTGCTTTATGTAATTATTGTTTACCCTTACTGAGCATTTGAGCTCACCCTTTTTTTGATTTCATTTCCCTAGGATATAAATAAAGGTTTAAGGTAAGAAAACCAAAAGTGGAATATCATTATTGGAGATGTTGAAGATCTTTCACCATGATTAAAAGATTGCGTTCAGAGTTTCCGAAGACACTAAACTAATACAGTCTCTAGGAATCTATTTTTGTCATGTATTTAGTATTTCGCAAAAGTAATGTAATGTCCATATACACAGAGCTTTGGGTCTCTACAAGAGATTCAATTTCTACTATGCTGTCACCATGGCTATGTGGCGTAGTAGACAAAGAAGTTTGAGCCAATAAATTTAAGTCTAAGAATAACCTCACTACTACACAATTGAATCCTATTCTTGGAGAGGGCTCAAATGAGTTGTGTTGTAGTGAAATGCTCAAATTTATGGATCCCTATTAGCATGAAGAGAAAGGGATGAAGTTGGGTCATAGCTAAAACCACTGCACCTTGGCTATATTGATGAAAAGTAGTTATGGACTTTCTATATTTTAGCCCTACCTCCACACCATCAACGGTTAATTTTTGGAAGGATTGATGTTTTATGGGAAGAGGATGCTTAACCATGGTTAAATAACTACCCCGTGGATGTTCATAATCCCGAATGGGCTACACTATAGCCAAAGAACACATGTCGTAGGGTCAACTATTCTTTAAAAAAAAATCAAAAACCAAATTCCTCATGGATTTCAATGTGAAAAAATTGAACCTAGGGGATGTTTAAATAAGATAATGTTCATGTTTACAACAAAATGTGGGGTTTTAAACAATACCTTAAAATAAGAAATCCTAGACCACCACCATTTATTTAAGGGTATTCATTGATGTTGACCAGTTCAAAAGGGGATAAAAGATATAAGGAATAGAAAAAATACTGTAGGGGGGCGAAGAAGAATCCATATTTGAAATGAGATATATACTAATATAAAGGTTAAAAAAATAGATGAATGTATCAATAAATTGGACCTTTTTCTGGGACTATTTATGGGAACCTTTTTTTGGGGACGTGGTTTAGAATGGAATGGGAATTTCTACTGCCATGGAGCTATGATAAAATTGTAGGTTATATTTTTATTTTCTGTATACTCCCATGAATAGAATGATGGAATAAATATAATTTTAACCATGAAATTTAGTGAAGAGGTAATGTAATCAGTGTAAGGGTAATTGTTTGATTTTAAATTTATGACACGTGTCATGTATTTTTTATTTCATCTCAAAAAGTATTATCCTTTCTTTTGTAGGATCAATTATTTTAGAGGAGGGTATGTTTCTTTAAAACACATCAACTATCTATCATTATATTTGAAACAAAAATGCATGAGTTATGGATTGTTATGATTAAAATAAGGATTCAAACACCAACCAATAGACAAAACCAAATTTGAAAGGGGATAGGGGGATTTTTAAATTAGAGAGTGAGTGGTATATGAGGAGGCTCACTTTGGTTCAATTACAACAACATCTAATTAAAACTCATGAAATTGATTCTTCATTGAGTATTGGAACCTAAATATATATATCTCATTACATTTATCTTTTAACATTCCAAACCAATAAACTCAAACATAATTGCTTCTTAATTTTATTTTCCTATTTTTTTAAAAATCATTTCTATAACATTCTCAATTGGTTTTCTTTGATCACCAATCTTCTATGTTTTTAAATTAGTTAGTGAATTTCAAAATTAATAAATTTTGTTCTTTAACTTACCCAATATACGTAATTAAACTATAGATTGATATCAAATATATATGTCTGACACTCCCAAGTACCATCCTCCAGGACACTATAAATCCGTAGCACATGAACCAATGGTACGGATCGTCAAAGAAACACTTTCATTTAATGATATTGGGTCTTTACTATTCACTCCATAAACATCAAAACATACTAGATATTCAAATATACCCAATTGATGAGGTGTGAGATACCATGAAGATACCAACAATGTTGGGATACATGGAATAAATCATGTATATTGTCCAACTAAAGTGGAATCACCAACCAATATTGCACCACACTAGTGTTTTAAAACACCTCAAAAGGCCAAATGAACCAAAGAGAAACCTTAATCCCCGACCAAACCTATGTTTCAACAATAGAGGGAAGACCCTTAAGAACACATGGTATCTAACTGAAACCCTAGGGGCCTACACCTATGGACATCATATATATTATGGTGAACCTGAATCACCCTTATCCACTCATGGAACATCTTGATCTTTTTTTATTTTCTACACTACATCAGTACCAAAAACCACTAACTCAATAACTACTATACAACACAATGTAGAATGAAATGATCATACATAGGGATCCTCAAATAGATTCATGCCAATAGACGAGTGGTAGATATTGTTATAGAAAAACTCAACTAAATGCACATGGTATTCACAAGATGCATCAAAATACAAGATGAAATATTTAATCATATCATCCATCTTTTTGATAGTTCACCCCATATTTTGATCATTTCGAGTGGGAAAGGTAGATCTAAGGCACAACAATAATCCAAAGGCATACTAAAATATCCTATAGACTCTCACGGTAAAATTAGGATCTTGATAAATGATGATGGTCCTCAGTATCCTGTGAAGTTTTACTACATCATCTATTTAGCATCTCTCTAGAACATCCACCAAACTCTTTTCATGGATTACTAGAAAATGAGCTGACTTTGTGAGTCCATCCACAATCAACCAAACTAAATAAAATCCACCCTAATCCTAAAATAACTTAATGAAAAAATATATCAATATTTATGTGAACATCAACTAAAGGAAATATAAGTACTTAATAAAACCATAAGAACATGGTGATCAAATTTCACATATAGAAATAACATGACCCTTCACCACAATGTCTTCCACCAACCATTTCATCCCAGACTACCAAAGATGTCTTATAAATCCACAATACGTCTCAGTCACATCAGGATTTACCACTAAGGGTAACCTCCAAATCTCATGAAGAACTCCCTAATGCATCACCAATGGAACGAAAATCCTCCCTTAAAGTAACATCAGGTTCTGACCATCCTCTAACCATCCTTCTGGTGTATCACTACGACCAACATGATCTTGCATAAACTATTCCCCCATGTCTCCCCATTGATACTCAACCACATGCAACATCAAAGATGAATCCACAATCAACTGATAATGTCATCCTTATCCATTACTTTCCTCCACATATGGATGTATCGATGCAAGCTCCTCCACCCATTTACAAACATCAATAATCTTCCAAACCATATCTCATTTGGGATTCTAACACAACACAGCAGTAATGAAATTACCCTTTCACAGGGTGTATGAGATATCAAAATCAAAATTCTAATGAAATTCCATGAACCTCCACTAGTGAATTTTCAAACCCCGCTACGAGAATATATATATTTCAGGCTCTTTTGGTCTATGAAAACCATAAATCACTCACTGATGTGATAATTCCACAATAGATTCATTAAAAACACAATTACCACATCCTCCAGATCATTTTTGGTATATTTATTCTCATTGGGACATGATTTAATATACCCATAATATATCACCTCCCTTTTCTACATCAAGAATACAAAAACTTATATATTTAATACACTCTCTTTTATGATTTATTTCAAAAATATTCACTTAATAAAACCCTAGAAGATATTGAGGATTAGTGTCATTGGAAAATTATTTAGATAAAATGATAACATAAAATATGGGTATACCATCATTCTTTATATGCTCAAAAACATGACATTATATTCCTTATATCATCTAAAACTACAAGAGACAACTTGGGGACATATATATGAAAGGGGTGAGCTATAAAACCCATTAAGGAAATAATACAAGAATAATACAAGAATAACATTATGAATATAATATATGTTAGTTAATAAAAATATCAATGGGATATAAAATGTTTGAGAATAATAAATTTGAATATCTAATCATGATATACAATGCTAACATGAAGGAAAAATAGGAACTTGACAACAATATAAAATATGACATCATAAGTATAAGTCAAGTATAACTGACAAGAAAAAAATTAAATAATGTTATTAGGATAAACTACCATGAACCATAAATAGAATCTATTAAGATAAAAATATTAACCATTGCATTGGAGGGATATATAATTATGGGACCACCTATCATAATTATACCATATACATGGATAGGCCTGGAACATAGATCATTCTACACATGATCATACTTCATGAAATTTAATCCCAAGTTGATGGAGAGTGGATTAAAAACATAGGAGTCCCTAATAAATCAAGGATTTTAAAATCTAGGTGAATTCAATTCATTGAAAATGAGGATGGATATTCACAATACAAAATTTTGGTACGGAAAATCACAGGATAATTCTAGAAGCATATTTGGGGTACATAATGATTCATGAGAGGTATTAATCAGAGTGAAATGGGTCTATTATCACTTCAAAATAATAATTTCACTAATATGGATTTTTAAAAATATATCTCAATTTGAAAAATTGATAATCAAAAGGCATAATTTAAAGAAGGTACTTGAATAAAGAGGAGAAGGAGAGGACCCATTACCATGAGAAGGATCTTCTAAAAGCTTGGGAGGTGATTATTAAAAGCTTGTAGGAACCCTAGGAGAGATGTAGAGAGGTAAATATTGAGTAAATTGGTGATCCAAAAGTTTTTAGTGAATAGGAAATGTAGGTTGGGTGGGTTTATATAGGAAAAGTGAGGGGAATTCATTACTAATTTCTAAACATATGTTTTGGACTCTGTAATAAATTAATGCAAAACAAAAACCATTCTATGGTTTTTGAAATGGTTCCATCCAAATAGAAGTGTATTTAATAATTTATAATTACAAGAGTCATAATCATTAAAATTAAACTGTTGTAGATGTGGAATTGAGTCATGTTTATAAATAATTTATTTTAAGACATTAAAATATAATATAGATTTTGTTGGATTGATAAAGGTATTATAAAATAAATTAAATAACTTAAAAAACATTATTTTAGTGGGGGAAAAATAATTTTGCAAAGAATACTACTTATAGTACTTATTATATAACTTTTGGGATTTTATGATGTTATAATATAAAACATATATTTATACCGTATTTAATTTTTACTCAAAAAATTCAAATATCTCAGAAAATTATGAAAAATTCTTTGTTTATATTTCTACATAATGATTTCATATATTTTATTTATTTTATCAAAATACTTCTATAAATATGATAATTTACAATTTTAAATAAAAATTATCTATTTATTGTGAAACGATGTTTATTAAAAAAATAGTTTTATGGCCTTTAAAAAAGTTAAATTTTACTTCATAAAATTATATTATCAATTTATATTTAATAAATATTATTTAATTACTATATTTTATTAATATATTATTGATTTGAAAAATTCATCAATCCATCAAAAAATGTATCTAGATTGAAACTAAATATTTCACAAAAATATGATTTGTGTTTCATTACATCAATATCTAATTTTTTTCAAAATTATTCATTAATCATTATAAATTAATAGTAAAAGAGAAATATAATCATTATTTTATATATAAAAAATGAATTATTTATATTAAGGTCTAGATACATATCCCTTTATCACACTAGTGTATTCCCTTAGGGTAAGGTGTGCGATAGTGAAATTTTCTTGGGGTGGATCAACATTCATGGTTTGGGTTGTGATCTTTCTGACTGAATACTAAATTCTTTTTATTGATTTTGATAAAAGAATGCAATAAAAAAGATGAATCAAGGGGGTCTAAAGTAGTGAAGGACCAAAGTAACATTAAAAATAAAATTGATTCCCTCAGTGGGAAAGGAACCCAAGTGAAGGAAGTAGGATATACTTTGTTTCGAAGGAGCTACATATGCCAAGAAGTCAGCTGCCATGTTGCCTTCCCACCAAGTATGAGTGATCTCTGGGTGGACTCTCATGAGATATTTACACTTCTTAATCATGTAAGGAATGTTCCAAGGGTACTTATTCATGCCAGATAATGCATTATAGAGGATCATTGAGTCTGTCTCAACTACCTTAAGGTTGATATGCCTTTGTTTTCATGAATCCAGCCTAGTGACCATGGCCATGGCCTCCGCCAGCACAACATCACCACTCCCATACTAAGATGAGAATACAGAAATGACTAACCCCTCTCTATCACTGATTACGCCTCCACTATGCATCTCCCCATTGAGAAGAGATCTATCCGAGATCAGTTTGAAACCATAGCTGGGATGGTGCCAACGGACCCAATGACCCTGCCCCTACCTGTTGTCCTATTGTATTATTGTGGTGAGAATCATTTTGAGCCTTCCAGATGATCCAACATCCATCCATGAGGATAACGACCCGACCTTTCCTCTCAGGACCCCAATCACCTTCCCCTAGAAAAAAAACTATAGAAATCATCCAGAGTTCATCCTTGATTCTCCCAGGTGGTGAAGACCCCATGCACCCGCCACACCCATCATCCCCAGTCTCGATTTACAAAGAGGTGCCCCACCATTTCTTATTTAGGATCCCTACAGTAGTATCACTTTGAAGACTGCCTAACTCCCATGAATTGAATTCATTCATCTATGGATAGATCATTGTTTCTCACTATCCACAACAAGAAATTATATTTATACGACACCTCCTTACACCAAAACAACTTCCCCCATGGGCCACAATTCATTGGAACTGTTTTCAAATGAAAAACAAATCATTGATTAAGAACTCTCCCAACGTGGAACCCAGAACAATGAATCTGTACAGATCATCACTAACAAAAATATTGTTGAAACAGGTCTGTTTGTCCTAATCAAGGATGACTTGAATAAAGCGAGGATTATCAAATGCCTCCGTGAAGGAAATTAAAGGAGTGAGGCATCCCAGAAACCATAGCCTTCCACCCCCCAGTTATGCTCCATGAAATTAATATCACCTTTTCCCACCACCATCACGATATAGGTCTTAGGTTATCAATATATGAATGGATCATCTTCCATATCATTGAAGGGTATGGTCTCAGTATGTTCAAATCTTGATCGTATCTATCTTTCATGATCATGCCCCAAATGTTCTTTCCTTCAATATCCTCCCATGTGAGTTTTGTGTGAAACCCTTGCATAGTCAATGAAATGCTCCTCAAATTGATGACCCATTCTGAAATAGGTCTTTCCATGAGATTCTTGGAATCTTAGTGGTGTCTTCCTTCCATCTCTTCATCCCATATAAATTCCACCAAATACTCTCCATGTTAGTAATGAAATTTTTGGGAACCATTGGGTGGAAGGAATGGGCATGGGAATAGACATTAAGCCACTATTGGTGAGTGTTTTGTGAAAAAAAGATGAGAACCTGTTCTTCCAATTACATATGCAACCTATGATCTTAATAATGATTTTATCAATGTGATGTACATAGAGAGAGTTAAGACTAACCAGCAATTTGAGATAATCTATAGAAAAAAATTCCTCTTCTCATATTTAGACTGTCGTTGAGGATCTTTTACCTCTTGTCTGAGATCTTATTTGTAGTGAAATATTGAATTTTCACTCAATTGACCACCTTCCCACTCAACATACAGTAATCAAAAATGGTTTTATTCATCCCAATCACTAATCTCATAATAACATTGATGAATAGAATCTTTTCATCAACAAACATCAAGTGCACGGTGCCCCTAAAGCACACCGGTTCTTTGATGGAAGTATTATCCCAATAAAAAGCCCCCGGTTGATGAAGTAGCAACGAGAATTTTGGAATAGGATGAAAATAGTGTGAGAGAGGGGATCCCCTTTCCCGATCCCTCTACAATCCTTGAATAAACCAAATTGCTTTCCCATAAAAGAATTTGAGATGCACACCGAGCTCAAGCACCAAAACATAAGGTATATGGTCTAGTCAGAAAACCCCATACATGCCAAAACCCTTAGAATAAAGCCCCATTCCATTCTATCATATGAATTTCTCATATCTAATTTAATCACCAGATTACTCCTGAATAATTTTTTATTGATGTCACTCACCATCTCCTACACTATTCTAATTTCCCCTTGAATTGACCGCCCCTTAATAAAACCATCCTGCTCTGTGTTGTGATCTTTATGAACTTGAAATTCTCCCATAAATGGTTTCACTCATGATTTAGTTTTTTATTTTCATATTAAGCTTGGTCAAGGGAAAATATCAATGATGATGTCTCACTTAGAAACTATGGTAGTAGGGATTCACAGGGTATGATCCTACTGGTTGAGTCTATCACTTCCTTTGTCTGTGTCGATTGGATTTATTATAACCCTATATATTTATTAATCACATGATCACTATATAATGAATATACTATCAATGGTTACGATGATTAATGGTATTTTAAATTCAATATACTATATAATAGTCTAAAATAACTAATGGAGTTCATGTGTTTTCTATAAATTCATTTCTTAATAAGAAATTTACTCCTTTAAAAAGGGAATTTAATTTATAAATGTTTGGGTCATCAAATTATTACCCCCTTCAAAAATTCTACACCCATAATATCATTTCATACACTAAAATAGGTGAAGGTATTTTTTTCAACACTTCTTTAGGTTCCCATGTCGCTTCTTCAAACTCGTGGTTCTGCCACAACACTTTGAATAGGTGAGTTTCCTTGTTTCTTAGAAAATTGACTCTATAATCTTAGATCTTAATCAGATGCTCCCCATATGAAATATCATTATTAAAGGGTACCACATCAGGATTTAGTACATGTGAGGGGTATGATATATAATTCCTCAATAGGGATACATTGAATATATCATATACTTGAGATATGTTCGGTGGGAGTGCTAGTTGATATTCTACTACTTAGATACAATTGAGGATATCAAAGAGGCTGATGTATCTAGGACTAATATTTCCCTTCTTTATAAACCTCATTAATTTCTTCTACAGTGACATATGAAGGAACACTTTATCTATGACCTCAAAATACAAGTATTATTAATTATTTTCTTCATATGTGTTCTATCTAGATTATGAGGATTTTAAATTATGCTAAATGGTTTGAACATTATTTTTATTTTCTTGGATAAGATCATGTCCTATAAGATTCTTCTATCCAAATTAATCCCATCATGTTAGAGTTTTAAGCCTCTTCCCATAAAGAGCCTCATAAGGTTTTATTTGAATGCTAGAATAGAAACTGTTATTATATGAGGAATCTCATAGAGAAAGGTGATAATAACAACATCCTTGGAAATACATTAAATATGATATCAAAATATCATATTGATTTTTATGGTTCTTTTAGACTGACAATCCATATGAGGGTGATAAACAATGCTAAAGATAATTTATGTATTTAATGATTACTGAAGGATTATCAACAAACTCAAGGTAAACCTCAGATCTTGACTAGATACAATAGAGAGTGGAACCCCATGTAGTCTTACAACCCCCTTATGTATATCTCAGTGAGTTGGTCAATTGATAAATCTAACTCAATAGAAATGAAATGTGCTGACTTTAAAAGGTGATCAACTACGACCCAAATGGCATTATTTACTTTTGGTTTCCTAGGGAGTCCTATTCCAAAATCCTTGGTAATGATTTTTTTCAAAAAATGTATGCGAAATGGTTTCATCATACCCTTAGAATTATGTCATTTAACATGAATTGTTGTAAAACCAAGCATTAAGATACAAACTCTATAATCTCTTTCTTAATGTTATCAAAATAAAATATTTGCTTCAAATCTCTAAAAATCTTATTTGTTCTTAGATGAATAGAGAATGGAGAGCTATAAATATAATCAAGAATTTCTTTATTTAGATATGTTTTTTTATGGAAAAATTAATCAGATTCCAGTCCTTATAAGTATATCTTTATCAAAGTTGATATCTGAAATATTATCTACCTTCATATATAGAACATTACCATCTTTAAGGGCATCCTTGATCCTCTAAAGAATGGATGGTTGAGAATTTATTTAAGCAAGGATGGACTGCATTCCCATTATAAATAACATTTCTATCCTTTTCATGTCTAAGAAAATTGGAACCCTTGAAATCCTCATCATAGATAGGGTTTCAATATCCTCTCTACTCAGATCATCTTCCTCTATTTATGACTTCCCATGATGGTAATTGATTGAAAAATAATAATACATGATCAGCTCTAACCACCTTCTTTAGCACAAATTGAAATCCATTTATGTGAATTTATATACATAAGGCTTTAATGACCCATATATATGTCACTATTCTCCACATAGAGATAATGTTACCAAAACTTTAATATGAAGATTATTGTATCCAATACAAGATCATGAGTTGGGTAGTTCTTCTCATGGATCTTTAATTGGAAGGATATATAAGATATTATTTTTTCATATTTAATGAGTACAGAAACTGAGGAATTTTTAGATGCGTTGATGTAGATCAGAAATCCATACATTTTTGTGGTTAAGGTGGGAACATATGCAGTGATTAAAATCTTATAAAAATATTTAAATATTTATTTTCAATAATCATTCTAGAAAATTTTTACCCCACCCGAGTTAGCTTATTTAGTGGATTTGAAAATGATGTGTATTTTCTCATAAATCAATGATAGTACCCTACTAACCCAAGTAATATATGGACTCTCATAACATAGTTTAGTTATGATACATCCTTAAATTTAATTTATTTTTTATGTATCAAAAAATATCCCTTTATTAGTGATAACATGCCCCCAGAATATATCTTCCTTAGTATAAAACTCACATTTACTATAATTTACATACAAATTTTCTTTCCAAAATTTCTTCAATACAACATCCAAATACTCATTATGATTCTACATTATTTATATGTATATAATAATTTCATCTATAAACATTTCCTCAAATATTTTGATGTAATATCAAAAAACTCTATTCATCATGTACATCATGATTGTTGGGGAAATAGTGAGTCCCAATAGAATTACTATTAACTCATAATGATTCTATGGAAATCCATCTACATTATAAATTAGAGATTTTGAGGAAAATATTTGTCAGAAATTTTTTTATAGAATTCATTTCACCCCATCGCTTCGATCTCCTCCCTAGGTTTCATATTTTTGACCAACTTTTACCATTGATCAACTTATCCTTCCATATGGTAAACAACCATCGCAACCTTCTCCTACTATCAGAATTTAAGGATTTATAAGATATTTTTAATGTATTTGATCCATTATTTCATGATTAAAGGATCATAAGTTCCACTTAAAGTTGTAGGTATTTGTCATATAAAGGTAAAAATTGAAACTTACACTTTCTTAGGGGGATTTGGGTGTTCCTCCTAATCTAGATTTATTTTCAAAACCTGAGTCATTTGAGAAATTATTTAAATTAATTTTATGATTACTTCTCCCATTATATTGGGAATCTTCTTTGGGAAGTCATCACATATCCCCTCACATCAGTTTTTGACTCAGTTCATCCAATTTCTGACCATTGACAAGAATAAAGGGAAAATCAGGGATGATTATTTTTAAACTATTAAACTAATAAACATGAAACCATGAACATTAAATAGATAACTTATAAATTATATATATTACTTAACTTATGAATTTCTAGGTTTCAATATAAGTTATTCATGATCTATTACCTAATATAAATTTTATGGGTATTTTTATTTCCATAATAATCATAAATATTGAACCTGTAAATTTACCAAAGAATATCCCCTAGGAGAATCAAAATAGGTGTTCAATAAGGCCCATTTTCATGCACCTGGTGATTATTTATTACTACTTAATCTTCCATTTTTAGGGTTTTTACCCCTAGGAACAATTTTTCTAGAGTCACATATACTTATTGTATCTTGGAAGGGATGTATTTTTAAGAAACATTACTCTATACTTAAAAATATTTATGGATTTTTTCCTATTCAAAGTCTTATCCCAATGTCGTTCAATGGAGTTGTATAATCCTAATCCCCAAATATTACTATACTTTCCTGTGATTCCAACCATGAAAACCCATATATTTAATAAACTATATTTTATGATTTTTTACATAATGATACACTATGTAAAATCCCATAAGATCATGAGTCCTAGTGTAATTGGGAAATTAGATGCATGATAGGATAACATAAAACATGGGTATAACATTATAAATTTGAAACTTTTAAACAAGCTTTTATATTCTTTAGATATTCAAAAAAATTAGAGGATAACCTAAGGGCATAAATAAGGAAGTGATGATATTTAAATCCCAATAAAGGAACAAAAAAATAATAACATAATGAATGTAATTCATGTTCTTCAATAGGTGTATCCACAATAAATAAAAAGGGTGATAATCATAAATATTAATATCAAATCATGGTATACAATGATAACATAAAGGCAACATAGGAATGTAGAAATAACAGAAAACATGAAATCATAAGTATAAGTCGAGCCTAAAAGCCAAGAAAACATAACATAATGTTCAGAGGATAACCTCATGTGAACCATACATGGAATATCATGAGATAAAAATGTTACCCAATGCATTGGATGACTATATAATTCCAAGGTTGCTCATCACATTCATATCATGTACATACATAAGCGTGCCACATAGATTATTCAATGTAAGATCATATTTCATAACATTTAATTCCATGATTAATGTCTGTGGATTACATACATGGATGTTATGAATCAATGAAGGAAAGGTATATCTAGGTGAGTAACATTGAGTGGAAATGAGGTTATCTATTCAAAATACAAATGTTTGGCATTGAACACCACATGAAAATTTTTCCATCATAACAAGGGCAAATAATGATTAATGGGAGGGATTAATTAGAGTGAAATGGGTGTATAAACACTTTTAAATCATAATATAAGTGATATTTCTGTTGAAAAAAATATCCCAATATGAACAATTGGTAATTAAAAGGAAAAATTTAAATAAATTTTTCGAATAAAGAGGACAAGGAGAGGATCCCTTACCTTGAGAGGGAACTTCTAAGAGCTTGGTAAGTGCTTATTAAGATATTATAGTAACCTTGGGAGGTATTTATTGTGGTAATGGAAGAGTAAATTCTTGATCCAAGGGTTGTTAGTGAAGGTGAATGATATTTTGTGTGAGTTTATATAGATAAAGTGTGGATAATTATTTATTAATTTAGAAACCTTGATTTTGAAATCTATATAATAAATTAATCCAAACCCCAAACCATACCATGGTTTTTTAAATGGTTTCTAACAAAGGGGATATGCTTTCAATATTGTAAATGTATTATAACCTAAATCATTAAAATAATACCGTTGGTGATGTGAACATGAGTCATGTTTATAAAAAATTGATTTTAAAATATTAAAATATAATATAGATTTAGGAGTATTCATAAAGGGTTTATAAAAATAATCAAATAAATTTAAAAAAATATTTTAAAGGAATAAAAATATTTTTTCCCATGGGTAATCTGTATAGTATTTATTACATCACTTTTGGGTTTTTATGATGTCTTAATATGGAATATATATTTATATCGTATATAATTTTTACAGTAAAATTCAGCTATCTCAAAAAAATATAAAATATTCACCAATGGATAATTTTTACATGATTTTTTCAAAAATCATATATATTTTTATCCAAATAATTCTCTACATATGATAATTTACACTTTTAAATAAAAAATCCCCATTTTTTGAGGAATGATGGTTTTATGACAATAATAGTTTTCTAACCATTATAAAAATTAAATTTAACTTGATAACATTATATTATAATATATATTTAATAAACAATATTTGATAATAATATTTTATTAAAATATAATTTATTTTAAAAATTATTTAATACATCATAAAAGTTTATAATTTGAAACATTATCATTCCCAAAAATCTAATTTCTGTTTTATCATATTAAAATCTATTTTTATTTTCAAAATTATTATATAATAATTATAAATTAATAATATATATTTATAATCATTAGTTTATATAAAAATTTATAAACATTTATTAAATTTGGGTCTAAATACAAAGAAATTTATAACACTAATGAATTTTATAAGGCTACGGTGTGAGATGGTGATATTTTCTTAGGGCAGTTCAACCTACATGGTTTGGGCTCTGATCTTAATGAGATTGAACATCTAATAAAAATAATTTTACACATTATTTAGTTCTTAAATCCTAGTTTTATTTTGGTCAATGGAAATAACCAATAATTCCATCTCTTTTGGAAGCTCTGATAAATGGGCTTCACAGAATATGATCTTATTGGTCCAAGACATTACTTCCTTTTTCTATGCCAATTGGGTTTATCATAACCATATTTGTATATATATATATATTAATCATATGAATACTATATAATTATTATAATATTAATGTCTATGATTATTAATGGTCTATTAAATGTGACAGACTATATAATGGTCCAAAATAACCAAATAAGTGCACATATTTTATATAACATTATTTATAAATAATGAATTTACTATTTTAAAGTTGGATTTTAATTTATAAATATTTTTGTTGTTAAAAATATCAATCCTAATCCTAGATATGATTTATCATAGAAGAACTCAAACATTAACTCTCGTCTAGAAATAGTAGCACTAGGGCATTAAACAACTTTTCATTCAGGTAACTGAACATTTATTTGGACTGATCAGTCCAAACCAAAGTCTGATCCTTTATAGATAATTCTATTATCATGACCACAATATAATATAAATAAAACATAAAACTAAGATAATAAACTAAAATACCAATGAAAATTAAAACGTCTACCACATTATTGGATGTTTCACAAGAAAAAACCTACTTAATATTTGATAGGTCCATGAACAAACCCTACTAAGACACCACATACCCAAGTAAATACAACCCTTACATGCAGAACATATACTTGGAAAACATTACATTGATCTAGTGGTGTTGAAGGAAATACATGGATTCTATGAGATGATCAACATTATACTTCCTCTAACGTCAATTATTTCAATATATCATAGATTTAAATGAAGATGAATTGGTCATAGAACGTATAGAATATGGAGTTTATAAGACCCATGAATACCGTTAGTGTGTTCATGACAACAAATTCAATGGTAAAGAACTAAAAGTATCCATATCTACACTCGAAGGTAGTCTTTGGGATATCCTCATCATTCACCCTCATATGGTGATATCTAGAACACAATTTGCAAATTAAAAACAAAATAGATCCCTTCTGTTGGTTGAAAATATTCTCAATTCTTAAAAGAGGGTAAAAATTCGTTACCATCTTCTAATTCAACACATATAAATCTATGAACATCTTTATACTACCAACCACCATTTTAGTGAATAACACTAGATCACCCAAGGAGAAATTTTGGGTCATATAAAACCCCTATACAACAGTTCATCAACATATAGCCTCACCTATCATTTCTTTATAGGCAACATTCGATAGGGAGCTATAAAAATTAGAGACATTCATGGTTGTAGCTATATCCAAAACACTGCATTGCATCAAGGGGGTAGTGTCACAAACTCATTAAAAAACATCTATGAACTCTTTTAAAACCATGAAAACATCCTCTACCTGAGCGTCAATTGAAATATTTTCCAACTAAGGAAAATGAGGCTCTGCTTGCCTGCCACCTATCTAATAACTCAACTTTCCAAGGACATTCACTCATTAGACCTCCAGATAAAGAAATAAAATTATACCCTAGAAGAATTAAATGAGTTAATGAAAATAATACATCCAATCCTTGCCAAGGATAAAATAATATATTTTTATATGTGAAAAAAAAGAAATCTCTCATCGACTGGTGCACCCCCATTACAAGGCTACATCCCAAGAACACATCAAACAATGTAGTATAGCCTCCAAATATCATAGATATCAAAAGGGGACTAGAAAACACCATAAATCTATTCCCAAGTAATAAGAAAAATTATAATAAATAAAAGAGAGTAAGGCTTCTTAATCAAATTGGGAAAAAATAAGGGTAGATGATATATTTATTGTACCATAGATAAACATTGAACAAATGGACATGAACACCTCAATCACATGCATATGAACACCCCTAGATCCCGTGCCTCTCTACTTTCTGACTCTACAACCATGCTTTGGCCTCATCCCTTGAGTATTGGAACCATCACAAGGATTAACTTTGACAAATTCATCTTCCATTTGTTTCTGAAAAAGTAATGAACGTCCTTGCTGCTGAAATGATCTAAAAGATAACTACTACTACTCCTAGTAAGGGGCCTAACCTCCCATATGAAACTAGCCTCCCTATGCAGTCAAAAACTGATCTGAGTGGCTTATATGTCCCTTGAATACATATAAAAAAAATAGGAACCCCATGGTAGGTTCATAGAATCTGAAATTCCCAAAAGTACTTAAACGGGTCTTCCACAATTAGTTCCCCACTGGTTGAAACCCCGAATACCTTAATGTCTTCGTAACATTGACAGAAAACCAAATCCTTGAGATTGTCCTCTATAAACTCTCTATAGTGTTAACTCCAAAATAAATCATCTATTTGATAACTTTAACTTCTCTTGCACCTCCAAGCACATATGAAGAGGAAACGAGGTGACCGAATACCTGACCGTTAGGTGCATTATTTCCTCCATACATTGTGCTATAGAATCCCCATCTTAGAAAATGTTATGAGAAAATTGAAGGAGACCCTTGAACCAGATCTAAATCTCCTTCAGACTTAGGATCCCATTCTAAATAAAGAAAATATATTTCTTATTTTTCTCATTCATCATTGATGACATTTATCAAAATTGAACTCCTTTTAAAAGCCTAGACACAAAACATCTTCCTCTTTGGGTCATGAAGATACAACATCCACCACTGACCTAAAACTCCTCATATCTAACAAACATACAATGTCACAAAAAATCAACCTTATCTCAAATATTACAAAAATGATATCAAGATCCTCTTACAAGCATTATATCAATAGATCATATCTGCTCCCCTAATAATTCCATAAACTCTACTGCTAAAAGGAACAAAAGGCCTTCTTCTATACCACAAACTTCATTTATGGATTGATCCTATGATGATAACCTAGATCAACCTAATGAACCTATACTACGTTAGCTACTTATAAATAATGAAAAATTGTAATTATTTAATATCAATAGACACCCTAAACCTGATAGAATTTAATTTTATCAAGGTCTATTTAATTAATTCAATTTATTTTCCCCAAATAACCCAATTCAAACATAAATAAAATCAATCACAATTAATATTCCAATATTAGGTCACTACCCTATAATCATTTCCACCTCACTTAACCATTAAATAAGCTCAAAGACCATACATTGAATAATGCGGCCCCTAAAATTTTATTTCCTTTCCAATATCCATATCCATTGTCACGCACAATGATTAATTAGAATCATATTACTACTATCCCATGAAATATTCATAGTTCCTAACCACAAAATCTATCTTATCGCCCAAAAAAACATGTTGGGAAAAAATCCCACAACGAAGCATTGACACATTTCTAGTTGATTGTGTTTATTGAAAAAGTGATTTTATTAATAAACAATGAGGATTTTGATGGTGAGTTGTAGAGTTCTAGATTTATTACTGAAAATATATGTTTACAAACAACCACTAAAAGGAATAGATGATATGGAGGTGGTATAAAAAGAACATATATGAGGTGGTGAAACTTTCCAGTGTTTTCCATATTTTTGGGCCAGAAAATCAGAAAATGGAGAAACATATTTTTTGGAAAAGGATGTTTTTCATAAGATTTAAGGTGGTTTGGTAACATGCGCAAAAGGATTTTTTTGGGATCAAAAAATCGAAAAATGGAAAAGTAATGAATTGCATGAATGATTTAGAATTGTGAGCGAAAGATGAGGTAGCACGAAAGCGGTTTGTGCGTGCCCAAAGCGACGTCAAATTGGGGTTTTCACGTATAGAGGGGATCCTGCATGATGAGGGTATTATTTCAAATAGGGGTTGGGGACACTTATAAATAAGAGGTGACCCCACTCATCTGGAAGAGCTCAATACTTAGTGAGAATCTATGCCCTAGATCCTTTAATAATTTTATGCAATTGGATTTGCGTGTAAGATTTTGAGTTGCATGTAAGCTAGGAAAGTTCCGCATAATATTTGAGTTATGAATATGATTGAAGTTGAACACAAGGGGTGTTTCATGAAAAAAGTGGAATATTTCATGCAAGGACTTAAATTTGTGCTAAAGAAATAGTATTTGTTGAGTAAAATAATTGAAGTTTCCGAGTAATAATGCGGTAAAGTTGTATTTATCAGTGGATAAAAGTGGGAAATCAATAGATCATCTATATAAAGTAGAGGATGCATTCAATATAATAATGAAGGGGCCTACAAGTCTATAAACTGTGAGTGGATATTATGAAAAAGTATTGAGCACACTTCAGTTGAGATAGAGGTGAGCTTTCAAATTATGATTAGTTGTAAACCGGGAGGGATAGTGAGTCCACTCCAAACATTGTAAACAACAGTGCAATTTTAGTAGATTTGGCATATCAGCACACTTCTGTTGTATGATCTTTAGGCAATGCCCAGTAAGGTTGAACCAAGTAAAATTGATGAATCCTATGCATTCTTTAATTTTTGTTAATACCTTGCTATGTGGGAGATATAGAAGATAAATTTGTTTAAAAAAACAAGCTTAAAAGGGGCAGCTATTCTAATCATTCATACATTGAATCACCCCCCTCATGGGGTAATTTTCCTAGTAGAGCTAACGAAACCATTTATACCACTCTATCATGACCCCTACCTCCAAAAGTACCCCTATTAGTACAAACATGAAGCAAGTGAGATAATGATCCCCCTATTCCTACATTCATTAGGCCCTGGTTTGGTGAAAATCACCAAGGGTGTATATATCTCACAAATGAAATACAATACACTTTATAATAATATAGGGTTAAAAGATAGGATAATAAATCATCAGAAACACCAACAAATAATATAAATATAAACCAAAATTACTCCAAAATGCATAAAAAATGTTAACATATATAAATAAAAGGCTCTATGTAAATACCAAAATATATTCTTATAAAATTGACATAACAACAGCTCCAAAACCCAAGATTGTAATGTCCAGATTAGTCCCTAATGTCCTCTAGGAAACCTGAAGAAGAATTTATTTATGTTTGGTGAACATAACATGTATACTCAATAGGATCATAACTAATATATCCAAGTGAACATATAATAATAACATAATAATGAACGACTGAATAGACAAGAAAACCAAAATTCACCTAAATAGGTCAAAAAACTAATCCCAGACTCACCATTGAACACTGACCAAGTCATGCATACATTATAGAAACATAGTATCAAATGAACATTAAAAAAATTACCTTGCCACCCCAATTTATTTTCCACTATCATGACCCAACATCAAAAGGAATTTTCTCCTATCTATTATATACATATCATGTCAGATATCTATGCATATCTAATGAGGGGCGGGATACATCCTTACCTATTCCAACCTCCCATAGGGTATAGAATATACTGTCAGCATTAGACATCATAATATCACAACCTCATCACATTAACAGGGCGGTATGTTATCATTAATTTGAAGGACATTAATATCGTTCCCTCCTCCAACAAGACATGACCCCCACTTCATATCACATTGTCATCACCATTGTGTAATCTTGAACACCAACTCGTATCATCAACACCAACCTGTGTCATCACTAGGTAATCTCTACCACTACCCAGTATCATCATTATGTAATATCCCATACCAATACATATCAACACTATCTAATCTCCAATACCAACATATATCATCACTAATGTTTAAGAAAGAGCGGGGAAGATGGGGTAGAAAGCCATCCATATCACCACCAACCTGGATGTTGGGGAAAACACCTGGAACCCAAAATATTTGGACAATGTTAAGGTTATCCAACTTGGGTGGGGGTATATATATAAATATCTAAAAATGTATGACAGATATATAGAATGAAATACCCAACCTATGTGTTCACATCAAATTCAATATTGTACACCACAACACCCCCCAAACTTTACAACATCCTTCACAACCACTTCCACAACTAAACGAATCACACCACACAACCACCACATACAACTACACAATTCTGATCCTAATTATAGGATACACCATTTTATTAATTTTAATGACCACTGAGACCCATTTACTAACCCATTAATTCACATTTACATTACCTATTTCATAAATATTTCAATTCACTTAATCGAATTACCTCACATCAATATATCCCATTCATATATTCATTTACCAACCTAAGATATTTCATTTTCAACATGACAATTAATTCCATGGATAATTGGGAAACTAACAGACATACACACTCCAGACAACATCTTTTCTATATCACATGAACCATCACCATAACACGACACCAATATATCTTTATCATCATGAAGCCACATATCTCAACCACCAAACATCAAAACAATTTCATGACACAAACAACACACATCACAACAACCACACAACAAAAACACCATACATCACCACTACCTTAGATAATAACCACCACACATCACCACCATCACACAAGGAAACACAACAAACACAACCACACACACCACTAAAACATATCTTCCACAAGTTATGTACAAGGGATTACATTACTTTACTTAATTAATTAGAAAGGGTATTCTCACAAAAATTCCATATTTACATGTGAAACTAATCCATTAGACATATATAAGTTATTATATATTTAATTCAATGTGATGTTCTGGAATCATGAAAAAGGGTCATATAAACATTCCAACTATAACATAATAGAGGATCCCAAAAAACATGATTTTTAGTAATGGAAACAGTCATATATAATCAGAACATCAATAACATCAAAATATGTAAAACAAGAAATTTCTACCCATTCCCATAGATTTATATTTTTAAAATTAATTATTTTTATTATTTTGACCCATAATATCCACCCAATTAATGGAAAAAGTATGAAATCCCAAAAAATTTACATAAATATAGAGAGAATTAGGATCCCATACCTCATGGAAGACTTACAAATCATTTTCCACAACATGGATAAGGAGAAATAACCAAAAGAACAAAAACAAAATAGAAATACTCAGATCAACTTGAACCATGTATAATACTCATAAAATATAAATCCAACACACTCCTTGAAATATTTACCATCACCAATATGAACTACCAAAGAGGAACTAGAGGGAAAATAGAAAATATTATACTTAGTTACAGTGGATTTCCATTGACCATCTTCTATAATCCAAGGATTAAACTAGGAGGAAATAGAGTAAAAGATCCTTAAAAAATTAATTGGCTTCACCCACAGTTGAATGGAAATGATATATAAAAAAATTAAATAGGGAGAGGCCCATAATTTATAGACAATAAATACTTTAACTCATTCATGATGAGAAACACATATTCATATCAGGAGATTCCGTGAGGCCCTCTAATTCAAGCCATGAAACATATATAGGTTGTGAATCCCACATACTCCAAACTCAGTAAACATATGTTGATTTTATTGGAACCTCATCCATGAATTAATTCATTTCATGAAAAATTTATTAATAGTTTATATTAATTAATAAGGTAACTCTCACCTTAAACTTTAATTGTGTGCCTCCACCCATAAAACTATGTACGTAGGTTTTAAACATCCTAAAATTTTACTAAAATTCCTAAACCACCTTTTTTACCAATACTCTCCCTAAATTGACCCTAAAATATTTTCTTCAATTTTGGAAGTTTCCAAGAAAATTCTAATACTCCATGAACCCCATTTTTGGTGAATCAATGATTCGGTTTAAGGACCATATCCTCATGTTAAGTGTTTTATTCATTGTTTGATTTAATATTTATCCCTTATCTATTTAAAATTGATTAGGAAGGATAATTTTTCCTACTTTGGAGATAGTTTAGATGTAGGTTTTGATGGTTGTATTTATTTGTATCTTGGTCTTAGATTTTGATCCTATATCTCCTCGGTCATAGTGAAATTTACCATTCAACATTGAATTGTGGATTTCATTTTAGAGAACATACATCAATAAGCATGAGGTTAGTTGTGTAATTTTCAATTCCTATAATAATGATTTTATTTGGGAGTATTTAATTGTGAAACTGTAATTTCCACATTGGGAAATAACATTTTTTAATTGAATTAATTAATTGGTTGATTAATGGATATATAAAAATGACAGAATAATGTGATCATGAAATTGATGGAATAATAGAATTATGAAATTTATGGAAACCCATGGGGTGTTCCAATATGATTATAATGTTGATTTATAAATTGTGTTAGTGGTTAATCAATGGGTTGTGGATATGGAACCATGAGATGAGATATTTGCAACGGATTTGTGGGACATGGAATGCTACTCCAAATACCCATTGATTGGTATACTACTTATCTAGGCCCCATATATTTATATATTGCATGTGATCTCTGTGTTTTGGTATATGGACTACTTCCCTAATTACCCACAAGGTGCCAGATTTCTGCTCTAGGCCCCCATTGTATGAAATTTAATTGAATGTCAAATGATTAATGAATCCCATGATATTATGAAATGTGATATCCCTTTGGTTAATGGTTCAGAATCTGAAATGGGATGAAGTAGGTATTGTTGGTTTGGGTTTCATTATGAACCCAATGACATATGTGGTTAATTAAAGGATAATTTATTGTGAAATTTTTTAAAATTATACTGGGTACTTTATTCTTAATAAAACTTCATACACTATTATATACTAGAAAATGTTTTAGACACTATTAGTGGTGTCCTACTGAGTTAAACTCACACCCTACTCTGGCTTCCTAATTTGTACCCAAATAGACTTCATGTTTATAGTATAGGACAAGGGATTGATCCTGATGTTAAATGGATGAGTTGGGATATGGAATGGATCCCAAATGATGGAACCCGACATGATGTTAGGAACCAATTTGGGAGTTGTTAGCATGTATTTATTTTGGATTTTAATTTTCCACATGACACTTATATAGCATGCTATATTTACTATTTTGGTATACAATCATTTATAAATGTTTTTATATTATCATGTGATGTTTATCTCATTTATTATAGTATTATCCAAGTTTTTGTTTATTATCATTTGGATATAATTTATTGATAAATGTTGTTGTGTTTCTTTGATAAAGTGGGTATAGTCTCCCATAAATGTATATTTGACCCTCATAGATTGTTGGAATCCTCTGGGGTATGGAGAGACATGCCTGAGGCTTATGAATCTCCAGCCTCCAAGCCTCAAACATCATCTCATGTAGTGAACACATGTCCATGTCATGAACCACCCATTCTAGCATAACTACATCTTCTAACTTCACTGAAGCCTCCTAATGTGTAGTACAAACACCCTTAACTCCAAAATATACAAGTTAATGGGTCAATAAGGTATGGATCATTACAATAGAGGCTTTATCACATTTACACACAATGTTATTGAAAAAATTACTAGAGTTGGATTAGTTGGAAACAATGACCAAATATGCATCTAAAAAATAAATTATATTGATGTATTAAAGCACAAAATAATACTTATTTGTAACATTTTTTATGAGGGATATTCTATGGAATTTTTTTAACAATTATCGTATTCAATTTAAAGGAAAAAATATTAATTTAAAATCACTAATAACTAAAGATATTTAAACTTAATATATTCACTCTTTTTGTAAAAAATATAAACCGATTGAATGCTAAAATAAATGAATCTTGGATTTTTTATATAATTCTTGAACATTGCAATTGTAATTATTTTCAGAAAATTCTCTAAAATTAATCATATTTCATATTTTCCACAACATAAATTGGATACTAATAATTAATATTATGCATATAAAATAAGAAAAAAACAAAAATATTATTTTAAACCAATCAAAGGGGTTCTATATAGATCAATTTGGACCTTCTATGATAGAAATAATCAATAAAGAAAATTTGTTTATGTATTGGTATATGATTTTTATGATATACATGGATTTATTTATTGGGACTTCAAAGAAAATATTATTCTATCATTATTAATTTTTATGCTAGTTTAAAATGAAAAAATTGCTAAAATTATTTTATGAAGAGATCGTTGAACTGAGTTTTAGAACCATCAATTTAATTCCATCTGCTCAAGAAATGGTATTAATAACTCATTTTTAACAAATAGGACACCACAATAGAAATGTATCATTGAAAGGAAGTATATGAACTTGTGATAACTTTATTGAACTGTATTATGTGAATAGAAAATGTCTAATAATTTTTGGGATAAAGTTATTAACCTGAAATTCAATATCCTAAATAGTGTTTTAATAAGGCACATCTTGATGAAAAACATTATGAGTATTGTAATAATATAAAACCAAAGGTTGTGTACTTAAAAGTGTTTCGATGTAATGTTTAAATATTGAAAACCAAGGAAGATCTTTCTATGTTCAATCCAATGACTGATAAAGGGGTATTTCTTTATCACATTACCATATATAAATATTATACAATTTTTAACAAAATGTGAAGGATATTGGAAGAACCAACTCATGTGAAATTATATGAAAGTGATCCATTTGATCACAAAAATACATAAATTGGGTATATCAATGATTTTATGGATAAATTGAATATTTAACCTAATTTTTCGATAAAAATTATGATAATTTTGAACTTCATCATGAATACTACATTCTTGAAAGGTTAAAAACTAGTGAACCTAAGAGTTTTCTGCCTAGAAAACCAAGGAATTTTAAAAATATCCCTTAAAAACTATTATATAAAGCTTATAATTTTTTTTTCAGTTATAGAATATGTTAAAAAACACTTGATGAATTTTTGGTTTTTTTATCATAGATTAATCCCAAAACAATATACGAATCCTAAAGTGGTGATAGTTTGGTACTATCCATTCAAGAGGATTTAAATAAATTAAAATGGAACAATTTTTTCAAGTAGTTGATAGATCCTATGATTACCATATCATAAGTACTAAATGGGAATTTATAAATAAACAATATGATCATGAAGTAATTGTTATAAATAAAAATATACTTGTAGTTAAAGGTTACAATTAAGGAGAAGGTGTAGATTATGAGGAATTATTTTCCCTCACAGCTAGAATAGAATCCATTAGGATTATTTTATCTTGTGCAGCTTATATATATGTTAATATTTTTGAGATAAATGCTAAATATGTATTTTTAAATTGTTTTTATATAGAAAATATACGTTGAATAACCTCTCATTTTTGAAAATACATAATTTAAAAATTCAATTTTCAAAATTAATAGACCTTATATGTTATTAAAAAATAACCAATATAATGTTATGAAAGGATAAGTTATTGTATTATATGAAATGATTTTTTGAGATCTAAGTACTCCCTATTTATTTAATAAAAATAAATCAAAAGATATTTTACAAATATCAATTTCTATTGATGATGTTATTTTTTTAACAAATAAGAATTTCAGTGATGTTTTTTTGTAAAATTAGGGAAAACAAATTTTATATGAGCATGATGGGAGAACTAAATTTATTAATTAGATTTTAAATTTTTCAAAATGATTTTAGAAATTTGTTATGGAAAATCAAATACCTACATGATTTACTTAAAAAGTTTGGACTCATAAATAAAAAGATTCATACAACCCCTATGAGTTCTAATATAAGTATTGACTAGGATGAATCATGGAAACTAGTGGAAAACAAGATATATAGATGAATAAGTGGTAGTTTATTATATCTATATTCTAGGATACCAAATATTATATTTTTCTTATGTGTTTAGGAAATATTTGACTAAAACCATAAATAAAATCATTTTAAATGATTATAAAATAATTTTATGAAATTTAAAATTAATTATGTCTATTTATTTATTATTTCTAAATCATTTTGTATTTTATATGACTTTATATCCTGATGATAGTATGAGATGGTCTAGGTTCTATAGAAAAAGTACTTCAAGAACAAGCCACTATTTGGAAAAAGTCTAGTTTCCCAATAAAGTAAAAAAGAAACACTCTATTGTATTATCACGTACTAATGCTAAATATATTTTAATTGGAAGTTATTATGGAAAATTGTTTTGGATAAAACACACTTTAATGGAATTCTTAATTAATTTTGATCATGTTTTAATGAAATGTTGTAATCAAATGTAACAACACTAGTGATATTAATATTTAAAACAATCGAATAATATATTATTGAACTAAGAACATAGATTTAAGTCATTACATTTTATAATACCACAAAAAAATGGTTGTATTCCACTTGAGTTTCTAAATATTTATAACCAACAAGATTTTGTTTACATAACACTTACCTGATGAAATATTGTTTTTCTTAAAAAAGAATTAGGATTATTTGAATTTAATGTTTTTTTTATTTTATATTTATCTGGTCATTATATTTATTCTAATGAGATGAATTTTTTTTATTATTGTAATTTTTATCCTTTATTATGTCACTAAGTGACACCAAACCTTATTAGTTTATAGTTTTATTTATTTATATCATTTACAAAGTCACATTTATTGACTCCCTATATTATTTAGAAAATATTTTGTCAATATTTTTTCCCAAATAAAACAATCATTTACAAACCTTATAGCCTTCTATTTCACATCCAAACCCTTCACACCCTAAACCTCTGAAATTATATCCTCCAGACACTTATGTTTTATATGAATGGGAAATATGAAGTGAGTAGTAGATATTGATTCTAGTGGTTAGAATAGTGCTGATGTTCTGGGTAAGGTGTTGTGTTGAAAGACTGTCAATTTCAGGTGGATAGACCATAAATATCTATTGTTTAGGAATGTGTTAATTTTTCAAGGCCATAATTTTTTTTCTATGAAATAATGATAGAGTTATTATATGAAAAGGAAGTCAGAGAGTTATATGATAAGTTTCAATTTTTTAATCAGAATGAGGATTTAGATGATTCAATGGTAAATAAGAAGTATTTTTCAATTTCTTTAACTTATTTGTATGACATTATTCATTTTCCTCATGATGGCATTTTATAGTAAAATATTTCTGTTTTAAGTGTAAATGAATTAATTCCTACCAATATTATGTATTATTAGTTTGGAATTTTGAAAATATATAAGAATATAATTGTGGATATTGTTTCCAATAAAAGATTTTAGTTATGTCCATTCAAACAAAAATTTCCAAATATAATGGATAATATGAAAAAATATTGTTTCAATCCATTTATCAACATTATCTATTGATCATTGTGAAGAATGTTAATTTTCCCATAAACATATTAATGTATATGTACAATATAAAAAAACAATGACTTTTAATCTATTCAGAAGAATTCTAAATCAACAATTTCAACAAAAGTAGGTTGACATAACTGAAGTAATAAAATTCAATTTTTATGGTTTATATAGTTTAGGAGCTATATTTTTAAACAAGAGTGCCCATTTTTAGATATATTATTTGAAAAATCATGTGTCCATTAGATCAAAATAAGAATTAAAAGTGGTTCCTACTAATCTTAATGTTGATAATTCTATATATGATTATGATAATTCTATTTTAACTGAAATATAGGTGTAAAAAACAAATTTACCCAGTGAAGAGGGTAGAAAAACCGATTCTTAAGAGATGACTCAAGAGATGAAACCAACTATTATACCTATATAGGGTCATTATGAACATAATATTCAAGTTATAAATAGGATTGAATATATTATAACATAATCTGAGGATCTTATATCAAGAAGAAATATAAATATACTCTTTGATGAGTTTCATTATACTGATGTTGAATACTAATCTGGGGTAGGGAAAGCGGTTTCTCATGATGATAAAGTTGATTCTAATTATTTTGGTGTAAATGTTACTATAGGGGAGGCAATTATACCTTAGATAAATAAATATATATTTTATATTTATGATATTTATAGATTTTTATTTATAGTCACTATAGATTATTATATAATAAATCTATTAACTATTTAAGGTGGTAAATAACAGTCCCTCACATTTATGACTGATGGCTATAACCATATTAAGATACCTGGAGTCATTAAACTAATTTATATATTTAAAATTCATACTTAGGAAGCTTTAGTGGGTCATACCAATGATAAAATATAATTTCAACCTATTAGTTATGATAAAAGTAAAGTTATTGTTTCAGATGAAGGATTCAGTGAGTAAAATACATTTATTTCTAAATTCGAATGGTGATTATTTATGACCAGGCCTTATCATAATGTAGAATAATGGGTAGAATCATCCTTATAAAATAAAGAGGAATGAAAATTTTAATTAAATATTAAAATTCATAATTTTTCTTATATAATATTTTGTGAATTCATATTGATGAAAGATGAAATGGTTGTTTTGAAGGCTTATCTTAATGAATCCAAAATGAAGTGAAATATCAGATATAATAATCAATTTATAAGATTCATTTTTATCATATAAATTTATAGTTCATTAATAAAATTTATTTTATTTTGAAAAACAATATGATGATAACTTAATTTTATTTCATCAAACATGTTCTAACTATCTAACCTAATCAAATATCCAAGTTAAACATTAAAGTGTTACAAGAATATTTTAGATCCCAATCCAAAATGCCTAGTGATATGAAACCTTTTTAGATATATTCACTTGTACCTTCTTCAATTTTAAAATCAATGATGGTTGAATTGATATTTGTTTCATCAACCTTGTATACATTGGATGCTATAGTGGCACCAATTCAATGCAAAGTCATGTCATTATACACTATTTAATCATTTATCTTTTGAAATCCGAGATTTCAAAGAATTCTACCAACATTCTGTTAAGATTCATGAAAAAATTCATAATGATCTTATTTTTTTCATTTAACAAAATATTTTCCCTTTGAAGGAGATCTCAATAATGACTATTTAATAAAATAATTATAATATGAATTGTCTAGAGGAAATTAATTATTTTATAAACCCAATCATTGAGATATTTTTCTATAAATTCATAAAAATATAGATTACCATTGAAGATGTTTTTTATTCAAATTCAGAGTAATCGTCAAAGAATTCTACTAAGAAAGAAGTTCAAGTTTGTATGGATGATTCAAAAGGAAAATAAGTTGTTTTCAAATAGAGTATTCAGTTATTCTAATTATTTCTACATCCCCCGCTGGATTGTTACACATTTTAGTTGTTCATATTAAATTGTTAATGTGTTTTATTTCCAGCTAGGCCCACAAGTATAATATTCAATATACTCTAAAGGATTATTTGAGATAACATATCTAAGGATACAATGAAAAACTATAGTTTTTAGAAATTCCTTTATTGAAAGGATTAATGTGTGTGATAATGCACTATTTTATTTAAGAGCAATAACATCACCAGAACTTACACCTCTTTATAGATTTTCTATATCCCAAAACAATTTAATGGAATCTTTTGATCCTAAACCATATGGTCCCTCCCTTCCACCATCATAACAACCCTCTATGAGGCCAAAATACTGATATTATTTGTTAGTTTAGATATATGTTGTTAATTTTTAATGTTTTATAATTTTTTATTTTTTTTGTTTAGTTAATATGAGTTAATTCCATCTCTTTTTTTATTTAAATGTTCAATATTCTATTAGTATTTTACTTTTATGTGTTATAGTAAATGGGTTTTATTTTCGTGCCTTATATTTCTTTTTGATATCCAAGCATGATGGAGAATTTGTGAGAAAACAAAACATTTTATTCCAGGTTTATGATATATATCAATAATCATTTTTTATATAAAGGAGAGTATTATATAAAAAATGGAGAATATAAATGGATATAAAAAGGAAAATTTAAAAATTTGAATATATTAATTTATACTATTTATAGATTATTTATGCCCTAATTTTCTATAGATATTCCTGGTAAATAAATATGATTTTGTAAATTGTTATATGATTTGTGATAATCATGGAGGTAGATTTTGCAAGAAACACAAATATAATTCTAATATATCCCAATATTTCACACATTTTAGTACTCCCAAAAGCTATATTTTGTACTAAGAAGTTTATCTTAAGTTATTTTAGGATAATAATTAACATATTCTAATTTTTAATTTAATTTAGAAGTTTTTATATCAATATAGTGTTATTCATGTTTGATGAAAATTTTAAAAGGAAATTTTCCTAAGCACATTAAGAAATATCCTTCAAGGTTTATTTAGAGTCATATGTTGGAATTAAAAATACTTGAAAAGTAAATTAATATATGGGTAGACGATAAATATATTATGAAATAGGATAAATTTATTACATGATCAAAATTATTATGATATGAATCATATGATTTAGGAGAAATATATTACAAGAGGAAATTTCATATGCGAAATGTCTTTCGATTTTGAAAAGTCATACATACTAGATATTAAAAAACTAAAATATCCTATGAAGTTTCGAAATATTATATGAGAATAAGATATCATTTTAATGAATGAAATAACTTATATGATAACATCACCCAGTGCTCAGATTATCCTACACATGAGAAATTATCCTATGGGAACAATGTTTCTAGATAATCATATACTCGATTATCTCTTTTAGAGTTCATATATCATTTTCTATAGAATAACCCCTGGAGAAGAATATATTAAATTTAACATAAGTTTTGTGAGACTCAAGAATATTATATGAATATGAAGATATCATATTAAATAGAAAAAATAATATAAATTTTTATGGGTATCTGAACACAAAATATTTCGACAAGACAATTCAACAGTTTTTTTCTTTATTAAAAATGATCCCTTCATTAGTATTGTAAGACATTATGATTTTATTAAGGTATGAAATTATTTAGAAGAAGAAAATTTGATTTTATATTTTATTTCTAGTAGTTTTTGTCTTTTATTACTATTTTAGAATTTTAAAAAAATACCAGTGCAACTTTTGTTTTATCAAAATTAGATATTTATAACTTAGGAAAGACTATGTTAATGAATGCTATTAATTATATTGATTTTTTTTCTGAGGATGACCATAGCTTCACTCAACAACTATTTATGGAGGAAATCACATGTAGAAAATAAAGAAACAAATGTTTTGGTTAATATTATATATATATTTGACCATTTTAAGATATAAGTAGTTTTTTTTATTTAATAACAATAAAAATACAATCTTCTCATGAACCATTTCTATTATTCTTCCCATGCTCAAGATTTTCTATTCATTGTATCAAAAGAATAAATAAATTGTGTATCATTTTTCCATGATTTCTATACATAAACTATAACCAAGAGCTACACATTGGCTATATACTTATCTTTCTATTAGAACTTCATCTAATTCTAGTTACTGGTCAACATTGTGCACTGAAACTCTTCTCTATTCTATATCTCTCACTCATTATAAACTAATATCTTATTTTACTATATTCTATATGAAGGTCATATATATTTATTGTAAAGGGGAGATCTTAGGAAAATTTATTACTTTCTTATTTTACTAAGTGTGATTTTATTTGACTCATTTGGGTAGTACCTAGGAAAAAGAATTGTTTAATAAAAGTCACCATACTATAAGTTGGTGTGTTGGTGTAGTGGATTAGGGGAAATTCCTATGTTCGCTAAAAAATATAAAATTATCTATTTCCTTATCATTATTTTTGTTTATTTCCAATTAATATATAATTTAAGAGTTAAGGAGATATTCATATTAAATTTAAAGAGGGCAGTTTGATTTGGTAAAAAAATTAGAATTGAATTCACCCCCTCTTGATTCATTATGTTACACCTTTGGGATAAAAATCAATTTTTAATACCATTAAAATGAAGAATAAAATAAACCATGATATATTTTATTGAGATAAAATATTACAATACAAGGTAAATATTAAAACATTATGACAATCCAATATAAAAAATTATTAAAAAACTACTATATGAATAAAAACATAAGTAAATAAAAATAATATGAACACGGAATACTTTTAATCATGGTTTTCATTGAATATTGTACCTCTGAGTATAAATACAGAAATAATGAAAAACATTAGATGAATAATAGAAATTTTGAGAATGATGTAAATTAATTGGACGAATGATTCTAAGAGTGAATGTAAGGTTGTACATAAAAATGTATTATGACTATTATACATATGGTCATTGGATATAGTTATTGTACATATAGTCATTGGACATATGGTATTTGGAGATATGGTCATTTTATATACTCATATCCAACAGGCAAAATAGATTTTGTAAATTTTTGTCAGAAATTAAAAACATAACATATAATAAATAATAGTAGAATGAAATAAAAATATAATATTTAATTAATTTTTTTTATTTTTATTTAGGACATATTATCATGTTTATAAAATTAAAATAAAAATTTTAATACTATTTTATTTATAAAATTGAATGGTTATATGATAAGTAATTAGTTTTATAGAGATGTTATTAAAATCAATTAATGTTAAAAATTGGATTTTTTTCAAATATTTTATTCAGGTTTTGTGTATTTTAATTTAAAAAATTTTTATTAATTTTAAATTATGATTATTATAAAAAATACTAACACAAATTAAATTATTAATTGAAATGAAATAGGTTTAAGAATAGAATATTTTTTAAAAATTAATTTTTATATTTAAATAATTGTTTCAATACAATTTATGTCTTTTATTTAAAATGTAAATATATAACATTTATATATATAATTTGGTTAAATGGAATTAAATTTGTTTATAAAAATTTAAAAATTGAATTAGTGTTAAATTTTAATTTTGGCATATAAAAATGTTACCTGGGAGAATAGGGCATGACATTGGGAAACTATAAAAGCTGTCAAATACATTAAAATTTTAAAATAATTTATAAAAATAATAAAAATAAAAATTCAAGTGGATAATGGAGGGAATATTGATAATATGTTTTCACTTATGGGGAACTATACATTAAAAAATAATCTTTCTTAGGTATTATGTAAAGAGAAAATGTGATAATACCACTCAAACTCAACCTTAAAAGAACCTATCCAATACCCTTTCTAAACCACTATGAACATTTCGTTATATCTTGAATCCATTCCAATTTTTAGTCTCTTAAATAATTCATATATATTTGGTGACTTTTTTCCCAATATGGAATCTTAAATGGTTCATTATGAAGCTACAAATTTTGGGAAGGATTGAATTCCTCAAGTAAATATCTATGTAATTCAGTATATTTTTCGATCACCTTATCATATAAAATTTTATAAATCTTAATATTCACACTTATTATGTTCTATTACAACATTATTATTCATTTAAAATGATACAACTATTTTGTAACCCTATACTCCTACCCATTTCATTAGTATAACAAGTTCTTGTTTTGATCGGTTCAACCAACTACATGAATGATGATATACCAACATCATCATTATCATTATGAATAAGTGTCATGAAAATATTATTTGGAATATATGATATTAATGTGTAATTTATGTTATTAATATGGTTTTATAAGGATAATAAAAATAAGAATGTTCATTATAAATTAGTTTTTTGTTATCGGTAAATTACCCAAAACAAGCTCATCAAGAATTAATTTCTCATGAAACATACCCATAAATTCTATCAAATGAACATGGGAATAATTAAATAATGGTAAAAAATGTTTAAACTAACATTAATAATATAATAATGATGATAATTTTATCAATTATTGATGATCAACATCACTATTATGAATCTTGTAAGAAACAATCAAAATTATTGACATCTATGGATAAAAATAAACATAAATAACAAATATAAGTGTAATAAATGATTATAATTGAATATTATAAAATATAAAAGTATATAATGATTCTTAAAAAGTTATTAATATGGTTATACTTTATATACTAAATGTTAAATTTCTTCCATAGAAATCATGAGTAAAGGTAAGGGTTTCTTATATTAATTTACCTCTATTGATATAAGATTCATATTCAAAACATGTGTTCATTTGTACGGTTTATATACTTCCAATGAATTTATTTTATATTAATTCTCATAAAAATAATGTTATTAAAAAATCCATCGAAGTTTCTATATTTTAAGGGTTGTTTATTCAATAGTTACCAAATCTTTATAGGTTTCTTTACAATCTCACTTTGAAATTGAGAATTTTTATGTCCAATCTTTCATCGAGAGAATTTATATATTATTTATCTCTGAAAACACATTTATTTTATTATACTATAGTTATTACTTGGGTTAACATGTATTATTACCATTTAACATTTCCTTGGTTCCCAATTCAATCAAGAGGGTTATTTTTTAGAAAACCAAAATAATTTCTTGTTTCGAACAAGAATTGTTTTCCTCCATGTCAATTTTCTACATATGATTTTTGCATTTACATATCTATACTTATATGTTTTATTAAGGTACTTTTCTATTGGATGTGAAAATTTTTACAAAATATGAATGAAATAAATTTTTAAAAGTTTCCACACAAGTTATTTTCTGTCAATTTTATTTTCCTTATATAAGTTTGAAAAAAAATAATTTTTAACATTTTTTTCAAACACTCATTTTCCCAATATATCATTTAGTTTTATTTAAAACTCACCCTTTATGTGTTTTCATGTATTTCCAAAGTAATTTATATTCCTTTTATTTTTTAAATTAACTTCTTTTAAATGGTATAAAAAATATAAGGGGTATTTCCTATTATTTCTCAATGTAATTATTAATTATATTTTTCTTTTCATATTTTCCAATATCCTTTAAGGCTTATTATTATTAATTTGTGATATTCTCCCATGATACCATCCAGATTTTATCTTTGTAATTTTTATGACCATATTTTGTGAATGTTTTCCTAAAACCCGATTCTTTAACATGTGTTAATTAATATATAATTAAATTATGATTGTTTTCATGTTTATATATTATAGATATGAATGGTTTATTATTATGTGATGGGTGGGTAAATTATATATCTCTAATTAATTTTTAAAATTTTTATATCTCATGAGATCAGTATGGAAAACGGGTGGTTTTTCCAATTATACTATGTTATGAGACATATATATTATGAGTAAGTGGTTTTCCTTGTCCATTATTTTAGGAATGTCTCGGTGGTTAACATTGATATATTTTTGGATTGAAATGCTTAATATTTTTCTATATTATTATGTTATTCAATGACCCTATATTTTTTTCTCATGGCTCATGATTATTGAGTCATGTTTCCGCACTCCTATGACTCAAGTCTCATATCATTCCAAAATCCTTATTCCATGAATCATATTTTATGATATATATTTTATTTGGTATGATTATATTATGTTATGTATATACACCTTGATTAAGTTATCATACCCATTTGCTCATCTTATGCTCACTTATGATCTTTAATTAAATATTTTTTATGATCATTGATTACCGATCACGTGATCTTACCCTCTAAAATGTTTCTATTTCATAGGTTATAAAACAGAGTATCATGAATGACATTTCTACAATGATATAAAATGTGAATAATAGTTTTTAGATATATTGAATAATGATTGTAAAATATGTTTATTATTTATCTAGTCTCCAATCACACTAAACCTATAGGTTTTGGTGGAATGTTTTATTATGATATGTAATGAATAATCATATAAAATGTAGTAATATATATTAATGATGTGATGAACTCATATCAGTTGGTACCATAGAACGTTTAAGATATTTTTTTGGATTATGTTTTGAATAATAAGATGATAGAACATATAACATCTTATTAAGAACTAAAAGTGATGTAGTATTAATCTAAAATGTCACATGTTGAAATAAAGGGTACATAATTTAGGACATATTTGGATTAATTTTTATTATCATATGATTACTTATTCTAATTATTGTTGATGGATACTCAAAGTAGCCATATTTTTTAGTAATGTACTGAAGATAAAATCATGAAATTGGGGTGGTGACAGGTACTCTAAATATTGGAAAAAAATTATTTCATCCTAGTTTATATAAATTCATTAATATATTAAAAATAATATAATATTGTTAATTAATATCCCAAATGGATAGATTTTTAATTACTAGTGAAATGTATTAGTGGTGTGATGATCGTATCCCAAGTATTTAAATCCTCTAGGATATAATTTTATGAGAATGTTCTTCCTATAAATGATATTATTCCCACTTTAGTTAAATTTTATGTGATTTTAGGAATGTATTATTTCCCTCTAAATAGAACCCATATTAATTAGTAGGATATAGAAATAAAACTTTATATCCCAAATTAACCATTGACCATCCAGCCATTCAAAGAAGTCTATAAACTATTTATATAAATTACATTCATTATATGGGTCTTTATATAAAATATTAAGGGGTTGTTTTTCTCAAATGATCAAGGAGAAACTCAGTATTGTGGACATTTTCTTTATGAATAAAGATATTTATGTTTTTATTAAAGAGTTGCATGACGTTCCCCTAGATTGTGAGATTTTTTTTTCAATAGAACACATACCTCTTGTTATACCAATATAAAATATTCCTTATTTAATATCCTCAAATGTTTTGGATAAATTAAATAAGTAACCGCATGAGTACATGTATAAGTGTTTTATATTCCCAATATCACCAACATGGGGTGCATTGGTTCTATTTTTTATGAAAAAATGTGGATCATTATGTATCTTTTTTTATTATCATGAACATAAAAAAAACATGATCAAGAACATGTATACTCTACCTCGTATTGATGATTTTTTTATTAGATGTTAGGGGATTAGTACCTCTCCCTAATTTACCATCTATTTAGATATTATAAATTAACAGTTAAAATAGAGGATGAAACCAATACAATCTTTTGTAAAAGATATCTGTTCTATGAATTCATAGCGATTCTATTCAGAATCATAAATACACATTCTATCTTAATATTTATGATTAATGGAGTCTTTTGATATTAAATTGATCAATTTATAGTTGTATTTATGGATGATATTCTAATATATTCCTTGAGCTAGTAATATCATGATGATTATTTTAGTATTTTGACGAAGACATTGATAAAGGATAAAGTGTACCTAAAATTTAGGAAGTGTGAATTCTAGCTACAATAAGTTTCATTGTTAAGTCATATAATCACTAGAAAGGGTATATATATTTAAATGATAGAGGTGATTAAATTATGTCCCATAAAAAAATATAATGTCCTTTTTTAGTTTTCTTGTATTGATTGGATATTATCGGTTTATTTTGATAAATTATATATTACTATAAAATACACTACCCAACATACCTAAAAAATGAGTTAAGTTCCTCTAGAATGATTAATGGGAAGAAAATTTCATGGGGCATCTGTGAATGTTGGTAACTTCCCCCATACTCACACTACCCTATAGTGGATAATGGTTTGTGATATATAGTGATACATCAATGAATGTATTGAGATTAATACTTATGAAAAATGACATGGTGGTAGATTACTCCACACATCAATAAATAATTAATGAAAAAATTTCACAACTCTTGATTATAGAAATCAGTAGTAATACTTTCATTGATGATATAGAGGAATTTTATATATGATTAAAATTTTGAAATAAAATCTGATAAAAAGGACTTAATGTATATATTCATAGGGAATTAGGAAAACATGAACCAAAAGAGATGGTTATAGTTTACTAAGGACTATTACAGCTCAATGCATAACCTCCATAGGAATTTGAACACGGTGGATTATTCGTTATGTTGGAATGATAATGATACCTTATCCATGATGAGGATTGAAAGATACCCAATAATCATGGATTTATAAAGGGTGGACCTTAAAATAATATATAAATGGGAGAACTATTATTTTCCTAAATGAGATACCAACCATCCATCCATATAAATATCAAGGGGATTAAGAAGGAGGATAAAGAGATATAAGAAGGTATGAAATATTGAAGAGTTTAACTTCTATAATGATGGAATTATATGGTTATAAAAACTAAAATGTGTTCTATTAATACGATAATTGATGAAGTTACTATTGTATGACTAACATATATCATCATTATCCACCCATCATGAAATCACAAAGATATATAGAGAAATAAAGAACCATTTCTGGTTAGGCAACATCAATAGGGATATTTTAGAGTATATATCGTGATTCAATATTTTCTAGAAAGTTGAGGCTAAAAATTATAAGCCCAATTTTACGATTAAACCATTACCCATACCAATATTGAAATTGGAGAACATCACTATAGATTTTTTGTAAGTATTATTAAGACCACCAAAAGATATAATTCAATTTGTGCTTTAGTTATTCACCTTGATAAGTAAATGCGTTTCATTTCTATTTAAGATTATTTATTTCTTGATCAAATTTATAAGATAGATATAAATTTAGTGGTAAGGCCACATGGACTATCACTATCAATTTCTTTGAATCGAGATCTATTTTTTTCCTCAATGTTCTCAAAAATTATACAATAATCATTGGATATAAAGATAAGCTTCGACTCTTCTTATCATCAATAGACCAATGGTCAATTAAAATGTACCATTTAAACTCCATTGGATATGTTAGGACCCCATTAAATCGATTTAAAAGGAGTTTTTGATCATTACCTTCACATAGAATAGTTTCATATTAAACAATTTCCATTTTAGCATTCAAAATGTACCATTTGAGGATTTCTATGTAAAGAGGTATAAAACATCAACATGTTGGGATGAAATTAGAGAGAGTAAGCTAATGGTACCAAATATTTATCATTAAATGTTAAATATGATTAGAACTATTTAATGACACACAATAATTAAAAAAAATATAGAAGAGATATGATGATATTTATCATTGATATTTAGAGTTTGAAGTCACATACAAGGTATTCTTTCAAATATCACCATAGAAGAGGGTTATGAGATTTTTTAATAAGGTAAAGTTGAGCAATAGATAAATTACCCCCTTTGAAATCCTTAGTGATTTTAGAATAATAACTTATCATATTGAACTTCCACCAAACCTCTAACAAGTTTATTATGGGTTCTATTTATCTATTCTTTGTAATTACAGAGTGAAATTACTGAAAAATAAGACCACTAACCTGGTTAAAGTTCCCTGGAGGAATAGTAAGTTTTTGGAAGCTATTTGGGAACCTAAAAATATAATTATTTATAATTAACCTTATTTTTTCATTAGTGTAATGATATTTCAAAAGATAAATTATCTTAAAGTGTAACCAGAAACTACTTCAGATTTTAGTATATATTCTCCTTAAAAATGTTATGTTGAGTAGCTTTCACCATCGAACTAAAATTAACCATGATATATTTTATTAAGATAAAATATTATAACACAATACAAACCTTAATACATTATGATAATATAGTATAAAACATCATTATGAAAACTATTATTGGTATAAAACCTCAAGTAAACTACAAGACCAAGAACATGAAATCCCTATCCTCTAGGTTTGTATAGAAGAGCATATATCTAATTATAACTATATAAATAATATAAAATATTATAAATTTATAATAAATTTTTAAAATGGAGTAAATGAATAGGATGAATGATTCTGATATTGAATGTAAGGCTCTATATTATAATATAATATAACCATTATACATATACTCATTGGAAATATGGCCATTTGACATATGATCAATGGATATATGATCAATGGATTTATGGTCATTGTATATAATCATATCTAATATGTACATTATAGGCTGTGTAATTTTTACTGAGAAATTAAAAACAATATAATTCTCAAATATTAACTATTTTTTGATTTAAATAAAAACATAATATTTAATTAAATTATAATTATTCTTATTCCTAATATATAATAATATTAATCATTATTATTAAAAATAATGATTCATTGTGTTTATAAAATTAAAATAAATATTTTTATACCATTGATTTGATAAAAATAAATAGTTCGAATATAAATAACTAATTTTATGTGTATGTGAATAAAATCATTTAATGTTAAAAAGTGGATAATTTTTAAATAGTTATTTTATACTATCGTGTGTTTTTATATTATTGATTTAAATTTATCATTTTTAAAGGGTGATTCTAATAAAAAAAATATTTTAACGCTTATTAAATTATTAATTGATAAGAAATATGATTCAGAACAATTAAAATTTTAAAAATAATTTTTTTAAAAAATATTTTTTCTATACATATTATGTTTTCATTTAAAATTTAAAATTCTAATAATTATATTTTTAATTATATTAAATGTAATTTAAATTTTTTATCATCATGCTTAAATTATATAAGAGGGTAAATTTCATTTTTTAGTGAAAAAGAAAGTTATTAGCTTGAATAAAATATAACATCGGTAAACCGTAGAGAATATAAAATATAATATATGTTCAAAATGATGAACACAACTATAAAAATCAACATTAAAGTGCATAATGGATATAATATCAATAATACAAGTTTATCCACTTATTGGGATACTTTTCATTTAAAAATAACCTTCCTTAACTATTATGTAAAGAGAAATTGTTACAATTATTCTCAAACTCACCTATAGAAGGACATCTGCATACCAGTTACAAAATGACAAAACCATTCCATTATCACTTTAATACCTTCCCATATTGACTGTCATAAATATTTCATAGGCATTAGTTTTCTTATATTCCAAATAAAGAATCCTTAACACCTCATTATGAGGAAACACATTTCAATAAAGAGAGAATTAATTATGTAAGTATCTATGATTTTCAACATATTTTTTAATTTCCTTCTCATATAAACTATTATTAAATATAAATATATAATCTATTGATACTATATTAAAATAATTTTTATTCTGTGAAACTGATACTACTATTATTTAACTCTAATCTCTTACTCATTTTATGAGTATAACATGTTCTTGGTTGGGTTGGTTTAGCCACCAACCAAAACGGTTATATACCAACATCATAATTTTCATCATGTATAAGTATAATAAATTAATATGGGTAACACATTATATTAAAGACTAATTTCTGTTAAGAATATTTTTATTTAAGAATGAAACAAAAATTAATGGTCATTTTAAAATAACATGTTGATATCGATAAATTACCTGAAACATTCTCATCATGGATTTTATCCTCAAAAATGACAACGATACTATCCATAAAGTTAAAATAGTATTGAATAAATAATGAGAACATAGAAATTCTACAACATTGAATAATTTAGGAATTATTAACTTCACATTTATGAATAAGGATTGATATTCCATTTTTGAATCTTGTGTGAAACAATAAAAGATACTTACATCTGATAATGAATATAAAAAATAAATAATAATATATGTGTATTAAATAATTATAATTTAATATTATAAAATATAATATATAATTATAAGGTTATAAATAATGTTATTAATATGTTTATGTTTATTATATAAAAATATAAATCGACTTCGGGAAGTTATGAGTAAAGGTATGGGTTTCTTATCTCAAATTCCATTCATTGAGATATGACTCATATTCCCCACTTGTTTTTTTTATATGGTGTATAAACTAAAAATGAATTTATTTCACATTAGTTTTCATTAAATAAAATATATTAAAAAATGAATATATTTTCTCTCTTTCAAGGGGTTTTTATCCAAATGATACCAAAGCTATATGTAATTTTATTCCAATATCAATTTAAAATCGAAATTGATTATGACTAGAAATTACATTGGGGGAATTAATATGTTATTTATATATAAAACCCCATTTATTTTTTTCTAATATGTTTATTTCATGGTTTTACATGTCTTATTACCATCTCACTTTACTTTGGTTAACAATTATACTAAAGGGATACTTATATGTGAAACCAACCTTATATCTTATTTTTGTTTGGAATCATTCTCATAAATATCTATATTTTTTATATGAATTTATAGATATACATATATAAAATTATATTATTCCTCTATGTAATTTTATATTTTACTTGTCTTAATATAAAAAGATTAATAGAATATCTTTTATATATTGTCTATAAAGGTCATTTTTTATCAAATTTATCTTTTATAAAAAAGTATGAAACAAATACTTTATTTTATCATTTTACACATAAACACATTTTCTTTCCGTATATAGTATTATTTATAAATATTCCCCTATAAGTTTTCAAGGTTTTTCAAATCAATATTTATTCCTTTTATTAAAAGTTATCTTCATATAAACGGTATAAAAATATAATGGTTATTTATTATTCTTTGTCAAAGTAATTTTTAATGATCATATTATGTTTTTTCTATCAATTTAAATATCCATTAATGTTTTTATGATTAATTGGTTATATGAAATATGGATATTATCCACCATCTTTATCTGGATAGATTGTGGCCATGCTTTATAAATGTTTTCTTGAAACCTGTTTATTTCACATGATTTAATTATGATATGATGTAATTAAGACTTTTTTATGTTAATATGGAATACATATTCCTGGATTATAATTATTTTATGGTTTGATTTGTTATAACCCAACAATGTATTGTGTAATGTTTCATAACACATGAGTCCAGAATGGTGTATAAGTAGTAATCCCAAGTCTATTATATTATAGAAAACATGTGGTTATCTGAATTCCACTATATTATGGGTAGGTGGTTATCTTAGTCCATTATTATATGATTTCCTTGGTGGTTTAACATAATATTTGTTATGATTTCTATGATTTTTCTTGCGACATGTTCTTATGTTATGATATAAATTTATGTTATATTCTCAGAGATCATGGTTTTTGACTCATGTTTCAACACACCTATGTCTCATGTCTTATATTATTATTAAATAATTATGTAATACATAATGTTTTAGGATATATGTTTTATTGGGTATGATTCAATTATTTTATTTCAATTCACTGTGATTATGTTTCCCATACCCATATAATCATATTTTTTTCACTTATGATTTTTTATTGACATCTATTATATTTTCACCTTAATAAGAATATTAACTCACCCTTTCTTATGTTTACATTACTGAGGTTATGTAAAATAGTAACGCGTTATATGTGATTATAATTGTATTATTTATGAAGAATTTTTTTGGTATATTTTGAATAATAATTGTAAAATATTTTGATTATGTATCTAGTCTCCAAAGACACAAAATATATGAGTTGTGGGGCTATGTTTTATTATTAGATACAATGAATAATAATGTATAATTAATATATATATATTTATATATATATCATTTTATTAGGTCATCTCATGTACAAATAAGTATATCAATTATCATATGAAATTATTGTTGGGGTTTTAAGGAATGATTAACATTTAATCACTGTGGTAAAAGAAATAAGAAATATAAATACCAAGATCTAAAATTATTGAAATTGAAACCATTATATATATATAACAACGATTTTTTTTCCTTAAATAAATGATCCCCACATACACTATATTCTATCACATGTTTGATGAAGATCTCTATGAGGTAATCGACGTACTACCTCCTTTTTGGTGTATCTAAAGGTTTACATGAATCACCCATCACAGGGGATGAGGCCTCTAATATTTCCATATATTTATAGCAACTCTTGAGTGGTAATGGTATGTGAGAAGATATCTCCAAGGAGAGGATGAATAATTTGGATAAATAAATGGCACATACACCACCATCATGCAGTGGCTATATTATAATACATGTTTTGGGTATGTTCCATGAGCCTTCATGAGATAAATCATATAAAATAATATTTATGGGATATACTTCAACCATTATTTTGTTTTATATTTGAATTATACACTTGATTATCCATACATTTCACCTTATTCATCATTTAAATTATGATTATTGATATTGAAAAAATATTCCCCAAAATTAATTCTTAATATTTGAGTTCCATTATCAATCATACTGTGATATGTGTTTTTCATAATAAAATCCAATCTACTATGATAGAATAATTAATCCAATAGGATAAGACCTAGAATAATCATGAAAACCATTATTTATCATATTCCCTAATAAAAAAATATGATATATGGACTTTAGGGATAATATCCCTTAATCCAACACTTTAACTAATTTTTCATAGATGTAAATTAATTTCACTTTATATTGTATCATATATAATATGTTTGGAATCCATATCAAAAACTTATTTTGTATATTTTTCATTTTTTTTCCATTTTCTATAATCAATTTTACCTTGTATTAGATCATATAAAACACTTTGAGAATACCAATAAAAAATACTTATAGATAGACAATACATTTATTTTAAAGAAACCCTCTGAGTAAAACTCAATACATATTTTGGAAACTACAATTTGTGACCCCATGATCCATTATAGGATTAATAAAAATATAAATTGTATAATTTATAAATTTAAGCAATGAGATTACTAAAGAAAAATTTGTGTTACTCAAGATAAACATGTATATAACATGATCTCCATCAAACACAAGTATCTATATACCTTATTATATTAGTTACATCATAGAAAAACGTTCATTTTCACATGATCCCTTTTTCTAAGAGACCGAGTAACCATAGTATATAGAGTATGTCAGTATAATATAGATGATATAATATTCTTGATTCTATAAATATAAAATAAACAAGTGAAAGAAAAGATCAAATTTTTTCACCTTTATAGAGGAGAAAAAAAATTCACTTAACTTAATAGATGAACACATAATATTTCTTATCTTGGTACAACCTTGAACTTCTTTAATATTTATAAATTTAGGGACTATATGTAATTATTTTCATACAAGAGAAAAAATATCATCATGATTAATCATGAATTGATGAAATGATCAGAAACATTACCAACCACCATATTAATAGCTAATGATCAAGTCTTACATAATAGATGTATCAATGAATAAAGGTTATCATTCTTGGTATCTCACAAAACTCAGGTATGGGGAAATAAAAAAATAAAACATGAAACCCTATTATACTAAAGAAATAGTTTATGACCCTCCATGAGGTGTACATAATGAATAATTTAGTGGGAAAACACATTTTTTGTCTCATTAGTATAGAATAACACCTTTTTATTACATACCTTCTCATTACATTATACAAATAGAGGATCTTTTAAAATTTAATTTATGAAAAAAGGTTCTTAATGCATGAAAAATTAAACATTTATTCTAAAAAACTTTAAAGGAGTATTCATTGGTTCATAATAAGTACTTTTAATCAATCACATAACCTGAGGAAGTACATAAAATGAAATGGTGAGCATAAGTCACAGTAAGGGAAAGTAAGGGAAAAATATTACATGTGAATTTGTGGAAAATCAATAAGAAGATGAGGAATATCATTATGGAATGATAAAGGGAATAAAGGGTATATAAAAATATAAATTAAATTAATAATAACATGAAAATGTGGCTGAAAAATTTAAATTAGACATTCATAATCATATCGCCATGGTTTTTCATTGTGGTGTCAAAAGCATTACAAAGTTTATTCACCATGGTATCGTAAACAAGTTATTTATAGAGATTAATTTTTTTAACCAATTAATTGGAATGATATCTGGGTGCACCCTTAATATCTATTAATTTAATATGATTTAAATAGATCATAATATTTTTTGTAAATAACCCATGTAAAATGAACTAAATGAGTTTCATATTAAAAAAATGTCATTTTTAAAAGTGCTTAAAGAAAATATCACTATTTCATCATTAACTAATTGAAAAGGAATATAGGTTTATGTATGTTACTAAAATTATTAAATAATGGATTTTTACATCTAGGTGAATTCCTCTAGAAAATAAAGAGGTGTGGGTATTGAAAAAAATAAAATAAAAGATAATTTCTTCCCAATAAAAGAGAAAATTTTAGAAGTAAATTCAGCAGCATAATGGGTATAAAATTTAGTTTTATAAAATTGTAAAATGAGAGGGAAAAAGGGTATCACACTAAAAGAAATACTACTATTAAATAAATTGAATAAAATAAATTGGACAATATAACTTAGTTTGAAAATTTAAAAACATACCAAATAAGAGGGAACTTGATTAGAAAATAGAAGTAGAGATTTCCCATACTAAGAATAGTTGTCACTAAAACTTCAATATTTGTAACGTGGGGCTTGTGGACACATTGGGAGGACTCATTTAGAGTTAATTCTAACAGATATTCATAGATAATGGATTTAGAGTGAAAGGAAATCGATAAATGGGTGGATATTAATTGAAAAAGTGGCTGATTTGTTTTAATAATTAACAAATATAGGCCTTGGAAACCTACACTAATAGGAAAATACCATATACCAATGGTTTAGAACCATTGGTATAGGTCTCCAAACTATTGGTATAACCTATAACAATGGGTTGGAGTGCCGTTTTCTGGTTTTGTGTTGGGGTATTTCTAAACCAATGGTTCTGGGAAAACCGTTGGTATAGGTCAAATGAAAAACCGATAACAATGGTTTCATAAAACCATTGGTATATGTAATTAAAAAAACGAGCCTATTTTTGATCATATCACCTCCCATTTCTAATCTAATGAACTAAAAACTAACATATCATGATTTTTGTGAACATAATTTCATAATTATATATATGTATATTTATATGTATTTTAACATATTATTTATTTAATTTTTTTAGATAAAAGATTCCATAAAAAATATGCGTAACTATACCAATGATTCTAAAAACCATTAGTATATACCTATACCAATGGTTTTTGAGAATATTTGTTATATGTTCTTTGATTTTTTGATCTATACGAACATTTTTGGTGAAACTACTGGCATAGGGTGGACCTATACCGATGGTTTGGAAAAAAATATTGGTATAAAGTCACTATAATGGACCCATAACAAAGGTTTTGGACAAAAATGTTGGTATAGGTCAATATAAGTGAACTATAGGAATGGTTTTGGACAAACATATGTTATAGGTCCATATAAATATCCTACACAAACGGTTTTGGCCAAACTATTGATATATGCCCAAATTCGAAACGGTTTGGCCAAAACCATTAGTATAGGTCACTTAGATGGACCTATAACAATTATTTGGACAAAACCACTTCTATAGGTCACTTATATGTACCTATACCAATGGTTTGGCTAAAATTGTTTTTATAGGTCAAAATTAGTGCTAGGTTTTGGAAAATGAAAAATCATGGGCTTGCCCATGGTTTTTTTTCATGGGCATTTCCATGGTATTTTCTCATGAGTTTGGACACCTGGTTCATATTTTATTTTATTTTAATCCACAAGAATCTATAATAGTTTTATGTTACTTCTTTTGGATTGGAAAAGTCAAGTCTCTAGAAAAATAATGTTTTTAATGTTAAAATTTGCATTTTAGACTTTGGAAATTGATTAAAATATACTAAAATAAGTGATATTAATAAAAAAAAAATTTTTTCCATGGGATTGGACAAATGGGTTATATTTTAGGTTATTTTAATTCACTTTATTTTATCTACTTTTTATATGACTTCTTTTGGCATGGAAACAAAAAGTATCCACAAAAATAATGTTTTTACTGTTAAAATTTTCATTTTAGACAATGGAAAGTAAATTATAGGTCTAGAAATTTATTAAAATCTATTAAAATAATTTATATTAATAAAATAATATATTTTGATTAATTTATTATGGTAATATATTTATAACATCATTAAGACATAAATATATAGTTATTAATATCGAAAAACTCAGATTTTGTATTTTTTCTATTCATGAAAAAAAGAAAGTATTTTCGAAAATTATTATAAATTCCCCCTAACCTAATTTTGGTACATGAATTAAGATAATGATATTAAATTTATCATTATAGTTCTCTAAATATGAAAATTATAACTTTTAAATTTAAAAATACTTATTTAATAAAAATAATAGCGGATTGAAAATGCATTGTAGAAGTTATAATACTTGAAAAAAATAAAATTATTTAATCATCTATATTTAAATAATAGTGTTTTTATAATAATATTTCATTAAAATATGTATTATTATTAATATATTATTATATAATAAACATTTATATCTTTTTTGAAATGTACAATTTCTATCTGAAAAGTCAATTTTTCAAATTCCATCTCAATTTTTTTTAAGAAAAGCTATTATTAAAATAGAATTAACAGAACAAAAATTTTATTTATAAAATGGTGTTATACATTAAGTAACTAGGGACTCAACAGATAACCCCTTATAAAACCTACATACAACCTAAGGGTAAGGTGTGTGATGGTGATAGATTCATGGGGTGACTCGGCTACCATCGTCCAAGTGGTAATTTATACTAACTTAATCTTCTCATGTAGATGATTTAATTATAGCTTCACTTGTTGAAGCATAGATTTATCATGGTCAAGAGAGAACCCCAATGATTATAACACCCTCAAAATCTATGAAAAAAGGGCTTTATATGGCATGACATTACTTTTTGAGGCTATCATTTCTCCTTTATTTATTAATTATTATTTATCAGTTCTACTTACAAATTATAACATAAATATTATTACAAGTGTATAGTTTCCAATAGTTATATTGACCAATGGTCATATAAAGAATGAATCTAGATGATCACACTTCACTTTATATATACAATTAATTATTAAATAGGTATTGTTTTTTTTATAATATATTATAACACACATTTTCAGGAAACAAATTATTTTTCCAAAATCATGGGTTGCTACAATGTGCATATTCAATATCTTAATACAAGAATCCTATTAATTATAACCTTTAAATTTCCATGAAAACTATAATACTCTATCACAATCATTGGATATGGATAACTCAAATTCAAACTTTTAAAAGTGAATTATCATTACACATCATGAGTATACACAACTAACATGAAAGAATGATAAAGTAGAGGTATCCTTATGGACAACATGAAAAATTTTATATTCTTAAACTCTTTTATTAATTTTAGAAAAACGATAAAAAATCACATATAATATCTAAAACATATTATATACTACCATAATAAATTTATGTTTTCCACATTCCAATAAATTTTTATGTAATTCCTACAACATCTCTATGTGATCAAATGATAAAACCCATAAAAATTCTCATTAGTGAGTAACATTAATTCTATATTAAATAACACAGATACTTAGGAATCCTATTCATAATGTACAAATTCTTGAATAAGTATTAAAACACATTAAATTCACAAAATCATATGTCACCATGTTAATTACTTATTTTTCCTACATAAAACTTTTTCTAGGGGCATCATTATAATCCTAATTATTGGAAACATTTAATCAATTTTTTCAATGAAATAAATTTTCAACTAATGTAACTCTTAACACTAACCTTTTATTGATGTACCATAAACCTTTCAGGGTATTAATTGACATTAAATTTTTATTTTTTCTTGAATAATATATTATTTACTAAATTTGATCACTTCTAAGTCCAAACATACTCCCAAGAAGCTTCTAAATAATATAATTTTTAGAATATCATGCTAAGATAAACATACATCTTTTTATAAAAAATGGACTTAATTTCATTTTAAGGGAATATTTAATAAATAAACTATTTTATATATATCATATATTTTTTCCTATGTGTTTTGAATAGTTCACTAAAAATAGTATTTTGTTCCTTAAAATGTACCATTAATAGTCGGATCAATGCCCTCATATTTTAACAAACATATGGACAAACAGTTTAATATTGGATAAACCATTTTTACCCTTATATTCTTATCAAATATTACATATAATCTTATGAATCCTAAACAAATATTTATTGAATCCATCATATCATATTTTTCATATTAAAATTTTATTAGAAAATAACTCCTCTTATCATATATGATAAATGTGGTTTCTATATACATCCTTCATGTAGATCCATCCATGATTAATAAATTTTTCTACATTGAATTATATTATTATGAGAACATTTGTATTATTAATAATGTGAAAAATATAATCACTCTCAATTCGTTCCATTATTTTGAAATATTGGTATTAAAAACATTTTTAAAATATACATTTGGTGTCATATACCTCCCAAAATCATATAATTTATTTATATAACATTGATACCCAATATAGACTATCTATTGATCATTATATACTACTTTGGAAATTCAATATGATTCTATCATATGAAATAAAATTTATTCCTTATTTAATATATCCTTAGATTTCAATGACCATTATAAACTTCTAAAATAAACATTTTTAGACTTTATAGACGAATTTTATTCTTCCAATTTTAACTATTACCAACCTGTATTGTCGACACGATGGAAAAAACCTGAACCCAACATTTCCCAGTCCATCAATCCTAAAAAACTTGAGAATAATGTTATACATTTCTTTTAAAAATTAATTTATAAATAATTTCCTATGCTGATTCTAAAATGAATTTAATAGACATATCAAACCTTAAAGTAATCATCATGTCTCTCTACGTCATACCGAATCATATTGAGTATAATAGTAGAGACAAAAGTTCCTAATATATTAATACATCTAAATATTTTGGAACATTGTGTGAATCAATATGTATTTAATATAATAATATAGATTCATGTGTTTAATAACATCAATAGTAGGTTACTTAGTAAGGTGTTCCTATAACACATAATGTTTCCGTTTCTTAGGCATAATTTTTTTTGTAATAGTATAATAAGTTTCTTACATTAAGAGTCACTTTTGTCTAGTATTGATATTAATTTAATGTTAGATGATTATTATAATAACATATTTATATAAAAATATTTTACTGTTTTATTATCATGTTTTCCATTCATTAAATAAGTACATTTATTAAATATGATCTTACTAAAATGACAACTCCATTTAAAATATATCATATCAATTAGCGATCAATGATACATATTTCACTAAAAAATTCATTCTATTTGGAATTTCTCAAACCAATTTGTTATATAAAAAATACATCATCCTGATTATATCTTATATAACTCTTGTATGTTCGATCAAACAACTTTTTATCCAATCCATCATATGGATAAAACTAACACCATTCCTCCTGTATCCTTCCAAAGAGTTTCCTAGTAAAGTGTATCCTAATATAAATAACATAAAAACTAACTCTCAGGGTCATTTTATTACTTTACTTAAATACAAATGTTAATCCATGGGAAACCTTACTTTGTAGAATAGAATTGGTTGGATAATTTAGATATTGAATGAATGTCCACTTTCAAAGGAATCAAAAAATATATATTTTAAAGTGGATTTAATCTCACTATATTATCTCATGTTACCCCTTTTATATGTATTCATGATTCTTATTGTTTAACATGGAACCATATTCCTTTCTCAAAATAAATATGTTCTAACCATATTGATGCTTAATTAAGTACAAACCTCATATATTGTGATATTAACCTAAATTCTAATCAAACTATATTCACACATATCTAAATGCATCCCATGCAGAAGGTACATGAAACCCTTTAGGGTAAAGGATTAGAATTATATGATATTAAAAATAAGAATAATAGAAATCTTGGAGTAACAAATTGTCAACCCCAACTATTTTATACATGTTATAAGCCACTAGGATAGTGAGAAGTCTGAACGAAATTCCCTATACCAAAGAATACTTTACTCAATAAAGACGTCAATTCCTTCATAATTTTAACACCTAATATGTATAAATAGAAATTAACTACTTAATTAAATATCATAACCTATTACAAAACAATTTTGAGGTAGATAAAACCTAATTCAGTTATCCAACCAAGAATGTAACTCCTTGGATGCATGTGTGGAAATTTATAGAATCAGTTTAACACTTTAAACTAAAACATACACCCATTTATAATTTAAAAAATATATCTATGAATTATAAACATGAATATGAATTAAATAAATTAGAATTTTATAAATTTAAAAATTAGATAAATAATTCATGAACAATTCATAAAAAAACTATAAACACTTTATAATTATTCCCTAATATGAACTCCATATTACAGATTATATATATTTTTCATAAATATAGCCAGAAGGTCCGATCCAAGCAAGCTTGGACCACAAAATTTATTAATAAAATAAAAGTACAGAGATAGAAGAAAGGAAGAGAGAGAGATTACATGTCAAAATATTCATCCTCACCACCCCCATACCCGATCGTGTCATCAGCATCAGCCGATTCCTATTCTGATTGAGTCTCTTATTGCTTAAGAAACTTCTTATAAAACTTCCGTTTGTCCAGTTGCTCCTTCGATAGCTTCTCGATCTCCCTCTTGGAAGATTCCCTAGTTGTCACGGTCCTCGGAACTGTAGAGTAGTCCTTCCTTGGTTTCCTTGAAACAGGGGAAGATCTGACACCCTCATTGTCAGAGCCTCTTTTCTTTTCTCCTCGGATAATATCACTATATGATATCTTATTCTCATCCATATCTCTTCCCTTGGTCTCACCATGAGAGTCACCCCCTTTGCAGAGGGTTAGGTCCCCAACTCCAGGAATGGATTCCTCCGCCCTTCCTTTCTCAGAAGCAGAGGAGGAGGGTTGTATATTCTGTTGTGGAGGATCAGTCACCATCATAACATGGGATGTAGTCCGAGCCTTTTCAGAGGGAGGCTCCTGATATCTAATATGATCTGAAGATCGAGGAGGAGAAGCATCAATTATAACCTCTTTACCATTCCTAGAAAACGGCAGCTCACGACTGTCATATTCCAAATGAGTATCACTGTCCCTGGTGTCAGGATTTGGTGTAGGCGGATCCTTTAAATTCACTTTACGACGACAATGATTGGAGGGGTGACCTCGCAGTGCACACTCTTTACAAGTAATGTTTTTACGACATAACTCCAAAGAGTGCCCCACAGCCATGCATTTCAAGCAGAAGAGGGGTTTGTTTTCATATTCAACATCAATCACAATTTGATCAGATGGAATAGAAAGCGTTACCGTGTCAATGAGAGTGGACCTGAGGTCGACTTCCACTAGCATTCTGGCAAAGTGCCCGTACCTGACATCTGTCTTCTCCTTATCAAGACAGATGGGTGTTCTGATTGCCATTCCAATATCATGCAAAATTTCTAGATGCCAAAGGACCCAATTCAGCCCAAGAAGACGAACCCATACCTGGGCGAAGACATTTTTAGCACTTGATACGTTAAATGTAACATAAAAATTTAATAAATAAATATAAACCTTTTTATATTTAATTAATTATTAAAAAATATTTTAAATTAATTAGAAATTATAAAATACCCTTTTCCATATTTTATAAATAATTTATAAAATATTTAAATTAATTCGAAATTGAAAATTTAGAAAAAAACAAAATTTTCAAGTATATAATATTTTAAGATATATACTATTATGTAAGCTGATACCTCCCTTATTGGATATTATATTTTATGATAGATAATAAGGATAAGTGATATCAATCCTTGTCACTTGGATATTGTATAGTATGATATGCATTATATCACTATTATGATATAATGTTCCCTTTTCATGCACAGGTTGTCACCTTTTCCTTATTTGATATCTCATATTATATGCTTTGATATGATAAAAAATCATTGTATTACACTCTATCACCACATATGACATCCTGTATAATATTTCATGACCCAATTACTACTTATGGGTTCAAATATCATATAATAAGAAATAAAAATGATTTCAAACATATTTTACAGTAATAAAATCTTGTTCCACTAGGATTTGTGGGACCACACTAAGAGGGGGTGGGTGTGGGGGTGAATCATTATGGTATAATTATACCAATTGAAACATATTTTTATTTTCCTATATACCTATTATGATGAATATATCATTGACACTCTTCTAACCTTCAGTTTTCACGTATGAAATATAAATAGAAAAGAAAACAACAAGGAATATACAATTTTTTAGTGAGGTCTTCTTCTAATGTGGAGGCTACATCCTTGGTTTTATGTGGCTATTTTGTAACTCACATAATACTTTTATTTTTTATCAATATGTAGAACATGAAATATTATATCCTTTAACTTGTATTACTAGTACCAACCAAGTTATAATAATATCACTAACCAAAAAATCAAGCAACCAATTGATACTATTCTGAATTGGGCAGTAACCATGTTTTCATCTTCAAAATAATGATTCGAATAGCTTTGCATTAAAGTATCATCAAAATTAAAATAGAAGTATCTTCTAGATTATATGATTTTATCATATTACCTGGTATTCAGTAATCATAAGGGATATGTATTCCTTACAATAATCATAAATATCATCTCACATTTTTCATTGTTTTCTATATATAGAGATTATATGATGGTATTATAAATATTCTTTGATGCTTAATATATTCAGAATTATTATGATTTAATTATATCAACATTTCCTTCTCATTAAAAACATAATAAAAATCACTTCCTTTTATGTTATATCTCTCCTTTCATTTTCTTCATTGTTAGATAATGAACAAGGGAATAAACATTAGTCTATCTCAGTATATTCTTCTTCAAAATCTATTTATACATATATATTTAACAAATATAACATGAAAATTATCTCTATTTTTAATAGGAAGACTAAATGATAATAGGTCTTTAATTATTATTTATATTCCTTTATTTATTATTAGTAAAATATCACAATTAACTTCACTCTTTAGTTATATATGATACTCGAATTCAACCTTCTCATGATCTCCCATGATATTTATAGACATCTTTGCTTTATAAATTTAAAATATATGTATCTAGTTAATACAAACTAGTAGTAATGTTCACCTGAACACAAGAATTACTGTTGTGAAATCATTATTTCATGATGAAAAAAATTATCCATCACTTGTATATAATTTTTACCCCATTAATCATCGCACTTTGGTTCATCTTTCATAGTTCAATATCATTTATTCTTCTTAAATATTCTTTTATGAATCCATTATATTGAATAAAAAATTAATTATAAGATATTATTTAATTTATTTATTTGAATAATACGTTATAATCATATGAATTATAATTCACTAGGAAGAATTTTTATTCTCAGGAAACAATATAAATAATCTAACATAACATTAGAGAGCATATTACATATTATTTTGAAACTCATAATTAATCATTCATATGTTATAAAAAATACTACACAATTCCCTTCTGTTCATGTTGCAGATTGGATCAAGTTCCTAGGTTAGGATAATGATAGGTTGTTTTCATGGAATCAAATGTATGGGCACACTGCTCGTATATAAATGAACTCAACACATACACAATAGTTATTGTGAGACCTTAACTAAGAAACATAATTATTTCTTAAAGGAATATTCAAGAGTTGATAGATCATATGTAGATGTCATCACCCAATACGTAAGATATTATATTGAGTAAAAGGTAATATGTAAGAGTAAAACCCATGGTTAAGTATATATATAATATTATTTCATTGGATGAAAATACAAAAGTTACTAGTACTCAATGTGATTTTTAAGATATTATTTATGTAATGAATTTTTTTTGGAAAGAATGAGAGAATTTAAGAGACTCTAATTGAAAAAATGATTAAAATTTTCTTCAAATATTTAAATAAAATGATTACAATTATAATAATTATTAATAAAAAACGATTCAACGATGAAGATTGAAGGAGTTTAATGAGTTACATTATGAAGAATGTTTCTATTATGCAATAAGAAATAATGAAAAAACTTCATTATAGAAAATAATAATGTTTTCACCATGAATAAAATATACAAACCACATCTATTCATCCATGGATCCAGTCAGTCATTGAATAAATATTTTATATTTTATTGAAATTTGAGGGAGAGTTTTTTTTGATAATTTTAGAGATTATGAAAATTTATTATGACCATGTTTTATGGAAGATGCTAATATTTGTTGGAAGACAAATATATAGGCTATTTATTTTATTGAATAATATTTTACTATTACTTATGATTATTTAAAGCTTGATTAATAAGGAAATATTACAGAAATATCTTCGTATATTATTAATGTATTTTATATTTTATAATATTATTGAAAAGACACCAAGAATTATATAGGTTTGCAGACCAAGTATCCTAGAGGATTGATGTGTTGATATTGAATGGCTATAATATTCTAAAATATTAAAACAATTATCAATACAATATTTGTATAATATAATGGTGATGGGAAGGATAAGAGAAAAATAATAACAAATTAATATCATGATTATCTTGAATATCTCATTTTTCAATGAATAGAGATAGATATATCATAGTTGAAAAAGTAATTATATATGTGAAGTTGAAGAAGAAGAAAATGCGTATAACCTAATGTTGTCTCTGATGAATATCTAAGGCACTAAAAAAGATTTTTCAGAAAAATAAACAATTTATATATATCAGATGGACTAAATAATTATTAGAAAACCCAATTATTTATATTATGTAGAGGAAAAAAAGTTTCTATTTCAATATATTAAGGAATTATTTTTTATTCATTATATCCTATAGAGATATGAACTACAAAATCAATCACCCTTTAAAGTGGTGTCATCTGATTCTATTTCATAGAGAGTAATTTAGGCTTGTTTATAAAGCCTAAAGATAAAAATTGAGTGATTTATTTACCAATTAGTGTCATTCATTATACCTTTTTTGTTCTAGGATTACAGTTCTAAAGATATACCCTTTACTATGCTTCAGATTGATAATAAAATATTTTTTTGGGTACTAGATAATAACAACCATATGCCAAGGATATATTTATCCACATTGGAGGTAAACCCTGTTATCAAATCCTTCTGTTTCTTGTTTTTTTTCTTTCTGCATTACATTACTTCCATTAAAGACAAATATTAATAAAGTATTAAAGTAACATTCCCTTAATATGTGTATAAATAAATAAGGTAAATGATTTAATTTTTATAAATTCACTCACAATGATTCTACCCACTCTAAGTGTAGTTTATCCAATCATAATAGAAAAATAATTTTAATTAGAGAAATGGTTCCACATTTAATAAGATTACCAATAATATGACTATTTTATATTTTTAGTTTCTCTCTCGAATACTTTATAATGTAAAAATTCAAAGAGGCATTTGGGTTCCCTATAAACTAAACTATGGAGGAAATTTATACCAAGACATTGAAGATCATATATAATAAAAGATAAATGAAATTGATAAAGGGATCATAAAAAATAAGTTAAAGGGGAATATACACTATTTTAATGCAATCAATGTGTGAAATTTTTTATTAAATCTATTATTAAATCACTTTTTGAAAAAATCTGTGATGAAAATAAAAACCATCATGTGAAAATAGGGAGAAAACATACCATTCATACATTTTTATCATAGAGAAAACAAATCTAGCATGCATGGGAAAGACATGGTGGAAAAATACACTATTGGGAATATAAAGAACAATTATACCTTAAGAAAATCACAATATTTATATGAATAAGAGGTAACTATAGATTTAGGCCATGATATTCCTTTTGATAAAAAATGTATAAATAGGGAAGATCATATATATATGGATTCAATAAATGAATGATTTTCTATTCTAAAAAAATCATTCATAAATTTTGTAACAAAATATCTAAATTTATTTGTTACATTTCATGAGTATATATAAAGAGATAACCCAACATGAAGATCATAATGAATGGATTGATAACTATTTAGAGAAAAAAGGTGTTCACATTTGAAAAATTCTATATGAAATTTGTAGCTATATGTTCATTTGATATAAAAATTATATAAAGGTTCTCCTAATTCTGGATCATGTGGATTAATTTAATCCATGAATATAATGATTGAATGATTGTGTTTATGTAAAATATTCCTGCATTAGAAGAAGTAATTGTTATCAAGGATTCTCAATTGGTGATCAATGTTCATAGGATTAAATAACATGATATTTCCTTATAAAATAAAAAAAAATATGTAAGAAAATAATGTTTATAAAAAAATAATATATTTTTATAAAAAAGAGATAAATACCAAGGATAATAAAAATATCCTGAATATGAAGTTTCTTAATTTGGAAGTAAAATAAAAAAAATATGAAAGCGACACAAGTTCAGTCCTCACAAAAAATTGATATGAGAGGTACTACCATGAATTCCTCATATAAAGAGATTTTCAAAAAATCATGTATTAATTATAAATAAGATTCATAAAAAATTCTGTGAAAAATCAACTACAATCATAAAAAAATATATCTACCACCGAATTTAGAAAATTATGATTGTGCTAATTCTTTTTTCACAGTCAGTGCATGCTTCACATAATATTATAGAAAAATATTGATGATTAAAACTTATAAAGAACCCAATACTACATATATGTTTTATATAGAAATGTATTAAATAATAAATTATCCAAAATAATACCAAATATATGATAAAATAAAAAAATTTAACTTGGTGTCAAATTTGTCTAGAATACCATTCAAAAGCTAAGATCAATATTTTTTTACTTCTGGTGCCGTGAAAGATTTAGGAAGAATGTAGTTGTTTGTTCATGCAATACGTATATATCATTATGATAAGGTAATCCAAAATTAAGGGGAATAACATCTATTTTGGTTATAAATACACATTGGAAAGGTAAAAATCCTTAAATATCAAATTAACATTTGAATCTTGAAAATATTGATAGTATTTTCAAAAAAATGTTCAATTGTAAATATGATTTCATGTGAAAATAAATTATGAATTTACCTAAAATAATCAATGGAATAATTGCATAAAATATTATTTATAAAATAACATAGGTGATTAAATATTGGGTTATAAGGAAATTAAAATTTATAAACAAATCCCAATCGATAAGTCCAATAATAATGTCGCACTAAAAATAAGAAGCTACTTATATTACAGAATAAGAAGACAAAATATGAATTTTCTTAAGAAATCTATGGGTGTTGGTGTTAATAGATGAAATACTTGGAAACAGATATGTAATTCAATCCATGATTGAAATATATTGATTTATTTAGTCAAAGGTGTTCCATTTGAACCAAGTGGGAAATTTATGCAATATGACCATGTTACTAAAGAGTGTATAATAATTTGTTTAGCCCAATTGGAAATGGAAAGAAATATTGAAAAACATCCAATTTATCTAAATTTAATTATAAAATAAGTAACTCTATGTGAAGAAATATAATTTCATGAGTGTTTGGGAAAAATTGATGACCTAATAGTTAATTTGACACTATGTTTGAGGTAAAGAAAATTAGTTAGATCTCAATGTATTTTTTGATCATCATACAATCTCAAGAACAAATTTTAAAGAATTTGAATCTATCACCAATAACATCATGTTATTTTGTTTCTATCATAATATATAATATTCAACATAAGGAGGTTTTTCAAAATGGAAATAAATATATGATGCCTAAGGTTACTATATAGAAGAATAATAAATGAAACATAAAGGATTCCCTCATTAATGTATCTGAATAGGAAGGAGTATCATGTCCGAGAAGAAACAATCAACCATATTTATCTAAAAAAGTAGAAAATTAGTTTCAACATATTCTTATGTATTGTTTTTTTATTTATATACAGGGAATTTATGTTGATGAATTATTTTTGGTATTTCTAGAAAAAAAAGAGAAAGCTAGAATAAGTATTCAAGGCACTATGAAATTAAACATTATGGATGTTATCTAAATTTATTTTCTTGAAGAATATTTTATAAAGAAATAATCCTTGATGAAGTGATGTTGGAGTGTATACGTTGAGGGGGAGAAGATTTAGAATCTTTAAGAATTTTATATTTCATGAAAATATGGAATTATGGAAAAGTTCCTAAAATCTGTATAGAAAAAGGAATTTTGGAATATTCTCTCATCCTTATTTTGAAAGAAGAAATTATGTTGATAAGAGTGAGAAGTTTTTTTTTGATGAATGATATCCAAATTGTAACACCCTGAGATTTTATGAGATATATTTTTTTTATGTCTTCTGTTATATGCAACACCAAAGGAATCTTTCACAATAGACAATATGGACTTGGCTTGTATTACACGCAATCACGACCTTCCTCGATAGCTTGTCTAGTACGCAATACCAGGTTTCACTAAACAACGATATATTATTATGGACTAGCCATAATGAATAGTATTAAATACATTTTGAATTTTATAACATTACTATTCATCTTACACATTTTCTAGAACATGGTTTGAGAAAAAAATAAATTTTTCGGGTAAAATAAGTATTTTTCAAAAAATGCAGTTTTGCCGCGTTTTGATGGTGCACCTACATTAAATCTCATTTTTGACATGTTTAAATGTTAAATTTGACACAATAAAATTCTTCTTTGGAATCAGGATATAATAATTTACTTTGGAGAAATTTTTTATATTTTTCTGATAACTTTTATATTTTGATGAATATTAAAAAGACGTTAATTTTTAATTAAAAACAACTTTTTTCATAGAGATAATTTATATGGATAAATTAAAATATTGAATGATTTTAAAGTATATATAGAATATGTTTTTATGATTTAATATAATTTATGTCATTATCATTAATTTCACATTGAATTCATAGTTAAAAACATTTCAATCCTAGGCAATGTTTTAACTTCTAAAACCTGTTTTCTTAACAATGGGATTAATTTTAAATTAATTACTGCAACCTATGTGTTTTGAATATTGAAAAATGGATTCCATATTTTGAATAATTGGGTCCAAATTATGTTAATAGGCTACTTTTTATTTTTTGGCATTATGAATATTAACTATGGTACATTTTATTTACCATAGTTAAAGGTAAATCGGGTAATTAAGGGTACATATAAGATTATAAAATTATGCTAACACCTGCCAAAACCCTATTTGATGACTAAAAGTCGACCCATATCACCTACGGGTCGGATTAAATTCATTTAATGGACTTTTTTATATGAAAATAATATAATTATTATTAAAACCAAAGAAAGTGACAACATGTCACTTTCTTAAATTTTATAAGTATAATAATTTTAATTTAGTGATAAACTTAATAGAACATCGAAAATTAATAGTCTCCAAAAATATAATAAAATTATCTACATTATATAAATTTATTTAGAATTTGTTGGGATTAAATAATTATCATTAATTATGACACAATAGTGATATTGAAATTATTTTATTAATTAAATTATGAAATAAATGGTTTTAAAATAAATATTATATGAACTATTTCATGTGCTCCACTAATTTTCTAGATACATATGATATTTTGTGAATCTATTAAAGCTTTTAGTTCGAACATATCTTCTGTATATATTTTATTTAAATACAAATAAATTAATATTGTCAAAATTGACACTATTGTTATTTTATATAAATAACATATTATAAAATTGTTTAAAAATCACAAAAATATTTAAAAATTATAAATTAAAATTTATATAGTCTACAATGTAATAAATTGTCAAATTATGGAAAATTCACAACACATATGTAATTATTTATAATAATTTAAAATTTAGAATATTATTACAACAAATAAAATTAAATTGATAAATAAGGATAAATCAAGATGATAATGTTTAAAATAAATTTATAACATGTCTAAATTTTATTGGAAGATGATATTACAACCCTATCTCATATAATATTTGTAAATGAGTTATTTTGGAAGTTTTTATGTGGGGTTGTGATTTAATATAAACTAATATTTCATATATTTCCAAAGGTGCCCCTCTCCTCCCTTATAAAAGGGCACCTCCTCCCTCTCCTCCTCACACCAATTTGAGCATTCATGATCGGCCAAACCCTGACCATTTCACTTCCCCACTTCCCTAGAAACATCATAGAGGTCCTGGTATTTTTCAAAGACCAATTTTAGTGCCCTAAGAGGAGGTCTCAAAGAGGCGCTTCAAAGAAGAGGTAATGTCCGTTACCGATTCTTTCAACTTTATTTTTTCTTCTAATTCTTATTATTTAGTTGTTTCATTATTAAGTAACAACATAAGTATCACTCATATAATTATATGTTATTATAAGTATGAAACAACCCTATTTCACCATCTATCCATCCTACGGAAAATGAAATCACCACGAGTGCGTACGTACGGAATACCGTCTCCACGCCGTGGTGTAATCTATTTTCCACCACCACCTTACATGGATGGTTATAATGGTGTAAATAATGGCTATATATGATTATTGTAAAGTGATACTTATTCTGAAATATTATGCATACACTCCAATATAATTCCACAATCATGGGAACGATATCATCGCTCGTGCGTAAGTACGGAATACGGTCTCCACGATGTGATGCGACTCGTTCTACATGATCTTCATTTCATAATGATTACATAAATGAATTGAATGAAAAAATAAGATATATATTACACTAATACCATTCTAGAAATGATTTATCTATAACCTAAAAAGAGGAATAATAATTTATTCGACAAAACACGCATACGAACATAAAGAAATAAACACCCGAATAACAAGTAGCAATGAGATATTACTAATAAGAAGCTAAGAATATAAACATATATGATATCATAAAAATACGTATGATTAAGGAAAAATTCAATGAAATTATTTAAATAATTATACAGGAGGTTCAGACACTTACGAAGCAAATCAGACCCGAGGTAAGGGATAATTTCATAATCTTAATTTTTATCCGAGGTTGTTTATACATTAAAATTTACTGGTGAATATTTATCATCCACATCCATGTTTCCTCAGTATGTAATATTATTTATATCCTCATAAAATTGTTTAAATCTAATTTTACCCTTCGGTGAGGTTTTAGTAAATAATATGAACAGAATCTTTTGTCATTTTTCGTACGAGGTACTTTTTGAATTTTCCGACATAAGTACGAGAAGAATGTTTTTTAACTTATACGGATTGAATGGATTTTTAAAACATTATTTCCAAGAAGATTCCTTTACAAGTATTCAGGTTTATTTTTAATCAACTTATTTTAGTTTATAATTGTATGACATGTTATGAAAAGAAAAATGTTTTTGAAGTAGAAAGGATATTTTCCTCAAGAATGGAGTTCGAGTGTTTTATAAAAATTATTTTCCATCTAAGAAAATGTAGGGTTCTGTTTCTATCCCTATTATTATATTTATTTGATTATGTTGTGATGAAATTATTTTTATGAATTCCTTTATCTTATATGAATTGTTTTTTGATGTCACGATGTTTAAGATTCCAATTTTTTACATGGTTTATGCAATGATGTATGATTTTTGATTTTGTGCCAAAAATAAAAATAGTATCATTATGAGAAGGGTGGGACCTATATCTCTCTAAAATGAATTGGTTAATGATTTATATCTCATGAGATAGACATGGCTGGAACGGCAGGTTAAACTAGATTAGTGAAACAAGACTGAAACAAGGAGTGAACTCGGTTCAGAAATGGACTTTGTCCAATAAGATAGTCTTGGAAATGAGTCTTGACTACTAAGAAATGATTTTATATTACTATGTGTGTATTCAAAAAATCTTCATGATTTAAGTTATGATTTTTAGGATTACATTTCACTTCAATGATTTATCCCATGTTATGATCTATTTTGCAGGATAAGATTTTTCAAAATGTTATGTTCTTATGAATATGATATGTTTGATATTTCTTTTGTTTACCCTCACTGTGCATTTGAGCTCACCCTTTTTTATGTTTTCTTTTCCCCAGCTCATTAATAAGGACATAAATTAGGATATTACAAAAAGGAACTCTAGATATGATGAAATAAATGAGAGACAACGTAGATGACTTATGAACTAGTTGTTTATGTTTCCAAGTTTCTAAAGACACAATACCTATACGGTCCTTTAATGGTTTTGTTATATGTTGTAATAAGTATGCTTAAATTTTGAAGTAATAACCATGTATGTAATGTATGGGTCATTATAAAGATGAAGAGATTTATTGATGTTGAAGTTATTATTTCAATAACTAAACCAACTAATTTATTTGATTTATTTTAATTAGTTATTAAGATATGTGTAGGAATTTAGGTTAAAAGAATAATAAGAATATATTGAAAAGTTTTTATTATCATGAATTCAATTTGAAAATCACCAAATAAAACCAATTTTACATTGGTATAATATTCATGTTTGATTATGAAAATCTTTTTTTCTAAATTAGTCCCTCTTATTTTCTAAATGAGGATTTATTACATAAACATAGAGTTGAATAATTGACAGAACACATCTTTATGTTAAATTTTACCTCCCACTCTCAAGTTTCATTGTATTTATTATCAATAATGTTGGAGATAATAAAATAGAATAAAATTTATTGAAATGAATTTTCTATACGAGTATTGAAAAAAGGGGAACATTTTTAATCACACTTGCTGTTAAGTTATATTTTTTTCTTAATAAGAATAGTGTCAATAAGAATGATTCCAATATATGTTGAGAAGATAATATTGTATGTGAGTGGTTTTTATAATTCATAAGATGACGGAATTTGTTTCAATTGGAAATTTCATTAGAGACCCATTCACATATGGAAAATGGGTTGATTTTCTTCCAACACTTCATGAATATTCTACTTTTGTTAGATGTTGGGAATGAACATTAAAGTGTGATTTTTATACTTGAAGGTTAATTTGTAGAATCTTTTTAAACATATTTGTTTAATGTTAGGATTTTAGGTTCCATGGAGTTTAGTGATTGATTAATATTATATCTCTATGTAGAATTTGAGAAATCTTGCTAAGAAGTTCTATCTTAATTATTATCATCTAATGGAGATAAATGATACATGAATAATATAATTGGATGTTGTTTGAGTAAGTGTTGAAATTGTATGTGGTAATTTAGTACCATTGATTTCTTATAAGGAGTGATGATATACTATAATATCTATTTAATTATTCTGATATAGTTGAAACAAATATAATGATATTATAAGGTTATTCAGAACTAGTTGATGTGTCTTAATATTCCCATATAATGTTCGAAGAAGTTTTTAGTTGAGTTGAGGAATATGGATATGAGTACTAAAAAATCTATAGTTATAAATTTATAAAAATTAAGGATGACTCCATACATAAGAGATAATCTAAAATGTTGAAGGACATATAAAAGTATTTATATTTTATAGATTTCTAGAATAATAGTCAAGGACGGAATCTATAAGGTTTCTTGAGTACATACAGAAGGTTTCTTCCATCCAAACATAAATATTGATAGATAATGGTACATAGACGTTATATTGATAATTTATAAAAGTATGTAGTTTCCATGTGATACATAAGGGTTCTGCAAATCATATATAAGGGTGCATAGCTAATTAATAATTCCTTCTCTAATTGAGAATCTAGTAAAGTGTTGAGTTACATTTAGATATATAAGGGTCCCATAAAAAGATAAGTAATAGTTTCCATATAATACGTAATGGTCAACATCCAATATGTAAGAGTTTAGTTTAAGTAAAATGAAACATATTAGATTAAATTCTACAATGAAATAGATACATAAGACTATTCTATTGGATGAAAATAAGAAAAGTACTATAAATCAATATAATATGTATGATATTTCTTACATAACTTTTTTTATTCTTAAATAATGAGATAATTAAGGAGAATATAATCAATATGATGTATAAAATGTTTTTTAATAATTTAAATATCATGATCACTATTGTTATTGTGATTCAATCCAAACGATCCAATAATGAGTATTGAAGATGATGTATGATTTTCTTTGTAAATAATACATCCACAATGAAATAAATAATCAAGAAGGAACTTCATTATAAAAATGAATAAATGTTTTCCCCATAAAAAAAAAGATATAGAATATAGTTATTTATCCGTAAAAGCATGCAATCATGGAATAAATGTTGTGGGTTTTGTATAAATGTTTAGGAGATTTTATGGGATTAATGTGGAACATGTGAGGAGTGATTAATACCATGTTTTAAGGAAGATGAAAATATTTATAGTAATTCAAAGATAAAATTTTTCAATATTATTGTATAATATTTTATATCTATTTATGTATATATAAATGATGATTAACAAAAATATATTGTGGGTTCATATTGGTTTGGTATTAATGAATTTAATATTGAAAAATATTATTAACTAGTTCAATGAATAATTATGGAGTTTTGAATACTAAGTATCATGAAGTATTTAAGTTATGATATTAAAGGGTTTTGATATTATAAAACAAGAAATCTATTATCCATGTGATATTCAGATAATTTAAATGGGAAAAGATTGAGAAGAGAAAAATAATAAGACATTGGTATTGTGATTATAATGATGATATTGATTATTGAAGAAAAGAGATAGATCCTTATCTGTATAGGAGGTGATTATAATGGTGTATTGAAGAAAATAAAAATAAGTAAAAAAATATTAATTGGATGTTGTTTTTAATAAATATATCAATCATTGAATAATAGTAAGGATAATAGCCTATGATTCATCTATATCTTAAGGACTAAAAAATTACTAGAAAACCCAATGATTTCTATGTATTAGAGGAAAAAAAATATATATTATTTTATATTTTGGAATGAGAAAAAATACATATTTTTCATGATTTACGGAATCCAAAAAATTTAATCACACATCAAATAGAATACTTTTAAATATGGTGTTTAGATGGGACGGTTTGGTTTGATTTAGTTGATGAAGATATAAATTTGGTGATTTGATTACTGGTTGGTGTTGTTCATCATACATGGTTTGTTCCATGGTAGAAAATTTAATAATATAACCCTTCATAATCTTCATATTTAGTGTAAATGATTAGCTATGTGTCTGTGTGGTATAATAATATTTTTTTTATTTTATAGTTTAACCACATAATCAAATCCTTATATGATTTTTTATTTTTTATTCCTTGTTACCTTACTTGAATTCAAGATAATTGTTATTAGTGTTAGAGATATTTTTTTTTCACTAAAGGGGTGAATTGTTAAAGTGGGAAATGGTTTTAATGAATAAAAATTTCCTCACACCGATTCACCCCCTCTCAGTGCAGTTGTATTGATCCTAATGGGACAATAATAACCCATTTTCACTAGGATAAATTTATAGTTAGATAATCTACCATCCATGCCATTTTTTTCATTATGAAAACCCAGTTACACCATACGGGTATCACTCCTTTATGAGAATCCTCAAATTTCTAAATTGTATTAGAATACATGGATTCGATCTCACATTTCAATGAATTTAACCATTTCTTGGTATTAACAAACTCAATAGACATTTGATTGGAAACAATTTCATCATATATAAACATTATATCACCATTATTTTCAAAAAGAAAACCATATCGCATGGGTTCTTGAAGATCCCCACTAGACCATAAAGGTTAATTTATAACCTGAGTTAGTTATTCTTCCATAACTCTTTATAAATTGAATCAACCTCCATCTTAAAAAAACTTTTTGTTTTATTATTTTGAAATTATCTAAAACCATCATTCCTCCAACTATCTATATATCTCGTGTTTTTTTCATTAATAAAACACCATATTAGACCAAAAGTCATTGTGTTTAGTTAGATTATAGAAATAATATTCCATTGTTTGAATGTAATAACCATTAAATAAGAATTTATATGAATTTAGGGTTAATATTATCATAAGATGTTTGTAACACACATTTATTAAAACCTCAAATCATTATAAAATAAATATTGGGATTCTTTATATTCCATATACGATACGGAGACTTTATGATTGATTTAGATAGAATTTGGTTAGTAGGAATGAAACCATTTCTAGTGCATATTCCTTGAATGAAATAAGAAGGCCAGACTAACTCACCATAAATAAAAAGATGTATACTAGGTTATAATTCCTTATACTAGACACAACATTACATTGTGGTGTTCCAAGAGGAGTGATTTGTGAAAAAATTCCACAATCAATTAAATTATTATTGAATTATTATATTAATTATTCATTACCCAAGTCTAATCATAGAATCTTAATTCCTTTAACTAGTAGAGGTTATAATTCATTTTTAAACTCTTTTAACTTTTCAAATGTTTCAAAATTTTACTAACATGAGTATGAAATAATGGTTATGAAGTACTTGAACCCATAACATTTTTGAGTAATAATTGGATGACAGAAAATACTATATATGATATCCAATAGTCTACCATCCCTTTCACCTATCCCACTAATTGGTTCTTTAGTTATTTTCTCTAATAAGTAGGATCTAAATTTAAAAAATGATTCCTAATTGAATGAGTACAAAAATATTACTAAGTATAATTTTAATTTTTTTCTCATTTATATTTCTAAGGAGAAAATGCCAAATGATTATGGTGTTATCATCAACCTCGACCTTCTTTTTCTGAATGCTATAGATCAGTTTATCTATGTCAAAAATATACAAACTGCTAACATTGTTCCCAATTCCATAAAACATTTCATATATATATATATATATATATACTTTTTTAATAATAATGAATCAAAACATCATCTTTTACAAACAAAAAACCAAAAAATAAAATTTCTATTTTTAGTAGGAACATAAGGAACATTGTTTTAATAAAAAAAATAATTCACTAAGTAGACATAAGTAATAATTTCCATCTTGTAATGAATAAAATATTTTCATTTTACATTGAAAAGATACAGTTATTTACGATTTTTTTTTATCATTACAAATCTGTAATGTACACCTTATATTTGATACCATTGAATGAATATAAGATAAATTTATTTCTATAAAGTACACATCAATATTATATGAATGCGTCTCTTTGAGATCACTTTTGAAACATAGAAAATAGAAAATATTTATTTTATATATAATAGCAATAAGATATCTCAAAATTATAATCATAATGTATGATAAAATCTACAACAAAGGCATATCTATGGGTGAGTATCAGGTTTTATATCAATTCATTAATGAATTTTAATATAATTACCCCCACTAAAATAATGACAACATAAAAAATTACCCTTGTTGATCCAAGATCCATATTTAAATATGTAATGAGTCCACTTTAGTGTTCGTATAAAATATTAGCTACATAGGTAGGCTATCAATACAATCATATTATATATGAATATTTGATAGATATATAGAAAACCCTTTCCACGTACCCATCATATAGATGAATACAACTCTATTCCTATAGAATCCTATCTCATGGGGGTTTCTTGATAAGTTTAACCCATATATGAAAATACTATTTGGCTAAATAACTCTTATAGTTAACCATTTCCAACATTCATAGAACAACATAATCTATAGACACCCATATTTATACTTAAACTACCCATTTTGATAATCTAGGCCTTCACAAGTGTTTCTTTAGAGGGAATCTTACACTAAATATTTTCAGGGTTTTTTATAGAGTATCACAATTTAGATATACATTACATGAATATAAAATCTATTTTTTATTAGTCATGTGAGATATTTATTATCTTAGGTTTTATTCCATTATGTATGCATGCTTAAAAAGATTTAGTTTTAGCATATCTACCAGGAAAGTCAGTCAGAGGAAGGCCCCTGACTATTTATTAAATAAAAGAAAAGTACAGAAAACCGGTTTAAGGATTTCCGGTACCCCTTACAGTCCACGTCACCAGGAATTAGAAATTCAAACAAAATACATCCAAATTCCAAAACATAGTCTTCAATGCCTCGAGCCGTGCCCCACCTCGGGTTTCGAAACATCACACAGACACCTCGGTCCGCACAACTCGAACCACTCACACTCGCTGTATCACCACACGCCCAGGCGGGGAGCCATCGTCGGAGCCACTCAACACTTCACCTCGACGTTGCCGGAATCGCAACATCGAACCGGGACGATCCTCACTTCACCTATGCATCGGCGTTCGCCTTGCAAGGTTCGAGCCATCACGAGTCCCAAAGTCGACTCCGTCCCGGCCGCTGGGAAAACACACCGGACTGCCACTGTATTCACGGATCCAAGCATCCAACGACCTTGAGGTAAAATCCCAAACGGCGCAAGCCCGAACATCACCATCGTCGCAAACCATCCACTCAAACGAAAACAACATCCACAAAGCAACTTCAACCCATACTCGCGAAGACGCATGAATATAAACCACGGAAGATAGAAACCCGGCAAGATAACAAGAATAGAAGAAAAAAACCCCAAAAAACACGCCAAAAAGGAAAGCAGGAGATCCCGCCGCTACCGACCAGATCAGCCGCAAAAAGCACAAAAACCCTAACTCATCAGAGGAGAGGCGGACCACCAAACCACCGACGCTTGAGCACACCTTCAAACGGTAGGGAGACTCACCATAGGTCATCAACAAACTACCAAACCGAATCAGAAGCACTCCGTAGAGTATGCCGATGACGATCTGGTCTTACACCCCCAGATCCAAAGCTACACCTGAAAAGCCTATGACGCATCACAAACCGCGAAGCCGCCTAACGCCACTGCAGCGGTGCCACCACCAAAACCTGCTGATCTCGAAGAGAGAAGACGCGCCCTACGCAGTGATGAGGAACGCGGCGGTGAGAGGAGAAAACCCTAGGAGGAGAGCTCCTTACGGGCGCATCTTGGTCCTCTCCTTTAGCATATCTATTTCATACACAAAATTAATCTGTTCAAGCCATATTAATGTGAAAACTATTACAAAACTCACATTTTGTGTTATTTATGAAAAAATAGAATCAATATATACTCTCACATATCTAGATTCATCCTATGAATGTGGTATATGAGTCCCTTTCATGTAAAAATTTATAATTATTTGAAATTAATAATCACCACATGAGTATTATGGAACCATAGATAGTCGACCCACACTTTTTTATACAAGGCATAAGCCTCTAGGATAGTTAGAAATTTAACCCAATGTCTTTATACCCAATGATATATTACATAATAAAAATTTATATTCTATTAAAAACATCACAATATGATCATTTGGAAATCAAAAGGCATAATTTAAAGAGGGTGCCTGAATAAATAGGAGAAGGATATGATCCCTTTTGGTGAGTGGGAAATTCTAAAAGCTCTGAAGGATATTTTTTTGATCATACAGGAATGATGGGATTTATATATAGAGTCAATGGAATATTAATTTCATGATCCAAGGTTTTTGAGTGAAGAAAAATGGGATATTGGGTTTGTTTAGATATCAAAAGAGGGGAGGTCTTTATTATTTTTTAAACATTGGTTTTGGACTCTATATAGTAAATCAATAAAAAATGAAAACCATAACATGATTTTCACCACTGTTTGGGGCCAAAGAATACTATATTTCATTAATTTACAAGGACCATAACTAAACATATTTGAATTATACCCTTATGGATTTGTATGCGAGTCATGTTTATAAATAATTGATTTTAAAACCGTGAAATATAATATAGGTTTTGGTGGATTAATTAAGGGATTATAAAATTATTCAACTAACTTCATAAACACATTATCATAAAAAAAAAATTAATTTTGGCCTTTTATACTATTTATACTATTTATTTAATCACTTTAGAGATTTTATGATGTCATAATACATAGCATGTATTTATACCGTATTTAATTTTTCACCAAAAATTTAATTATGTCATAAAATTATGAAAAAGTCCCCATTGGATAATTTTAATGTCTTGATTTGAAAAATATTATTAATTTTATCAAAATAAGTTTCTAAAAATGATAATTTAAACTATTAAATAAAAAATCCGTATTTATTTATAATTTTTTTCTTTGAAAATATTAATTTTCCAACCCTTATAAGAATTCCATTTGACTTCATAAAATTAAATTATCATACATATTTAATAAATATTACTTAGTAATAATAATTTTTTAAATATAATTTATTTTTTAAAAATTATTCAATTCATAAAAAAGTGTTTCTTGATTGAAAAAATGTATTTCCAAAAAATAAATTTTGTGTTTCATAATATCAAAACATAGATTTTATCAAAATGATTATATAATAAATTATAAATTATGATGAAAAGAAATAAATATAATAATTATTTTATTAAAAAAATTTACAAATTCATATTGTTATATTCTAGATACATATCCATTATTACACTAGAAAATTCACAAAGGGTGTGAAATGGTGATATTTTCTTGGGATGGTTCAAAAATCATAGCTTGGGCCATGATCCTGATGAGATTTAACTTCTCCTATAATCAGTTTTCTCATGATTGTGTTTCTTAACCTATGCTTAGGATTTTTCAAGGGAAATACCTGTGATGATATCTCCACTAGAAGCTCTAATAAATGGGATTCATAGGGAATGATCCTACAGGTTGGGGCTATCGCTTTGTCTGTTTATGTCAATTAGATTTTTCATAACTCTTAATATATACTAATTATATGATCACTACTCATTTAATATTTATCAATGGTAATGATGTTTAATAATATTTTAAATATGACATGATAAAATATATAACAATATAAAATAACAAAATTAGTTCATGTTTTTTCAATAACTACCTTACATACTAATTAATTTAATCCCATAAAAAAGGAATATTCATTTACAAATGTTTGGGTCTTACACCCCCCATGGGTTTTCAATCTCACACCCTAATGTCAAATATATTATTCTCTGAATCCCTTTTTAATCCATTCCATAACACACTATGTATCATCCACACATCCCATTTCCAACACAGTGAGGTATCATAAAAATCAAGGATATCAACCATGTTCCCTCCTCTTACAATGAATGAACCCAACCATTTGATACCATCTCACTCAATACCCTATAAGGTATACTAGTACATCATGTACCCATCCTCACACCAATACCCTATATAGTCTGAATGAATACAACATTTTATGTTATTATGATCATACTAACCTAAAGCCTTAATAAGTTATACTATGCCTAGTATGAAGAGAAGGGAAGAGTGGAATGTCGTCCATCCATTACCTTTCCAAAATTAATGTATGGGAAAACACTCGGTACCCAAATCATATTTGGAATCGATAAGGGTTTCAGACTCGGGTGGGGTAAATATAGAATTGACAATGAAAAATATTATATATATATGTGTATATAAAACAAAATACCAACCTAAATGAGTTCACATAAACTAAAACTACTTCGTCACACAAACATCACCACATTACCACCATCCCGCTGTACCATCACTGCCAAATATAATATCACCAACAACCCCAAATCCCATTAAAATATCCACACAAAACATGTGAAATAACTAGTCAATTATATCTATCCTACAAATTCAATATTTATTATTTAATAACCAATTTTCATTTATTAATATTTTAAATTCCATTTATATTGAAAACCACTAAATCAATAAAAACCTTTAATTCCCATACATTAACTATTCATTTTAAACATAAATGTTACATTTTTATCCATAAAATTATTAGATTCTAAAATAACCTATTTTAGGTTTAATATTTATAACTATGATTTATAAAACTAATAATCTACTAGACAATCTCATGTGAACCAGTGAATCCATCACCCACAACAACCCACTCATACCTCTATCCAACCATGGAAAAGATGTTATAGCTCCAATATAAAAACCACAACGTTAGACATATCCCATTATGCCACCCATGGAATCTATCATAGTACCCAAACTATTAACCCCACACAAAACCCCAAAAAAATCTCACAAATGTATGACAAATAAAATGATTTACCAAAACACGAAACACTAATTTCAGCATCATGCACTAGAATATGTTTTTCATAATCAAATATTATTTTGGATAAATTCACTCCTTTCACACAAATTGTTCTTTCCCATCCTTAATTGAACATATTTTTATGAAAGGTGAATATATAATAACAATATATGAGTAGAAATGTTTATAAATAAACAAAAAAATATTTCTACTAATAGTATGGAACAAACTCCAAGTGATAATACAATATCACAATCACAGGTTAACACATGAAAACCCCCATTCCCATCAAGTTATTTAGTCTGGTTTTTTATTTTCATTAGGTCCATCCATATTACTTACTCAAAGATAAAAAATCATTCCAATCCCATAATTTATATAGAAAAATGGGGAGTTCATGGATCTTTACCTAAATAGGGGCTTTATATGCTACTGTTAAAAGAAACGACAAGGAAGAGATGATCCTGATATCAAGATCATACTAATGGAAACCAAAAATAACAAAACAACGACAACATCATCAATCATAACCCACTCACTTAATCCATACATATTAAAACCATATACCAAAGATAAATTATTTTTATGATGATGAAAAAAATATAAAAGAAAGAAGAAAGAAGAACCTTATTTGGATTACCTATAGTAAATCTCCCAATGCCAAGGATTAAAGCTAAGGAAAATGTGCTTAACGGTCTTATAAAAATTCCTTGGTGACTCAAAAGAGTCTAGGGATAGAGAAGTAAAATAATGAAATTTGGGGGAGCCCCCAAATTTATACCCTTGTTAAAAAACATACGACCATGACATAGGGTTAATGGGTTACATTAAAACACATAGTTTTTCAAAAAATCTATTTTGTATCATGTGAAATCTAGATATAAAGGGATTTGATTCAAAATGTACACAAAAATCAGGTTTCAGATCTATCATATATCCTATAAAATCATAGAAGGACCAAATTAAACCACAATACCACATCACATCCACCCTTCAAATAATAAAGATACAAAACATGATCTATTGTGCTCAACAACATTATACTAAGAACCACACTACAACATCTAACACCATACTCCATCACATTAATACCGTGAATATGACCATGATGAATCAAAAGAGATACATTATAGGGATACCTTAGATGAAATAAACCCTAAATTCCAACACCTGTGTCTCTACACTACTGATTCCAACAGTCTTCCAGAAACAAGACTTCTATCATACCTCTATTGGTGCAGTACACACCTATATATCCCAAAATTTCCTCCCAATTGAAAATTAAAGTCAAATACATTGTTATCTTCTCAAACCATTTCCCAAAATCTCTAACTCCAAAAATTTACAAAGTAATTGTCAAGGAAGCACCTGACCATTACACAACACTTCCAGTTTCTAGTTTTAAAAATAATACTAATGAATTCTTTGATAGTGATTCTAATTGAAAACTTTTAAATCCATTTCCAATGTTTCCTTCAAAGAACCCCTTTTAAAATTATTTATTACTCACAAAACATAATAATTAACCGATTATTTATTCCAAAAAAAATTATGTCATGATTGAATTTTTTATAGTCATTTATAAAAATTATTTTAACTAAAATTATATTAGTTATTTGAATTTTGGTTCCTATTGAGAATTTGTTATGATGTGAGATTAATCATCCATAAAATATTATATTTTTTAATGATTCCACTATGATTACAAAATACCATTTAGGTAAGAAAAAAATTATTATACAGTCATCCATAATACCAAACTACTCATGAGATAAATCAAATGAATCAATATACATAATTTTATATCAGGAAGCCCATATAATTTTCTAATTAATTTTGGAACACTAATATTTCCCTTACAAGTGGTTATTGATAAAAAGAATATGAATAGTATTCTTTAATTAATGATTATTCATTATCATAAGTTTTATTTGAAACATAGGGATTATATCATGGTTAAATATTAATTCTTCAACAATTATAAAAAATAATAATTTGAGAAATTATTTCTCATTAAAGAAAATTATTCAATTTTAGAATATGAAATGTAATTTTGAAATTTTATTAAAAAGAATTATTTAGAGTATCATATGAAATAAAAATTAAATAGTTTACTCTATAAGATAAGAAAAAAAAATTGCTATCCAAAAATAATAAAATATATAAGAAAAACACCCAGAAATAAATGATTGACAATTACAAAAGAAACTTCTTAATGAAATATTATTTTTAAAAAAATTATGGTTAATTTTAATTGTAATAAAATAGTACAGTATATAACACAAATATAAAACATTCCCCAGTAATTAGAACATAACATTGTCTGTGATATTGAATATTAATTTGAATATGAATTTACCAAATCATTTTTGAAATAATTTTCTCAATTCATCACACAAAATAGAATACATAAGATATAATAAAGATATTAATTAATGAATATTTTTTTCATTTTCATTTAAACAAGAATTTAATAAAAGTCATAAGATGAATTTATGAAATGAATAACATATTTTTTTCTTGCATCATAGCTCTATAAAGACTATATATGAAGATAAACCACTTTGTTTCATTGATTTTTATCCATTTTCCTCCAATTTTAGTACCTAAAAGAAAAAAGTTTTGTGAAACAATTGTAGTATTAATGTTCTATAAATATAAATTTATTTTTTAAGTGAAGAAAAGTTATATATAGAATCTATAAATCCATCAAATATCTATATTTGAATACCAACATATTTTCCATGTATCCATTTATAAGTAAAGTAAACTGGACAACATAAAAAACCACTTGGTTGATAAGAAACCAAATATTCACTTGATTAAAATGAAGAGGAAAATAAGGATGATATTTGTTTATTTCAAATAATTAAATGAATGAAATATTGAAGAAAAAGAGAAAGAAAAATAGAATAAATTCATATTTTTTCTCCCATAAGGCACATGGTTTTATTTATTAGTCAGACTTGGTTATTCATATTTAATAGAAGAAAAAAACACCATTGGTTTTACATTATATATATATATATTAATATTCTAATTATTTGTTGACATTATATCTTATCCAACTCATTTAGCTAAAGAATCCTTCTCTCACCAGTAGATTTTGTATCAAAGCTTGATTATATAACTTCCTAATGTTTTATTAAATTTCTAAAGGAAAACAAAATGTTTTACTATATATAATAAATTATAGAGACAACCTAATTTGTGTTTTGAAAGCTATTTTAAAATCCTGAAACTATTTAAATAATTTCAGTAACCAATATCGCATTAATTTATGAAAAGTTTTGTTTGAGATTTTTTCTCTTAAATGGAGACTTCAGACTATCAAGTAGATTTAGGATGGTAAGTAGTTCCATTATTTTGAATAATAGCATTATATAACATTAGGTATTTAAAATTATTATTTCTAAATATAACACCATTACAATTTGTTAAATCATTAGATACTTTAAACATTGAAAGTATGTTTTTCTTATTTAACTTCAACACACATGGTTCTTGTTAAACGGTAAAATATAATTTCATATACCAACATTTTTATATTGTCAAAATCCACTATGATATACTAATTCTCATAAGAATATGTAAATGGTCATATGAAACCCATCCCCAAAACCTATATTTTTTTAACCACAAGTATTATTTTTAGACGAATTCCTTTCTTCCTGCTCAAATTTCCCAACCAGTCTCACATATCATAGGCCACAACTAAGATCCTAATATATTTAAAAAGTATCATACACAAGTATCCATACATAAAAACCTTATATACATTCATATCTACCCCATTATGTCCTCTATAAGGTAAAAAGTGTTAACTCGCAATTATAGAGACCATTTACACCTCCTGAAAATGATTTATAAAATCCATTAAAAAGAAATATTACATCCTAATAAATCCTCCAAAAATTAGTACTTATCATCTATAAGAAAATTTTTATTTTGATTATGTATAAGTTTATCCCTAATTAATATAAAAGATATACAATTATAAAAGTTATAAAACTATGGAGTTTCAATTTTCGAGATAAAAAAACATTGTTCATATAGAATATTAACATTTATCTCTTTATAAACATCATTTTCATTATTAGGAATATAATAATTATTATAAATAACCATATTTGTCATCAATTTTATCCCATATATGCATTTCAATTAAATATATTAAGAGGATCTATCTAATCATCCAAGTATTGGAATATTTATTATAAAATTATTGTTTCAATAAAGCATTGTCTATGAATAAAATGACTTTTGACCCTTCATTCCATTTTCATTTTTTTCCGCATTACTATTTATATTTTACCCTAATTTAAAAAGTATGGTTCCATTAGAATGAGCTAACAAGTCTTGAAATTTAATGTTGAGGTTGAGAGGATGAGACGTAGAAACATCCCATGATGGCTATTATCACCTAGTCGGATCTCTCTTATACATTTAAGACATATTCATGAAATCCTTCTTTGTAAATATAGTAGTTACCCTTTTCATAATAAAAATAAATCAATACAAGTCATTAACAAGAACATATTTATGAATCATAGGTTCTCCATATGTTTATATGAGAGGTTCGTTAACTTTCCTTTAATGACAATTTTTGTCAGACTTATGCTTCAGTAGGACTTTCTAGTATGACCTAAAAGACGGGTTATATAATGATAAGATGGGGATTTATCCAAATTTGAGTCCCACTAATTCTCATTTACCATTGATTCTATTAAAGAGATTGACTTTAACACCAACAAAATTCTAAAAGAGTAACTTTTATTTGATAGCGTGTATGACACTCATCCCCAAAGCTAGAAAGTAATATTACCATTAAAGAAAATATGGAATATTTAACATTCTAAATAAATTTAATATATTATATATACTAAAATTCAGACAATAAAAAGTCAGCTTTCATCACATGAAACAACGATTTTCTTCGATATCTTGTGTTACATGCAAAACTGAGTTTAACTGAGAAACAATGTATTATTAAAATATTTTCATTTAACATAATAATATATAAACTATCCATTAAATTAGATTTCATGAATACAATTAATTAACATAAAAAAATATATGGTTTACATAAATATAAAATTAATTCATTCATTTCCAAATAATTATAAATGAACATAAAATCCAAATTGAATATAAAGAAAATGTTTTTATGCACACAAAAGTGTTTTAAAATAATAAATTAAATTAATTAATATTAGTGAATGATATTAATGAAATTTATATATTATATATTTAATATAATATTTTTTTACATTCATCCAATATATTTGATATGAATAAGACAAGAACAAACCCAATATTACACATATAAAATCTATATTTTTATAAAGGCAGTTTTTCCACCTTTTAATGGAGAACGTAATCAAAATCTAAATTTTCAGAATTTTATAAAATTATTATGAAAAAATAATATTAATTTTTAATAGTGGAACATAAGAATTTACTCTGGGTGAATTTTTGGTATTTTTTAGTGAAGTTTGATTTTATGATGAATAGCGAAAATTACTAGATTTTAATTGAAAACTGACTTTTCCTCACAATTATTTATAACGTTAAATTATATTTTAATTTTGTTTTAAATTTTATTTAGTAAAATTATATATTAATTAATCCAATTAATGTCATTTTAATTAATTTTATATTGAAACGGGATATAAAAACATTTAAAAGATTTGAAGATTTTTTCTCTAAAAGATTGATTTGTTGTCTCGCTTTTGAGATTAGATTTAAATTAATTTCATCCACTTTTGTGATTGGAATTTTTCTAAGTGGATTAAATATTTTTTATCATAATAATTTATAATTTATATTAATATCATCTTACCTTTTGACCAAAAATATTAATGAAATTAATTAAAATAAATTATAGTGATTAAGTGAAAAATTAGCTTAATATGGGACTAAACATTAATCTTAAGGAACCAAATGACCTAAAAACATGTCAAAAACCATTTGTTTGTTCATATTTATAATAAATAATCACTTTTATATAATTATTTTAATTATTTGAGGAACATTTTGTAAAGGATACCACTAAATATTGTTTACCTTTTTATATTTACAAGAATATTACTCCCCCACCACTATAAAAAGGAACTCATCCCTCCCACTTATTCACACCCATAAATCCTTTTTCATCAAACAATAACTGCCCAAATAAGCTTCCAAAAATCCCTCCCCTAATCCTATAATCCTCACTTTGGTTAGAACAAAAACCAATCAAGACATTTTGTATAAACCAAAAGGAGTTTCCCGAATAAAAGGTAACATTCTTCAACGATCACTATTGTTTCATTTACTCCCCCAAAAAATATTATTTTTAATATAATTATTATATTATAAAATAATAAAAATTAATATACTGATATGATGTTATTATAATATTTCTACCTATACTTTTACACACATCCATCAAATGGGATGTGCAATCATCGTTCGTTTGTATGACAGACTACCACCTCTCGAACCAATGTCATTCGTTATTCAATTACAACATTTCAATGATGAAAATAATGATGTATTTATAGTATATATATTATATATATTATTTTTATAATATCTTTATGCTTATTTAATTCTTATAGAACACATACCTTCACGTGTTCTATTTTTTGGGGATATGTTAACATTGTTTGTGGATATGTGGACTTCCACCTCCTCAAAGCGATATGATTCGTTCATGCGATACATGGAATGTATTAAATATTGTTTTAATAAAAATTTGTGTTATATATAACATGAATATGATATTGGAATAATATGAAAAATATAAAAATATGTCACATACTTTTTAAATATTACAAGAAAATGCAAGTAGTGTTCATGCATACATATGACCTACCGTCTTCATGAACAGTGCATTACATTTCCCATCCGAACATTTTATGGGATACTCTAAATACATATATAATGAATATATATTATATTTAAATCATGTTTTACAAACTTTAAAGGATGAACTAATGGTATACGTAAGAAGAACAAAAACAACTAGTCAAAACATACTTGAAAAACTAGGCAATTAACACCCAAAATAGTGAATATAATGAAATATCATTACCAAAAGGGTAATAAGATATTATAATAAGATAATATATAATATTCTAAATATTATTACGTTTTTCCTATAAGATATATGATTCTTAAAACCATTACACATGACGTTCAAGGATAATCACCCAAATCGAAACACAAGGTAAGGGATTTCGTCTCAATTTACATTCCATTGGGACTTATTTGTTATTATGAAAAAATTCACTTAAATGTGGAATATATACTTTTAATTTATCATTTAATATCACTATTGATTCATAATTCATGGTATTTCAAGTTTCACTTTGATTTATCTCTCCCAAGGGGTTAATCTTAAAAATTACTAAGTGGTTAAATTTATCATTGTAATATCAATTTCATTTATGATTGTTAACATTATCTTGAAACAGTCACTTTATTTTAATAAATTTTATTTATAAATTTACTTAAATATATGCATTATTGTGTGATATATATTAATATTTCGTAAAATATATACCAAATTCAAAAATTGTGTTTACTTTGATAGTCATTTGATTATTCGGGGAAATATTGACAAATCTGTATTCTTTATTCAATTAAAATATTTGATAAGGAATAATGTTTATCAATTAAATTGATTACTTTATATGATGAATTATTTATACTGTTAGTAATAGGTGGGGCCCATAATTTGTATAACCCCTTGATGAATCAATAGCTTCTTATAAGACAAATAATTTGGCCAAATTAAATGGATTTCTACATTTAATTATAAACTATATTGTGAATGGTCTTGATAGTATAAGTTTTATTGTTCCTCAGACATGATATCAAATATTTAAGAATTGAATTAATTTATATTTTTTTTATTATCATTATTATCCATTATATTTAAATATGATAAAATATATGTATACATTTCATTCTCATTTTATTTATTAAATTGAATGTGTTTCAGTTATTTACCTTACCATATTGATTAAGGCTTACCCAGTTATTTATATAGAATGTTTTCTCTGTAATTTAAAGTTCCATATGGATTTTATCTTATTGATTCATTATTTCTTCCACTTTACTTACCCTTAATGATCATTTTATCTCACCATTATTTTTTATAATTTCCCCTAGAATCCAAGAAGTGTACTATGTATGATTTTAAAGGATATGCTAAGTTGGAATAAAGTTGTCCTCAAAAGTGAAATATTATGATATAATTAGTTTATTAATTTTTAATATAAAACTCATGTATCTATCTAGTTTACTATGTATACAAAACTATTTTGTCTTTTAGGATTTCATTATTTGTAATCATAAAAATTTAATGGTAGTAGACACTGGATACAAGCTAACTAGGGCCAGGTTTCTATATTTGTTATCAAGGAATGTTTAGTAGAATAATTTGGAACTATATTTATGAAATAATATATTAAGACACATAACCGTATGAAAATATTTAGTATAATAAGATAATAACAAATTAATATATAGGTAAGGAAGATATTACTTGGGTATTCATAGTAAAACATCCCTATCCTGATACTATAAGTGGATGCGGTTCTGGAACAAATGTACCTAGGGGTAAAAAATTTGAAAAGGTGCATCAGGATTGACATGAGCATAACTCGACACATTAAAATGGGACATATAGTGCACATAGTTTGACACTAATGGGGGATACACTTAGGATAGTTCAAATTTTATTTACAAATCATTAAGAAGGATTTCAATGTATTGATTTACTCACTGAAACAATGTTTATGATTATGAGATTAATGTTATCATATGTTCTATGTATCAAAAATATATTTTTAGGTTTTATGTGATGATATTATACCATGATTAAGTTTATTAAGGGAGAAATTTATGGCAATAAAAATTATTGTTTTATTATTTGTTTTAGTGAAATTTGTTTTTAGGAATAATTCCCTCAAATTTTAGAGACACAAGTTTAAAATTGTTGATAACCTTTAGTGTTGTTATGATCATTAATGAAATTTTAATAATAGTAAAATAAGATTATTAGGCTTTGAAAAAATTATATTGCTTTGAAAACCATATAAATAAGGTTATTTAATGATTAAATTTCAAGGATTTACATCATATTTATTTTGGGAATCATATTAATATAGTATAAGAAAAATGAATACTTTTATAGCGGGTGAAAACCATCAGATCCGGCAAGTTAGTGAGGCTTGAACATATGACAAAAGGACGATAAGTTTTCTATCCTTGCTATTATTATTTTCAATGGATGAATATGAATGATGAACTGAGTATACTTGCAATGATCATCCTACATCAATATAAAGTATTTTTTAGGTCAGTAGAAGCTAATTGGTGATTAGGATGAACATTAATTTATCATGGAGTTGTTTAGGAACATCAAGGGATACAAGGTCACTATCAATGAATTACATTTGGTATTGTATTTTATTTTACATTATTTTAGTTTTTATGACATTACATGCATGTGTTTGGATCTTATAATTATTATTATTATAATTTTTTGTGGGTCTATCTTATCTATCGTTCTTCATGTTATTCTTAGAAGAAAATTCCTACCATTTATGTGTATGATATAAAATCATCACTTTTCACTAACCCAAATATTATTAGAGGTGATATTCATGTGTCATTATATATGTCCCTTCATTGTTTGTCTAGGAGGGGTACCTATGGTGGGAGGGGGCATGAATGGTGGGAACACATGGGTTTTTCCCATCCATCCAATCTTATTGGATTATAAAACAACTCATACTTCACATGGTGGTAGAGTATGTGTTGGGCCCAACAACCGTCATGGGCTGGGTGGTACACCAGACCTAGAATGCCTAAAATAACTTTGTCAGGCATGCATGATGTGACTTGGGTAAGTTCATTCATTACCTATGACCTCTATAATAACCTAGAAATTTTTCAATGGAAATTCCCTTCCTATAACTATTTAATAATGGATAAATCATATAAAATCACATAGAGAACAAAATAAAAAAGCTATAAATGAATAATGAATGAAATAAGAGGTATATCTAGAAGTAAGGAACTGATACCAATGAAATAGAAACTTGAACCTTAGAATAGTCACATGACCATTATGAATATTAATCTTGAAAATAGAATAGTATCCTCAAATATGAAAGTATATAAAAAATTTAGTCATATTATAAATGAAAATATGCTATAATTATATCACAGAATAAGTAAATAAATGTTTTTAAAATGAGGGATTAAGTGTTGGTATTTTTATAAAACAGAAATTTTTATTTACAATATTATGATTAATATAATGTTTTAAAATACAATTTATTTTTAAAAATTATATTCATAAATTAATATTTCAGTGTCTTATGATTATAATATATTTTTATGAGACCTTTATTATTTTTTCTAAGTTTCATAAAACCAGTTATAAATTTAATATACATATTTTTCAATTAAATAATTATTTTAATTGAAAATTAAATTTATCATGTTTATAAAAATATTTTCAAAAAATGGAGTTCATTTTTTTAATTATAATTTTGGAAAAATGGTTTGGGTGAATTTTTGGGATTTCTGAAAAACAATTGAATTTTTATTGAATAGTAAAATATGATAATTTATGATAAAAGCTAAATACATGAATTTTTTATTCATTTTTAGGTAAGTATGATGTAAGCCCAAAAGTATGGACTCTAATTTATTATTTTAACATATTTAGTTTTATGGTTCAAATTATTAATATTCTTAATCCAAAATAATAAACTAATGAATTAAATAATGAGAAAACACATCTATCCTCCACTATAAATACCACCCCTAACCACATATTATCATCACACAATCCAAGACTTCATTATTTTAAAATATATACCTAATTCTTTTTCTTTTAATTTCATTTCAATTTCATTTATTTTATTATGATATCATAACATAAACTTATAAAAGTGTAATTATAAATAAAATATCATTTATATATTGGAATGTTATTATGATAATGGAATAATTAATCATAAATATATTCCCTTTTCCATTTATTCTAAAAGTGAAAATTTCATCTGTGGTTTGTCGATTTAACGCCACTGAGGACGATGCATTTAAACTTTTCACTTCAAACTTCATGGATGATCTTAAAACCATTATTATGGTTAAATAAAATTTTATTATAAATATTATAATTTATATAATATTCCAATATATATATATATATAAAGGATGATATAACCTCATATTGGTTGTAAAAAACAGCTAAATAAATCAAATAATTTTCACCAATGTTATCTCTAAAAAATCATCTCAAACCATATAAAAATGATATATAAGAACAATTAAAGTTTTTTAAGTTCATTAATAATCTTTAATTACAATTATAGATAATCATTATCACAGTACATAAACTTACATACTTAAATACAGGCGAATCGAAAATGAAAACCAAGAAAACAAACGCTCTTGGAACAATGAAATAGAACTCTATACCTCATCATAATGACCATAAAAGAACTTTTGAAAATTATATGGAGTCAAATACTTGTATAAAATTTTATTTATTTATTAATTAATGAATTTAATTTTATTATCATTGATATTAATGTAAATTAATCACTCATACATAAGGTAAGAGGAATTCTCGAACCCAACTCAATTTCCTTAGGTTTACCCACTTTCACTCCATTTTCAGTATGGATGATACATTAATATAATTTATTTCTTTTCCTTCATTTTCATTCATAGGATATAAAATTTTAATATATGGTTTTATGATAGATGTAAATATTTTTCAAAAATAACTCTTCTTACATACAACACATCTTTTACTTATCTTGATATAGTTTCATCATCACTCAAGATTGATACAAAGCATTTTATTCCTTCTATTTTTTGAGAAATGCAATGTTTATTCATGAATGTATGATTTATGAAATATGACCCATTCCATTACATTTGTAATTTTATGTTCAATACTGATATATGTTCTAAGTGGCATGCATGAAAGAAATGTGTTGTCATGGGTTCTTTCAAATGATGTATGGTGTTTGGGTACTTAGGTGGAGTAGATAGGTTGACCAAGGTCGTCTCTCGATGTGGCATAATTAAAATAACTTTTTAAAGGTATTTATAAAATAAAATAAAATAGTAAAAATACAATAATTAAAAGGTTTAGGGGTTTTTTTATCATTTATAAGACTATAATAATTATGTTAGAAGAGGATTTTATATGTTTTTCTTTTTGTTTTTGAAATAAGATTGATAAATCACAATGGGTATACATTTTTTTGAATATATTTTTAGAAATAATAATCAATCTATCTCTACCTATACACTAAATTATTTTAAATTATCATTTAAATTAATATCCACTTAATTATGACCCCCTAAAATGTTAACCCCCAAACCCTATAAGAATTAACTAAACCACGAAGATCAAATGAATTAAACCTTAGGCTTGCTTTAGTACATGAAATCATAACACCCTGAGTTCATTGATGTTATAACAAAATATTATGTTAAGTGGTGAGTTAGGGAACATACACAATCTGTAAATGAGTATGAATTGTGTTTAGTTATTATATTAGAACTCTATAAATTTATTTGGTGTGATTTTGTTTAACCAATTAAGTTTCCACTCTTATAATTTATACAAATCTCGACCTCATATTTTTTTGTTTCCGTTGTTCAATTAGTTACTTAGTATCATATAATTTTTAAACATAATTCATGGATAATATTTTTTTGAATTAATGTATCTTAATTATTCAAAATAAATAAATGATTAAGGTAATAGGTCGATCGATTACTATGAAAACTACTTCTCCATAAGCAGTGTAGTCATGGTAGAAATAAATTGCATTTGCAATTATTTAGAAAGGTTATAAACCAATATCATTTATACTATTTTATTTATAGAACAAATAGGAAAATTAATAGAAGAATAAAATTGAAAACAATTGAATACATTGAAGAGAAAATAAGAGTTTATTCAAAGGACAACCAAATTACAACAAAGAAGAGGCAAAGAATATCATTTTGGAGGAGATCCTAGATTGATAGCCTCCCTCCTCCAATTGGGAATTTTAATTGTATGGAACCACTTATCTTCTGATCGAAATCTCCTAATGCATGTCACAACCCATCCAAATGAAAAAAGAACAAATTTATAGAGTTTAGGGTATGCTAGGATTCAAGTGGTTTCTTGTGTGAATAGGGAAATTTGGTTAAATATTTTTTTCCAGGTTGAACCTCTTATTTGACCTTAATAATGCATGAACTATAATTCCTTATATTAGGATTATTTGTGATAAATTTTTCACTATAGTTACTCTGAAATATGGGCCCAATCCAAGAACGTATGTCGATGTGATGGCCCGAATACCGAACTAATGTCCAATATGCAGAGTTCATCCCAACTTTGAATTCATTGACCCATTTATCCGAACAAATGCATGATTCAGCTCACATATCCTGGATAAAAGTTGTAACCAATTATGTTAGGAACATATTTGAAAAAATTTAAATTCAAATCATTCAAATTAAATTATTCATGTTTGAGATAAAATAGTAAAATGATAAATGGTAAAAATATACTTTTCATCAAATTATGAATTAATGATATAATCCCAAATATTTTATAAATAAAAATATTTGACATAACATGAGGATATGTTTTCATTTATTATCAATAAAATATTAAAAGAATTATGTTTTATCAATTCCCCCACACTTACCCCTTTGCACTCATGGGCCAAACCTCATATAATGTATTTATAAAAAAATTGTTACAAAATATGCAAGTGCATATTTATCAATCCATAGTGGAAATAAAGTCAAAGTATGAATCCCATATAAAGTCAATATCAATAAATTTTAATGTCATTGTCTCATAAATTGTTTCAAAAGAAAATATAGTGAGATTTATAACACTAATCATAGTGAATCAATTCATGAGTCTACCATGCCACTAATTATCCACGTGTGTGTGTGCCAACCATTTCAATATCATATCTCTACCCTTTTTTTAGTATATTCTGATCAAGTAAAACAATTCATCTTACCTAGTTTAATTCATTAAACCTTTTATATATTCCTTTGCAATCTAATTTCAAGACCCACTCACTTAAGCATTCTTGAAATTCAAACCTTAAGCTTCTGACCTAGATATCCTCATATGTTTTTCATTTCTTCACTCCCCTCATTTGTTATTTTTTTAAAGTTTAACTTTGAAAAAATATCACACTTATATCTTTTTCGTGCTTGATCTCCTCATGACACTAATTTTAATAATATTACAATAGCAATGTTGAGGAAGAGTGGGTTTTGACCAACCCAATCCAGAACCCATATTTTTTATTTTTTATTTTTGATTGTTTTTTAGGGCGTAAAACATTATGATAATAGGTACACATGCATAGGTTAATTTAGTATAGTAATGAAAGTAATCAGAATAGAAATGAACATATGGGTCAACCATTGATGTTTTTAACTAACTTGACTATACCTTCAATTGAATTGGAAAAATTTCACATGTCATAATTGAGTGAAATGTTTTCTGGATAAATCAATGACACAATTTACAATTAACAAATATCACAAATAAAGTTGTCAAAATATAAATGTGTTTTAATAAAAAAATGATATCATTTTTTACATGAATTGGTCACCCAATTCATTCCCCACGCAACAAATGATATCATTGAAAACATAATTTTTTTTAAAAATAAACCCTTAATGATTAAATCTTACTCATGATTATAAATATACCAATGAATTTTGAAAAAATTCATTTTCAATATATGACATATGAGAATGTTACATGATAACTTGGTTTTTTTGGTTTAATTTTAATTTTATTTATTTATTTATTTATTTTTTGAAAATTTTGACAAAACACTTCTTAGAAAAGACACATAAAACACAAAAAAAATCATAAATATCAACCACAAAATTTTGTCCCTTTCCCCACACTTAAAATATTCTATTGTCATCAATGTGAACTTATGAAATTATTTGTACACATGAAACACAGAATATTAAATAGGTCAAAGAATATAAAAGTGAAAGGGTTAGGAAAAACCTTCTATTCTCAAGTGATGACGGAGTTATGTATTATGATGAAATCCACTACATCAATAGAAAATCCCTCAATATATTGATTCAATAATTACTTATTGACTATAAAGCTCCATATAGTGTCCTCTTGTGCGAAATATCCACTTCACCATAAGGAAATACATTCGATTCAATATAAGGACCTACCCATATGGAACCAACTTACCAGGAATCAGCTTTATTCAAGTAATATAGAGAAGGACCTTTTCTACGATATGAAACTCCCTTTGTTGGATCGTTCTATCATGAGTTGATTTTGATCTATCCTTTTAGAGCCTTATGTTCTCATGTGACGATAATAGAATTTCCTCACGCTCTTGAATTGGAAACTTTCTTTGGATTCAATCTCAGTCCAAATACATGTTGCACTTCTTTATAGCCCAATAAGCCTGATGCTCAACTTCCAGGAGAATATGAAACGATTTCCCAAAAGAAATCCAAAATGGAGGAATACTGATGGGTGTCTTGTATTATATCTTATAATCACATAACACATCATCCAAGTTCTTTCTATAATCCGTCATATTCGGCTTCACAGTTTTCTCCAAAAAAATTTAGATCACAATTTAAAACCTCATCCTGACCATTTATTATTGTGGTATGGTGTTGATGATTTGAGTTTCACCCCATACTTCTGAAGGAGGAAATACAAATTATGATTTAAAAAGTGTGTCTCATGTCCATTTATGATAGCCTTTGGTACTCCAAAACTGAAAAAAAAATTGTTCCATAAAAAATCCAACTACCACATGAGAGTCATCATTCTTTGTGGAATTTTCCTCCATCCATTTACTCACACAATAAACAGAAAAAAAAATATACAAATAAATCCAAATGATCAAGGAAAAGGAACCACTAAATCGATGATCCATACCTAAAAAATATCACAGATTAATATCGATTGGTGGTGCATCTTATTTTTCCTAGAAATATTCCTAGTGTGTTGGTAATGAGAGAATGACTTTCAAAACACATGGGAATCATAAAATAAGCTAGGCCAATATACTCTAGATTCTAATACTTTCCTAACTATTTGTTAGGGTCCCATGAGTCAACAAAAAGCAAGTTTATGACTAATATATAAGTTAATATCAACGCATGATCATGAACATACCTCCTAATAACTTGTTCACTACACAAGTTCTACAGGTACGGATCATCCCAAACATAAATTCTTAACTCACACCTTAACTTTTGGACTTGATGTTTCTTTAAATTTATATGGATTTTAGAAAAAACAAGGTATTTAAATAAATTATCATACCAAGGATATGTACGTGAGATGGCATGAAGATTCTCATCAGGGAAAGTGTTCCGAAGTGGGACTTGGTCCAATGTGCCATCCTATAGTGTGTTAGTAAGACTACTCATGTGGTCTTCCATGAGTTTTTCATAAACCTTATTATTCTTTATATCAATATCAAATTCTTGAAGAAGTAGCATCCATCGAAAAAGCCTGTGTTTTATATTTGGCTTCTTCAAGACGTACCTCAGAGCTTCATGGTTAGAAAAGAACTACTTTATATCCTAATAAATATTAAAGGAATTTATCTAAAGAAAATATTTTGGAAGGAAACTCCCTTTTTTTGTTGTGTAGCTTTATTGGGATGAATCCAATGTCCTCTATGAATAAGAAATAACATGTGAGAATTCCTCCACCCTCTATGATAAGAAAACTCTTACCACGAAGTTAGAGGCATGAAACATAGGCTCAAAATGAAGCTCATGCAATGGGAGATGTATGATATGTGGAGTGGTCAGATACTTCTTAATGTTATCAATGGATGTTCACCAAGAATCATCAACTGAAAAATCAGAATCATTTTGAAGTAATCGTGACATTGGAAGAGTAATCTTACTAAAATCGTGGATGAAGCAACAATAAAACCTTATATGTCCTAGGAATTATCTAACATCACTCACACATGAAGGATAGGGTAAGGATGAAATAATATCAACCTTAGGTCTATCAACCTCTATCCCATGTCCTGACATAATATGACCTAATAAAATTCCTTGCTCTACCATTAAATGACACTTTTCAAAGTTTAAGACCCGATTCCTTTCTATAAAAAAATTCAAAAAAATTGTCCAACTAGAGATAAAATCATCAAATAAAGACTCATACAATGTAAAATCATCCATAAATAACTCTATGAAGGTCTTAATTAAATTTGTAAAAAATACTCACCATGAATATTTGGAAGGTACCTAGGGGATTGAAAACTAGAAATGGAATCCTTCAGTAGGAAAATATACCAATTGGACAAGTGAATTTTGTCTTCTCTGAATCCTCTCGAGCAATAGGAACTTGAAAATATCCAGAAAATCCATCCATGAAACAATAGTGTGTTTTACCAGCTATCTCTAAAGAATTTGATCAATAAATAGAAGGGAGAAATGTTCCATGCGAGTGGAAAAATATAGTTTCCTATAATCAATACACACATGCCAACTGTTTTGCACCCTCATTGAAACCAACTCATCTTTATCATTTTTAACTATAGTAACACCAATTATATTAGGCACAACCTGAATAGGACTCACCTAGTGAGAATATGAAATGGGGTAAATTATATATCCCTAGAGAAATGTTTTAGCTTATTTTTTAAAAACTTCCAAAAGAGTTGGATTTAGTCTCCTTTGTGGTTACATTGTTGGTTTAGGCCCATCGTCCAAAAAAATACAGTGCATTCAAATGGAGGGGCTAATAACCGACATGTCAGCCAAGGTCTACCTTATTTCCTTAATGTTATCCCTCAAAGTATTCAATAATTTTTTATTATGTTCAAAGGGGATATTATTAGCAATGATAACTGGTAATTTCACACCACTTAACAGGAATGATTATTTTAGATTTTATGTCAATGGAGTGAGTTCTAATGTAGGGGGTTGATGTATGGATAGAGAAATTGAAGGAACTAAAATACATGCACAATTAACATTAGTATCATAATATACATAACCAAAATCATAGAATAAACCATAAAATCTGTCATCATACTCAACCACCATGTTATAATCAGAGTGAACATGATATAAATCCGAAAAGAAATCCATTTCAAAATCAAATCTAAATGTTTTTAGTGCATTATAAAAATGTGTGGAAGTTCTCTTAGACATAAAACTAAAACCAATAATCATAATATTTCTAATAATATAAAACAAAATTCTATGGGGTTTTTATTTAGTCGTTCAAAATGGGAGATACAAAAAGAAGAATGGTTCTCTGAGGGGTTCATCATGGTGTCCATAACATTAAATATCACAACTTCATCTCCAAAATCCTTCTAATGTGTACCCTCATGAATCTTATTATAGTTTTTGTTGTTTTGAGGAAGGGCCTACCAATGAAAATTGGAGCGGGAAAATATACTTGATCATGCTAAATGTTTAGCACATATAAATATATTGGAAAGATCATGTCATTTACAGAAACAAGTACACCCTCAAGGACTCCCACTAGATATATTATAGATCTATCTTCCAAGTTCACTACTACTCTCATCATCTTTAACTAACCAACCTTTGAATAAGATAATATAGAGTGAGGAATCATATTTATGGAAGATCCAAAATCACATCAGGCATCAAAAAAGTGTAAATCCCCTATTGTGCATGGTATATTGAATTTCATTGGATCCTTTCTCTTTTTTGGCATTTCTAGAGTTGGTTTAATGAGTGCCGAAACATTCCTTCCAAGATTGATCCTCTCATTTCCCTTTATCTCTCTTCGATTGGTACAATGTTCTTTTATGGATTTTGTATTCCATGGTATTTTCTTGATGGATTAAAGTAGAGGTATCTTGATCTTTACATACTTGAATGTGTCTAAAACCTTCTTTTTGAATCACATATTCTTCAATATTCTTAGTTTGAACAACTCTATTTGAAAATGGAATTGGTTTAGGAGAAACATCATAAATATTTTTCTTAATTTTGTATTTATCATTTGGATTCTCCTTAGTTGGTATGGAATGGGTATTCTCTGATGTATAGGTGAATCCCAGTGGAACGACAGGTGCAGAAGTATCAGTTGTTGGCTTTCCACTTCTCAATGTGATGGCACTGGAATTCCACTAGGGATTTGGTGTAGGTTGGAAAGGTATATTTCTGAAATTCCTACTTACTAGTTCATGGAGGATAGTGGGAATCTAGCTCATTTGAGTCTCCGACTCTCTCAACTCTTAACCTCGACTCTTCAACTATTCTATTTATTATGAGAAATTTGTTTCAAAATATCATCAGTATAGGAATCTACATTGGTTGTGAGATTCATTTTTTTGGGTTGATGAATCTTTGGCTTAGAATCTTCTTTGGGGTTGTTGGAAATCTTTTTAGTAGTGTAGAGGCTTCTGAAAGTTTTTTTGAAAATGGGGTTTTTGTTTTTTCCTAGAGCCATACCTTATGTCTAATTGATCCTTCCACAATTATTTTTATGTTGGTGAAAACGAATCCTACATATTTTGGGCATGTGGTTGTTGTTTTTGTTTATATGTTCACCTAGGAAATAATGATGAACAATCTTTCATCTCTTGTAGGTGGGGAAACAATCAGTTAGGTGGTCTATTTTAGAGAAAATTACACAAGGTCTCATAGGAGTGGGTTGGGATGTATTTTGAGATTATGAAATATTTCTCACTATATTGGTCAATTGTTCAAACATGGTATCAATTAAATGACATTCAAGAGAAGATGGTCATACCTGGTTTATTCCTCTAACATGTGTTGTACCTTGATCATGAAATTGTTGTGAGTTTTGTGCCATCTTATCGATCAACGCATGTACATTTTCTGGATTTTTTAAAACATTTCCCCTCTAGTAGTGACATCCAACATGATTCTCTCCATAGGTGTGAATACTTCATAGACATATTGGATGAGTGGTTGCTCACTGATTTGGTGATATGGGAAGCTTGCAGACAACTTCATGAATCGCTCCCAGCTCTCATACATTGACTCCCGTTATGCATAATTGATCATCAAGATAATTTCACTAATGGAAGTGGTCCTTGATGCTAGAAACAATCATTTCAAGAGAATATGTTTCAAATTGTTCCAACATGTTACATTTTTTAGGTTTTATATAATACATCCAATCCATTGTAGCTCCACCAAGTAAAAATAGGAAGAACCTTAGTTTTATTTTATCTTCAGATACATTTCATGGTGTTAGGGTTGAGAAAGAAACAATAAAATATTTTAAATATTTGTTTGGATACTCACCAGATAATCCATGAAATTTTGGAGGTAGGCGAATTAACCCATATTTTAGTTCAAAGTCTGATTCTAGATTTGGGTATCGAATACAATTTAGTTGATAGTTAATATTTGGTGCAGCCAATTATAAAATTGTTCTATTAAGTTCATTATTATTATCTTTGGACATTGGTTCTTGTTTTATGTTGGATTCTCCAATTTCAATGTTCTTAGTGTTTATGAATTCCCTAGTTGGTAAATGTCGAAACATTCCATATATGAAGATTTTCTGATTCGACTACTAAGACAACGTTCAATGTTAGGGTCTCGATCAAAGAGATCCTTAGGATGGGATCATGTAAAAAATAATATAAACTCTGAAGAGTAAACCATAATATCATGAAAATATGTTTCATTTTATTGTATAATACAGAATAAAAGATAGAGGAAGAAGGAAGAGAGAAAAAAATAAGCCAAAATTGAGAAAGGAGAAAGAAGAAAGAATAATTAAGATAAAACAAAAGGATAAAATAAAATTGAACAAATACCTATAATTAGTTGAATAAAATACTTTACTCCTGGAAAAATTTTTAATTTTAATGGCACTATCATGGATGCTTTCAAATGATGTATGGTGTTGGAGTATAATGGTGTAGTAAAGTGGTTAACGAAAGTCGTCTTTCAAAGAGGCAGTAATTGAAACAATATTTTAAAGGTATTTTGAAAGTAAACATAAATAGTAAAAACACACCAATTAAAAGTATGGGCGATTTTTTATCATTTATAATACTATAATAAGTATGTTGTAAGATGATTTTAATTTTTTTTTCTTTTTGTTTTTGAAATGAGATTAAGAAATTTCAACGAGAAGATGTTTTTTAGAAAATATTTTTAAAAAGAGTAATAAATTTAAAAATACATATTCACTCAATTATTTATCACTATAATTTAAATTAATGTCCACATAATTATGATCCCCTAACTTATTAACCCCTAAACCCTGAGATTATTATCTAAACCAGAAAGATTAAATGAATTAAACCTTATGCTAGCTTTAGTACATGCAATCATAGAACCCTGATTTGATTGACATTATAAGGCTAGATTATGGTAAGTAGTGTGTTAGGGAATATAAAGACTCTGTAAATAAGTATTAATTTAGTTTATTTATTATATTTTAACTCTAAAAATTTATCCCATGTGGTTTGGTTTTACCGATTATGTTTGTGCTCTCATAATTTACACAAATCTCAACCTCCTGTGTTTTTGTGTCAATTGTTCAATTTCATTCATAATCTCTCTTAATTTTAATAATCAATTCATGGATCATATTTTTTAAATTATATTATATTTGTGATTCAAAATAAATAAATGAATAAGTTATGAGGTTGACGGATTACTAATAAAACTACTCTTCTATGGGTGGCATAGTCATCATAGAAACAAATTACATTTGAAAGGATTTATAAACGGTATAACTCAATCTTGTTTATACTATTTTTTCTTCTAGAAAAAATATTAATATTAAGATAAAAAATAAAAAATAAAATAAAATAATAAATGGAAGAGAAACTAAGAGTTTATTTAAAGTACAACAACATTACAAAAAAGAAGATGAAAAGAAGAGCATTTTGTAGGGGAACCTAGCTTGGTTGATTTCCTCCTACAATTGTTAATTTGAATGGTATGGAACCACTTATAATCTTCTAAAAATCTCCTAATGAATGTCCCAAACCCTCTAAATGAGACGAAGTCAAATGTATATAGTGTATGGGAGGCTAGGATTCAGGTGGTTTCAAGTGTGAATGGGGAGATTCATCCATATATTTTATTCTATGTTTCACCACCTATTTGACCTTTAAAACAAATGAACAAGTTATCCACTAGGAAGGATTATTTGTGAGAATTTGTTTCTCGTGATCATCTCCAAATTTCGGCCTAATCGAAGAATGTATGTATAAGTTAGGTTACAAATATTGAATTGATGTCCAATCTGGCGAGTGAAGCCCAACTTTTACTTCATGACCCATTAGATCCAAAAAAATTCACAATTTAGCTCAGATATTCTTACTAACAATTATTTCCAATTATGTTAGGGACATATTTTTAAAATATTATGTATAAATAATTCAAAAGATTTGTAAATGTTGGAAGTACTACAATGAAATGTTAAAGGGAAAAAATGGAATTTTCATCAAATTTTCAAATGAATGATCTAATCCCAAATATTTTATAAATAAACACATTTAACAAAATGAGTTGATTTTTTTCATTTATTATAAATAAAATTTTCAACAAAATTGGTTTTTATCAATGAATATTTATATGTTATGATGTGATGGGTGCACCCAAAATTTTACAGTGCCCCAATGAATAGGGTAATGTGATGAATCTCATGAGATAATGTATAATATGCATGAACATGATGATTGATTTTTTTTCAATGATGATGTCTTGATGATTCACATATGTTATGAATGAACATGATGCTAGCTTCGTTCACAACTATGTGTGGTCATTGACCACTAATACATTATGTTTCATTTTTATTCACTTCAACATTCCATTATTTATCGAATTCATCATTGTATGATTATGATGACGTTCATTGGAATATGTTATGATGATGATATTTTTACTCACCATTTTTCATATATCTTATTCATAATATTACTGGTATTTTTTCTCACACATTCTATAGAGGTATATCCTCAGGTAAATACTTGTACTAAGAAGAACACCAGGTCCAATAAAAATCTATAGAAGTAGTAATTAATTAATGTTTATGATTTATTATGTAAATGTTTTTTATAGTCTTAATTTTCTCAAGAAACTAAACCTTTGGATCCAGGTTGTGTAACACTTTTATGTTGTTTATCTCTAAAATGATGTAATAGTCAGGTACGAAAATTAGGGCCACTATAGCCTCTACATCCTCGTGTGGGACAAGGCTATACGCCCCTTCCCTTTGTTTTATGTAGATTGATCCAAGGCCACTACATGGATCAGTCTCAGCTACGTGGTGTGTTTTTTTGAACATACTAACTAGAGGTCCATTTTAGAAAACTAAACAGTCTATGATGATTATTATTTCATGTAGATCATAATGGTGCATTTTATTATTCCATGCCAAGATGTTTATAAGGAATGATAGGTAGATTTTGGATTTATCATTGTAAGGCTAAATGATTATTTTATTTCATGATGATCATTGAGTAATTAGGATTGGAAACTATATCTATAAATACTATAGTATCTTGGTACATGTCTTCTTCATCATCCTTAGAGAGGATTGACTTTCTGTGCATTTACTCACTACTACTTTGGGTGTAGGTTCCTCTACCCATTGTATTAGATAGGGTCAGTATTCATCCCACATACTCAGGGAGTGATATCATCTCAATGTGGACTTGGTATTCCACATGTTTAAAGAGCATAGACCATGTGTGATATCCTAAACTAGATTTAGTGACACCCTATAATTCTAGGGTGTGGGAGAGTCCAATAAAACTCTAGATAGATTACATTGGGTCCTATATTTGGGTAGTTTGGGTAATATGTTTTGACAATTAATTCCTCATACAATTGAGATGTAAGACTAATGAATTTATCATATATCCTAGGTTTTTACCTCACAACATACTGTAGTTTTTATTATGGTATGGATGGGTAATCCCTTGATGAAAAACTATTCTTATTCAAAGTATGGGTTCCCTGTAGGTTTTTTATATGGAATCAGGATATAATTGGTTTTGAATTATATTGTTTCATACCCTCTTGGATAAAATGTTTACATTAGTGAGGAGGAATTACTCAAATATGATTTCTTCTATCTATGTGGAAGAAATCCATATTTGTTTAGATACTTTGAGATTTGTGATCCCAACAACACCCATGGGTCGACATTGAGATGTAGAGTATGTATTTTTATCAACTTCAAAATCTTTGGATATTCTCTTTCATTCTAAATCTGTAGTTTTTTTGATAGTTTTTTACCTTAATAGGAATAATTTTGGATAATATGGAATTCTATGCGTCCATGTAACTTCTAGTTATAGATTATTTGTAGATATTTTCTTATATTCCACTTAGATACTCTCACATACTAGGGGTTTTGTGTTGATTACAACTTTTTTTCCATCATGAATTCAAGGAATCCTATTGAATATATTGATACTCACCCATATATGATCCTTGTACCCACACAATCTATGTCTATTCAGATGATTTGTAGGGTTTATATAAATTATTAGGGGAATGGTGTTGTTGTCTCGTATTCAAATATTATGTTTGGAAACCTATATTGATGCGGTGTTAGTGTTTTATAAAATTTAGAGGTGATGTTAGTGAGTGACATTCATTTTTTTCTAGAGTGTGTAGAGGACATATTCATCACATTTACTTATGTTATTTTCCATTTTCAACCATTGGTAATGTATCTTTAATTTTTTTATTATGTATTATGTACTGAATAATATTTTTGAATAAATTTTTTTTTCACATTGATTGTATATATTGTATATTTAATTATATATCCTTTATACATTATTATATCTGGTGTGGAGGTGTGTGTTGTGTACATGTGAAGTATACTAAGGCCTCTGATACTATTTGGTATAACTACTTAGTGTTAGTCCCCATCCTCTAGCCTATTGGTGGTGGGTATAGGGTGGAACAATCAACCTACCACTACCTAGGTGGATTTCTGGTGGATCATGTCATGTTAGATTAGTATCAAAAGATGTTTTCCCTGGATATGTAGTTTGGAATAAGAATTCTTGTGTAGAGTAGTTTGTGAATTTAGAGGAAAAATATTAATGGGGACTTGAATTTTGTTATTAGAACATGGATACCATCATTGGTGCAATGAAGAATATATACTTTTTCTAGGACATGTATATTCAATCAGTCAACCCATTTCTTTGAGACATCATTTATAGGTTTAGATAAGTTGGTACACGAATCATATAATTGACTGTTATATTCATTCATATCCTTCACATGTCATCTCATATTGACATGAACTAATTATAATGTATTAATTCTATAAAATACAAAATATTACCCACTAATAGCCATACTTTTCATAGATATTGGTTAATGATAAGACTATTACTATAGATGGGCCACTCTCCACCAATTAATGGGTGATGCTGCATTTTATTTATAATAAATGGTTGAGAGATATCATTTTCGTGTGATTTGAGGTGTCTTTTCCCCCTTTATTTCTTGGTGCTTTTTTATTTTTACATTATATGACAGTTTCTACTATGTAGGATAAAACCAATAGTGTTTGTATTTGTAGTGTGGATATTTATGTTAAAAAATGCCTGATCCTTTCTAATAGGGGATTATATGGTGTCTAGGATCAAATTTTCATATAGATCATACTTAAAATAACCGTATAATGATTCATATATCGATATGAAAACATCAATAATGAGTAAATATTGAATTATGTTTCTCTCAAATTGGTTATATGATAGCTCTACCATGGATGTGGTTTAAGCTCTTGTTTGGGTTAGTGTCTTATCTGGGGATGTTAAACCCTCTACAAGGTGGTGTGGATATGATCATATTTCTGTTGAGTCTCATAGTCCTCCCAAGGTGTTACTTATACATTTATTACAATGATTTTTTTATTTTAGCAGTTTGAGTGGAGGCTATGAAGGAAGAGTTATGATGTTATGGTTGCCTTTTAGAAAAACACTACCTATGCAAGGAACCTTAGGAAATAATTTAAAGGTTAATGATTTTTTGTGAATATTTACTCGTGAGGGGGGGGTTATCATTTAACGTGAATACAACCAGATTGGTGTTTTGAAAAAACCTCCACATTTGCGATAGTACTGAAGTATGAGATCTTCTTATAGAAGGAACTGGTCTATCAGAGAGTGGTTTTAGTTGGGAATAATTTTAATGGAAAAAACAATGGGGTGAGATCAATAAGAAATGGATTATATAAAACCATAAATATTTTAGAAAAATATTAAATCTTATTAGATAAATATTCATTACAAAACATTAAAATCCATGTCAGAACTGTAAAGGTTCAGTTACTTTTGAAACCTGGATATATACACAACTTTTTTATAAGAGATCTAAATCATCTCCCAATAAGATCTTCATATATATATCCATTATTAAAAATATCACACATAAAACCCTTATTCATAAGTAATGGAAAGTAATCATAAGAAAGGGTGAGCTAATATTCTTAGTAAGGGTTACAAAGTTAGATATTAATGAACATTTAAACATAACAAGGAAAAAAGGGTATGAGAACATGATCTTAATATTTCAATACCATACTCAGCATATAAATGAACATAATATTGTGTCATGGTTCACTTCCAATACAATAATAGTTTATTGGGTTCTGTCCCCATTCTATATTATCATTATTCAATAATCTCTCCCAAGACTATCCTAGTGGACAAAGTCCCTTACTGAACTAGGTTTACACCACATTCTAGTCCTTAATATCTCATTAGTTATCCATCATTCCCCAATGAATTAGGGGAATATATAATTATGCTATAACCTTTTACATAATCACAAACCATTCATAGGTGTGCCATAAGATCATTAATCATTTATCATATATCAAAACCAGTGTAAAAGAAATGAGTTTCATACACAATTCAAAAATTCATCTCAGATAAACCTATAGAAAATAAAAAGGGTTCATAAAAATATAATCATCGAAATTATAAATCTTATATAGAAAGAATAAGGATGGTACCATTAGATCATTATCCCTAGTATGACATAAGTAACATCAAAGGATGAAATCATAGATGAAAAATTTCTCTATAAGATCACAATAATATTTCTTGGAAAAAATACTCTTTCATTTTGAAAACACTAATTTAAAGCCCAATTTTTAAAAAAACTATTAATATAAAAATTTTCGTTGAAATTATGCATGAAATATTGAAAAGTAAGATTCAAAAAATAAAGTTTCCTTGAAGATGAGGAATCATGTTCGTTCTCTCTGTGTAAAAAAAATATTTCTTTCTCATTTTTGGTAATAGCCATATGTACATCATTTAAAAAATGAAAACTATATTGTATATAATTTATTTTCTAAAAAAACATGGGTTTAAATTAATTTAAATAAAAAATTTATATTTTTAAAAACATTCCGGAAAATATTTTAGAGAACATGTACATATAATAAAAATATTCCCAAAAAAATAGAAGAAAATTGTATTTTTATAAAAATATTTCTCGATTCGTTTATATACACAAGAGAAGAAATAATAATATTAAATGAAAAATATTTTAATAACATAGGGAGAATTAAATTTATTGTATTTATTTGATAATAATTATATAATATTTCATCATAAAAATTCAAATATAAACAATCCCAAAATATAATTAGAATATAAAATAAATCCATTATAACTTTTGTAGCTTTAGAATAAAAACCTTATGAGAGAGAGAATCATATAAGGATTGATAAATAACCATAAACTTCTTGATAAGTATCATAAAATATATTCATGGGTAGTATATACACCACATAAAATAAATAACTGATGAATACAACATCTGTCACATAGAAATAATAGTGAGATAGAAATATCTTACATCAAGATCGATTAAATCTAAAATAACTATAACATCCTAAATAATAAATTAAAAATTATATAATATAATAATTTAATAATTTACATACTTATAATATCATATATTATCTAATTCTAACATCTCAACACCCATATAATAATAATTCCTAATTAAAAACATCATTTCTAGTTGTTAACAGTTTGTTTTATCAAGAGATTTTTGGTTCATTAGTTCTAACAATTGTACATTGATAATCATTCCATAACAATTACATAAATATTATATAATATATATATATATATATATTTATTTATATTTATCCATAAATGGTATAGATAGAAAATGAATTACACTGTTTATAGAGATGGAAAGCCATACGAATGCATAAACATTGCTTTTAATTTTCATGGAAGGAAAAAAAGAAATTTAAATAATAATTCACAATTATGAAGTCATTATTATATCATATATATAATATATATTCATTAAATATATCTTTATTAGAATATATTTAAACTAGAAAAGAAAATTGAACCATATTGCTTCGTGGAGGTGGTAGTCCACAGGCACACACGAGCGACACTGTTGTTTTGAAATAGATTAGAAGGTCATAAATAAGATTTGATAATATAATTCAAGAATGATAATAATATCATAAATATCATATATATTAATTAATTATATCTTTATAAATATTCTATTAAAATGGTATTAAAAAATTACATTGCCATATGGAGAGGATAAACTGTACGTATGCAATAGAAATGTTTTCAATTTTCCTAGGATGGAAGTGAGAGGAAAATTATTTTACTATAATAAAAATAAATTATAATCATATATATTATAAATTATTTTTTATTTAATTTGGGTACAATATAATTAGAGAAATTAGAAAAAGAAAAAAAATTTAATGGGTTGGTAAAGACAATTACCTATATTTTTTTAGATATCCTTTAGATACATTCATAATGAACATTAGAATTACTTTTTAGAAGTGAATAACCTATAATTTGTGTATAATTAATTTTATAATATAAATAGATTGGCATTGGTTTATATTGATGGCTCAAAGGGTGTGGGGAAGAGAGGAGAATACATTCCCTTTTATAATTGAGGATAGGGTAAATATTATAATTAGATAATTTATTAAATTAATATAAATAAATTTTCAGGTTCATGTTGCTCTAAATTGAAATATATATAATATATGGTTATTATAATTATACATATTCTCATAAAATAAATTTTAAAAGGATTTAGTCGTTTATTTTTCCCTATAGCTATTAGTTTTAACTTCCATTATACTTTTTGAAAATTACCACCATATCAAAGTATTTTTCTCATTAAGGGTCAATAATGTTACCATAAACAAAGATAAATATAAATTGAAAATTGTTCATATTTTAAAAAAAAGAAAATTCACTTATATTAATATATTATTTCTTTGAATTTTAAATCATATAGTAAAATATTGTTTATTATAAAGTATCATTAATGTCATTCTCTGGAACTATTTGTTGATATTGAATTTAATTTCGTCAAGATAGATAATTAATTATAATATAAATCTTTTAAATATACCTAATATGTGATCTTTATCTATATTTTTATTTGAACACAATAAGTCTTTCAAATTATATTATATCCATTTATTTAATTTTTATATTAATTAAATAAATATTGAGTGTGTGTTGTGTAAGAATTTAAGGAAACTATTCAACAATAAAAAAATAAAAATAAATCTCTATGATAAAAAATATTAATTAATCATTCAAATAAATATTTAAAACTAAAATTAAACTCTTTTTATCATTTTGTAAATTCTTTATAGATATTAAAGCCAAGAGTGTTATATTTGGTATTTACACTCTTCTTAAAAAAACATACTGTTTATAATGAGTGAAACAAAGAAACAAGTGGAAATATCATTGAGAATTTGATTAAAATTTCCTAAATAAATAAATTTGTTAATATAAATGATTGTTTTAGATAAATTTTAAATTCTTTCTCTAATGTTGAAATCCACTTTTATCTATATTACTCTTATCGATGTGATAAATATTTACCAAGGATACAATTCACAATGCTCAAAAATAAAATGGGTATATCTAACAAATTTTAACATATTTATTAAAAATATGGAATCCATTTTTCAGGATTGAATTAAAAAATTTAACATAATTTAGTTCAAAATTAAATCCATAAAACACAACGAAAGGCAGTTTTCCCGATTTAATTCTTTCAGAAATATAAAATCTTTTTATACAAAAATCGAAAAAAAAATTAACTAAAATGACCATAATTAAATTATTAATAATATAGACAAACAAATTTTAATTTTAAAATAATTTTAAAAAAAATCTATCTTTTTAAATGATTTAAACAAAAAGACACTTTTCAATTAATATTAGTATTTTTTTCACTATTCATCGAAAAATCAATTTTTTAGAAAATTATCAAAAATTCACTCTAAAATAATTTTTAATTGATAATTTTAAATATTAATTTCCTCTAGTAATATAAATTTTAATGATGTTTCAAAAAATAATTATATTATTTTATCACAAAAAGAAATAAAACCCATTTTTGCAGCGTAAAATGACTTAACTAAGAATTGAGTGATTATTTACTAGTCAATAATTAATGAATTTGTATTGATAAGGATATATATATATATATATAACATAATGTAGATACTCATATTAATAATATACAATTAAATTTATATGTCACATTTAAGTAACAATATTTTTATAATACACCTCAATTTTTGTTACTGCTCGATGTTGTGTATTAACAAGCTATCAACATTATTATTCTTTTCAAATAAATATTAAGTGTGCTACATTATACCCCATTAAATAAATTTTTCCCTCCCAATTTTATCTTGGATATTAAAGGTTTCATATTTTAAATTACATTTATTTAAAACCAACATCGTACAGAGGGTTAATAAAAAATCATTTGAAATTAGGAAGTGGGATGCATAAAAGTCACCTAAAATAACACAAAATTAGGTTACAAGATATGTATAAACATTATTTGGAAGTCAAATTATAAACATGGAGGAGAAAAATAATATTTAAGGACTAATATAGTGTAAAAGAGAACATGTTCATGTGAAATTTTAATCCCACAAAACAATCAATCAGTGAGGGGTGAAAAGACAATCAATTCATCAGAAATAATTGTAAATGAATAACATTTTTATATCAATATCCTTTTCCTAAATTTGTGGTATTATTTTTTCATCAAGGTAAATAATGTGATAAAATTTATTGACTTGAGTTTTGTCAATTTCATAAGAAAAATTTCATCCATTAGTTGTTCTCTGTTGAATTTAAACTTCATCTCTTACTCTATGAAATAAATATATAAGAAGATTTCCCAATGCAATAAAATTACCTTCAAATTGATAAAAATATACATAAAAGAATTAAAATTAATTTGTTATTTCTCTAAATATTTATCAATATAAAATGGGTAGCACGGGTTAACTAATATGGATAAATATAATAAATTAACACCTAAAACCTCAACAATAAAACCCATAGTATAAACAAATCCATTCCTTAAATAGTTAACCATAATTATCCTCCATAATATGTATGAATTAATTCAAACCCCAAAAATTTGAAATATTTTGTCAATAATTTACACCCATACAATATAAAGTATCTCATAATGTCACATACCAATTATGTGAATACTTTTATAATGTATTCTATTAAAACATACTGAAAACATGAATCACCATAAAACCTCAATATAATCCCATACTATTTAATATATTCCATAAATCCAAAAAATGAAATTAATATCATAATGGATGACATAAATCACTTTTTCATAACATCAATAACCAATTTCAAGGTTACCAATACTATCCCTTTTACTTTATCAAAATCATTCCTCTCTTTATCCCAACTAAACGTTATTATCTCATATCTAGGTAGATATTAAGGATCATATTTCACTCAATCATGTTTTTTCTTTAAAATCTTATCTTTTCACTAAATAATTTTTCTTGGTTATCTATTCCATTAAACATATTCTTTCAAATCCTTAATGAAAAACTTATGTAGAATAGTCCTTCAATTTGTTATGTTATTTATATCTAGAATATCATTTATATACTATTTCTAAAATATAACTCTCAAATCTCAATACATAAAAACATTAATAATTTCACATTAAAAGTTGAAATAACCAATGTCCTTCCATGCTCTATAATTCATCCCTTGTATTAGTGAATTGTCTCAGATAATTTCCATATTCCCAACACATATTTCATTAAACAATAAAAGGTACCATAAATTAAACTTCATTTACATTTATGAAACTCTAATTTTTTAGAAATAATATATCTCTTCCCTTCTATTACACACATAAAACATATTCTCATAACTATAATAAATTTCCCAAATTTATTCTTCCGACATACTTTCCAATTTGGAATATAAATCTTATCCCCATGGTCATCATGAAACTCTTTTTCTCCCTTATTGGGTGTGTCAGGATACTCACCCAAGTTGAGATTATTATCCATATAATGAGATAAATAATTAGTAATAATCACATTGTTTCATATTATAGATCGTATTTTATTTGGGTTCTCAGGAGGAAAGACATTTTATGGTCCATCACATTCTATGTTAACATGGATCCTTCTAGTTCCAATTATTGAAAAAAAAACTATAAATAGTAGTGTGAGAAAAAATAACCATAGTAGGAAACCACATAATAATGGAAAATCATTCAAATTTTGTCCAAACCATGAAAAATAAATTTCAATATATGAAAACATAGTGTTAAAATTGGTCATACATGATTATGATCTATTCAATTTTTATCATAATTATATGTAAAGGAAATTCAATTTAATCCAAGAATAGTCCACATGATTTTTAAAGAATGTGCGCGGTAATGGAACACTCACCATTTATAAAATGATTGTAGAGTTATACTCGAACAAATATTTTCGATGTTATTACACCTAGATGAGTCTATTCTAAAACCACATCCACTCGTAGTATCCATATAGGGATGCATTTCTAGGAATTCCAAAAAATATCTTCCTTAAAAAAATATTAGGATGGTTTCCAATACTTATAATTATTCAACGGGATTTCAACAAAGTTCTCTAATCTTAACCTCCAAATATTGACTCAATAATAATTTGATACCAACTATAGAAACCCATACATTTCATATATAAATATTACATCTTATTAAATGAATATTCCTTATATAAAATTATGATCCACTCTAGAACTATTATGTTTTAGCATCTTTGTACACATGAATACATAATGAACTATCTCACAAGAGATACACATAATCTACCACTATGTTCTTCATAACTAGAACCCTTATTAGACATATCATACTTAAAACCATTCTTCATAACATGGGGAAATTAAAAATAAGAAAGGGTTAGCTCAAATACTCAATAAGGGTACACAAGGTAGATAAAAATGATCACATAAACATAATATAATCATAAAAACATGTAAATATGAGATTAGAATTTAAAATATATCTCATGTATGTCAAATATCACAACCATATGTCATGGAATAACATTTGGTAGTTCATAAGACATGAATCATAAAGTAATAAAAGAACATGATCCATGAGGGAATAACAATGGAACAAGATATTTTTTTATTCATATACATAATAATGGAAAATAATTTCCTTAGTCTAGTATTATTTCTAAGACTATCATAGTGTATTTGTTTCTCCCCCCATTCTATCATATCCTTAGTCAAGGTTCACTCCCAAGATTATTATTGTCAATAAAGTCTCATATTGGACTTGGTTAAATCCCAATCCCAGCCCATGTTATATCATGAGATTTCAATCATTACCTAATTCATTGGAGGGATATATTATTTTCGGACCACTGTTCACATAATCATAATACATTTATTTGTGATTAAAAATACCATAACACATTAATTATATATCAAAACCCCAATTATATCATATACTTAGTCAAGGTTCACTCCCAAGACTATAATTTTTTATAGTTCCCCTTATTGAACATGGTTTAATCCCCATTCGAGTCCTTATTATCTCATTAGATATCAATTATTACTCAACGAATTGGAGGGATATATAATTTTGCGACCAACCTTCACATAATAATAACCCATTCATATGTGACTAAAAATTTCAAAACACATTCATCATATATCAAAACCCATGGAAAAGAATTGGGTTTCATAAACATTTCAACAATTAATCATAAAACAACCCTTGTAAAATAAATGTGTTTCATAAACATTTCAATAATTAATCATAGAATAACCCATTAAAGATAAATTAGTTTCATAAATTTATCATCATCATAATTATTAACCATCCAGATAAAGAATAAGCATTGTATCCTTGAATCATTATACCTTCTAAAGCATAATTAACATCAAATAATGTTATCATAGATGAAAAATTTCATTGAAAGATCACTAGAATATTTCTTGAGGAAAATACCTTTTTAGTTTGAAAAAACGTATTTAAAACCCAAATATTTCAAAAATATTGATGAGAATATTTTGTTCGGGAATAAACATTAAAAAATATAATATAATATTCAAATAATATATTTTTTATGGTGATAATAAATTTTTTATACTGTGTACGTAAAAATAATTATTCCATTCTTATTTTTTAAATGAGTGAAAAGTACCACATTTATAAAATAAAAAAATTATTCCATTTAAATAATTTTATAAAAATTAAAACATGGATAAAAATGACTTTAAAACCATTAGATATTATTAAAAATATTATGAAGAGCATTTTAGAAAGAATGGTTATGAGAAAAAAGAATCATGACTAAAGGGGAAACACATTATTATTTTTTAAATTCTCAATATTTTTAAGTACCCAAGAGTGGAAAGTGGTACTATTACATGAAAATTTCATAAATAAATAAGGGAGCGTATAATAAAATTGTATCTTTAATATAATTATCACATAATTTCCCTAAATGGTAATTCAAACATAAATAAGCATGGAATAAATTGATATTGTAAAAGAAATACATTAGGAATTTTGATACATTAAAATAAAAAGATCATGAAAGATATAAAATTATGTGGATAAGTAAATCCTGAAAAAATTATAGAAATAATTACATAAGATACAAATGGGAAGTATATAAAACACATTGAAGAAAGAAGTGGTGAATATGGAATGTGTCTCAAAGAAATAAATGTGAGACAAAAATCTCTTAACTCAATTTATAATTGCATTAAAAGAGATCTAACCACCTATATAAAAATTTCTTATTATTATAATTATATATGATAATAAAATACAAACTAATTATATCATATATGATCCAATTTTAAAATTTCAATAGATATTTATTAATAATTATTTATTAAAATCATTGTTTTTATGTGTCAACTGTTTTGTCAATCATGAGAGTTTTGGTTCGGTAGTTCCAGAAATTTTACGTTGATAATGGTTCTATAATGTTGACATAAATATAATATTTATATTAATAGTATATATATTTATATTCTCATATAAAAGAAATATATATATATATTTATTACACTATTTATGGAGAAGGTAGGATGTATGTATGCCTAAATTCTGTTTTTACTTTTTGATGAATGACTCAAAAGAAATATGAAATAAAAAATGAATCACAATTATTTGTGGAGGTGATAGTGAACACATACACATGAGCGACGTTATTATTTACCAACATATTGGATGGTAATAAGAAAGATAAAATATTATAATTTCAATAGAATAATGGTATCATAAATATAATATATATTTATTTTTTATATATTTATATCCATCCAGTTAAAAATTTCATGAAAAACGAATTACACTGCTTTGTGGAGACAGTAAGATTTGCTTACACAGAAGCGATGTTTTTTATTTTCATAGGATGGAAAAGAGATAAAAAATTATTTTCCCATAATCATAAAAACATATTAGTATATTTATGATACTAAAAATATTATTATAGTATTGTTACAATATATTTATAGTACGTAGAATAAGAAATAAATTTTAAAGAGTCAGTGAAGCTACTTACCTCATCTTCAGAAGGCTTCCTTTAGATCCCATCCTATAGACACGTGGAATGGTATTTAAAGTATAAAAAAAATACATAAATAGTGTATAGGGAAGTTAATAAGGGAAATAGTTAGGGATTTGATGATATAATTGGCCCGAAGGGCGCATGGATGAGAGGAGAAGAGGTGTCCTTTTATTAGCGATCAGAGGGGAACTCTTGGAATTAATTAATATTTTATATAATTAAAAATAAATTTTTAGGATCAAGTGGATAAAAATATATTTATTAAGAATAAATGTGGACAATGTGTCTAAATAATATCATAAAATAAATTTTGGAAAATTTTATGTTGTTTTCACCATTAAGTCTTTGTTTTAACCCCCATTATATCTTTTAGAAATTACCAAAATATCATAGTTTTTTACTATTTAAGGTTCAAGAATGTTACCATAAAAAAAATTAACCAATAAATAGAATATGGTTGATATTTTAAACCATATCCAATTATTTTTTTGAATATATGTTTTTTTTTGAATTTTAAATCAGTTAATAAAATCTTATTTATTATAAAATATCATTTAATCCATTTTTGGAACTATTCATTTACTTTGAATTTAAAATAATCATCATAGTTATGAAATTAAAATATAAACATTTAAAACAACCATAATAGGTTATATTTACATAAAAATATTTGGTGAACATGAGAATAAATCCATATTTTATTACATTTAATATTAAAAAATTTATTTATTTTATTTTATTGTTAACTAAATAAATACCATGTTGGTGTTGCGTAAAAATATAAGCTAATTAATCAATCACTAAAAGTTAATGTAAATTTGTATGATAAAATAAATAAATTTTCTTTCAAATAAAATGGTAGCCAAAATTATCATCTTTTATTCCTTATCTAATATTTTTAGATATATTAATGTCAAGAGCGTGACATTTTGTTTTTATTCATTTCCTAAAATATTATAAAGGCCATAGTAAAAGAAAAATTAAAGAAAGTTGAAATATATTTTAGAATTAGATGTAAATTTCCATATTCTAATCATCTAATTGGATATAGAAAAGTGTTATAGAAATTTTAAAGCCTTATCCCAAAATTTCTACACTATTTTACTCGTTTACACTTAATAAGGAGACAAATATTTACCAAGTTACTATTCATAATGGTAAAAAATAAAATAGAACTATTTAGAATATATTATACACTATATTCCAAATATTTAATCCCTTTTTCATGTTTGTTTCATATAATTTTAATATTTTAATTTAAAATTAATCGTTAAACAAGTGATGAAAGATAGATTTCTAGAAAAAATGTTTCCCAAAGTATAAAATGTTTTTATAAAAAAACAATTAATTCCAATTACATTAATTTAATTATAAATAATATAATTGAACTGATATTACTTTTAAAACCCTTTTAAAACCAAATGAATCCTTTAAAATGTTTTAAATGTAAAGTCATTTTCCATTAAAAATTAGTATTGTTTCAATATTTAATGAAATAAGTATTTTAATAAGTTTACAAAAATTAATTCAAGACTAATTTTGACATGAAGATTTAAAAAAAATTGATATTTAAAAATAATTTTTCTAAAATTGGGTGAAATTATTTATATTATTTGATCAAAAGAATTAATAAAATATATTTTTATGAAAAAACAATTTTGATGTATAAAATTACTTCACTAAAAATTGAGTGTTTATTTTAAAATCATTAGTGCATAAATTTTTTACTGAGTATGAATAGAATATATCTTTCATATTGATGTTACTCATATTAAAACATGGAAATTAATTGTCTTGGTAACATTTAAATAAAAATATTTTTATAATACTTCTAAATTTTCATAAAGCTTGTTGTTGCATGTTAAGAAATATACCAGGCATATTACAATTTTAAACTAAACTTTTAGGTATTATATTATCATTGCCGAAATAAATTACACCATTAAAATATTATCTGTGGACTCAAAGGTTTAATAGTTAAAAATACCTTTATTGATAACCCACATCCTATAAAGGGATAATTAAACATTAGTTGGAAATTTGTAGTGAGAAATGTTAAAGTGACCTAAAATAACATATAATTGGGTACCTAGACGAGGATAAAATTTATTGGAATTTAAATTATAGATATAGAGGATAAAATTAATATCCCTGGATTAATAGATAGTGACATAGAATTTGGTTATACAAAAGTTTATGACCAAAAAAATATCGATCGGTGAGGGGGGAAAGACCATAAATTCATCTAAAATAATCCTAAAAGAATAAAATTATTATTCTATATTTCGTTTCCTAAAGTAATGGATTATTTTACTATCAAGATATATAACAGGAGACAATATAATTAATTTATTTCAATTCATTTGATAATAAAACCTTAATCCCTTAGTTGTGTTTTGATGAATTTATAATTCCTATCTTTCTCTGTGAAATGAATATTAAAGATGAACTTTTCATGCCTAAAGTTCTAAAATTAAATTTTAACAGATCATATGATCCATAAAAGAATAAAAATTCATTCCTTATTTCTCTAAATATTTTAAAAAACCAAAATAGTTATCAAATGTTATCCAATATGAATAAATCTATTTCATTAATCTCTAAAACCATAAAAATAACACCCAATTTTGAAACCAACCCATTCCATAAAAATTTATCCTTAAGACTCCTCTAAAATAAGTTTGACTAAATTAAAAATCCAAAAATATAAAATATTTGAGCAGAAATAAATCCCTAGAAAATATTAAGTACCTTATAATGTCACATAACAAACATGTGACTACACTGATCACATATTCTCTTAAAACATAATAATAACCTAAATCACTATAAAAACTCAATAAAATCACTATTATTGAATATATTATATATATAAATAGTTGTAATATACTTAAACATGCATTTCCTAAATCAGCTATTTATCATATCACTAACAAATTTAGAAGTTACATATATTATCCCGTTTACTTTATTAGCATAAATAATATCTTTATCCCAACTAAACATTACTATCAAAACATCAGGAACATAAAAAAGGGTTATCATTACCTCAATCATTCATTTTCAATAAAATGTCAATTTATCACTAACTCACTTTTACAGGTTATTCGTACCTTTAAATATATTATTAGAAATAATTACTTAGAAACTAATGTAAAAAAATCTTTAGATGTTTCTTTATTAGAATATCCTAAATATAATTCATATAACAATTTAAAAACATATTTATTGATTCCCAATACATAAACACTTAAGTCCTTTTACATTAATGATTTTCCTAACTTAGGTCTTTCCTTAGTCCAGGATATGACCCTTGGATTTGGGCATTGGATTTTATAATTCCCATATTCCCTAGACATAAGGAATTGATCTATAAATGGTACCATATGATGAAAATCGTTTCCATCAATTGAACTCTTCATTTTCATCAACAATTAATTTATCTATACCCTTATATTCCACCTATAAAAATCATCTCATTCCTTTAAGACATTTCCATATGTTCTCATTCCCATAAACATGACAAGTATGAATTTTAATCTTCTCCCTATATAGCTTCCACTAAACTCCATTCTTTTCATATTTGGTCTACTTAGAAACTCTCCTAGGTTTGGATTGTTAATAATATAATGATATATATGACTAGGAATAATAACAAGTATTTTCCTTCTATCTACAATTTCATTTGGATTCTTATGAAGAAAATGATTTAATTTTTTGTCACATTCTATGTTTACATGGTTTCTTCAAGTTACAACCATTGACTAAAACCAAAGGACATAGTGTGGGAAATAATACATATAGTGGGAAACAATATAACAATGAAAAATCATTCATATGTTTTTTAAATAATGACACATTAGATTTATACTATGTCATAAATAATCATAATCTATTCAAATCCCTCAAAATTGTCTGAAGAGATAGTGAGAATTAATCCCATCATTTTCCTAGGGAGTTTCAAACCATGTGCGTGATAAGTGAACACTCACTGTGAACCTAAATACATTCAATGATATACCTTACAAACTCTTTTTGAGGTTATTTCCCCAGGATACATCTATTACAAAACAACTTCTACTTATATTATCTAGACAGGGATGTATTGTAAGAAAATGAATATAATATATTCCTTATAAAATTGTTAGGATGTTTTCCTATACTTATAATTATCCTTAGCCTTTTCACCAGCATTCTTTAATCCTAATATCCAACAATTGAAAAAACCATCCTCAGATACTAACTATTGATACCCGTACTTTTCATATACAAATATTACATATAGTTAGATAATTATATATTATATAAAATTTTGACCCAGATGTGAACCATACAGGTTCAATGTCATTGGAAACATAGATACATATAAAACTAGTTCATAAGATATGTACATCATATAAGACTAAATTATTTATAGACATAACCCTTCATAGAAATATCATACTTAAAACTATTATTCATTGATTTGGAAGAGAAATATAAGAATGTATGAGATATGATGCTGAATAAGGGTATTTAAGGGAGAAAATATTGATCACCTAAACATAACCTGAGATTAAGGGTATGATAAGATGAGATTAAATTTGAAAACCATAACCTATATATCAATGTTCATAATATTAATCGATGACACAAGGCTTGGAAGATCATAAGAGATGAATCATTAATGAATAAGAAATGAGCCATGAGAATATAAAATTTTCATATGGAATAAATTTATGGAATACACATAAGCTTGAAAAAACATTTCCTTAGTTAGGGATCACTACCAAGTCTATCATAGAGAATTTTGATAACTCCCCATTCCATCATATCTTTAGTTAAGGTTCACTACAATTACTATCATAGAGGGAATAATGCCTTACTAATCTAGGTTTAATACCCATTCCATTACCTATTATCTAACGAGATATCAGTATTTCCTCAATGCATTATAGGAAATCTAATTCTGAGACCACCCATCACATAATTATAATCCATTCATATATGTGGAATAATATCATTAAACAGTCATCATGTATCATAACTTGTGGAATAGAAATGGGTTTCATAAACATTTTAACAATTCACCATAGAATAACTTATGGAAAATAAACGGATTTTAAAAACATCTCAACATTGTAATATTTCATGAGGAAAATACCCTTTCATTTTGAAAACAATTATTTAAAACCCAAATATTTAAAAAATATTTTGGAAATTTTTTTTTTGATAATAACCTTGATAAATTTTAATGTATTCTTGAAATAATACAATGGTAATGATGATAGAGAATTTTATTCATGTCAAGTATATATAAAATGATATTCCCTTTACAATTTTGGGAAAAAATCAAAAGTTCCACATTTAGAAGATGGAAAGAAAATTTCATTTAGACCATTTAAAAAAAATAAAACCTCTATAAAAAGGAATTTAATAAAACATTGGATATTATTAAAAACATTCTAGAAATCATTTTTTGAAGCACGGAAATGAATTAAAATGATTCCGGACTAATGAGAGTCCATTTATCATAATAACATTTTCCTGATATTTTAAAGTAACGAAGAGAGGGAAAATTTACTATTAGTATATAATTTCATGAAAAAACTTGGGATACAAAAATTATTGGGTTTTATCATATAATAATAACATAATTTCCCCAATATAAATTCAAACATAAATAATCACAGAAATAAAATGAGATTACAAAAACAATATTATACCACTTTGTTAACATTTTAAAAACATCATGGAATGGTGAACCATATATGGGTCACTTAATAACCATAATTTTATGATAATAATCACAAAATATATCCATCATAATTATATATATCACATAAAATAAATAAGTGGTGAATATGTAATCTTTCTCAATGAAACAAACGTGAGATGAAAATCCATTACCTAAAGTTTGAATTTCAATTAAAGTGATCCATACTCTTTTATGATAAATTAAAATATATTATAACTCTAAAATAGAATCATTTATATAATTTTAATATAATATATAGTCCCCTTAAAACATTTCAACACCCATTTATTAATAATTCTTTTTCAAAACCATCATTTATAGTTGTTAACTATCTCATTTATCATGAGTATTTTGGTTTGATTGTTCTAACTATTATAAATTGATAATTTTCCTATCATAATCATATAAATAACATATATATTCAATATATATATAGTTATATTTAAAATTTAGATATTTAAAAATTAGTGACACCATTCATGGAGATGGTAGGTCCTACGTACACACGAACAATGTTTTTATTTTTCAGTGGATCGAATGAGAGAATGGTAAATAATAATTCAACATTAATGAATAATTTTTTATCAAATATATAAAATATATTCATTAAATATATCCTTATTATAGGCCATGTAAATTATAAATTAAAAAATAATCACCTGGATTATTCGAACTGATAGTCCCCACACACGCACGAGTGACATTATCATTTTTCAAATGATTGGAAGGTAAGAAGAAGATATGATATTATAATTAAATATTAATAATAATATAAGAAATATAATAAGCATTAATTAGTAAAATATTTATAAATATTCTCTTTAAATGGGGATGAAAAATGAATTACATCTATATGTGGAGACTATATGCCCTATGTACGCACAAGCAATGTTTAAGCTTTTTATAGAATGAGAAAGAGATGAGATATTGTTTTCCAATAAAAATAAAAACCCATTAGTAAGATAAATATACTAGAGTGTTTATTTTAGTATGGTTTAATTATATTTATAATAATAAAGAGATAATGAAATTTGAAAGATTCAGTAAATATGATTACCTCTTCTTCAATACAAATCCTTTAGATACCTTCTTAAGAACCCTTGGAATGATGTTTTTTGAAAAAAAATATAATTAGTGTAATGGAATTTTTGGAAGAAAAATTGGTTGGTTAGGTTGAGATATATGGTTAAAATGTTGTGAGGAAGATATAAGAACAACTTCCATTTTATTATTGAGGAGAGAGTCAATCTTCGAATTAGATGAAGTAATAAATTAATATAAATTAATTTTTAAGTTCAAGTGTCTCAAAATTGATATATTTCATATATATGGTGATTAATAGTTTATGAAAATATAACTTTATAATATTTAAACATGTTTAGGTGATGTTATCACCATTAGCTATTTGCTTTAACCCCTTATTTCCCCTTCGGACACTTACAACATTATTATATTTTTTTACTCTTTAATGGTAAATAATGTTACCATAAAATTAAATTTTCTCCATAAATGGACTATTGTTTACATTTTAATAAAATTACATCACATTTTTTTAGGATGAGATTTTTATGAATTTTAAAACATTTAATAAAATATTGTTTATTATAAAATATCATTTATTTTATTTTTGTTACTATTTATTTACATTGATTTTAAATTCACCAATATAATTACAAAATTAAAATATAAAACTTTAACACATATAAAATATCTTATATTTTTCTAATAAATCATGTAACATAATAATTCAATAAAATTTTATTACTTTTAATATTCTTAAAATCATTTATTTTATTTTTACTACTTGTTGTATAAATACTATATAGGTGCTACATTAGCATTTAAGGTAATTATTAAATAAATTGAAATTAAAATAATTGTATATGATAAAAAATTAATTATATTAAAAATATTGTTTTATAATAGTACTTATACTTGTTTTATTCTTATGAAAAAATTTAAAGATTTTAAGGCCAATAGAGTGAAATTTTTTATTTAATCATTTCTTAATATAATATAAAATTCATAATCATAGAAAAATAAAACCCTGTGGAAATATTTTATATAAATAGATAAAAATAGAATAAATCCACTCATAAAATAGGCTAAACAAAAGTTTTATAGAAATTTTAAATCTATATCCCAAATATTTAACCATATTTACACATTTTACCATTACTAATGTAGAAACTATTTACCGATATTATTATTCATAATGTTTAAAAATAAAATATACGTGTTTATAAAATTTTATCCTCTTAATTAAAAATATGGAATACATTTTTATAGATTATATTCATATATGTAGAATATTTTAATTTAAAATTAAAAATATAAAGCATGATAAAAGGTATTTTTCTTGAAAATATATTATATGAAGTATAAGATATTTTTTTTAAAAAAAACATAAATTTATTTATAATGACCTAAATTTAATTTTAAATAATATAAATCAACTAATTTAACATTTAAATCCATTCAAAAAAAATATATTTGTAATTTTTATAGATGAAAAGGTATATTAAAGAAATCATTTTATTATTCACTATTCATTGAAAAATAAATATTTTCATAACATTATAAAAATTTTACTATAATATAATTTTAAAATGATGATTTAAAAAATGAATATCCTATTTGAAAATATATTTTATAATATGACCAAATATAAAATATATTATTTGACAATAAAAAGTAATAACCATCATTTTTATAGAAAATTCATTTTTGATACAAAAAAACATCAATAAAAATATATTGGTTCTTTTTAATAATTAAGAATTAAAATTTTATTTAATAGGAATAATATATATATATATAATAATTAATTCCCACCAATTCAATGGCTACATTACATTTAAATAATAATATTTTTATAATATAACACGGTTTTCTTAAAACTCGGTGACATATGTTAAGAAAGTTATTGATAGTATTTTTCTTTTAAAATAAATTTTTAGGGTGTTCAATTATACCCTACTTAAATTAATTTCACCATAAAATTTTATCTTGGTTATAAAATGTTTAATATTGGAAAATATCTATATTTAAATCCCACATCGTATAGAGGGATAATGAAAATTACCTTAAAAGGGGTAGTGAGAAACATAATGGTAACTAGAAATAACACATAATAGAGTAACCAAATAAAGAAAAATATTAATGGGAAGTTAAACAATAGACATAGAGGAGAAAATAACATCCAATGACTAATAGAAAGTGATAGATAACATTGATATGTGAATGTGTATAGCCACACAAACATAAATTATCGAGGGGCGAAAAGACCACAAATTTATTTGAAATGTTCCTAAAAGGATCAATTTTTTATTTTAAGATTTGTTACATAAATTTGAGGGATTATTTTACTATAAAGATTTAGAACATGGGAAACTATACTGAATTGATTTATTTCTACTTCATAATCAAAATTTCATCCAATAGTATTTTTTAAATGAATTTCCACTTCATCTCTTAACATATGAAATGAATATTGGAGGTGATTTGTTTTTCATTCTAAAAGTAATAAAATTAACTTTTAATGGATCATATGATCCATAAAATAATGATATGTCACATAATATTTATCTAAATATTTACAAGAACCAAAATGGTTAGCATAAGTCATATAATATGAATAAATTTAATAAATTAACAACTAAAGCCTCAAAAATAATAACTAAAGTTAAATCTAATACATTCCATAAATATTATAACCTAAGAATACTCTAAAATATGTCCGATTAAATTAAAAAACCAAAAAATATTAAGGATTGGGCCAAATATTAATCCCAATATAATATAAATAAGCTCATAATGGAACATACCAGACATATGAATACATTGATCATACATTTTCTTAAAACATAATGATAACTAGAATCATCACAAAACCTAAAGGAGATAATATATTTTTTAATATATTCTATAAATAAAAAAATGAAAGAAACATTCTCAAAGATGACTTAAATAACATTATCATGAATTTACATATAAATTTCAAGGTTACAAATACTAATCCATTTACGTCATCAATAAAAATCATCTCTTTATCCCAAATAAAAATTATTATCTCAACATGATTTATATATTAAGGTTTATATTTCCATCAATCATGTGTTTTCCATAAAATATCACCTTATTACTAAATCAATTTTCTAGGATATCTGTACCATTTTATATATAAATGAAAATCCCTAATAAAAAAACCATGATGAACAATCCTAATATGTTTCATGATTCTGAAATCTAGCATATTATTGATATAAAAAATCTAAAATATATTTCTAAAATCTAAATTTATAAAAAAAATCCTTTTACTTCAATGATTGATATAACATAACTCCTTCCTTTGTCTAGGAGTTATACCTTGGATTATGAAATTGTCTCGAATAATGACCATATTCCCCAAACATAATACATTAAACTATAAATATTACCTTAGGATGAAATTCATCTCCCTCCATCAAACTGTTAGTTTTCCCTTGCAAATTACTTACCTAGTTCCCTTTTAGTTAACATGTAAAATATCTTATCATTCATCTATCACATTTCCCTGAATTATTCTTCCCACATACTTGATTTGTAGAATGATAAATATTCCTCCCACTGTGTTCTTCGTAAAACATAATTTTTCTCTGATTAAATGTGCCAACAAACTCACTGAAGTTGAGATTATTAGTAACATAATGAGATAAATTCTTACGCACAATCACAAGCTTTCTACATCTAGATCCCATTTCATTTGGTTTATCATGAGGAAAATAATTCCATTGTATATAAAATTCCAGTATTAACATGACTCCTTCTTATTCCATCCATTGAGTAAAACAGAAACCATTGTTTGAGAAATAATATAATAGTGGGAAACTACATTATCAAACAAAATAATCCATATGATGTGTAAATCGTGGCACCTTATTTTTCAATCTATGAAACCATAGGCTTAACCTAGGGAATATATGAAAATCATCTATTTAAATCCATCTTAATAGTTTGTAAAGAAAATTTGATTTAATTCATGCATATTCCACATGAGTTTCAAAATAGGTGAACAATAAGGGAACACTCACTGTGAACTAGAATGATGGTTGGAATATACCCGAATAACTCATTCCTGGATTATTACCCCTAGATGAATCCATTCCAAAACCACATCAACTTTTAGTATCCATACATGGATTTTATTCTAGTAAATGCACATAATTTATTCCTAAAAAAATATTTGGATGTTATCATATACATAGACTCATCCCCATGGTTTTCACTGAATTTCTCTAATCCTAGTCTCTAATGATTGACTAAACCCTACTTTTATACCACCTATAAAAACCCATAGTTTTTATACATACATATTACATCTTATAAGGTGAATATTCATTATATAATTTTATGGTTAATGTCATAAACATAACGTTTTGGTGTATTTGGAAACATGTATTCAATAACAACTGGTTCATAAGATATCTACATCATATCCAACTAAGTTATTAATTACTATCACTCTTTATAGAGATTCCATACATAAAACCTTTCTTCCTAGTATGGGGAAAGGAATCCTAAGAAATAGTGAAATCAGATGCTCAGTAAGGGTAACAATGGGAGATAATGATGATCAATTAAACATAATATGATAATAAGGGAATGATAATATGATATTAACATTTGAAAACCATACCCTATATTTCGGGTATCATATTCTTGATCCATGAAATACATCTTGAATTTTCCAAAGGCATGAATCATAATGTAATAAAAGAATTTGAGCCATGACAGAATAAAATTAGTATAAGAAATAAATTATTTGCATGTAATTAAACATGGAAAATTATTTCCTACGTCAAGCCTCACATTAATGAATATCATAGTTGATTGGGTTCACTCCAAATTCTATCATATCATCATTCATGGTTCACTCCCAAAACTCTCATAGCATATAGAGTCCCTTACTAAAATGGGTTACTCGATATTCCACTACGTAGGAATATTGATATAAAGATGATATATATTAACAATACATATATATATTTAGATTCATCCATAAAAGGTATTTATAGAAAAATTAATTACACTATTTATGGAGATGGTAGGCCGTACATTTGCATGAACATTGTTTCCACTATTAGAAATCTAGAATGAAAGAATGTTAAGTAATAATTAACGATTATATAATCATTATTATATTATTTATATTATATATATATTATATATAATATATAATCATTAAATATATCCTTTTTTTCGTCCATGAATAGGAAAAATAAAAAATGAACCACATCGCTTCTTGGAGGTGGTAGTCTATACATACGCACAAGCGATATTACCATTTTCCAATAGAATAGAAAATAATAAAAAAGATATGATACTATAATTCTATAAGAATAATAATATCATAAATATCATATATTCATTAGTTCCATGTTTATAACTGTCTAATTAAAATAATGATGAAAAATGAACAACATTGCTATGTGGAGACGTTGATGAATACATACACATGAGCAATGTTATAACATTTATGTGGATGTAAAAGTGATGGAAATTGGCTTTACCATAATCATGAAAAAATATCAGTTTATTTATGATGATTTATTTATTTTTATGGTCACAATATATGTATTGGAATTAGAAGAAGAATTAAATTTGAAAGAGTCGCTAAAGATGATTACCTCCTCTTTGATAAACTTCCTTTAAATAACATATTAAGAATTATTTGATTGATCTTTTAAGAATATAAAAACATAAACATATTGGATGGTGATGTTTATAAAATAAATGGGTAGGGTTTGGTTGGGATAGATGACTACAAGGGTGTGAGGAAAAGTGGAAAATATATTTCGTTTTATAAGTTGGGAAAGGGACAATATTGGAATTAATTAAATTATTAAGATAATATATATTAATTTTCTAGTTTAATAGAATAAAAAAATTATATATTTTGAGTATATGGTGATTATTATTCAAAATATCTCACCCAATAAAATTTGGACTAGTATTGGTGATTTTTCATGCTTATGTCGTTATTTTAACCCCTATTAACCCTTTTGAAAATTACCACAATATCAATATTTATTTACTCCTTAAGGAACATGAATATTAACATAAAAAGAAAAGTGACCTATAAATGGACTATGGTTGATATTGTAAACCATAAACAATTCAATTTGTTGAATATATGTTTTTTTAAATTTTAAATCATTTAATTACATATTGTTTATTAGAAAATTTCATTAATGTAATTTTTCAAACAATTCATTTACATAGATTTTAAAATATTTAATATAGTAATTTAATAAAAAAATTAATCCTTTAAAATAATCTTAAATTTATATATTTTTCTAAAAAATTCATTGAACATGATAATTCTACCAGATTTAGTTATTTTAATAATTTTAAAATCAGTTATTTTATTTTACAATTAATTGACGAAATACCATGTTAGCATTATGTAAGAATTTAAGGTAATTTATAAATAATTATGAAATTAATATAAATTAAAATTATAAAAATAATTAATTTATATTTTAGATAAATATTTATTAACAAAATTATCCTCTTTTTATAATTACATAAAAAGTTTAGAGATATTAATGTTAAGAGAGTGACATTTTTTATTTATTGTTTTTATAAAATAATATAAAGGAAATAATCGACGAAAAATTAAACTAAGTAGAAATATAGTGTTTAATTTGATGGATAAAGATGAAATAAACCTATATAATATGGTAAAGGGTAGTTATATAGAACATTTATAGCCTTATCCAATCATTTTAAACATATTTTACTCGTTTTACCCTCACTGAGGCGACAACTATTTACCAATTTTACTTTCATAATGTTGAAAAATAAAATGTTACTATTTATAAAATTTTAAATAAAATGATTCCAAATAAGGAATCCAATTTTTTGATTATATCCATATATTTTTAAGAATTTAATTTGAAATTAAACCCATAAAATTGATGAAAGGCAGTTTTCCAAATAACTTTTTTCCAAAGTATAAAATATTTTTTTACAAAAATATAACATAAAATTAATTACAATGACCTCAATTGGACTAATAATAATAGAAATTCAAAAATTTTACTTTTAATATCATTTCAATACAAAATGGTTATTTTGAAATGGTTTTGAAGAGAATACAATTTTTAATAAAAAGCAATATATTTTTCACTATTATTCATCAAATAAATATTTCAAAAAATTACCCAAAATTAAATCTAAGATAATTTTCACATTATGATTTCAAAAATTATTTTCCTTTTTTCAAATATATTGTCTAAAATTATAATAAATAAATTACATTATTTGGTCATAAAAATAAATAAAAACCATTTTTGAAGCATAAAATGACCACACAAATTGAGTTATTATTTATTATTAATTAATAAATTCATTTTTATTGTATGGGAAAACAATATAAATATATTTAATATTTTTTTCACTCATATTCATACCCTATAATTCAATAACAAGTTCACAATTAAATAACAATAGTTTATAATACATCTCAATTCTCTTAATTATCAATGTTGTTTGTTAAAAAAAATAGAGATTATTATTCATTTATAATAATTTTTTTTGGGGATATAGGGATTACATATTAATTCAATCCAATAATCACCACTTTTGGTTGGTTTGAATTGAGCACATTGTATCAGTAGTTGGATTTATAGGAAGATGCATGCAATAGATCACAATGTTTAGGCATCAACAAGTTCCATTTAGATTAGGATCAATGTCATTTATTCATGGAACATAATACTAGATAATTTATTAATAAGTTATAATTTCCATATTAGATATATAGATATTGTATATTATAGTGGAACCCCTAGAAATACCTTGGTCAGCTAGAGAGTCGTCATTGATGGAGAGCATATTTCACTCACCATTCATGTAGAGTTAGTTTATCCTTAGTGGATAATCAATTAATTCATGAGACTTTTTCATGGAAGTGAATATATTCCATGGTAAAAATATCAGTTTGGAATGGGTTCTCATGTCACCATTGCATGATGATTCACAATTTATTAAGTGAATTGGGGACAACCCCCAATAATGAATCGGACCCCCTCAGGCATGTCAAGCATAACCAACCATTGAGAAGTTGAATTCCACTAAAAAATATATTGTAAGAATATGTTTAAGCACTATATTCATGGATTAAGATTCTATTCTTATGATTTTTAAATGATATAAAGATACATATAATGTTTTAAGCATGGTTATCCCTAAATGAGAGTCCAAGGTATGCGAGTTATAGGATATAGAATATGGTTTTCAATTCTTGTTGATTATAATGATGATCCCCTTGTTGAATTTATAGATTTTATGATCTAAACCATCAAATGATTTGTATTTTTTGAGGTTATTAACCATTTTGGAAAATTTATAGCCTTATACTGAGGGCTCTAATGGTGTAGTAGGAATTTATAGTGTGTGATATAAATTCATATGTAGGGGTGGCTAGACTTTATGAAATATAATCCATGATGATTGATGAAATCAGTGAGGTTTAATAGTGTTGCAGTGGTTGATTCTTCTAGTAGGGGAATCTATCTTCAAATGAAAGAGGAGGATCATCAGATGGTTACTTTGGGGAAGTGATTGTTACATAGACAGATATATATATATATATATTTCTCAAATTATATCAACAGTAGTGGACCCACACTATTCACTTGTTTGAGATATATATGTGATGGTGATGTTGACATAATGGTAATGTGTGACTGGCCATTACCAGGTTATTGATTGGAAGGGTTTTCCTAGAGGTGGTGAGTACGATGACCACTTCCCTAAATAAATGTTGTTTTTATATTGGTGTTTTTTATGCATCGTGATGGAAATTATTAGTGGAGACTAACCTAGAAGAATGTGACCCACAATGTGGAGAGTCCATTTAATTTTTTTGGGTGTACCCATCAATTGATAACTTTTTATATGTGGTGGAGGATGATTATACCTTGCAGGTTGTAGTTTTTAATTTATTTAGGTTTATAGGTGTTATCTGGAGATCTTGGGCTATTATACATGGGTCATATAAACTATAAAATCCTAGAATTTAAATACACATATATTACATATTTTTGTTGGAATATTCAATAAATTATAAAAACACCCACCTAAGAACTATAATATTTCAGTGGCTTTGGAAAAATAGAAAAAAAAACCTTTTTAAATCATGAATTATCTTCATTATCTCCTAGAAATATCTTCCCAATTAGTGCTCTTCACAATACTAAGCTAATTAAACCATTCTTCATAATTTGGGGAAATGAAACATAAGAAATGGTGATATTAGATTCTAAATAAGGGTAAAAAATGGATATTTTTAAGCATAAAATGTTAATAAGGGTATGAGAACATGAAAATAACATTTAAAAACCCCAACATGCATATTTAGGATAATAATCTTGAGTTTTGGAATAAATATTGGCATCTCATAAGATATGAATCATATGATAATCAAATAACACGATCCATTAGAGCATATCATTATCATAATAAATATATTTTCGACACTAACATCAACTTATAACCTTGTGAACATGTCTAATTAGAAACAGGTTTACTTATTATGTTAGGGAAATTAAATCAGGACCTTTCATAAACTCTTGGACATACAACTAGGTCCATGCATGACATTATGGACATTAAACACAAGTCAACTCATAAAACAATGAACTTGTAATCAGGTTCACACATAATATTTTAATCATGTATTGAGGTGCACATATAATATTATGAACATGAAATCAGATTCACACAAATGATTGTGAACATGTAATCAGGTTCTCAAATAACATATTTACTCATTATTTATCCATCTTTACTCAATTCATATTATGGGAGATATAGGTCTCACCTATATGATAATGAAAACGATATTTATGTTTTTTAAAAATCATAAATATTCACCAAATCATAACATATGAAATGAAATGGGCTTCATAAATATTTCATCATATAAAAGTCCTATGAAAAAGATATGAACATTATAATCATTTCATCATTTAATAATATCAAAACATATGAAATGTAGAGAGTTTTATAATAGTTCTATAATGGTATGAACCATAGAAGTGGAATGGGTTTTATAAAAATCAAATCATCATATATATAGACCATTAATAGAAAGAATAAGAATGCCATCCTTGGATCATATGCCCAGTAAATCATAAGTAACATCAAATGATGTAATCATAGATGGAAAATGATTCAGATCTATCATTTAAAGCATTTATCAAAGAGAATATTCATTATTCATTTTAAAGAAATTTTTTATAACAAAAAACATTTTGAAAATATTTTTCAGAAAACATTTTATTTGAAGAACACAGATTTTTGACCAAACAAAGAGATAAAGTAATTTATTATTTAAAACATTTTTTCAACTATCTTAAGTACCAATTTGTTGGAAAATGGTAATATTAGGTTAAAATATCATGAATAACCAAAGGAAAAGAAAATTAATTTTTTTGAGAGATTGGTCATATGATTTTATCAATTGGAACATAATAAAAAATAATCTTGAAAAACAATGAGATTATAACATAAAATAATTACCACTTTGGTAACCATGAATTTTAATCCCCACAAAGGAGTAACATAAAATAAATATTAAAATATCACAAGGAAGAATAAATTCATGATATTATATGTCAAAGGGTATGTATATAAATTTTGTGAAAGAATATAGGTTCATAACATAGCCCATGTCTCAATGAAGTAAAATTGAGACAAAAAACCCATACCACTTTAGTAATATGTTGAATAGTAATACCCACAAAATAATAAAATCAAACGAAACATTCAATATCATTAAAATTATGGTATTTATGATATAAAATTTCAAATGCGAATTATATCCTCCACATAAAAGAAATGAGTTGTGAATTTACATATGTCTTCCAGAAATAAAAGATAGACTAGAAATCCTTTACCTTAAGCCTTGATTTCCTTCACACACATTCAAAACTGATATATAATAAATATAATTTCATTATATATTTGTTATAGATTAATATTTATATATTTCATACCATATATTTTTCACTTATAACCTTTTTAGTACCTATTTATTAAAAATTCCAGGTTAGTGTTATATTTCAGGTATTTGTTAGAGTTGGTTACCTAGAAACAAGTTTTGTGTACTCTAAAATCACATGTATTCAAAAAATTTAATATTAAGAAAATATAATCAAATCATGATTATTATTATGAGTAACATATTATTTTATAATGTCCTTTTTTTTATCACACTAAAAGGTCATAAGAGTTCCCAGTATAATGAAAACCCAAAAGTTCCAGGACAATATTCTAAAATATATGTTATATTGCCATATGAAATACTTTTAAGGAATGACATGATTCAAGATATTAGTGGTGGAGACTCATAAGTCATTAAGGAACCTTCTCATGGTGTAAAACATTGGTAATATCTTGTTTAGGATATATATTATGAGAATGAGACCCGCCGTTAGGAAACCCAAATTTTTATGTGTCATTGGATGTTTCTATATGTGGATGTCTGTATTGACCCAATTAATTTAATATTATTATTAATGATTATTATAAGTAATGTAATTTGATGTATTGATTAATACCGTGATGATATATGTTCATGGTGAGGTAGGATATGTTGGCTGCATCACGAGTAATATTGCATTAATGAATAATGTGGGAAATGATTCTCCATTTTTGTTCTTTAACAAAAGATAATATCTTAGGTCCTATGATAGAAATGATATATCCTAAACATATTCATGGCCATGGTAATTTCATTGAATGTTTTATTTCAAAAAATTTAAATAAAGAGACATCGATCATCGAAGTTAATGGAACCATCATGAAATTTTATTGATTATGGATATCATGATAATGAGATTATCAATCATCATCATCTATTTTATTTAAAAACACAATACCACACAAAAAGAAAACAAAATCAAGGAAAACGAGGACTATGGTGGTCTGAAATAGTGGAGCTCTAGAGAATCCCCTCTGACAAGGTTCTCCCCCACTAGAAACAGTAACACAATATCTGGAGAACAAAGGGTGTTCACCCCATGCGTTGACAACGAGGCTAGAAAGTCGATGACCTTGTTCCCATCATGCCACGTATGATAAATGACGGTGTTTGAATCCAAGAGACTGATGAATTTCTTTATGATGTAGGATATTTACCATGAGATGGGGCACATACCTAGCAAATAGTTTTAATGATGGAGTCACTTTCCACTACAGTAATGGCGATGTTCCTCTTCCTAGATAGTTAGAGACCAGAGAGCCTCACCCAGACTTCAGCTTGCAGAGAATTACTTATTCCATAGTGGTTAGAAAAAGAATCCATAACTGCCCCATTTGTATCATGTATTACGCAACCCCCACTCATGGTTCCCATAGTGCATGATCCATCAATGTTCAGTTTGGGTCCTATAGGATGCATGTTCCATCAAACCCACTTCCCCTACTTGCCCTCAACGACGGGGGTTGCTGATTGAATATGGTTTGCAAGAAACCTCATGCTGGGGGCACCCCACCAGCCCTTTACAAAGATAACTAGATCTAGCAACAAACACTTAACCCTTGTTACCACCACCCACTGGGAACATGTGGCCCCTTCAAAGATCACTTTCTTCCGATCTGTCCAAATGGGCCAAAAACCTACCACCAGGACCAATGCACGAGCCTTCAAATCCACCCATGGGCCCCCTGCACAACAAAACCATCTCTCAAGGAAGGGAGACTCCCACTGGTCCATGAACTCCCAACCAGTGGAGCCACTGAGGGCAGACCATACTATATTGGCCCAATCTCCCATAAAGAATAGGTGAGCCACAGTTTCCACCCGATGTGTTCTACAGTAGGAGAAACTTGACGCCATCTGAATTCCCATCCATTTTACATTATCATATATTGAAAAAGAACAGTTCCTAATATGAAAAACTAGGCAATTATATTTAGATGGAATTTATTTGAGATAGAGAGTTCCCCCTATGCATCAGATTGGTCTTGGGTCGTAATGATCCTGTAGAAATCCATCATTGAAAAACCACTAGAACTCGAATCTGGGAAGATACACTTATCCTGATCAACATTTATGTTGATAAGTTCAAAAACATCATACTGGATTCTATTAATAATCACTGAAACAACGATGGGATACATTCTAGCTTGGAGAAAAGAAATGTCGGTAACTGAGAAGCCTGGGAAACAAAGAATCCCACCAGACCAGTTGTGGTGCTAGAAAGAGAGACCCCCTCTCCCAAAAATCCATCTTGAATAAGGTTGCAGGGATGCGATCTGTGGGGCCACATTAATAAATATAGATACAGCCTGACCAACCCAATGCCCATCACTGTGTTTATAATTTAAGTCCATAATCATACCCCATGGATAATGGGCCTTGATAGTATCCCATGAGATCTTAGCGTGCATGGTGTGAAGTGTGCATGAGAGGCCCTTACGTTGATGCCTCCATCCTCCAGTGGCTTGGAGAATCTCTCCTAAACGCCCAATGGCACTTCCCATCTGAACGAGCATCCCAGATAAAAGAGACTACGATCCTTTCTATAAGAGCAAGCATACCCTTCGTGATCTTATTGGCAGAAAGCGCATGGACTACGATATAGGTGAGGATTCTATTCACCTGGGTGACCCTACCTCCAAACAATAAGAACTTCCTCCTCTAGTTCGTGACCCGACCAGTGATGTGAGAGACAATATGATGATAAAAAGTAATTTTTGACATCTAGGAAAAACAGGAGCACCACAGTAGGTTATTGGGAATGAACCATGATTCATGTTCAGCCAGTTACTCAAGGAGGTGCTTTGAGAATCTGAGCATCAATTAGGGATGTAGAAAGTACTCTTGCTCGGAATGATGCATTGGTAGCCGCTCCAGTGTCTATAGTCCCCCATGATTCTATTTAGTCCCTAAATGGAATGTCATTTTTCATTGATAAAGATGAGTGTATCATCAGTAAACATTATGTGAGAAATACAACTCTGCCTCTACCTACACCGGTAAGAAGAAATGGAACTGTTTCCCATGACCTTGTCGATATGTTCGCTAAGGGAATCCTGGGCCATAATGATGATACTCAGTGAGAGGGGGTCCCCCTATCTCAAACCACAATAATTTTTAAAGAAGCTATGATTATTTACCATGAAGAAAACAGCAACCCATGGAGAACTGATGCACCAGAAAATTAGATCAATAAACCAAGAAGAGAAACCAAACCCTCTTTTCTTATACTATCTCCAACCCATCTAAATAAACTCTATTTTATATTAGAAACTCCTCTAACCCACAGCTATATTCGGTGCTAAAATGATGATATTCTACACTGTTGCTCCATATTTAGATCTCCAATATAGCTACGCTATCAGTCTTTTTTTATTTTAAACTTATTTTATCATGAAAATAAATGATATTTCATTATTTTAATATATAAAAATTAGTAATATACTAGGAATATTATTTTCTGAGTTTAAAATGAATTAAATTGGTTAGAGTTGATTTCACCAATGGGAATTCAATTTGAAGTAGACTTACACCAAAATGAAGTAGTGATATGGAGTTTCCCTAAACCTACTAAGTAAGATTCCTAGATGGTTACATAGTAATCTTATCCAAAATCTAAGTTAAATATATTATTATTTATCATATGATATGTTTAATAAATATTATTAGCACTTTTGGTATAATAATTACTCATGTTTTATTGATCACATATATTTCATCACCAGTTATTCAATAAAATATTATCTGAGATGTATATTTAATAAATATTTATTTTCTATTTACTGAATATAATATTTATTTATTTATTATCAAATAATGAAATGTTATTTATTAAATAAGTAAATAAATATTATTCAATGTCTAATAAATATAATTGAGAAATGGAGGACATATTTTGTAGGTCTGGTGAGAAATAATATATAGTGAATATTATTTTAAGAAATATTATTTAATGTTAATTTTAAACTTAAGTACATGTGGGAAATAATAGTAATATTATTATTTAAGATATGGGGTTCTGAAAAAGATTAAATTAATAATAAAGGAAACTTATGCATTTATTTATTTCTAAATCTATTGATATATACACCCCATTATATTTTTTTTCAAGATAGCCAATTTATTTGTCTTATTGAGCACAATGAATCTTGAGAATCCTCTTGAATCCCTAGATAGCTCCCTTCTCCAAAAACAATCATAATAATTGGTGGAGATCTTTCTCATATCCAACTCTCAAGTCAAAATAGATCATAGAGAATGCATTAATAGTGATTCTCATCAAAATCAATGGTGAATTATATCAGTGATAGTATATTCCATGCTAGAACCCAGAGATTCATATGGTGACATTCAGTTTTTTTTGAACATGTGTGGATCACCATTAGAGGTAATATTCTATTGATTTATACAATGCAATAATGGTACAACCTATATCTATTTTTTTATCCATAAATGATGAAAGACTTATGAAAAGGTTATTCTTTAATTGATTAAATTTATTATAAATAATATCTATGATGATTTTCTCTCTGGTTCTAGCACTTTATCTATTGTCTATTTTCTTTGACTGAATTATTTTGACCATGACATTTATCATTATATAATATATTGGATTGTTCATTTATCATGACAAATAGAAAATTTGAGAATGACCCATCACATGCTTCCACTGTGCCTGAAACCTACAAGGGGAATCAGAGTGGTCACATAATTATTTATAATTATTTAAAGATTGTTTATTTATTTATGCATTTTTCATTTAGTTATAAATTCAAGTTTAATAATTCTATAATTGAAATTGAGTGATACTCTTATTACTTTTTCTTATATCATAAATATAATAAAATAGATTAATTTGATAAATGTAATAAAATCAAAGATCTCATTTAGAGGTGTTAGGGAATCTATATAGATAGCACAGGAGTACATGCCATGTAACCTCGAGTTACTCATAGTGTACTAGTGTTAAAAGAACCATGAATTACGTTGTAATTAATTAAATTATGGTGTATTTATTTCACATAGTGTATTTAAATACACTTCACTTGTTGACTGTTGTAGCTTAGCACATAGTTATCTAGAGTACACACCGTGAAGCCCACATACCTAACATCTATTCCTTTGGTCACAAATGGTCCATGTATCTTCTTACACGACCCACCTAACTAGTGACCATGTAACTCGGAGGCCACAAAATGTGTGGCCCACATACACACCATGTACTATATATTTTTCCAAGTCATGGTTAAATGTCAAGTCCCTAGTTGAGTACCTTAGATAGATAGTGCAAATAGTACACACTGTGTAGCTGGAATGTACACATCGTGCACTTATAAAAAGGGACATAAAATTAAAATTAATTTATAATACTGTGTAAATATTATCAATAGGTTCTTTTGTGTGGTCATTAATTTGATAGGGCACACTATTTGATGGTTTTTAATACATATATATGTTTAACTAATTTTAGAATAATTTTCTGATCATCATATCTTTTGTGATTCATATTAGAGTTATTACTCTACATGCATTAAAAGATAACACATGAATGAAAAATAATGTAATGCATGTAATAATTATGTTAATAGTATATGTCATTAAAGTACATGATATGTAATGTATTCCATATGATACAAGAGTAAATTTTTTATGAGTACAATATATTTTGGGTAAATTTAGACTATTATTAACTGTGTTTCCTCCAAGGTAATTTTATGTAAACATTTAATTTTAAATAAATAATTTTTTTTTAAAAAATATCATGGATGATAATCTCATGGAAATTAAGATGATAAATAAGATAAAAGAATTGATTAATTAAATAAGGTAATTAATTGATTATGTAGTGATTAATCTTAAATAAGAACGATTATAATTGAATGCAAATTTTATTAAATACGTATTTGTTTCATGCATGTGGATGATCATGAACAAAAACCAAACCTTTTTATGTTATTGGTTTCATTTAATTTAGTATGAAATTAAATTATTGACATGCTTTCCATCTCTCTTACTATTATGTAAGGGTATGTGCATCCATGATTTCTTTTAGTAATCCTCTTCATCTCACCTACGTGTGAGTAAAATAAAATGTAATGAATGGAGTTCCCAAGCTAGTGGATGTGGTTCAAGTTTGAAGCTGAGGTGAATCAAATAAAAGAGAATTACATAGGTGGAAAGATGTAAGACAAACCTGAATTGGTTTAAGGTGTTTTTATACTAGGTCAATAGGTAATAGATCATCCTCTAGAAAATCTAATTATTATTAAATATCATGTTTATACCTATTTATTATTTTATTTTTTTTCATGTCTTATGGTTATTTTATTAGGAATGTTTTTTCATGATCACATGTATTAATGAATTAACAAGCATGAAAAATAGAACTAAAATAAATTGGAAAATGTGTAAATATTATATAATACATGGTTAATCTTTTATGTAAATCCACTTAATATTAACAAGATTATTGAAGATAATAATTGGTACTTTTTTTCATAAAATATACAGTCTATCAATTATATATTAAGAGGGAATGGCCAACCACTACTTAAGTTAAAACAAACCATAGTTCATAGTGCATGACCAATCTTAGTTGGGGTGCTTTAAATTATTAGGGAATTCTAACATGATGTTTTAATTGAATTAACATTATTTTCATCAAAACATGACTACCAATGTAGGAATTTGTGTAACTGAGATGAAGGGGCTAAGAAAATCCATTTTAATGATTTTAAGATTGGGGTGTCTACTCAACAGATAAATGAAATATGATTTATTTTAGTTTGAATTTGGAATACATACTTAAAACCATTCGTGTTTCCCGACCATCAAAATATGGGGTATTGATATGGTAAATATTGATCATTTCTATAATAATGTCCAAGAAATAGGATATTTTGAAGCCAATGCTAACGGGTGTTGGGTTTTGACAAAATTGTGGGATATTAATAAATAAAATATTTGTTTATTTTTATAAATTTATCAAATAAAGTACTAAAATTTTTGTAATATTTTAGAAACAACAATAAAATGAATTAAAAAATATCATTATGATTCCTATTTGATTAAAATAACATTCTCATCAGCACAACTTTCCAAGAGTGGAAAATGCACCTGCACATTATCCTTCACTAAGAATGAAAATTGTATATTATAGAAGAACCTATTCCTAAAGTGCCTAGTAATCCGGCTAGTGATGAAGATTTATATGACTAATATAAACATATTAATGACAATATATATGTTTATTGTATCATTCTATCATGCTTTACCAATGAGATTTCGAAACAACATGAGGAAAAGGATGCTTATAGCAAGACGTCTCACCTTCTAGATCTCTATTAAGAGTAAGAGAGAGAAATGAGATACTAGATCTCAATTGCTTTTATTATAACAATGTTGTTAGAGTCTACACCATCTAGGCCTCAGGAATTCAATATTATTGGATACAATTTACACTTATTCGTCATATGGATTAAATTCCCTGATGAGTTGCGCACATATATCAAAATTCCATCTTTGCCCAAGACCTTCTCCAGTTTCATTATTAATAATAATATGGGAATTAATGAGAATAAAATTTCAAAACTACTTACTTTAATTCTACATGTAGATAAGGAATTGGGGTGTGAAAATCCTATGGATGTTTTTCTGAATAAGTAAAGGGTGAATTAGTAGAAGGATCCAAAGACATATAACAATTTTAGTGACCCCAAACACCATCTTTATAAGAAGAGTAATATCCAAATACATTTTAAAGAGTATAAAGAAACATGTTTTTCTTTTTAAAAGAAATTCAATTGGAAGAAGAACTGTATCCAAAATCAAGGGGAAGCTAAATGTGTTTTTTTATTGAGTATATTGTTTCAATATCAAGACATTAGATATTAGATACTGCATGTGGTGATCACATATTTATCAAAATGTAGTAATCAAATAAATTTCGAAATATTGATATAGGAGAGGTGGATCTGCATGATTCCAATGGTGTGAGGCTGGATACTATAGCTATTTGTGAACAACAACTCTCTTTTTAAAAATGACTAATTTTTGTTTTAATGGATTATTATTTTGTACTCACGGTTACTATGAAAATAATTTCTATAACATTCATGGATGCAGATGGGCTTTTTTCATATTTGGAAAACTAGTTTTTTCTTTTATAAAAAAATCATATGTTATGTCATGTCAAATTTAAATATCGGTATTTATGTATTAAATTACAAAAAATAAGTATTCCCAATAGATAAAGAATGATATTCACATGACTCATATAACACCCAAATATAAAATCCAAATCTCTGTCATGTAAATGATAATAATTTTAAAAGTCTATGTAAAGATGGATTTTATACTCTTATGATCTAAAATAACATGAAATATATCAATCTTTTTTACAAAGAAAAAATGGAAAAACTGTCATTCGATGGATAGGAAGAAAGGGACACAGATATTTTAGGATTGGTAAAAACTGATGTGTGTGGACCATTTGTAGTATAGTTTAGAGGTGAATATTATTACATCATAACATGTATGGATGACATTAGTAGACACTTCTATGTCTTCTTGGTGAGGTACAAGTTCATGTTCATCATGAAAATACAAGAATTTAAGAATGGAGTAGAGAATCAACATCTAATGATGACAAAAAAAGATTCGTTCAGATGAAGGTGGTAAATATATTATCCAAGAGTTCAATAAACATTCTGTGGAAGTTTGGGATTCTATCTCAACTCACTCCACTGTATACACAGTAATGAAATTGTGTTACTAAATGGAGAAATTGTAGCTAGTTAGACATTGGAAGGTTGATGCTGAGTTGTGAAAATATTCTATTTTTCTTTTACTTATATGCATTACAAACTACAAAATATAATTTAAACCATATACTAACTAAAGAGGAAAATGGAATTACCATTGAGTTATGAAGTGGATGGAAACCCATTTCGTCATATACAAGTGTATGTGGTTATAAAGAATTTGCTAATTCGTTTTTAGAAAACAACTGAAACCCTAATTCATAAAAAGCATCATTATAGGGTATCCTAAGGAAACAATAGTATTTTACAAATAAAACCCCTCAAACTATAATGTGACTAACTCTAGATATGTTAAATTTTTGGAAAGAGAGGATGTCCTAAATAAAGATAGTGGGGTAAATATTGACTTTGATGAAGTTGCTTCTTAAGATACACTAGAGTTGGTACATGAATAGATTCCATAGTTCATTTTGGAAGAAATATTCACTACAAATTTATAACTACAAAGGATCAAAATAGAGGTAATAGAAATAGAGAGATATTTTTTTCTAGTCATCAAAATGGGGACTCGTTGTTGGTTAAAAATTATAACACTATCTCCTAAAAATAGAGGGTAGAGATATTAGAAGTTACAAGATAAAAATACGCTAGGAATTCTGAAATGGATTCCATATATCAAAACCGTGTTTTGATCCTGGTAAATTATCTAGTTATTGTAGTGATTGTAGGGTCAAAATCGGTATTCAAGGGATGACTGGAAATGGATGGTATAATAAATATCTATAATTATAGTCTACTAGCTAAAGGGGTTAGACAACATCATGTAAGTTACTATAAAAAAACATTTTCACAATTTTCATGTTTTAAATCTACCAAATTTATAATTTATATAGTATCTTACCATGACTATTAAATTTGTAAAATGGATTTCAAAACTAATTTACATAGTTGGAAAATTTATAAAGATGTCCATCTGACCCAAATATAAAGGTTTGTAACTCTAGGTGATTCCAAAAAATTTTGAAAGTTCTAAATATCCATTTATGGATTGGATACAACATCTAGTTCATTATAAATTCAATTTTTTGAAGATTTAAAAGAATTTTGTTTTATTATGATTGAATGTTAGCCATGTGTTTACAATAAGATTAATGAAAATACAGTATTTATCTAAGTTGTATATGTTTATGAAATATTACTTGTTGTAAATGACATACCGGTCTTACAATCCATTATATATTGGTTTAAAAAGTGTTTCTACATGAATGACATAGGTGAAACATCCTATATTATAGTTATAAAGATCATTCATGATAGATCCATGTTAATTCTTGGACAATGTCAATGTACATACATTGACCAGATACTAAAGGGATTTTGTATTGAATAATACAAGAGGGTTTTAGTTCTAGTCTAACATGGTGTAAAACTTTCTATGAAAATGTGTTCTCAAATAGAAAAGGAGAAAGAGAGAATGAGTAATATCATATAATCTTATGTGATTGGATCAATCATGTATGCCATGTTATATACTTGAATTTATTTTTACTACACATTGAGCATAGTTAAAAGATATCAGGATGATCTAGGAGAACAAAATTGGTCTGCTATTAAGGATAACCTCAAGATTTTCAGATGAACTAAGGATATTTTTCTATTATATGGAGGAGAATAAGAGCTGATCATCAGGGTTTATGTTGATGATAGTTTTAAAATATATTAGAATTATATGATGTTTCAGTCAGGATATGTTTTCAATCACAATAAAGGAGTTGTGAGTTGGAATAGTTCAAATCAATTAGTTTCAATTGATTCTATAGTGGAATATTATTATATAATGGATTCTGATATATACAAGGAATCAATTTGGATATAGAACTTTTTTCCATGAGTTTGATGTGGAACCTAGTAGTAAAGACCCTATCACATTGTATTGTTATAATACTACAATGGTGGTTCTTTCAAATAATACATGGTTACACCTACAAAAAATGTAGATAATCTGGAAGTATCACCTATGGACATATTTTTATTGGAGGGGTGAAGTTGCAATAAGAAGAGTTCCCATAGAATAAAACATGGTTTACGAGTACACTAAAGTCATGTCTCAGTAATGAATAAGTATCATGCGAGGGCTAGAAAACTGAAGGTTTTTACTAATTGTCTCCATTTCAAGTGAGACCCTATTAGAGTTTGTTACCCAAAACCAACTTCAGTATACTTTATGATAACACGTATAAATAGTTTTAATTATTAATAAATTTATTTTAACATCATCATTGTTCTACTTCGTATCATATTGTGTGATAGTTTCCAAAGTGTAGCTGTCACACTAAAAGGTCAGAGTAGTTCCCCATTACGATGACAACCCAAAAGTGTCATGAAAATATTATTAAATATATTTTCTTTGGTTTGATGAATTCATTTAAAGGACATAAATTATTCAGTCTATAATGGGTGGATACCCATAGTAATTTGATACCCCTTCTTATAGTGTATTCCCTTAGTAATATCCAGTGTATGATATTATGTAAATGAGAAAAAGAGATATGAAATCCACTTTTATATGTTACATTTGATGTTCTAATATGTTGAATTTTGAACTGATCCTTATAATTTAATGTTATTATTAATGAGTATTATATGTTGTGTACTTTTATATATTGATGATAACAGTGATGACATTTGTTTGCGATGAGTAAGTTTTTTTGGGTGTGTCATGAGTAATATTAAATTAATGAATAATATGAGAAACTATTTCCCCTTTTCATATTTAATATAATATAATATATTAGTACCTTTTATGGAAATGATATATCCTAAATTATTCCTTGGCTATGTTTTTCTATATGCATGTTCGATTTCTGTAAATTCAGAGTAAGAGACATCAAGCACAGAAGTTGATGGCACCAGTATGAATCCTGCTCGATTATAGATATCATGATAAAGAATATATATTATATTGTAAACATCCATATGAGGTATCATGTTGTTGAGGAATTTTCATATTTCTCTAGGGTTCCATAGTGTGTTTCTAGACTCTAACCATAGCCTTTAGGATGCTTTTCTTAATGCCACTATGAAAGTGACCTAGTGGGTCACATACTAAGTGTATCCAAAATCTCAGTAAAATAATATATTAATATTTATTATTTAACAGGTTGAATGAATATTACTTCCCGACATGGTCTATAATTATTTTTGTTTTTTTGATCACATATATTCTTTCACTAGTTATTTGAGAGAAAATTATGTGAGAAGAATAATAAAAAATTATTTATTTTCTATTTAGTGTATGTAATATTTACTTATATATTGGAGATTAATGATGTTCGATTTATTTAATAAATAAATATATATTATTCATGTCCTGAAAAATATTATAGAGAAGTTTAAAATAGAGTTTTTAGGTCCGATGATACATAATGTACATTGAATATTATTTGAATTATTATTTTTTAATTTTAATTCGATAGTTAAGTTCTTGCCAGGAAATAATAATAATATTATCATTTTAGACATGGGGTTCTATAAGGGATTAAATAAATAATAAATTTAACATTTTCAATTATTTATTTCTTACCTAAGAGATATATTAACCCAATTATATAATTTTTCAACATATCCAATTCAATAGTTTTGTTGTGCACAAAACATCAGACGAATCCACAACAAATCCAAGGGAGATCCAATATCCAAGAATATTTCAAATAACAGAGATATACCTTCCTCAGCCTTCCACTCTAAGGTCAATATAGGTCAAGGAGAACTCTTGGGAAGTGATTCTTATAATTATTAAAGGAAAATGACGTAAGCGATAGGATCCACCGTGCTAGTATCGGGAGATTCCTACGGTGTTTTTAAGAGATTTATGGAACATGTGTGGATCACCTCTAGAGGAAATATACTCCTAATTATTATAATTCAATAAATGTTCAATTTAGATATGTTTTCATATCCATCAATGAATAAATAATTCTACCAATGAAATTATTTAATTGATTAAATTAATAATAAATAATATGTGATGATCCTCTCTCTAGTTCTGTAATTTTATCCATTTTTTATTTTATTTGTTTCAATTACATGGATCATGATTTTCATCTTCTTTTAATATATCATATATATTATCAATCATTACAAAAAAAATTTGGAATAACCCATCGCATGAATCAGTGGTTCCCAAAACCAATAATAATTTTCACATCTTTTAATATATGTTGTGATTTTTTATTTTTAGTCCTATATAATTAATAACGATTACATAATATCAATAATTTTATCCATGATATAAATATAATATATATTAATTAAATATTTATTTAGATTAAACCATAAATTTAATGATAGAATATGAAATACATTGCTCATGGAGATGGTAGTCCATACGTACAGATCAACACAATTTCCATTTTCATAGAAGATTGAACGAATCAAGGATAAATTATATTATATAATTATAGAATAATTGTTTTCTCATTGATATATAATATCATCATTTAATCCATCCTTATTAAATTCCATTAAAAGTGTGAACAAATCACATCCATTCACGAGGTTGTAGTCTTCTCTACGCACAAGTGACGTTATCGTATTCTAAAAAGATGGAAAGCGTAAAGGTATCTGTGATATGGTAATTCCATAAGAATAATAATATCATATATATATATATATATATATTCATCATTATTTCCAACTTTGAGATGTGGTATGTGAAAAACCAATGACATCGATATTCTAGGTGGTAATCCTCTATATACACGAATGATGATTTTGTAACCCATTTGATGGAAGAGAGATGGTTATAGAGAATAAAAAAACTATAAGTATATGAGATATAATGAGGTTATTATATCAACATGGAATAATAATAATTAAAGGTGGTTTAGGAAGAAATAAAAAAAATACTCATTGATAAAATTTACCACTTCTCTGGGTATCTTCATTAGGTTAACACTAAATGACATTTTAGGTTGTATTTATTTCCAAAATAATTATTCTAGGATGAGATTATTGGATTTTAGAAGTTATTTGGAAAGTTATATTCTAAACCTAATTGGTTTGAAGGAGTTAAGAATAGAGGAGAAAGGGTGCACTTTTATAATTCATGTGAGTGTAAAACTTATTATTTTTTGAAAGTAAAGAATTCCACCCATGTTTTATTCTTGTGAAAAGGATCAAAAATAGAGTATTATAGATACTATATCATATAAGGAAAAAATATCTATTTCTAATGGGTTTTGAATAATTTATAAGTTATTTTTTACCCTATTATTTTTAGTTCAACCCTTGGTAAATCGATTTTTAATGTAGTCATGGAAAATAATTTTTATAATTTTTATGATTATTTTTTTGTCAAAAAAACATTATCGTAATGGTACAGACATCTCTTGTCCATTAATTTTTAAAAATATGGTGTTTGATGTGTCTTGGGAGGTCAAGGTGACTTATTTATAACCCTTTGTAAAATTTTCAGTTATTTAAATAGTGTTTCCAATTATATGAACGGTGCCATTGGTGAGTCATCTGTCAGTGAGTCATCTATCAATTAGTCAACTATCGGCAAGTCGTATATCGGTGAGTCAACTATCAGTGAGTCATATGTTGGCGATTCATCTATCAGACAGTCATCTATCGATGAATTATCTATCGGAAAGTCATCTATTAGTGAGTCATCTATTGGTGAGTTATCTAACAATGAGTCATATGTGATCAATGTCATCAGTGAGACAAATGTGAACAATGTTCCCAACTTCCTACAGTTTTTCCATTTGATGTTTTCATTGATTTAAAATGCATTCAAAGACTTTGTTTTAAGTTATTTATGTTCAGTTCAATTCCTATAACTTCAATCTTAATATTCCTAAGTGTCGGGTTGCCTTTATATGGTTATATCACTTAGTCTTGAGAGATCATATTTTAATGAAAAATATAGACATTATCTAAATTGATACCCTGTTTATATTTTCAATAGACTAAGATACATTCTTCCTTGTTATTCCTTCTTTTTGTTTTGTCTGGTAATCCCCATACCAATCTTTCCTAAGGAGTTTTGTGATTGTGGTGTGGACAATGGATTGTGTTTTCCATGGTGTTCTTCCTACTACATGCACACCCCAAGATTTGAAGCAACCATGAAGTATCGATCTGTTTTTGATATAATATATATTCTACATCCATTATTATGGGCTCACCAATATGTTTCCTCCCATTTATCATTTCCATGTGATGGCATGTGATTTCCATGTTTCCAATAGTCATTTCTTGTGTGTTGGATGATACAGTTGTGTCATTTCATCCTCAGGTGGATGTAGTCACTGTGGTAGAGGTGATAGTGATCTATTGTGTTGGCCTATTATCATGCAAAGAACATCAGAAACATTTAGAGGTATGGGATTCATGGATTCTCTATTTTATTAACATTTTTTCATTGAGTTATCATGATTTATCCCCTAGATCAAAATGAAATTTACATAATAAATATTTTAACCAGACTAAAGAATTGGTTTGAATTTCTTAACAATGGCGTTGCCTCTTGATTTTCTATATAGTGGGATATATATGATTTTTTTGCATTTCATTCTTGATAGAAGTTGGTATCAAATACAACTATGGGAATACTCATAAAATAATTGGGCAATGATAAAGAGGAATGTTAATGAATCTGGTTGTTGTTTTTGTGATTAGATGAAAATCAAATGGATGATGTTATGTATGTTTAAATGAATCAGTTAATTAAATATGTAATGAGGAACCAGTTTTGTGATATGGATAATTCATTTTAGGGTTCTCATTTACCCTATTTCTTGTAAAGGACAACCAAATTATGCTTTGCAGATGTGAGTGCTTTTTGTGTGTGAAGGACGAATGCATTATTTAGGGCCAAGAGCCCAGTTCCTATGTTGTTTGTTTCCTACTAATTGTGTGTGGTGTGATCCTGGGATGGATGAGACAAGATAGTTGTTGTGATCTGTAGGGGTAGGGAGGCCTAGTGGTAATTTTATCACCTGATTCCTAGAGTGGATAGATTCATCAAGTTATGCATGTGGGTGTCGGGGATAACGTTGAGTATGTTGGAATGGGTTGAATCTGGGATTACCCATCAACATGGAAGTTATTTATACCGAAAAGGTTAAATTTTTATCTGTTTTACCTTCCAAAATGCTTGAGGTAGATTTTCTTTCTTACCCTACTTCCAAAAAGGTGATGGTGATTGAGGTATATCATGTGATTTCTATATTTAGATTCTCCCTGATGGATGGGTCTATGCTCTTGATATTGGTGGAAAAGACTCAATGGGTAGTTCATCTTCCCAATGTGTTGATCCCCTGCATTTGGTAGATTATAATTCTTTCTTAGAATTCTAGGAATTATAGAATGTTAAGTTGTTATTAATAAATTATTGAATGAATGAATGTTCAAACCATAGGGTTGGAGATAGCTAGGATTTAAGGATGAGGTTATAATTCTGAGAAGTCATGGACTTGTGTTGGTTATGCCTAGAGGGCATGGATCTTGATTGAAATGGTAATGAAATGAAATGTGGAATTTGATAATAGTTAATTAATGGAAAAATAATTAATTATCGTAATGTATAACTAATAAAAAGGGATAAGTAACATAATGTATCTCTTTAAATGGTTATGTTATTATATTATATCTTGTAATAGTAGTGGAAGCTAGGAGACCGAGAGATTTTAGATATAGTTTAGTATAGAAGTAGGTTATTCCCATAGTGTGATTGTGATCTATATTATTTCATGTACTTTTTTTGTTTCTATATGCTACTCTACCTTGTTATTTAGGGAACCTGACACCCCTAGGATTCTAAGCCCTAGGGGGGGGTTGTTTTCCCCAACATCTTAGTGGGAGGATGGATGGATGACTACCCCCGTTGGCCTTGCTCTATTGTCTTGGTAGTTACTAGTGAAGGTATGCATGGTGGTTTGTTTCCCCATATATATGTGTAGAGGGATATAATGGCTTCTAGTTATTCTTTACCCATATATTTTGGATATTGTTTCTTATATACTATTATAGGTGTAACATGTATATGCAGTAATGGATTGAGATATAACACCTGAAATATGATACATATTATGCGACATATGGTGGCTCCCAGAAACTAATTAGTTACTTCTGGTTTCATGGATGGTGTATTGATTCGCCTACATATCTATGAGAAATCATTTGTGTTTCCTAAGGTGAATGTTGTGGTTCTCACCAAGGTATCTTCGGGTCACCCTTTTTAGAGAGAGACTGTCATGAGGTGAGACATCGGGGAAAATAGGAAAACCAATGGTGAAGTGGTAGCAAGGTACCCTTGATATTCTTTATTATATTATATAATCTTATATGCGATACTTGGTGAGATTATCCATGGTGAGGTTGAGAACCTAGTATACTTGTTATGGTGACGAGTTAGTTTCACTTGTTGTTCACTGTGCATTATCATGATTTCTTTACTTTTTCATGAGTGGATCCAGGGAGGATCCTACTTAGTATACTATTATACTCACCCTATGAATATATAAACTATTTTTAGGTAACATCAATAAAATTGGATATTAGACAAGTTACCATTATCTTGAGGTTTTACCGGAGTGGTTCGAACTTCGTGGTTACTGACATTTTACTTTATTTGGTACTTGCAGTTTCCTTTTTTAGTTGTAGTAGTATTTGCAGGACATTACATAAGTTTAATTGGGTTTTATTTTATATTTTATTCTGAAAATTATTTTTTTGGTGTATGTCTTACCCCTCTCTTTTTCATGTTTTATCTTAGATTGAAATGCCTCCCATCTATGTGTCTTCTATACCCTTAGTGAAAATATCCAACCCAGGGCATACTAGAGGTAGGACTCTAGTGTCATTATCTCTCTTATCAAATTGTCGTCAAATTATGGGTACACATTTTGGGGAGGGGGCCATGACAGAGTGGTATTAGAGGCTCTCATTGAGGGATATAATCAAGTTAGGCACATGTGAGGTTTCATGGGTTGGTAGGTTAACATTGTATATCAAGTTCATCAAGCACTATAAAAATTGGTGACTGACTGAGACATAAGTATTTAGGGGAACTTGTAATATGATTCATGGAACATTATGTTTACAATGGCTACTAAATGATATGATACTATTTTTAAGGTAGAGACCTAGGAAAGAATCATGCATCATTCTTCTTTTCAACTATGTCTAAATGGGTAGACCTTGAAACATGTTAACCTAAAATTAATAAAAGAAAAAAAAATTAATTGGAGTTAGTGTCTTCAATTTTCTAGGTTTAGGAACTCTAAATATTTTTCCTTTTTTCCAGTGTGGCTTGAGGTCGATGTCTTTGTCTGGTTCTTGTAGAAGATGTTCAGCAAGATGCGCCCGAAGACCGTCATAGTGTATAGGTTTATGATGATGAATCATGGAGGAGGAAACTTTTAGAGTTTTAGTTCTAGAGTCTCCATAAGTATGAGGGCTCCATTTCTGATTTAGTCACAAAATACTGGGTAGAGGATGTCTAGATATTTTCAGTTCAATCCATGTTAGGATGGAGGGCTGTGTATTTTCAGTTGTGATGATGCCGGATGGGGCAGCAATGCAGTGGTTGTTCTTTTTCCTTATGGATCACGAGGAGTCGACATTCTCATTGGAGGAGTTCGAAGACTAGTTTAGAGTGTAATTTCTTTCAATGACCGTGAAGGTGTCTTGTTTTTAGGATCCTCTTACCCTTTGTATGGAGAGATCTGATGTGCAAGAGAGCCTGAAATTCATTTTAAGAACCTTTTTTGATATTCTATGAACATGTTCCCAAATTATTATCCTAATAAGAGGCATTTTGAGGAGGATTTGTGTCCATGGATCTAGTGCCAAGTCACCCCGTTTATTCTGAATACATATCTCGAGGTGCTAGCAATGGATGTGGCCATCAAGAGGATGTAATCTAAAATAATATCATTATATGATGGGCGTCATTAGTATTGTACATGAAGTATATCTATGGTTCGGAGTTCCTAGTTTTCTGGCCAGAAGAGTTTCTATTTGGCTGAGGGTATGTCCCAACCCTTTGTATCTCTTTTTTTCATAGGCAGCGGCTCTTATACCTATTCCAAGGAATCCTGTGCTTGTTTTTATTATGGTATCCAATGTTATCATCATTGATAGTGCCAAAAAAATATGATTAGTCATCGTGCATCTGGTATTTCACTTCAGGTTCCTCCATTGAGGTTGTTCCAGTTGAGGTAGTAGCAGTAGTTTGCACCAATATTGGAACAGCTGAGAGAAAATTTGGAAAAGAGAGTACAACATTAGGATGATCTTTATCCATAGAGAGTAGAGCGCAGCCATGGAGGTGGTCTCTGTCAAAATCATGGAGGCCATAAATAATGTCATGGTCATCTTCATCTGTTAGTGTTGCCAGCTCTAGGATAAAAAATTGTAATTCGAGGTACCCTTTGACTGTTTTCTACTTGGGTGCTTTCCTTGTTTTATTAAGGATTGTCACACTCCTTAATATCACCTACCCATGTCCTTACATTGAGACTCTAGGTAGAGTGGATTCTTGTTCCCTTGGAATTTTGCTAGTTGGAGTCCAAACTGACTCTTTTGAAGTATGTAGAGACTGTGATATAGTACTGAGGAAGAAACGCTCTTGGGGAGATTTTTTTTATGGATACAAACATATTATTTCATCCTAATCATGGATTGGTTGTATTTGGTGAAGGCTATCATGGACTGTTTTAGGAGGAAGGTGGTGTTATTTGATACTAATAGAGAGCCAGTAGTGTTTATTGGTGAGAAAGATCCTCAGATGGGTAAGAGGCGTGTAAATTCCATGTAAACCTTGATGGATGAGCTGATGTTGTGTTCTTAATAGGTTTAGAAGTTGGTGTTTCCTAGGGTCGTATATGAGTACCCTCATTTCTTTCCAGAAGAGGTTGTTGAATTAAACCATCGATGAGAGATTGAGTTCTGGATCAAACTACAACCATACGTGTATCCTATCTCGATGTCTCCATATAGGATGGAACCTTATGAGTTACATGATCTATATATACAGATCAATAACCTATTATAGTGCAGTTTTTTTGGCCGAGCGTGTCACCATAGGGTACACCAATCATGTTTGTGATGAAGGCTGATGGGAATTTGCAGTTGTGTATCGATTATCATCACTTGAACAATGTGAAAGTAAAAAACCACTATACGTTTCCATGGATTGAAGATTTATATCATCAATTTAAGGGTAAAACATGGTTCTCAAATAATGATTTGTGGCCAGGATATCATAGGATGCATGTGAAGAAAGAGGATATTCTAAATACTGCTTTATGTTATCATCATGGGCATAATGAGTTCATTATGATGATGTTAGATGTGACAAATTATCTGACTATGTTAATGGTGTTGATGAATGTTGTGTTCCATGATTTCCTGGATAACTTCATCATGTTTTTTATCTATGAAATCCTTGTGTGCTCGATGTGTGAGGAGGATCAGATAGAGAATCCATGTGCTATTTTGGGATTTCTTTATCGATAATAGCTATTTGGGAAGTTGTTGAATTGTTAGTTTTGGACTCGAGAAATCATTTTATTGGGGATTGTTGTATCCCAACAGGGAGTAGCTATAGATCCATATAACTATGGAACCCATGATCTTGAGTTGGAAATGGTGGTGGATTACCTAAATATTTTGATAGATTATCTCATTAGAAAGTGATATGTGGTCTTCACTGATCATAATATCCTGATGTTTTTTATCCCATAATTACTTGAACATGAGGAAGAATCAGTGGATGGAGTTCTTACATGATCTCTTCTTAGAAATATCATATACACATGTTAAGGGGAATGTTCTATCTAATGTACTAATCATGAAGTGGTGTAGTGATGCAGTGCATGAATTAGGTGATTCCTGGTGACTGATTGAAACAATTTCCACATAACATCTAGATATGGAAGATGTTTGGGGAAGAGGTTTTCTTTTTTAGATGAAGATGTTGTCATCTGTGGTACATTAGGTAGAAGAGTCCGAGTTGGGGGATCTTGAGTTGGAGGATTAGAGAGACCAAGTTTTTTGTGGTGAGGCCATCGACAATTTGTTCAAGGATTACTATAGGTGTTGTTTCAGGGAAGGATTTTAATTCCATTGGCATTGTATGAGACTGTTCTTAGAGAGTTCCATGGTTTTCACTTAGAGGTACATTCTAGCGTAATAAAGATGTACCAATCTTTGATGAGTCAGCTCTGGTGGCCTATGTTGAAGCATGAAGTTGCAGAGTTTGTGTCCTAAGTTTTCGTCTACCAAAAGGTGAAGGTTGAGCAACGTGTCCCCGATGGTTTACTCCAGTAATTATATGTTCCTCTGTCAAAGTTGGAGGAAATATCCATGGAAATTATTACTGGTTTACCTCATTCCCAGGTAGGCTATGATGCTATATGTGTAGTAGAGGATCATTTAATGAAATCATACCACATTATAGCAATCAAGGTGCCAATCATAGTGGAGATATTGTCGAGGCAGTATTTGGAGGAGGTGGTGATACCCTACAGAGTCCCTAGGAAGATCATTCCTAACCATGATGTTTAATTTACCTCAAGGTTGTAGGGAGGTATCCCGCATGATTTTGGATCTCAGCTATGCCTTAGCAATTCTTTTCAGCCACATATAGATTGTTAGAAAATGTTGACCATCCAAACTCTTGAAGACATGTTTCTCTCTTGTGTCATGGAATTTGGAGGTTCCTCGATGAGGCACCATACCTTGTAAGATATCTCTTACAGCAGTAGTTTCCACTCCACCATCAGTATGCCACCATTTGAAGCCTTGTATAGATGAAAATTAAATTGTATGTTGTGATGGAATGGGGTTGGAGATTTTAAAATTGTTAGGACAGAAATGGTATAAAAACGATAGAGATGGTTTAGGTGATTTGTGAGAGGATGATGGTAGAACATGATCATTAGAAGTCCCAAGCCAATCATAGGAGGATACATCTGGAGGTTGACATTGGGGATCAAGTTTTTTGGGATGTGACTCGTGGAAAAAGGAATGTTTGTTCATGGGATTAATGTTTCTCCCCAGTCTATTGGGTCTTTCAAAGTGTGCACTAATGTTGGAGACATGGCGTATCGGGCAACACATCCCCCACAGATGAGCAGGATACATGATATTTTTCATGTGTTGCTCCTCCTTCGTTATCCTCCTGATGAATCTCACTTCATCTATTGGGGGAGATCAACATTGATGATGATGCAAAATTTTAGGAGTGGCCTATAGAGATCCAGGACCATTTTTAAAACATCGTAATCAATGAGAAATATTTATAAGAATAAATCATGAAAACATTTTAACTGATATTTTAGTTAAAGGTTTTTAAAAAAATTGAGAGACACTTGAATAAAATTAATTGAGAAATAACATTTAATAAAAACATTATAATATCATGAGAATAAAGGGATTCATGATATAATATTTCAAAAGATAATATATAAACCATATAAGAGTGAATTGGTGCATAGAATCAAAGAAGTCTCAATGAAATACAAATTGAGACGAAGTCCCTTATAAAAACTATATCATTAGATTAGGGATAAATCAATTACATAATAATGTGTGACAAATATAAATACACTAAATATGATCAGATATTTAGTGTAAATAATTCAGAGAACATTCACACCAATTTTTTTAAAAAAAACACTAATGACTTGGATGATTAACTCAATGGATGGGAATTGAGTTAAAATTTTTATTAGCAAGTTCAATCAATTACTTCTGAATTTATCAATGGAGTTATTATGTGTATCAAAATTATATCCACACAAAGTTGAGTTTAAATTACAACAAAAATAAATAAACAGCGATTCTACACAAAACCATATCCTGACATAATTTCTAATTAGAAGATTATCCCAAGGAATTGAAATTGGGTTTAAAAGATCCCTTACCGATTTTTAAACTTACCAAACATACACCACATGAAAGAAGGATCATACGATGAAGATGTAAATAACCATAAATGAAATTATATTACATAAAGAGTACAATCATGGGATGTACATACACCACACAATTAAAATAGTGACAAATATAGCATGAATCTCACAGAAAAAAGTGAGATGAAAACCCATAACCATGTTGTAATAAATCGAGTCATATGACCAAAAGTTTATAAAAAAAATGAATCACATAATTCCAGGAATATAAATATAATCATGATAATATATATCAAATGGTAGTACATAATACACCACATTTAATAAATATGTGGTGAACAATGGAAATCTCATAGAATTAAAAATGAGATAAGAAACCACTAACTACGTGTCCGACTTGACTCGTTTTGTCTTTAATTTACTGAATAATAAACTAAAGTTAATTTATAATTTCTTCAGAAATTATTTATGTTTATTAAAATTTTTATATCCCTTATTATAATCTTATAAATATTATGTAATCATTTATGTTAAAAATGGTTATTAGGTCAATATTTGGTACTTGGGTCCAAAATGATCATCTTATAGTTACAATTTTTTCATGTGGTCAAAGGAAAATTATATCAAGAATGATATTTATGATTTATATATCATATATATCATATATATCAATTTTATAAATTTATTTATAATATTAAAAATCATTTGGTGATAAGAAATGTATTGCATCATTCATGGAGACGATAAGCCCTATGTACCCATGAACGCTACTTTCATTTCTATTTTGTATTTTAATGGAATGAAAACATAATTCTACATTTGTAGATTATACTTAAAGTATAATAAAAAAAATAATCTCATTAAATTCATCCTTTATCCGTCCCTCATAGGGCATGACCGAGTCATATCACTTTGAGGGCGCGGTAGTCCACACTTCCTCAAATGAAATTATCGCATTTACCTATAATGGAAACCATAAAGGTATTCAATAAATAGAAAATAGAGAAAAATAAAGAAAACATAAAAATAATATATATCATATATAAATAAAGTTCCATCATAATATTGAACATAAGAGGAGGTTAGAGATATTGAACAATCATCGTTTTGTGAGGCAGTAGTTCGCCAACCATAGAAAAAATATGTTCTTTACCCATTAGATGGAGGTGTGTGTAAGTTTAGTTCAAATAATTCTCATATAAACAACCTAGTATAATTATTATAATGTTTTTTTTATAAAATAAATGAATAAAAAGAGTTTAGGAGGTTGAAGAAGTAAAATTAAAGAAAAGAACTTAAAAGAAGATGTTACCTTTAAACCGAGTAACTCCATTTGATTTAAACCAAAATTTTTAATTGAAGTGCATTTTTCCTAAGTTAATGATTCCAGGTGTAATATAGGGACATTTAGATCTTATATGGGTAGGGTTTGGATTATCTAATTGGCTTGAGAGGCGTGAGTAATGGGTTAGAGTTGAGGGATTTTTATAAATGGGAGGAGAGGGTCTTTAGGAATGTTTGAAAATACAATTTTATTATATAATGATTATCGGTATCTAAAGGTCCAAAACTTATTAAAGTTGCAGATAGGATGAATAATGGTTGAAATAAAATAATCCAATAATAATTGAAATGGTTTTGGATATTATTTTAATATTTATAATCCTATTTATTTAAATCATTTATTTATAAGATAAACACTGCATCATTATTGTGTCATGAAGAATTTTATTTATTTGATGTCTAAAAATTATAAAAAAATTACCATTATGTAGGAAATATTTTTATCCTCCCTAATAATATTTATATTCAAAAATATAAATTATATAACCATATGTAAAAGTTAATTGTCAAAAATATATTTGTTTTTATCACTTTGTCTTTACATTACATTAATTAAAATAAAGTGACATTATCACTCTTAAGTGGCTCAATGGGATCCCGAAAAAGGACAAAGTATTCTCATGGTTGTAAATGACTGTAAAATAAGGTTAGGACAAGTTTTAAGGTAATTTTGTATTATTATGATATTCTTTTTACCATGAATTACCCCATTTACCTTTAACTGTGGTAAATAAAAGTCAAAAGTTACTATTCATCAAAAATTATTTTCATCTTATTGAACCACATTTTAATTACTAATCAAAACCATGTATGTGGGATTTTTATAAATTCATTTCATAGAAGCGGTAAAATTTCATTTAAATGAAAAATTCAGTTTTTAACTACTACTTAGTGGTGTCAATATTCATCAAAAATTGATGTTTTTCAAAAAAATATAAAAAATTCATCCTAATGTTTATTTGCTTTTCCAAATTAAAAAATTATTTATATTATAAAAAATTAAAAACAAATAATTTTAATTAATTAATTTAAAATTATTTCCCGTTGTCAAAACAAAATGTGTGTTTTTAAAAATATTAACAATCAAAAGATTGACCCTTCTTTACGTCCAATTTCAAAGTAAAATTAATTCCAATTATGAACATTGGACTAAAAGTTAAAAATATAATATAATTACACATTAAAACCATTTAAAAAGATAATATAAAAATATAAATAAATTATATTAATAGGCAGTGTTGAATTAAATTACAATATTTTATACTATTAATGAAAAAATGAATTTTATTAGAAAAATTCCAAAAATTTACCCAAATTGAATTTTGATGTCCCGATTATAAAGATTAATTTTTTTGATCAAATAGAACATATAAAGGTGACTAAAAGTATATTTAATAAGGGTTCTATAAAGACCCGTAAAATTCAAGGGAAATTTTTTCTTAATTTTCATTGGAATTTTACAAGAGCATGGTTTCTGATGGCACCTGATTCCGAGGCCCGGAGTGCCCGGAATCAATTTCCGAAGTTTGGCTCGGGTACGTTCAGTGAACGAACGAGCGGGAATTCTTAACTTTTGATCAGGTGCTCGGAATTGAAATCTGAGGGCACCGATGAACTCGCAGCGCCGATATTTGCTTAAAGAGACCTTTTCGGAAGTTGCGTTTGTTGCGGGACGAAAGTTAGTTTTTGGTAGAATTATAAAACGTTGAATAAAAAAAATGTGGAATTATTTTTATTTTACTTTTGTAGGTTAACTCCTCTCAAAGGGAGTTAGGGGTGGGACCCACACCCACTTAACCTCCCTTGAGAGGATTAAGTGTGGTGGGACCCACACGAACCTAAACCTCTCACCTTCTCCCTTAAACTCCCCTTTTAATTTAAGATGGCAAGTTGGTTAATTAATGGCTTGAGTTGTCTTAATTCAAACCTTTGAAATTCAAATGGTTGGATTGACTTAATAAAATAAGCTCTTAGCTTATTTTGTTGGGTTAGAATTCTTTTACCACCTTGAGAGGAATTTTGGAGCTTCACCTTATTCTTATTCTTCATCAACTCTGACGAAGAACACGAAGAACCTTCAAACTTTGACGAAGAACGCTCAAGCTCCGACGAAGAACGCCGCTCCTCTCTTCTTCGTCTTCGGTGTCAACGAGAGGGAACGCCGCTTCCTCCTCGGACTCCCTTCGTCGACATAAGAAGATTCTCCAACGACGTATCTCTTCGGGCGTATCTCTTCGTCATCGGATTTGACGAACGACGACCGCGACGCCCGACCTCTGCGACGTTGTCTTCCGCGGGATGTTGTCAAATCTTCGAACCTATACCCGAGGTAGGGGATTGACCTTTTCATATTACGTGTTTCATTCCCTCGATCATGAAAGAATAACCCGTTGGGCATAGTTCCAAATTTTATTAAAAATTTGTGAAACGTTCATTGTTGTATTTATACGATTGGCCAACTGATATCGTTATAACGGGAGGAGATCGGACCGCACGAACACGACCGATTCTCCTCCCCCTTCTATTCTTTCGTGTTAATTTAGCGGAGACAGCGCGGTGTCGTCGCAACTGCGCAGGAACAAAAGAATTATTGTCCGGTGCGAGCTGCGACGAAGAAACGCGGTGCCAACGCACCGCGTCGTTGAATACGAAGAGACCGCGGCCCTACGGCCGCGGCGGAGCAGCCAGGGGCGTCGGCCTCACCGGCGCCGGAGATCAGGTAGGTCGCGGCCCTACGGCCGCAGCGGAGCAGCCAGAAGGCGGCCGGCCTCGCCGACCGCCGGAGAACGGAGGAGCCGCGGCACTTCGGCCGCGGCGGAGAAACCAGGGGCGGCCGGCTTCGCCGGCCGCCGGTTTTCAAAGGACGCGGGACCCGCAGGTCCCGCGTGTAATGAAAACGGCTGGCTTAAAGCCGGCCGTGATCCATTAAATCTGGGGGTTTGAAACCCCCGGTACCTCCCTTTGAGTCAGCCCCCACGTGCGGTGGGGGCCGCTTAAAAAAATTAGGGGCACGACATATTGCCGCGCCGCCCCCCGTTTCACACGCTCGGCCGGACGGCCGAGCTTCCTCCGGCCACGCGGCCAGGCAGGCCGCCGGCTCGGGCCGGGTCGCGCCGGGCCGGGTCGACCCGGATCCGGGTCGGGCACCCCGGTTCGGGCCGACCCAGGGGGGGTCGGGCCGGGTCGGTCCGGACTCGGACCCCCCCGTTTTCGGATTGTTTCGGTCTTTTGGCCATAATGTGAGCCACGGACCTCCGATCGACGAACCGTCTGCGGAAACGCGATCCTTGGATCGAGACGGTCGTTTCGGTATATCGCACTCAAGGTTTCAGAAAACTTTGAGTTCAGCCGGGTTAGTTCGTTCACAAAACCAACCGGGCCTTCGGAGCGGAAATGCTCATATCTTGAGCTACGGACGTCCGATTGACGTGTCGTCAGCTTTTTTGTGTTCCTCTTAGTGAGACGGATCTTTTGGCATACTCCGCCCGAGGTTTGGACGCAGGTGGTGTACGTTCAGGTTGGTTTTGCCTTAAAAACCAACCGGGCCCCGGGGACGAAAATGCCAATAACTCTCAGACCGGACGTCTGATCGACGCGCCGTCTGTTGCGTTGAGTTCCTGTTGACGATACGGAACTTTTGGATACATCAACTCTGGACTTTGTGACAGATGATGTATCAGCCTCTCGGCTCGTGGAGCGGACCCTCCGAACGAGCTTGCTGTGTGCGGGAACCCTAGTGCTGGCTGCGACTGTTACTGTGACTGCTGCTGCTACTGTGACTGCGACGACGACAGTAGAGATATCCTGTGTGGATTCGACGATGACGACTACTGCACTCATCGATCCTATGTGGATCAGTGCTACAGGTCCTGCGTGGGCCCGATCCTGTGTGGGTCCGATCCTGTGTAGGTCACTGTGGGGGTTAGTACCTATCGATCCTTCGTGGGTCTGAAGACTTAGATGGTTCAGTGATCATCTTTATCGTCATCCGAAGAAGTATATTCGTGTGAGCTGAATCTTCTATTTTACTCGATAGAGGTGGTGCGCTTGGTTGTAGCAGCAGACCTGCGATACTGGAGACGAGCGTACGGAGTACGGAGACCGTGTAGCCGGCTGAGACCTGAAGACTGCTCGACCGACTCGACTTGGAGTGAGTCGACTAGCCCAGTGGACGGAGCGCCCGGTATTTGGCGGTAGACCCACGGCGGACGGAGCGCCTGGTAGTTGGCAGGAGACTCGCGGTACTCGACTGAAGGAGCACCTCTGTAGGCTATTTGGGTGAGCGCCCAGTATTTGGCAGCAGACCCTCAGCGGACGGAGCGCCCGGTAGTTGGCGGCAGACCCGCGGTACTCGACAGGAGGAGTACCTCAGCAGTCTTAGGTTAGTGAGCAGTATCTTAGAGTCGTGAAAGGACATTGTACACTTCAGAGATGAGGCTCTTCAGTAGTTACGTTTTTGATAATGAAAATCATGTGTGATCTGAATCCTGTTACTTTCCTGTGTGGATTGTGTTGTGCTATCCTGTGTGGATTACATTTTTCTTTCCTGTGTAGAATACGTTTACTTTCCTGTGTGGACTGAGTTGTACTTGGGCTCGGAGGTTGGAGCGTATTTGAAATTGATGACTTAGGTATATGTATGGGCATATACCTAAGCAGTGTCAGTTGTTACTTCGTGATTGTACCTTTCTTTGTGGTTTATCCTTTGTGGATTTTGAGAGACCTTCAGGGGTCTCGGGGTCCCTACTGAGTAGCTTATACTCACCCCTGCACGGGCTTTGCCCGCACTACATTGTGTTGGTTGCAGACGACGGACAGTGTTGATCATAGCTGAGGCTTGCAGAGCAGGACGGTACCTGGAGGTGGACCACTGGGCGGGACGTGCTCGGAGCGGACGGCGGGACCTGTGGAGCAGTGGAGCTATCTGTACCCACCTTTCAGGTGGGATTTCTAGTGGACAGCTCGGTGTAGCGGCTTTTACTTTTCAGTTGCTGTTTTCCCTTTCGAATTGTACTTTACTTTCAGTTTGGGTTTGAATACTGGCCCATTTACTTTTCCGCACTTTTAGTTGTACTCTGCTTTTGTTTAGTGTTTACTTTCTGCTTGCTTACTCTGTGGTGTTTGTTTACTTTACAAAGGCAATGCCTTCCCTTTTTACCGGGATATATGCCTTGGTGCTAGTCTCCATCCCCTGGCCTATGGAAGGCGGGCTTGGGGTAGTCACGTCACGGACCCCGAGGGCGGGTTGTGACAAATTGGTATCAGAGGAGTTCGGTTCTACCGCGAACTCTGATCTTTTCTATGTGAAGCAATAATGTTTAGCGTATTGAGTGTGGTTATCAGTCCAGTGAGTCCAGTGTTGGTGCGGCGGCCGACGTATCCGTACACTAGGACCCTGACTTCTAATTTCCGACTTAATGCATGAAAACATTGATTGCGTTTGTGTTTCAAAGATTTCTTTGTGATTACTTAAATTAGCTCACCAGGTATACTGTTTGACCGTGGCGCACCTGTTTCCTATTCAGGATGGACCCACGACGGCAGCCAGCTAGGGTTCCGAGAGTCGAGTGTGACGACAGCCCACCGAGCGACGAGGCTTCGGTGCAGGGCCCTTTGTCAGCAGTGGCACCGGCGGTAGCTCTACCTGCCGAGCCCCCGATGCTTCTAGCAGCAGCCGCTGACGATGCACATCGCCTCAGCGCACTGCATGAGTTTCAGCGCCAGCGACCGCCCAGGTTTCGTGGGGAGACGGATCCCTAGGCAGCAGAGGACTGGCTAGAGGCAGTGGTACGAGTGTTTAGGCTAGTGAGGACACCAGAAGACCTCATGGTGATCCTCGCTGCGGGCCTACTACACGCAGCAGCAGGACGATGGTGGAGCTTGATGCTCCAGGTGCACGATGAGACATCTCTTCTTTGGACGGACTTTGAGATCCTCTTCCGCTCGGAGTTCGTCCCAGCCACCCTTCGTGCGGTGCGTATCCAGGAGCTTCTTCAGTTGCGGCAGGGCAGCATGACGGTCGCTCAGTACTCGGCGAGATTTATTGATCTCTCGCGTTACTCGACCGACATGGTACGGGACCCATTCTTCTGGGCCTGGACCTTCGAGTAGGGTTTGAGACATGAGATCAGGGCATCGCTGATCTCCCTCAGCATACCGACTCAGACAGGAGTACTGGATCGGGCCCTTCTGATTGAGAGCTTCCTTGCTGAGTCTACACCAGCGCAGCGACCCACCGCAGGGCGGCAGATAGCAGAGTCTTCGGCAACAGGTAGCCGACGGATGACTCGGGGTTCCAGGAAGAGCAGACCTACCAGTGGCCGACTGCATGACTCAGGCTCAGTGGTGTGGGGAAGCCGGGGTGGAGTCAGAGCCAGGCGTGCCGAGAGTGGGCAGTGTTACTCCTGTGGCAGGATTGGTCACATGGCTCGTGACTGTCCGACCCGCCATGCTGATGATCAGCAGTTAAGTGAAGAACCTCACAGGAAGAGGCAGAGGTTCGACCGTGGCGGTACACAGGGAGGAGGAGGACGAGGCAGAGGAGCTGGCCGAGCAGCAGGAGGTGGGCGATGCTTTGAGGCTCTTCCACCACCACCACCAGGAGGTCCACCCCGACCACAGGGAGTAGGTGAACATGCGAGAGCTCAACTTCAGGCAGCCGAGGCCTTCGATCATGGAGCTCTGGGAGCCGATGGACAGGAGCAGAACTAGTGGATACATCCTTTGTACTTCTGGTTCCTTGATTCATTTGTGTAGCGTCTTGTATTATGAGCTGCAATAATAAAAGACGCATACCTTTGTGATATTTTCATTCCTGTCCTCTTTCGTGATGTTACTAAGAGGTTCCAGTTTTGGCTGTTGACTTGACCCTCACATGTGTGACATCTACTGGAGGAGACCCAGTTACCACACACTGATGCCGACAGTGTGACTCAACCCTTGGAGGCGAGAGTAACGGTTGAATCTCTTAGTAGTAGCGTCGAGGCCTTACGACGTCATCCTTGGTATGGATTAGTATCATCCATGTTAGGATTTACTGTTTTAGGCAAAGAATGTGGTTCATCCAGGGGATGGGACCAGATTTCTCTTATCGGCAAAGAAGAAATCTTGCAGCTCTGATGGGACCGGAGATGGTCCAGGCCACGGCAGAGAAGGTCCAGGTCATCCAGGAGCGGATGAGGACAGCTCAGAGCCGGCAGAAGTCATACGCTGACAGGAGGCGGAGGCCACTAGAGTTTGAGGATGGCGACCACGTCTTCTTACGGGTCTCACCTCGACGTGGTATTCGGAGATTTGGCCGAGGCGGCAAGTTATCTCCGCACTTCATCGGACCCTTCCAGGTCCTCAGCAGGATTGGCGAGGTGGCTTATCGCCTGGCTCTACCACCTCAGTTGCACCGGGTGCACGACGTCTTCCACGTGTCTCAACTGAGGAGATACATGCACGACCCGACACACATCATTGACCAAAGGGAGCTTAACGTTGACGATGGGGCGACTTTTACGGAGGTCCCGATGGAGATAGAGGATCGACAGGAGCGGGTCCTGCGTGGGTGATCGATTCCTCTTGTGCGCATCAGATGGTAGCACGGGAATCTCCAGGAGAGCACATGGGAGCGGGAGGCTCAGATGCGTGCTCAGTACCCTCATTTGTTTCCCTAGTTTTTTATGTATCTTTACGGGGACGTAAAGCCCTGAGGTGGGATTAATGCAAAGACCCGTAAAATTCAAGGGAAATTTTTTCTTAATTTTCTTTGGAATTTTACAAGAGCGTGGTTTCTGACGGCAGCTGATTCCGAGGCCTGGAGTGCCCGAAATCAATTTCCGAAGATTGGCTCGGGTACGTTCAGTGAACGAACGAGCGGGAATTATTAACTTTTGATCCGGTGCTCGGAATTGAAATCCGAGGGCACCGATGAACTCGCAGTGCCGATATTCGCTTAAAGAGACCTTTTCGGAAGTTGCGTTTGTTGCGGGACGAAAGTTAGTTTTTGGGAGAATTATAAAACGTTGAATAAAAAAATGTGGAATTCTTTTTATTTTACTTTTGTAGGTTAACTCCTCTCAAAGGGAGTTAGGGGTGGGACCCACACCCACTTAACCTCCCTTGAGAGGATTAAGTGTGGTGGGACCCACACGAACCTAAACCTCTCATCTTCTCCCTTAAACTCTCCTTTTAATTTAAGATGGCAAGTTGGTTAATTAATGGCTTGAGTTGTCTTAATTTAAACCTTTGAAATTCAAATGGTTGGATTGACATAATAAAATAAGCTCTTAGCTTATTTTGTTGGGTTAGAATTCTTTTACCACCTTGAGATGAATTTTGGAGCTTCACCTTATTCTTCTTCTTCTTCAACTCTGACGAAGAACACGAAGAACCTTCGAACTTTGACGAAGAATGATCAAGCTCCGACGAAGAACGTCGCTCCTCTCTTCTTCGTCTTCCGTGTCAACGAGAGGGAACGCCGCTTCCTCCTCGGACTCCCTTCTTCGACATAAGAAGATTCGCCAACGACGTATCTCTTCGGGCGTATCTCTTCGTCATCGGATTTGACGAACGACGACCGTGACGCCCGACCTCCGTGACGTTGTCTTCCGCGGGACGTTGTCAAATCTTCGAACCTATACCCGAGGTAGGGGATTGACCTTTTCATATTACGTGTTTCATTCCCTCGATCATGAAAGAATAACCCGTTGGGCGTAGTTCCAAATTTTATTAAAAATTTGTGAAACGTTCATTGTTGTATTTATACGATTGCCCAACTGATATCGTTATAACGGGAGGAGATCGGACCGCACGAACACAGCTGATTCTCCTCCCCCTTCTATTCTTTCATGTTAATTTAGCGGAGACAGTGCGGTGTCGTCGCAACCGCATAGGAACAAAAGAATTATTGGCCGGAGCGATCTGCGATAAAGAAACACGGTGCCAACGTACCGCGTCGTTGAATACGAAGAGACCGCGGCCCTACGGCTACGGCGGAGCAGCCAGGGGCGCCGGCCTCGCCGGCGCCGGAGATCAGGTAGGCCGCGGCCTTACGGCCGTGTCCATGGCGGAGCAGCCAGAAGGCGGCCGGCCTCGCCGGCCGCCGGAGAACGGAAGAGCCGCGGCACTTCGGCCGCGGCGGAGAAACCAGGGGCGGCCGGCTTCGCCGGCCGCCGGCGTCCAGGAGAGCCGCGGCCATCAGGCCGCGGCATAGCAATTGAAGGCGGCCGGCCATGCCGGCCGCCGGCTTTCAAAGGAAGCGGGACCCGCAGGTCCCGTGTGTAATGAAAACGGCTGGCTTAAAGCCGGCCGTGATCCATTAAATCCGGGGGTTTGAAACCCCCGGTACCTCCCGTTGAGTCAGCCCCCACGTGCGGTGGGGGCCGCTTAAAAAAATTAGGGGCACGGCATATTGCCACGCCGCCCCCCGTTTCACACGCTCGGCCGGACGGCCGAGCTTCCTCCGGCCACGCGGCCAGGCAGGCCGCCGGCTCGGGCAGGGTCGCGCCTGCGGGGTCGGGTCGCGCCGGGCCGGGTCTACCCGGATCCGGGTCGGGCCGACCCGGTTCGGGCCGACCCAGGGGGGTCGGGCCGGGTCGTTCTGGACCCGGACCCCCCCGTTTTCGGATCATTTCGGTCTTTTGGCCACAACTTGAGCCACTGACCTCCGATCGACGAACCGTCTGCGGCAACACGATCCTTGGATCGAGGCGGTCGTTTCGGTATATCGCACTCAAGGTTTCAGAACACTTTGAGTTTGGCCGGGTTGGTTCGTTCACGAAACCAACCGGGCCTTCGGAGCGGAAACGCTCATATCTTGAGCTACGGACGTCCGATTGACGTTGCGTCAGCTTTGTTGTGTTTCTCTTAGTGAGACGGATCTTTTGGAATACTCCGCCCGAGTTTTGGACGCAGGTGGAGTACAGTCGGGTTGGTTTTTCCTTAAAAACCAACCGGGCCCCGGGGACGAAAATGCCAATAACTCTCAGACCGGACGTCCGATCGACGCGCCGTCTGTTGCGTTGAGTTCCTGTTGACGATACGAAACTTTTGGATACATCAACTCTGGACTTTGTGATAGATGATGTATCAGCCTCTCGGCTCATGGAGCGGACCCTCCGAACGAGCTTGCTGTGTGCGGGAACCCTAGTGCTGGTTGCGACTGTTACTGTGACTGCTACTGTTACTGTGACTGCGACGACGACAGTACAGAGATCCTGTGTGGATTCGACGATGACGACTACTGCACTCAGCGATCCTATGTGGATCAGTGCTACAGGTCCTGCGTGGGCACGATCCTGTGTGGGTCCGATCCTGTGTAGGTCACTGCGGGGGTTAGTACCTATCGATCCTTCGTGGGTCCGACGACTTAGATGGTTCAGTGATCATCTTTATCGTCATCCGAAGAAGTATATTCGTGTGAGCTGAATCTTCTGTTTTACATGATAGAGGTGGTGCGCTTGGTTGTAGCGGCAGACCTGCGATACTGGAGATGAGCGTACGGAGTACGGAGACCGTGTAGCCGGCTGAGACCTGAAGACTGCTCGACCGACTCGACTTGGAGTGAGTCGACTAGCCCAGTGGACGGATCACCCGGTATTTGGCGGCAGACCCACGGCGGACGGAGCACCTGGTAGTTGGCAGCAGACCCACGGTACTCGACTGAAGGAGCACCTCTGTAGGCTATTTGGGTGAGCACCCGGTATTTGGCAGCAGACCCTCAGCGGACGGAGCGCCCGGTAGTTGGCGGCAGACCCGCGGTACTCGACAGGAGGAGTACCTAAGCAGTCTTAGGTTAGTGAACAGTATCTCAGAGTCGTGATAGGACACTGTACACTTCAGAGATGGGGCTCTTCAGTAGTTACGTTTTTGATAATGAAAATCCTGTGTGAGCTGAATCCTGTTACTTTCCTGTGTGGATTGTGTTGTGCTATCCTGTGTGGATTACGTTTTGTTTTCCTGTGTGGAATACGTTTACTTTCCTGTGTGGACTGAGTTGTACTTGGGCTCGGAGGTTGGAGCGTATTTGAAATTGATGACTTAGGTATATGTATGGGCATATACCTAAGCAGTTTCGGTTGTTACTTCGTTATTGTACCTTTCTTTGTGGTTTATCCTTTGTGGATTTTGAGAGTCCTTCAGGGGTCTCGGGGTCCCTACTGAGTAGCTTATACTCACCCCTGCACGGGCTTTGCCCGCACTACGTTGTGTTGGTTGCAGACGACGGACAATGTTGATCTTAGTTGAGGCTTGCAGAGCAGGACGGTACCTGGAGGTGGACCACTGGGCGGGACGTGCTCGGAGCGGACGGCGGGACCCGTGGAGCAGTGGAGCTATCTGTACCCACCCTTCAGGTGGGATTTCCAGTGGACAGCTCGGTGTAGCGGCTTTTACTTTTCAGTTGCTGTTTTCCCTTTCGAATTGTACTTTACTTTCAGTTTGGGTTTGTATACTGGCCCATTTACTTTTCCACACTTTCAGTTGTACTCTTCTTTTGTTTAGTGTTTACATTCTGCTTTCTTACTCTGTGGTGTTTGTTTACTTTACAAAGGCAATGCCTTCCCTTTTTACCGGGATATACGCCTTGGTGCTAGTCGCCAGCCCCTGGCCTATGGAAGGCGGGCTTGGGGTAGTCACGTCACGGACCCCGAGGGCGGGTTGTGACAGGTTCTCCATCAAAAGGCTATAAACCAACCTTTAAGGTAAATTATGCTTAAATTTAGATTAATTCAAATTTTATGACTCTAAATTTTATTGGATAAATGTAAAAACATTTAACAAACATGTATAATCATATTGTAGTTAGTTCTATTTATTCCCACCATTACAACAGCTGGGTTTTAACAACCATTTAAAATAATAATATTATATAATTATTTTTTTAGTATGACTCAACATTGTGTGTAACGTAAGCTTTCAATGAAACCCATTGTTGCTTATCGGGTACACCATAGAACATAGAATCATTTTTAAAATAAAAATAATATGTAAATCACAAATATTAATAAATATGAAAATTTTATATTCTTTATTTTCATGGGATGTTACATCCTTCCCCCTTTTGGAAATTGCGTCCTCACAGTTTTAAAATTTGGATTGGAAACTTCATTAAAAGTCCCAAATCTGAAAAAGAGTGAATAAAAATATCAAATTAAAAGAAAGAAAGAGATGTAAAAAGGTTACAAGAGACAAAAGATAAAAGGATTCCATGAAAACTTGGATTTGGAGAAGAAAACAACCCATCCTGTTATGATGTAGAAAACATGATTAGGGGAAATTTAACCCCCAAATAATCACAAACTTGTGATGGGTTAAACTGTATTTAATTCCCTAGTAGAAAACGTTAATAGACAATGTTTTTGTTGAATATTAGTTTTCAAAAATTTGAGTAATTTATTTATGACCTTAACTAAAAAATTAAGGAAATATAGTTACTTTTCATGAAGACTTTCATTCTTTACTAAATTTCTACCACAAACTCTTCTTTTCTCCAAATGATGAGTATTCAAAGTTACATTGTCACATTAAAAGAACTATAATAAACTTCTATAGTATCACATAATCAAAAAAAGATGAACCATATATTTCCCAATTATTTATACATCAAACAAAACCAAAATTATAAATACAAGATCAGATAATCTCTAAAAGGGATAATCCTTTATAAAAAGAAAAACTAGTCTTAATATCCAAAATTCCACAAAAAGTACCCAATGTTCAAGAATGACCATTCAATATACAATTTTTCCTTAATATTATTCAAAATAATCCTAACTAATTTTGAATCCCAAAACTCATGAGGATTTAATCACATTGTCTTCCATGATAAATCCTATCATTTATCACCAAATAACATGGACTACTCTTAAAGTCTCATAATGAAGTGAATTTAACCTACTCAAATATTTTCTATGATATGTTATTCATTTACATATATAACCCAAAACAGTCTTATTCTTGATTCATTAAATCATCTAACTAAAAAAATTATTCATACTACCTAGGGACTTCACGTAGTATAGTGGTAGGAGATAAATCCCAATCGCACTTTGGTAGTGGGTTTTATTCTCGCATCATTGTCTGACGCGATAGGTTGTCACATGGTCTACGTGTTGTACTTTTTCGAAAACTATATAATTTTATAACATTCCAAAAAATGAGAAAAATTCGTCAAAAATTACCATAACATATTTTAACCATAAAGGTTATCTAATAAATTTTATTTTGATTCCCAAAATGTAATAACCTATAATTTCCTCCAATTCAAGGATTATATAAACCCAAATGGTTCTTTATAACTATATCCACAAAAGAAAAGATAAATCTCCTTTGAATAAAATTTTCTCATATCAAACATTATGGTTACACATAATTAAAAAAATTTCCAAACAAATCCCATCATTAATACATTCAAACATATCATTATCCATAACACTTCAATTCCTAAAATGTAGTCATCTTAATCATTGAACATCCTTACTGACACTTTATCCATGTTTTCCCATCTTATTCTTTTATAGTTCATTCCTACATTCAAAATCAGGAACAATTGTCTATGATTTTAGTAATCTAAAAACATGAGCTATGAAATAATCTATACCTTTCATGGGTTATTTTCAGTTTCCTCGTCATCAATTAGAACGGCATTATGAATTGGTAAACATATATTTGTATTATAATTCTTATACCTTTCCCGAAACTTTTTTATATAATATCTATTTCTATAGTGACAATGAACACAATATTTAAAACATTACATTAACCCCTCAGAAAGAACTTTTATCATTTTCTTGGAGTCAACTATACCCTACCTTTCTTTATGGAAGGTTCTTTCTTTATGACCTTTATTACCACATCTAAAACATTATCCTATTCCTTTGAATCATTTTCCTAAGTGTTTATTTCCACATCCTCAACACATAGGATTTTGAATATACTTACCATTATTATTATTACCTTATGTTCCATAGGTATTTGTTTCTCGCATATACGATGCCTTATAAAAATCACAAAGGTTTAGGTGGTCAATCATATATCTTAATAGTTGGTTGAGAATAACTAAATGTGTTCTTGTCACATCTCCAACTTCATTTTTTTGCTTATTCCAAAAACTATCACAGTTTTTGTCACATCCTTTGTTACATTAGTTCCTGCTAGATCCATTCATTTACTAAAACAAAAAATGTCATTGAGAATATATCAGTAAAATCATCATATAATATCTTATGAGGAGGGTAAATACTAATATATTCATATTCATGTTATCTGAAACTCATTCAATTTATCTAAAATAATAATGGCTATTTCTAATATTCTAACTTTTCTGGTTATGTCACTTATGCTTAAATAACACCCTAATCTCTAATATTGTCTAAACTGACCATTGATACCAACTATAAGGACCAAACATTAAAACATTACATAATCTTGAATTAAATTAATAATTCACATTGAGGATATTTCGAGGTTTATAGTTTAAGAGAGTTAGGACATAACTATTATACTTCATATCAAAAATTAAAAATCATACACTTCTAGACAGTTTCCATATTTTTCACAAAATAAAACTCTTTTTGAAAAAAAGGGTCATCTTTAGTTCTAGGATTTAGACAGCATAAATTTTTCTTGATCCCATAATTGACCCTATTCCACTTTATGTCATGTAAAAAAAATTTCAAAATCATGGGATGTGAATAAAAAGCTCAGTATGGGATACAGAATAAAGGAAAACTGTTAGTTTTTCAAAACAACAAGTAAACCATGAATACCCTATCATAAGTAATACTTTTCAACTTTATGAAGTAGTAAATAATCTTCATTGAATAATGATCATTTATTACCATTTTGTAAACAAAATATTACAATAAAGCCCACAGAAAGAACAAATAACATATAAAGGAATCTTGGAACATAAACGTACTTAAATGTAATAATCATACAATAAACATCCACACATATCCCTAAATGGAATATCCATATGGCCGACTTTCATACCTAATGCATTGGAGTTTATAATGTAACCACCCATCCTGGTTTTTCACGGAACCACCCATAATTTGGTTCATCACATAACCACCCGTCAAATGTACAAGTGCCACATAAAATATTGCAAATATAAATATTTCACTATTAACATTTCACAAGCAATCACAAGAAATCATTTCTTGTTATTGACAAAATTAATTCTTTATCAAACCATTTTCATAACCATTTAAAAATTTTAATAAAGAGATTTTTGAATCAATGTGCTCCATATCAATTTCAAACATTAAATTGAATTAAATTTTTTTTCATTAATGACCATATATGTAAATCCTTATAACCATTTTGGAAACATTGGCATTAATTAGAAATATTAAGAATAATAAATCATTAAAAAAACTAACCGATGTTTTAGTTAAAATATTTTTATCAAAATGAGAGATTCTTGAATACAAATAATAGAGGAATAACATTTAATCAAAACATCATAATATCATGTGAATAAATGTATTCACGATATAATATTCTAAAGGACAATATATACACCATATAAGAGTTAATTATTGAATAACAACAATGAAGTATCAATGGAATATAAATTGAGACGAAGTCACTGATAAGAATTGTATAATTAGATTAAAGAAAGATAAAATACATAATAATGTGTGACAAATATAAATAAAATCTATATTATTTGATATTCAGTTTGAATAAATCAGAGAACATTCACACATATTTTTTTAAAAACAACACCAATTAATTCGATGATTAACTCAATGAAAGAAAATTGAGTTAATATTACTCTTATCAAGTTCATATCGATGACATGAGAATTTATAAATAGAGTTATTATTTTTATCAAAAATATATCCACACAAAGGGGAGTGGAAATTACAACATAAATAAATAAACAGTGATTCGACACATAATCATAGCATGACATAACTAATAATTATAAGATTATCCCATGGAATGGGAATTGGGTTAAAAAGTTCCCTTACTGATTTGGTACCTTATGAAACATACCCCACATGAAAGAAGAATCATATGATGAAGATGTAAATAAGCATAAATGAAAGTATATTAAAAAAGAGTACAATCATGGGCAGTCCATTCACCACACAAAGTAAATAGTGACAAATATAGCATGAATTTCATGGGAAGAAGAACTGAGATGAAAACCGTAACCACGTTGTAATCAATCGAGTCATATGACAAAAAGTTAATAACCACAATATGAATCTCATAATACCATGAATATAAATATAATCATGATAATATATATATAATGGTAGTACACAAAACACCACATGCAATAAATAATTAGTGAATAGTGGAAATCTCATGGAATTAGAAATGAGATAAGAATCCCATTACCTCATGTCCAACTTGACCTGTTTGATATTTAATTTCCTGAAAAATAAAGTTAAGTTTATTTATACTTTATTATAAAATTTGTAAAGATTTTTTTTTTATATAACTTATTTCCATATTATAAATATTATGTAATCATTTAAGTAAATAATGGTCGTTTGGTCGATATTTGGTACTTGAGTAAAAAATGAACTTCTTATAATTACTAGTTTTTCATGTGGTCAAAGGTCCATTATCTATAGAAATATATTATTGATTTATATATCATATATATCATATATATCCAGTATATATATATATATATATTTATAATAGAACGTATCATCTTGAGATAAGAAATGAAATGCACCATTGATGGAGACAGTAAGCCGTACGTACTCATGAATGCTACTTTCATTTCTATTTCATATTTTAATGGAATGAAAACATAATGATACATAGGTATATTATAATTAAAATTTAATATAATATATAATATCATTAACTCCATCCTTTATACATCCCACATATGGCATGAATGAGTCATATCACTTTGAGTGGGTTGTAGCCCGTACTCCCTCAAATGAAATTATTGTGTTTACCTATAATGGAAACAATAAAGGTATGCTATAAATGGAAAATTATAAAGCATAAAGAAAACATAAATATAATATATATCATATATAAATACAGTTCTATCATTATGGCCACCATAAGCGGTGTTTGGAGATATTTGAACAATCATCGTTTCGTGAGGCAGTAGTTCACCATCCATAGAAACATTATATTTTTTACCCATTAGATGGAGGTTTGTGTAAGTATAGTCTGAATAATTCACATAAAATCAACCTAGAATATTTATGATACTGTTTTTGTTATAAATGAAACAAATAAAAAGAGTTTAGTGGGTTGTATAAGTAAATTAAAAGTAAATAACTTAAAAAAAGATGTTACCTTTAAATCAGGTAACTCCCTTTAGTTTGTACCAGAAGGTTTACTTGAAGTGCCTTTTGCCTATGTTAAGGCTTTTAGGTGAAAGATAGAGAACTTGAGAGATTATTTGGGTAGGTTTTGGACAAGATAGGTGGCTTGAGAGTTGTGAGTAATAGGTTAGAGGTGAGTGATTTTTATAAGGGGGAGGATGGGACCTTTTGGAAAGTTTGATAATATTATTTTATTATATAATGATTATCAGTTTCTAAAGGTCCAAAACATATTAAAGTCAAATATAAGATAACTCATCGTCTATATAAAATCATCCAATAAGAATGTTATATGTTTTGGTTATTATTGTAATCATTATAATCTTATTTATTTAAATCATTTATTAATGAGGTAAACACTACATCATTATTGTGTCATAAATAATTTTATTTATATGATATATAAAAATTATAGAAAAATTACCAAGATGTCGGAAATATTTTTATATTTTAAAATAATATTTATAGTCTAAATGATAACTTATATAAAAAAATGTAAAAATTTATTTACTAAAAGATTTTTGTTTATGTCATTTTTGTCTTTACTTTTAAGTTAATTAAAATAAAGTGTCATTATCACACTTAAGTGGTTACATGGGGTCCCAAAAATGGTCCCAAGGATGCCCATGGCCGGCCATGACTTATCTAATAATGTTAGAAAAAATATTAAGTTAATGTTGTATTATTATGATATTATTTTTACCTTGAATTACCCTATTAACCTTTAACTGTGGAAAATAAAATCAAAAGTTACTATTCATAAAACAATATTTTCATCTTATTGAACCAAATTTTAACAAATAATAACATCCATGTATGTAATATTTTCAAAAATTCAATTAACAAGAGTGGTAAATTTTCATTAAAATAAAATAGTCTGTTTTTAACTACTACTTAGTGGTCTAACTATTCATCAAAAGTTGATGTTTTTCAGAAAAACACCAAAAATTTAGCCTAAGATATATTTGATATTCCTAATTAAATAATGATGTATATTTTAAAAAATTCATAACATAGAATTTGGATTAATTAATTTAAAACTAACTCCCATAGCAAAAACAAAAAGCATAGTTTTAAGAAATATTAACTATCTAAAGACTGACACTTGTTAATGTCCAATTTCAAAGTGAAATTAATTACAATGAACCAAATTGGATTAAAAGGAAAAAATATAATATAAATATAATTTAAAACCAATTAAAAAGATAATCTGACCATATAAATAAATTAGTTTAAAAGGCAGTTTTGAATTAAAATACAGTATTTTCCACTATTAATAAAAATAGAATTTTATCAGAATAAAACCAAAATTTTACCCAAAGTGAATTTTGATGTCCCAATTATAAAAAGGAATTTTATTTGGTAAAATAGAACATATAATGGTGAAAAAAACTATATTTAAAGAGGGTTATCCATCAAAAGGTGGTAAATCATCCGTTATGGTAAATTATGATTATAATTAGATTAATTCACATTTTAAGCCTCTAACTTTTATTGGACAAATGTAAATACATTTAACAAACCTGTATAATAATATTTTTTAGTTTTATTCATTTGCACCATTACAATGGAAAGAAGTTAACTACCATTCTAAATAATAATATTATATAATTATTTTTTTAGTATGACTCAGCCTTGTGTGCAACCTATAATTTCAAAGAAACCTGTTGTTGCTTATCGAGTATGCCATTAAATATAGCATCCCATTTATAATAAAAATAATATTTAAATCACAAATATTAATAAATATGAAAATTTCATATTCTGTATTTTATTGGGAAGTTACAATTAGTCACCTATCAGTGAGTCATCTAGTGGAGAGTCCTCTGTCGGTGAGTTATCCGTTAGTGAGTCGTCTGTTGGCTAGTCATCTATTAGTGAGTCATCTATTGGTGATTCATCTATTGGTGAGTCATCAATTTGTGAGTCATCTGTTGGTGAGTCATCTGTTGGTGAGTCATATGGAGCAGTTTCATCAGTGATACAGATGTGAACCATGTTTCTATCTTCTTATAGTTTTACCCGTTTGTCATTTTATTTTATGTAAAACACATTAAAAGTATTATTTTAAGGGATTTATGGGCGGTTCAACACCCATAACTCATATCTTAATATTCCTAAGTGTCATGTTCACATTATGTGGTCAAACTAAGTAGTTTTATCAGAAATGTTTTTAATGGAAAATCTAAACCGTATCTAAACTGCTGCTCTGCTTATATTTTCAAAAGGGTGAGATACATTCTACTTTGTTCTTCCATCTTGTTTTTATTGGTATGGGATTCCCCAGAAATTTATTTCCCAAGTAGTGGTGCAATTATTATGTAGACCTTGGATTATGTTTTCCTTGGAGTTCTTCCTGCTGTATGTGCACCCACTGTTTTCGTGCAACCCAAAAGTGTTGATTCATCTTCGATACAAGGTATGTTAACCTCTATTCTTACAGATTACCTGATCTATTTCCTCAAATTTATTCTTTCTGTGTGACGGCATGTGATCTTTATATTTCTAATAGACATTTTTCTTGTGTTGGCTGATGCGGTTGTGCCATGACATCCTCAGGTGGTTGCATTCATTGTGGGAGAGGTGATCGTAATCAGTTGTGTTTCCCCGTTCTCATTAAAAAAATTTCAAAAACCTTTTGATGTAAGATATTAATATATCCTATAGTTTATTTACATAAAGTCATCATGTTATCATGATTTAGCCCCTGGATCACAATGAAATTGACATAAAAAATATTTCAACTATAGTAAAGAATTTTTATCAATTTCTTAGTGATGTTATTGCCTCTTGGTTTTCTAGACAGTGTGATAAATATGATTTGTTTTTTATCAGGTATTTATCTGTGGAAATTGGTAAAGAATGTATGACCATGAATTAATCGTGAATTAATTGGCCAAAGATTAAGAGGCATGCTAATGAATCTAGTTTTTATTCTTCTTTTAATGATAATCATGTGGATGCAGTTATGAATGTTTAAATGAATCAGTTAAATCAATATGGAATGAAGAAAAATTTGCGTGATAAATATAATTACTTTATGGGTTCTGAGTTACCCTCTTTTTTGTAATGGAAATGTGCCATATGCTTTAGTGCTGTGAGTGCTCATTGTGTTTGATAGAGGAATGCCTTAATTAGGGCCAACAACCTAGTTTTTAAGTTGTTTGTTTCCTGCTACTTATACTGTGGTGTGATACAAAGATGGTTGAGGCTACAGGTCTGTTGTGGTATGTATGGGAAGGGGACCCAGTGGTAGTGGTAGTAGTTGGCAACTAGAGTGGTGAGATGAATCGGGTTGTGCATGTGGGAATTAGGGAGGACATTAGGGATGATGTAATTGGTTGAAGCTGGGATTACCTGTGGACGTTTAAGTTGTTGCTATTGAACCAATTGGTTGTTTATATATTTTTCCTTCCCCGCATCTTGAGAAAGATGGTCTTGATTAACCTCATTCCCAAAGAGGTAAATACATTTGGTATATTCAATGTTCTTTCCACATTTAGCTTCTCATGGATGGATGGGTCTACACTCCTACTATAGCTGGAAAAGACTTTTCATGGAGTTCATCTACTCACCATGTTGAGCCCCTTACTTTTGGTACCTTAGAATTATTTGATATAATACCCAATATTATGGAATGTGAAGATGTTATAAATGAATTAATGAATGAATGAATATTAAACCCATTTTTTTGGAGTTTGTTGGGATTTAATGTTGATGTTACAATTCTGAGACGTCGTGGACTCAGTTTGGTTATGCCTCGAGGGCATGTATCTTGGTGGAAATAGTATTTAAAATTAATGTAAAATTTGATAATAGTAAATAAACGTTTAACGAATTCATTAATATAAAGTACAATTGATAAAATAGGATAAGTAACTTAATGTATCTCTTTAAAGGGTTATGTGATTATAGGATATATAGTCTTAACAGTAGCAGTTGAGATTCCGAGAGACATTAACTACAGGTGAGTCTAGGACTAGAGTGGTTGTGAACTATATTATATAATGTAATTTTGGTGTTTTTGGACACTACTACACCCTATCAGTTCATGAAACAAACTCCTTAAGGATTGTGATCCTTGGGGGGGGGGTCCCAACATCCCCATGAGAGGATGGATGGCTAAATACCCCCTAGGCTCCTCTCTCTTCTCTTGGTAGTTAGTAGTTTCGTTATGCATGAGGATTAGATTTCCCCATATATGTGTGTCGGGTGATATAATGTGTTGTGGTTATTTCACACACATATATTATAGACATAGTTTCCTATGGACTACAATAGGTGTAACATGAATAGTATTTAATAGTTTAATGTATAATACCCTTTCTATGTTACACATTATGCGAGATCTGGTGGCCCCTAGAAACAACCTTCTTACTTATAGTTGTGTGGATGGTGTGGTAACTTGACAAGGTGTATCTGGGAAATACTTTTTTGTTTCATGAGGTGCATGCTGTGGTGCTCACCCAGGTGTATGAAACCAAAACTTATTAGGAGAGAGATACTCAGGATGTGTGACATTGGAGTAAAGCAGCAAACTATAGGGGAAGTGGTAGCAGAGTACCCTTGAGATTCTTTATTGTATTATATACTCTTGTATGCGATACATAGTGAGAGTATACATTGTGAGGAAGAGAATTTAGTATACCTTTTTAGGTGATGAGTTAGTTTCATTTTATTTTAATGGCGATTTAGCATGCTTTCTTTACTTTCTCATTAGAGGATAGAGGGTGGATCTTTCTGAGTGTACTATTATACTCTCCCTACATATATATAAACTATTTTTTAGGTTATAAGGAGTAGTTTGGAGATGAGTCTGGTTAATATTAGATCATTGTTTTGTTGGAGCTTTTCGGGTTTCACGGTCACTTTCTTTTTTTACGTTCTTTGGAACTTAAAATTTCATTTTTAGTTGTTGTAGTCTTTGAATGACATTTCATATGTGTACTTGGGTTTTCATTTATATTGTATTCTGAGAAATAGTTTGTTTGTATTTGTCTCTCTCTCTATTTTGAATTTTTTCTCTTAGATGGTAATGCTTCCCATTTGTGTGGTTTCTATACCCTTAGTGCTAGTCTCCAACTTGAGGCCTACTAGAGGTGGGACTCGAGGGTCATGATCTCTCTTCTCACTTTTCTGGCCTAGGAGGGGTATACATTGTGGGGTGGGTGTTATGAAAATTACCATATTATATAATATAAATTATTAAAATTAAAAATATGGATTTCCTTTTTTCCACATCCCATTCACTTAATTGGTTTTTTTTTAAAATTAATTCCTCCTAAAAGAAGAGAAAGTAGGTTTCTAAAGAGAAAATGCTCAAAAGTTTACAAAACTATTATATAAAAATATAACATGAAATTTATTCAAGTGAAATAATTTGTATTAATGGATTTATAATTGAAATAATTTTACATTAAAATCAATTTAAATTATAATTTATCTTTATAAATAATTTAATCAAAATGGAAGCTTTCAATTAAAATTCAGTATTTTTCACATTTCATCATAAAATAAATCTTTTCATAAAAATAAAAAAAATTTCCTCTATGATAATTTTTACATCATGATTAAAAAAATAAAGCATAATTTATCAGCTTCATTATCAAAAGTTTTAAAAAATTAATTTTATTGTTACATAAAAAATATATAAAAATATTTTTTCAGAAAATAGTAATTTTGAAAGATATAAATAATTTTCTAAAAATTATGTATTTTATTATAAATGTTTTTTATTTATAAAAAAATTATAATTAATCCTTAAAATTAGTTATTAATATTCAAATCATTATGTTCGAAGGCTAATTTATAAGAGTCGTGTTAAAATAACTGTTTTAATAATATATCATGGTTTTTTTTAATTAGTGTTGTTTATATCAAAATATAACCTATTTTTTTTGTAGAAATTGCTTAAATAGGTGCTACATGTAACCCATGACATATAAGAAAATTAATTTAGTCAAAAAATAATAATTCATCTCAAATCTTGGTGTTACATTCTACCACCTTAAAATGTAGTTCTCCCTCAAAATTCATTAGTTGTGTAACAATAAATTAGGATAATTCTACCCCATTTATTCCTCATGTTCCTTCAAAGATTCTTTAAGATGGTCATTTTTTCACAAAACATTGACTAATTGAGCATTCTTATTTCATATCACCTTCTATGTTCTTTCTGTAATCCCTAACGATTGATCCTCATAATAATGGTCAGGCTCTAGCAGTATGACCACTTAGTTCAATATATGTGATAGATACAGAATTTAATTCCTCCAAAAAGATACATGGAACAATTCATGAACCTAAGATAGGATTTATGGAAGAACCCAATGATAATATATAATCTCTATATGAACAATAATTTCAAATAGAATGATATACCCTGTGGTTAGTTTTACCTTCAATATTCCATAGTGTAATTCATATAAACACTCTTTCAACAACATAAAATTATAGATAATGATAATTATTATCAGAAAAAAAATTTATATTAATATTTGTCTTCCTTTACATATTGTTGAATAGATCTAACATTATCTTCCATATCATCAGATTTTGTAGGTCTGAATAGTTTTTTTATACAAATTTATTCTAGTTAAGTGGAGTTGTAACCTTATTTCCATGAAGGAATTCATTATGAGTCTTCTATGTTCTCAAATGAATGATATATTTTTTTAGAAAATAATCTTATAGGAATTTGTTGATCCAAACCACCATTTAAATCAATTAAGAAAATCTTTTATTATCTTATTGGGTTTGAATTATTCTATCTAATTTCATATCTTTGTGAGGAAGATATGAAATGCAAAAACTCAACACTATTTCAAGAGCTTGCGAAATATTGTGCCAAAACTTTTAGGTAAACATCAGATCCTGATAAAATATAGTTGAATATGGTATTTCATGTAACCTTAAAAATTCATTAATGTATATTCTAGGAATAGGATTTGGAGATAAATATTATCTGATAGCGAAGAAGCATTTTGAAATTATAAGGTGATCAAATACAACCCATAATTACGTAAACATCAAGGATAAGATGAAACCTAAAGACTACCAATAATAATTAATCATATCTCTAAAAAGAGTGATAAAATTTTCACTAAAACTTATAAAAACCAAGGGGTTATATTTCGATAAATGTCTCCTAAAATATTTTTAATCTTTATAAACTCCCATCACATTAAACCTAAAAAAAGCAGAGTTAATGAATTTGATCTTTTGACCAACATTAAAATCATAAACCAATTATGGTATCCTTTACTATTAAGTTAATCTTACAAGGATACATATACACATCCAAATATGAATTCACCCTTTATCCCTTATATAATCTCTTATCATAATCAAAAAACATTTCATTGGAAGATCAGTTTCATCCATGTACTAATAGAATATCAAATGTGAATTTATTATTGTAGAATCCATGAAAATGGAGATATTCACTTGAAATATTTCAAATATATTATCATAGAGATCATTCAAATAAAATAAAACATGAAATTTCAAACTAATGAGGGGAGGATAAGTGTTCCCATAAATATCATGATTCCCTTCATCCATTATGTTTGAATAAGCTTTAACTTTTTCATTTTTCTTCATATTTTTTGTGTGGATTATCATCCACATTATCCCTTGGATTGTGGTATTGATTCGAATAATAACCAAACTCCTTGAACATAAAATAGTGGAGTGTGGGTGGTGCATTCTATTGAGATATATCTCCAATAATTTCATTTATGGACTCTTCACATCACTTCTATATTGTTTTTCTTGATGGATAGGCTTCCCACACTTGAAAATCCTTCTTGTTACATTCAGGAACTAACCTTTTTTCCCCTTCTTAATGTTTTGGAATGTGGGAGTTTGAAAAATTGTCCCCCATCCATGTAGAATATCATTAGAATTTATAGGGAACACCATCTTCCTTTTCTTATCATCATAACCAAGAGGGTATCTAGCTTACATATCCACTTTAAGTGAACATGAAATTATTTCTTCATAGTATTAAAAGAACCTTATATATATTTAATTACAAATATTTAGTTTTATTCCACATTGGAATCATCCAAACATACTTTCAGGTTGAATGATAAAACCCTTAGAGTACCTCTAATGTCTTGTAAAATTTGCTTCATAGGAACCAATAGATTTATCACCCCTCTACATAATCATAAATAATTAGTTTTCTATTTTTTTATGATGAATAATAGGAAGGTACTTATTTAGAAATAAAATTTTACACTCATACATCTATATATAGTCTACTTATATTTTCCAACATAATCTTAATATGATTCCACCATTGATCCACCTTAACATCTGAATGGTCGAAAGATAAAATAATTTTTTCAGGCACTGAAGATTGGAGAATAGAAAATATCATTTCAGTGGTACTAATACATTAATCAGTAACTAGTGGATCAGAGGAACCATAGAAATAAGGTGGGTGTTTCCTCATAAAGGAATCAATAGAAAATTGTTCCCTGGTTTTCTCTTTTGGAATTTCAAAACGATTCATTTCATGGAAAAGTCATGATAGTATAGGAATGAGGTTTTTAATTTTATCTCCAATAAAATTTTGTTTCTCAGGAGGAAAATCACATCATTTTACATGACATTCAAAATTGACATAGTTCTTTATGGTCCCATCCATTGTATAAAACCAAAAAAAGTAGTGTAAGAAACAATAATCATAGCAAAGATCCACATAATCATGAGAAATAACATATAGGGTGTGTAAATAACGACAACTTATTTTTAATCTATGATACATTAGGCTTATCCTATGTCATTCAAAATAATCATGTATTTAAATACTTAATGTTTTTTTAAAGAGTTTATGAATTTAGAAACCATATCCCCATGGATAGTCAAACTATGTGTACAAAAAATTATATTTTAATGTACTAAGTGACAATCAATTCTAGTTCAATGTATCATTTTTTATGTTATTACACCTAGCTAAAACTATACCAGAGTCAAATCCACTTATATTGTTTAGGAGGGGTTAAAATTGCAAGGAAACCACTCACTCATTATTTTACCAAAATCCAAGGAAATTTTCCTATATTTGACTCATCCATATACTTATCCTAAATCATATCCCTTGAAAATTCATTAAAAATATCACAAGGTATCTCAAAAAGGTTTTATCATCCTTGTTTCCAAAATCTAACTAAAAATTTCCTCTAAAACTAACAATAGAGACATGAGATTATCATATATGGATATTATATATTTTTAGATGAATATTCAATACATTACAGAAACACAAGAACAAGGAATGTAATAGTTTAGTTCCTTTGTAAATTTGGAACACAATCTTTTTAATTCCGAAAACATCTTATTGTCTCCCAAAAATATCATCCACTTTTCTAATCTTCACAAACGTACCCTATATAATTCTTTCTTTATAACCTTGATAATGGGAACATAAGAAAGAGTGAACCTATATTCTTAGTAAGGTTAAAAAACAGAGATACATAATCATATCATGATCATAAGGGTATGAGAATATGATAATAACATTTGAATACGACACCCTACCAATTAATGAAAATAATATTTTGTCAAAATATAAATATAGTAAATTAATAAAACATGAATCGTATGGGAATCCAAGAACATGATATACATGATCATAAAAAGGTCATAATAAATAAATTATTCGAATACACAACATCTTATAATGTTGGGAACATGTTTAAATATAAAGAGTTTTACTCATTAAGCTAAGGGTATGAAATCTAGCCCATACATAAACATATGGAAATGAAACTAGGTCCACACATAACATTATGGACAGGTATGATAGGTCTATACAAAAAATTATTAACATTCAATCCAGTTCATTCATATCATTATGACCATTTAATGAGGTTCAAACATAACATTATGAACATGTATTCATGTTTATGAAAAACGTTGTGATCATGTAATGAGGTTTACACATAACATATTTACTTATGAGTTATCCATATTTACCCTATGAATTGAAGGGTGATATAGGTACCACCAATATAATAATGAAAACCATATGTATATGTACAACAATATCATAAAAATTCAAAATATCATAACCCAAGAAATGTAATGGGTTACATAAACATTTCATCATAACATTATCTTCAGAAAAAGAGAGAAGTTTCATAATAATTTAATCAAAGAATAACCAATGAAAAGAATCAGGTTTCGTAATATTCATATCATGGTATAACATATTTAAGGGAAATTGGTTTCATAAAAATCAAGTCATTATAAACATAAACCATTCAGATACATAATAATAATAATATCCTTGGATCATATCCCTTGTAATGCATAAGTTACAACAGAGGATTTCATATTTGATGGAAAATTATTTTGATCTTTTATTTAAAACATTTCATGAGGAGGTCATCACTTACAATTTATAAAACAATTTATCTAAAACAAAAATATTTTTGAAAATAATTTTTAGAACACATGGTTTTGGAAGAAAATAGATTTATGACCAAAGAGAGATATATAAATATATTTTTCTAAAATCATTTTCGTGATTATATTAATTAAAAATATTGGCTAAATTGTAAATTTTTTTAAATTATCATTAATTACCATAGGATAATAAAATTTATGAGTTTCTTGAAATACGTTTCATAATATTTTTTCATTGGAGACATAATAAAAAAATTTCAATAAACGATGAGATCATAACAGAAAATATTTACCACATTAGTAAACATAAATCATATGCCCCACGATGAAATAATATAAAATTAATCATAATATATGATGATTATGAATAAATTAATGATATTACATTTAAAATGGGTTGCATATACACCTCATGAAATAATATAGGTGTATAACTTAACAAACATCTCAAAGAAGGAAAATTGAGACAAAAATCCATTACCTCTTTAGTAAAATTTGAATTTTAATAAAAAAATAAAGTATAAAATAAAATAAAACATTAAATATTATGACAATAATGCTATTCATGATATTAAATGACATAGTGGTAGTATATACACCACAAAAAATCAATCGAGTGGTTAATTTTCATATGTCTCCCAAAAATAAAAGAGAGATTATAAATACCTTACCATAAGCCATAACTTCCATAATACATGTTAAAAACACATATATAATCAACATTAGTTTATTATGAATATATTAAGTAACAATATTTATATATATCATTCCATATAATATTTACTTATTACCTTTTTATTCTCAATTTATTAATAATTCCATATTAAAGTTACGTCTCATGTAATAACTGCTTCGTTTTTTTATATTCATTCATTTGTAATTTTAGGTCATCATATGTTGATAATTATAAAATAACATATATAAAATAAAACATTATATAAAGATAAAATATATTTATTATATATTTATTTTTATTAGTCTATAAAATTTAGTTATAGAAAATGATATACACCATTCATGGAGATGGTAGGTTGTACGTATGCATGAATGATGTTCAATTTTCTTGTAGGATTTAAATAAAGAATGGTAAATTATATATTAAACTTAAAAATTAATTTTTATTTAATATTTATCACATTTTTCCATTATATATATCTTGACAACCTTTCATGTAAAGCATAAATAAAACATGTCACTTCGCCAGGGAATAGTTTAATGTACAGATAAGTGATGTTATAGTTTTAGCAAAAAATGGAAATCATGATGGTATGTGTGATATAATAATTTAATAAGAATAATAATATCATAAATATCATATATAAATAATAAATCCATCTTTATGTCCAACCTTGATAATTTTAATAGAAAAAATGAATGACATAAGCTCGTGAGGTGGTAGCCTTCCATACACCCAAACGACGATTCTGTAACTTATTTTATGGAAGTGGATATGCTTTTAGGTCATTGGCATAACATAAAAAAATTCCATTATATGATATAAAATAATATTATTATATCATCATGTAATAATATTAATTAAAGTATGTGGATAATGAAATGAAACAAAAACATTCCTCAGTGAACATTGCCTCTTCATTGGGCCTCCTCCTTAGGTTTTCACCAAAATCGATAACAGGTTGGATTTAAATCCAAAATAAGGCTTATATGAATATAGTATTGAATTTTGGAAGTTATTTGGGTAGGTATTGTCTGAATCAGAGGGGTTTGATAGTTTTAGTAAGGGATGATAAGGTGTGTCCTTTTGTAGTTGTGGTGAGTTACACAGTTGTATGTTTTTTAATAGAAAGAATTCCACCCATGTTATTTTTATTTAAAATTTATCCAAAATGGTTTATTCTGCATCCTAGAATGTATACTGTCCAAATATGTCCATATAATTAGTTTTGTACAGGTTTTGGAAAATTGTTGATCCTTATATTTTTAGTTTAAATCCCTCGAGTAAATCCATTTTTACCTTAATTGGGATAAATAATTTTTACTATTTTTACTAATCGTTCGGGTAAGAAATTATTTTTAACTTATAAGATAATATCAATTATTATGACTAAAAATTATTAACCCATCTTTCATAAATTAAATTCATATAAGCAGAAGATGCAAATTTAAAATTATTCCCACATACGTGATGAGAAAATGAGATTTAAAGAGAAAATGTTCAAAAGTATACAACGTTTTTATATCGATGTTCAATATGAAAATGATTCCAATGACATAAATTGTCTTAATTGTTTTTTAATTGAACCAATTTTTGATTAAAACCTATTTAAAATATAATTTTTCTTTATAAATAATTTAATAAAAAATGCATTTTACAATTAAAATTCACTATTTTTCCTGTTTATCAAAAATATTACATTTCAGCAAAATACTGAAAAAATACCCTAAGATAATTATGACATTATGATTTAAACACTGATGTTTATTTTATCAGATTAAATTTCCAAAAATTTTCTAAAATTAGTTTTTTTTTTAAAATATATAAAAATAATTTTTGAAAATAATTTTTTTAAGCATACAAAGACATTAAATTTTTTTATTTTATCATTAATATGTTTTATTTATGTAAAAATATTATATATAATTTTGTAAAAGCAGTAATTATTATACATTTCACTACGTTCAATGGCTAGGTTATAATAATTTCATTTAAATAACTATTTTAGTAATATAATATGGTTTTGTTATAACACAGTGTTCTGTGTAACATTAGCTAACCCAATTTTGTGTATATAAAACAATTAACTTGGTGTTTCATAAACATGTGATATTAATGAAATTTACATTATTCAAAAAATTAAAAATTCGTAAACACTTTGGGTGTAACATAAATGTATAGTAATAACCCCTTTATATTATAATGTATTGGTTAACTAACGAGTTGTTTTGTTTGATCAGTTTTATGAGCTTGGTTCTGATCTTTACGTTCTTATTATTAATATTAATGAAATAGTGATGAAAAAATAAATAATAAGTCTTCAAGAGCGAGTAAAAACATGTAATAGACCATTATATGGATAGATAATTTCCATGGATTGTATTAAATAAGTTTAAAAGAAAGGAATATGATTCCTTTATACCATGAGATATTAACATTATGGAATGTTCCTTATGGGTAGGTGGTGGTGGAGAAACTAACATGGTCATAGGGGAGCATGCTCCATTGAATCTCTTCTGGTGTGAGTGTGAATATGATTTGAAGATCATTGTGTTAGAGTGTGGTCTAGATATGTTATTATCATGTGGAAACCATATCTGAAATATTTGAATGTGGGGGGGGGGAATTTCTCATACCATTTCTAACCACGGAAAGGAACTATTCCAAGACAGATGTTAATTGTTTGTGGATTCATGTTTTCTTATGTGGTAGAATGAACCTTGGATGATAAAATTATGCAATAGCAGTGGATTTTCAATACTCACCAAGAGCATATGTATGTTTCCATGCAGGTTAATGTTCATAGTGAGATAGATCTGGTATCATTGATGATGTAAGAGGATTTTTCCTTCATGGGGGGGGGGATATTGAGTTTGATTATAGATTGTACCTTTGAAGGATAAGGAACTGTGTTTGTAGGTGGATTGTTTCTATAAATGTTTGTTTCATGATCACCCTACTTTATCATCTTATATTGTTTCTTTTTAAATGAATAATATTTTTTATGGTTGGGGGGATGTAGTGACCCATGTTTTTCCTATACAATATTTATCTCAATTTCCAGCTTAAGAGTATCACAACTTCTACAAGTCTAAAATATAAATTTAACATAGAAAACAACCTCATTTTTAATGCTGGTTTCACTGATCTCAGAATGTGGTGTGTACCCTCAGTTGAGTTTTAGTTAATTTATAATCATGTTGAGTTTTATGGTATTTTCAATATTTATTAATTAAATAAATATTTCTCTCAAATCAGGTATAGTGATGTGGTGCCCTATTTTTTGGTGTTTTAACTTTTGAATATTTTTATGATTAGTTTTAGATAGAATTTAAAACCAGTTTGGATGTTTAAGTATGATAGGACCACAATAATAATTTTTTAGGTATAAAAAAATTATTCTTATCATGCATGCATGTATTCTAATTAATTAATATTTTCCTTCAAAATAGATCCACATATTCAAAAATTTGATGGCATCACATATAGCATGAGGTGTTTACCCCATCGAAGGTGTGATATTTTTTCACATTAGGATTCCCTTGGTAATATGTCATGAGTGGAATTTTAATTAATTAATTAATATATTATAATATTTCTCTAACACTAATTATCTACCCTTTTAGTTCATCCTTAATACTGTCTGTTATTTTTTTGCTAAAAAAGAACCCTATATGGTTCAGAATGGGACAAGAAGAGGATAATTAGACAAATGTAATTATTTGAGAATGAAATAGATGTAATCATGGATTGGATGTAGATTAAGTGACACCTATTCATCATTGTGATAGTTGTTAATAATATCATTTTGATTCCTTTTTTTTCTAGAATAATGGATTATATTTTATTCTTTAATTTTGATCCTTGTGAAATGAATATTAGGGTATGATATATCCCCTCATTTTTTTATTTGGGTAATGATTTTTAAGTCGGGTTCATTGTGGGGTGGTTTCCCAGAGGATGGTTATGAGATTTATCTTCTCCTTCCAAGTTGTGCACCTCCTTATAATGGATCAATGATAGTATTATAGGCTAGGGGAGGTTGAGTTGTGTAAATTGTGGAAGCGATGATAAATGGAGGAAACTAGCGGTGAATCCATGAGGTGGGATGGTGGAGTTTATGAAAAATGAAAGAGGTCACATCACTATGTTGGTTCTAGGCGAGGTAGCAAATATGTAGTGAAAAAAGGTCAAAGAATGATTTTGGCTGTGTCGGTGAAAAACAAGAAACCTAAGGGGATGAAAATCGTAGGAAGGGTCCGGTTATATTGTGGTTGGTTGGTGTAGGATTAGTGACATGTTTAATATTACAATTCCAACATATTGGAATGAGAGGAACAAAAGGGTCTCCCCCAATGTTTGATCATCTTGGATCAAAAGTTTTCCCACACACCATATTGATGTAGTTATATGTCACGTCTAGCCTCCGTTAATGATTCATTTATCCATTGGGTCAGGCACATCCAACCCATCCCTATCGAGCTCATGTGGTGCGACCCAGGTGAGAGGCCACGATTGGACCTGCACAGTCATGCATTGTGCACATGGACTCCAAGAGCCGATGTTCCTAGCTTTCATGAACCAATGGACCTGGTTTATATAAGAAATATGTACCCAATATGTATTTCCCTTTTCATACATGTCATTTGTTTTACATAAACGCCACTACATAGCCTCCTTTCACCTATGTTTCATGGTTTTTTAGAACATACTCCCTAAATATCCATTTTAGATAATTAAATAGAATACCAGATGTATATTTTCATCTATTTTAAAATATTATTGTAATTTCATAATTGGAAATCCATTTTTAAGGAAATATATGTATATTTTTTATTTAGGACCATAAGAGTTTGTGATTGGGTTTGGGTGTAATTATTAGAGTGTTCTTAGGGTTGGAAACCCTCTATGAGAGTGCAGTTGTTTTAGGGTGTTAGTTTCCCCCTGAATCCTTACATAAGATTGTTATTATCCACATTTAATATGTCTTACATGGGGAGTAAGATACTTTTACTTCTAGATAATCTAGTTTTAGTGTTCCCCACATACTTAGGGTGAGAGGGAGTATATGTTCCCCATATATAAATATCTCAGGCAGAGCATAAGATTCTCCGCTGGAGTTGGTATTACCCCACATTTACGGGTTTAAGGATTGTAGGAATGCAACCTTTTATATAAAATACTTTATATTTATTACTTGTATTCTTTTTTCCTTTTATTAATTATTTTTTTTGGGTTTTACATTGGCATGGGTTTGTCTGAAAATTTAGAAAAGTGGAAGAAAAATGGGTTGTGCACAGTTGAAACATATTTATGGAAAATAATGCACCCATCTTAACCAACTATGTAACCCTGAAAATAGGGGAATTAAAAGGTTGTGGCATGATTTTTTAAATAGTGAACCCTTTTATAAGTAACCATGCACCTCTAAATAAAACGAGAATAGTTTAGGCACACGGTTAGGGAAAACTGTGTGGCTCTACCTAGATAATCATGCCCAATTTTTAAAGTGCACTAATTTTTAATTTTTAAATTACCTAAACCCCTAAAAGTAAACTTTTTTGACCCCCATTAATCAATAGGTGGTATTTTATGTTTTTTGAGTTCTATGGATGGATTTGATTCCTTATAATCTTCTATTATTCATTATTTAAATCCTGGATCGAAGGTTCACTCCTCTCCTGATAAGTGAATCCTATTCCAGTTCTTTCTCATTCTTAATACATTCTTTTTTCTTTAGTGATATAATCCTCTATCTGGGTGAGATAAAAATATTCATGGTGATATCAAGATCTACGATTCTATATCTAAATCTATAAGATCAATATTTCTTAAATCATGATTTATGATACTACTATTGAGATCTCATTTTACATCTTCGTACCGCTCATTTTTTTGGGATTTCCATTAGATGACTATTAATCAAACAATTGTGGTACCTGGTCTAATATTCAATTCCCATAGTTTTGATTTTGATATGTTTTTGAAAATTTTAAAATTTATATAGCTTTATTAATTTTTTTGGTTGGTGTGGATACTCAAGAGGGTGGGGGTGAATTGAGTTCCAATAAAAATTTCTGTTAAAAAATATTTCTCTTAAAATCTGCTTATTTAAAAACAAGTTAAACGGTAGTTAATTTATAAATATTGTAAAAGTTGAATTAGTTTCTCAAATATTGATAAGGTCTCAGTTAATTTAATCAGAAGATTAAATTATCTTTTGAAACTAAATTACAAGTTCATAATAATTATAAACACTTTCTAATTTAACTATCAAAGTAACATTAAAACAAATTGTATTTCAAAGTAATTAGAAGCAGAATATAAAATATATAGAATTATTTAGACTTAAACTAAAATGAACAACAGATGTAACCAAGAGGTTTAGTCTCTAGCTGTAGAGACTCGAAGCATGACGTACATGGACATTACATTACTTTTGTGGAATACTTATTACATAACGAAAACACACACAAGGATCGTAATAGTTTAGTTTCTTTGGAAACTCAGAATATAATCTTCTAATCGTGGTGAAAGATCTTCAACATCTCCCATAAAGATCTTCCTTTTTTTTAACTAAAACCATTCTTTATATCCTGGGTAAATGAAAACATAAAAGGGTGAGCTCAAATGCTCAGTAAGGGTAAAGAAAAGAAATATCAATCACATCATATTCATAAGAACATAACATTTTGGAAATCTTAACCTGCAAAAGAGAGCATAATTTCATAACATGTGATAAATCATAGTAGTGAAATGAAATCCCAATAATAATAACATAAAACATGAAACTTTGTGGAATACACACATAATCATAGATAATCATTTATTGTTAGTCAAGACTCATTGCCAAGACTATCTTAGTAGACAATGTCCCTTTCTGAACCGAATCACCCTTGTTTCAGTCCTGTTTCACTGAACCGGTATAACCCACCGTTCCAGCCATGTCTATCTCATGAGATATAAAATCTTTACCCAATGCATTGGAGGGATATATAGGTCCCACCCATCTCATAATGATACCATTCTTATGTGTGCCACAAAATCATAAATCATAACTCATTTCATAACCCATGTAATCAAAATGGGACTCTTAAACATCATGATATCATAAAACAATTCATATAAGATAAAGGAATTCATAAAAATAATTCCATCACAACATTATCCAATCAATGTAATAATAGAGATTAAAACAGAACCCTTTATTATCTTAGATGTAAAATAATTTTGATAAAACACTTGAACTCCATTCTTGAGGAAAATATCTTTTCTTCTTTGAAATTTTTTTTCCTTTCTTAACATGTCATACAACTTTAAACTAAAAGAAGTAGATTAAAAATAAACATGAAAACATGTAAAGGAAGATTCTTGGAAATAATGTTTTGAAAATCCATTCATGCCGTATAAGTTAAAAAGGACATTCTTCTCGTACTTTTGTCGGAAAAGTCAAAAACTACCACGTACGGAAAACGACAAAAGATTCCTTTCATATCTTTTACTAAAAACTCACCGAAAGGTAAAATTGGATATAAACTATTGTATAAGGATATAAATATTACATATTGTGGAAACATGGATGTGGATGATAAAATACACCCTAGTAAATGCCAAAGTATAAATAATCTCGGAAAAAAATGAGATTATGATAATTTCCCTTACCATAGGTCCGATTTGCTTCGTAAGTGTCCAAACCTCCAGTATAATGAATTAAATAAAGTCATTTACTTATTAAAGAATCATTATCATTGTTACGATATCATATATGGTTCACTTATGACTTTATATTACCCATTCTTTTGTAAATTCCATGTTAAAGAGCATTTTGGGTAAAACTGTTTCATTTGTCATCCGTGTTTTGACTTGTAATTATTCATATGATTGTTTAGATCATAATTACTTAATTCAAGAATATAAAACATGATTTATATATAATATATATTCAGTATATACATATATATAATAAATTAGTAAATGTAAAGAAACACACGGTTCATGGAGATGGTAGTCCGTACGTACGCATGAATGCTGTTTTCGTTTCCTTATTGAGTTGAATGGAATTAAGTATATGACATACATATATTTACAAATAAATACAGTATCATTATTATGTCATATATTTCATTATTACTTATTATATATACTTTATAATCATTCATGAATGGTTAATGTGGAGAATGAATCTCATCGCGTCGTGGAGATGGTATTCTGTACGTACGCACGCGTGGTGATTTCCTTCTTCCATTGGATGGATAGAAGGTTAATTAGAGTTGTTTCAAATTTATAATAACATATCATTATATAAGAAATAATGATGTTATTACTTTACCATGAAACAACTAAATAAGAAGAAGTTGACGAATAAAGAAATTGAAAAAGATCGGTAATGGATATTACCTCTTTTTGACGCGCCTTCACTTAATCTCCACATAAAGAACTAAGGAAGGTCTTTGAAGAAGACCAGGACCTCTAGGATGATACTAGGGAAGTGGAGAAGAGATTTTGGCAGGGGTTGGCCGATTTTGAATGCTCAACTTAGTGTGAGGAGGAGAGGTAGGAGGTTCCCTTTTATAAGGGAGGAGAGGGGCACCTTTGGAATAACTAAAAATATTATTTTCTTATAAAGTCAAGTTCTGTTTTAAATAGATCCAAATTGATTTATTTCAAGGCTATGGTGGGGATGGGTCTAAATCCTCTCATCCGATAGGATTTAGACAAGTTTAGGTTATTAGTTTAAACTTATCAATTAGATTTAACTCTAAGTTAAATAATTTAACTTTTACCGTGTCTTTTTGTTTTCTTACACTATATGGTTAATAAACTTACCATAACAAGACAAACGAACCACAAGTTGTTCATTATTAAGATATATATCCTTATCTAATTCATTTGGCCTAACCTTGATTTTTAGGAATAAAATAAAATAAAAATAAATAATATAATATTTGTTTTAAAAACTAATTTATGTCAATTTCGACACTATTTGGTACATGATTTTTATGAAATTCATAACAGAATGATAAGTTCGAACCAAGTTACTTAAATCAACACTAACATGTCATATTAACATAGAAAATTAGTGTAAGTCATATGAAGTCTCAAATTAAATTTATTTGGGAATTTATAACATCAATTAGGTCAATATTTCATTAATAATACAATTACTGCATCATCATTGTGTCAAAATAAATGATAATAATTTAATCCCTAAAAATTATAAAAAATATTCTTATGATTTATATAATTTTATTGCTTTCTGGAGACTATTAATGTTAGAAGTTTTATGAAGTTTATCACTAGATTAAAATTATTATACTTATAAGATTTAAGAAAGTGACATGTTGTCACATTCTTTGGTTTTAATAATAATTAAATTATTTTTATTGACAAAATTTAATTAAATGAATCTAATCCGACCTTTAGGTGATATGGGTCTACTTTTAGTCATCCAATAGGATTTTGACATTTTTTAGGGTGATTTTTAAAATATTATATTTACCCTTAATTACCCGATTTACATTTAACTGTGGTAAATAAAATTTACCGTAGTTACTATTCATAAATCCCAAAAATAAAAAGTAGCTTATTAACATAATATGGATCCGCTGATTCCAAATATGGAATCCATTTTTCCAAATTCAATACAAAAAATTAGAAGAAATTAAATTAAAATTAATCTTGTTGTCGAAAGAAAACGGGTTTTTCTTTAAAACATTGCAAAAGATTGAATTGATTTAACCTACGAATTCAGGGTAAAATCAATGCTAATGACATAAATTATATTAAATGGAAAAAATATATTCTATTTAAACTTTAAAAGTATTCAATATTATAATTTAACCACATAAGATATTACGGTGAAAAATGTTGTTTTTAATTAAAATATAGTGTGTTTTTACTATTCATTAAAATATGAAAGTTATCAGAAAAATATCAAAACTTTATCTAATGTAAATTTTTATATCCTGATTCAAAATAAGAATTATATTTTGTCAAATTGAACTTATAATCATGTCAAAAACTATATTTAATGAGGGTGTGCCATCAAAAGGCGGTAAAACTGCATTTTTTAAAAAATACTTATTTTACCCGAAAATTTTATTTTTGTTATTATACCATGTTCTAGAAAATGTGTAAGATGAATATTAATGTTATAAAATTAAAAATTTAGTTAATAATATTCATAACGGCTAGTTCATAATAATATTATAATAATATATCGTTGTTTAGTAAAACCCGGTATTGCGTACAACACACGCTATCGAGGAAGGCCGCGATTGCGTGTAATGCAAGCCAAGTCAGGGTTCCGTGTTGTGTAAGAATCCTGCATTGTTTCATATAACAGAATCCAACCATATTTCATTTATACATTGAATATATATATATATATATATATATATATATACACTCAATGTTGCATAGAATAACTATTATCAAAATTGTGTGTAACACGATCCAGGAATAGTGTTGCGTATATTGCAAACTAATATGGTGTTGCGTATAGCGCAAGGTAATCTTGGTGTAGAATACAACACAAGACATTAATGAAATTAAAAGGATATTTTTCATAAAATCTCGGGGTGTTACATTCTACCCCCCTTAAAATGAAGTTCGCCCTCGAAATTCATCGGGGTTATAAATGGTTTACTATTCGAAAGTTTCTTTAATCGAAACCCACATCGTAAAAAGGAATACCAAAACAAATTTTTAAAAACAAAAGCATGAAACATAACAGTTACCCAAATAAACTAATCACTGGTTTTCCACATAGGTGAATATATGGATATGGAAGTGAAATCTAACCATCATGTTCTGATGGAGAGTGGTAGAGATCATGGCTATGGAAAAGCCAGCAATCACAAAGCCAAAAATTTGTGATGATCTAAGGTACCATCTGATTCATCAGATATAAGAGCACTAGGACAACATTTTTGTTTGTCAAGATCATATCCCTAAAGTTGATGAAATTGGAATTAGAAGAAATACTTTCGTGATTTTGGTGTAGTCTCACCGTTTGTTGTTCATTGGACAATTTACACTTCACCTCTTAAAGAAATGATGTTGAATTTGTCATTCGTGATGTGTTAGCAGATCATGTGATAGAATGATGGGTAATTCCATCTGTATGAAACAAAAGGTTAGAAAAGTTATCAAAAAAATACATAAGCCCATCTATAGTGATATTAATGATATATGGTTCCTAAAATGGACTTATACTTCATATATCATACTGCTTAATAAAACCAGTTTCTACTAAACAGGGACTTCTTGTAGGCCAATGGTAGGAGATAAAGGCCAGTCGCACTTCGGTTGTGGGTTTGATTCTCATGGCCTTGTCCGAAGCGATGGGCTGTCTCCCGTCCTGCAGGTTGTCCTTTTTTCTAAAACTATATTGCTATAACATCCCATCAATATTATCGAAAAACTTATATCCTTAAATAATACTAACATATGTCCAACATAATACATTCCAATCTTTAGGCTTATCCATAATACTGCAGTCCAGTCTCATAATATAGTGAAAACAATTACCAGAGATTTAATAACATCGTTGATCCCCATATATCATAAGATATGGCTTGTTGGTCACATTCCAAACATTCAAAGGCCTTAATCATGTATTCTCTTGAATACCCATTGAACCTTAGTGAAAACATGAATGCAGTTAAAAGTTAACACCTTCCACATACCAAAATCCTCAAAATTCTATATACTCAAACAATGATATCACTTAGTCCTTATATCAATCATGAGCTCATGAATACTGTCAAATATTTCATTTTCTCCTTATCCCTTCATTATGCGCATATCATCTGCATTCCAAAATATATGAATAACTTTTCATAGTTACCGGTACCTTAAAATTATTGAAAACCACAATAGACCAATACATAAATATTCCAATACACCATAAAAGTACCTCAACAACATTATTCTTGAATACCAATACATAAACACTTCAGTACATCCACTTCAATGATTGTCCTAGAATAAGTCCTTCCTTTATTTAGAAGTGACTTTTTAGGTCAGGGCATTGAGTTGGGTAATTCCCATGTTCTCCACAAATAAGACATTGAACTCCATAACAGTCGGTCACTCTATGTCCCTTTTCTCCACATAGATAACATATGTCCCTCCATTTGAGGTATTCCTCAAGGTTCTTCTTCCCTTCTTTAGAAATCTCAATCTTCCTTTCTCTATGCTCCTCACTATGTGAACATGCATAAAATTCCAACTTTCTCTTATTTGATGACTAAGTAATACCACTAAATTTCACCTTGTTAATCATATATCGCGATGACTGATTCAGCATAATCACAATATCTTTCTCTCTAGGCATTATGTAATTTCGTTGCTCATAGTCAAGAATTTGGCCATTGGATTCAATGTTAACTGAATTCCTTCTGGTTCCCTCCATTAACTAAAACATAAAAAGAATTTTGTGAAAGGAAAAAATCATGCTAGAGAAAACAACATAGTAAAGGGGGAGTACCCTCAATATCTAACATCTTAGGATAAATTCTAAGATTGTTACCGTAGTTCTAGGACTATATCCTATATGTATACTTATCCTTAGGGACATCCCTAGACATACCTTAGAAATATCTCTAGGGATCTCACTAACATTCTAACATCCTAGTTTCCAAAGGTTGACAAAACCTTTCCTCTGATACCAACTGTAGAGACCCGAAGCTTGACGCACATGGACATTACATTACTTTTGCGGAATACTTAGTACATAAAAAAAGCACACACAAGGATAGTAATAGTTTAGTGTCTTTGGAAACTCAGAATATAATCTTCTAATCGTGGTGAAAGATCTTCAACATCTCCCATAAATATATTCCTTTTTTTTACCTAAAACCTTTCTTTATATCTTGGGGAAAAGAAAACATAAAAGGGTGAGCTCAAATGCTCAGTAAGGGTAAACAAAAGAAATATCAATCACATCAAATTCATAAGAACATAACATTTTGGAAATCTTAACCTGCAAAAGAGAGCATAATTTCATAACATGGGATAAATCATAGTAGTGAAATGAAATCCCGATAATCATAACTTAAAACATGAAACTTTGTGGCATACACACATAATCATATAGAATCATTTCTTATTAGTCAAGACTCGTTGCCAAGACTATCTTAGTGGACAATGTCCCTTTCTGAACCGAGTCACCCTCATTTCAGTCCTGTTTCACAGAACCAGTACAACCCACCGTTCCAGCCATGTCTATCTCATTAGATATAAAATCTTTACCCAATCCATTGGAGAGATATATAGGTCCCACCCATCTCATAATGATACCATTCTTATGTGTGCCACAAAATCCTAAATCATACATCATTTCATAACCCATGTAACAAAAATGGGAATCCTAAACATCATGAAATCATAAAACTATTCATATAAGATAAAGGGATTCATAAAAATAATTCCATCACAACATTATCAAATCAATGTAATAATACAGATAAAAACAGAACCCTTTATTATCTTATATGGAAAATAATTTTGATAAAACTCTAGAACTCCATTCTTGAGGAAAATATCCTTTCTTCTTCAAAAACAATTTTCCATTCTTAACATGTCATACAACTTTAAACTAAAATAAGTTGATTAAAAATAAACTTGAACATTTGTAATGGAAGCTTCTTGGAAATAATTTTTTAAAAATCCATTCATGTCGTATAATTTAAAAAGAACATTCTTCTCGTACTTTTGTCGGAAAAGTCAAAAAGTACCTCGTACGGAAAACGACAAATGATTCCTTTCATATCTTTTACTAAAAACTCACTGAAAGGTAAAATTGGATATAAAATATTGTATAAGTATATAAATATTACATATTGAGGAAACATGGATGTGGATGATAAAATACACCCCAGTAAATGCCAAAGTATAAACAATCTAGGATAAAAATGAGATAGTGATAATTTCCCTTACCTTAAGTCCGATTTGCTTCATCAGTGTCCGAACCTCCTGTATAATGATTTAAATAATGTCATTGACTTATTACAGAACCATACTCATTGTTACGATATCATATATGGTTCCCTTATGACTTTATATTACCTGTTCTTTTGTAAATTCCATTTTAAAGAGCATTTTATGTAAAATTGTTTCATTTGTCATCCGTGTTTGACTTGTAATTATTCATATGATTTCTTAGATAATAATTAATTAATTCAAGAATATAAAACATGATTTATATATAATATATATTCAGTATATACATATATATAATAAATTAGTAAATGGAAAGAAATACACGGTTCATGGAGACGGTAGTCCATACGTACGCATGAACGCTGTTTTCGTTTCCTTATTGAGTTGAATGGAATTAAGTATATGACATACATATATTGAAAAATAAATCCAGTATCATTATTATGTCATATATTTCATTATTACTTATTATATATACTTTATAATCATTCATGAATGGTTAACGTGGAGAATGAATCTCATCGCGTCGTGGAGACGATATTCCGTACGTACGCACGCGTGGTGACTTCCTTTTTCCGTTGGATGGAAAGAAGGTTAATTAGAGTTGTTTCATATTTATAATAACATATCAGTATATAAGAAATAATTATGTTATTACTTTACCATGAAACAACTAAATAAGAAGAAGTTTAAGAAGAAAGAAATTGAAAAAGATCGGTAATGGATATTACCTCTTTTTGACGCGCCTTCACTTTATCTCCACTTAAAGAACTAAGGATGATATTTGAAAAAGACCAGGACCTCTAGAATGATACTAGATAAGTGGAGAAGAGATTTTTTCTGGGTTTGGCCAAGCTTGAATGCTCAAATTTGTGTGAGGATGAGAGGGAGGAGGTGCCCTTTTATAAGGGAGGAGAGGGGCACCTTTGGAATAACTAAAAATATTATTTTATTATAAAGTCAAGTTCGGTTTTAAATAGATCCAAATTGATTTATTTCAAGGCTAAGGTGGGGATGGGTCGAAATCCTCTAATACAATAGGATTTAGACAAGTTTAGGTTATTATTTTAATCTTATCAATTAGATTTATCTCTAAGTTAAATAATTTAACTTTTACCGTGTCTTTTTGTTTTCTTACACTATATGGTTAATAAACTTACCATAACAAGACAAAAGAACCCCAAGATGTTTATTATTAATATATATATCCTTATCTACTTCATTTGGCTTAACCTTGAATTTTAGGAATAAAATAACAATAAATAATATAATATTTGTTTTAAAAACTAATTTATGTCAATTTTGACACTATTTGGTACATGGTTTTTATGAAATTCATAACAGAATGATAAGTTCTAACAAAGTTACTTATATCAACACTAACATGTCATATTAACCTGGAAAATTAGTTTAAGTCATAAAACGTCTCAAATTATATTTATTTGGGCATTTAAAACATCAATTATGTCAATATTTCATTAATAAGACAATTACTGCATCATCATTGTGTCAAACTAAATGATACTTATTTAATCCCTAAAAATTCTAAATAAATTCCTATGATGTAGATAATTGTATTAGATTTCTGGAGACTATTCATGTTCGAAGTTTCATGAAGTCTATCACTAGATTAAAATTATTATACTTATAAGATTTAATAAAGTGACATGTTGTCACATTCTTTGGTTTTAATAATAATTAAATTATTTTCATTGAAAATATTTAATTAAATGAATCTAATCCGACCTTTAGGATATGGGTCGACTTTTAGTCATCCAATAGGATTTTGAAATTTTTTAGGGTAGGTTTAAAATATTATATTTACCCTTAATTACACGATTTACCTTTAACTATGGTAAATAAAATTTATCATAGTTACTATTCATAATTCCCAAAAATAAAAAGTAGCTTATTAACATAATTTGGATCCTCTAATTCCAAATATGGAATCCATTTTTCTAAATTCAATACACAAAAGTTGCAGAAATTAAATTAAAATTAATCTCGTTGTCGAAAGAAAACGGGTTTTTCTTTAAAACATAGCAAAAGATTGAATTGATTTAACCTACAAATTCAAGGTAAAATCAATGCTAATGGCATACATTATATTAAATGGAAGAAATATATTCTATTTAAACTTTAAAACTATTCAATATTATAATTTAACCACATAAGATATTACGGTGAAAAAAGTTGTTTTTAATTAAAATATAGCGTGTTTTTACAATTCAATAAAATATGAAAGTTATCTGAAAAATATCAAAACTTTATCTAATGTAAATTTTTATATCCTGATTCAAAAGAAGAATTTTATTTTGTCAAATTGAACTTATAAACATGTCAAAAACTAGATTTAAAGTGGGTGCACCATCAAAAGGTGGTAAAACTGCATTTTTTTAAAAATACTTATTTTACCCAAAAAAATTATTTTGTTCTTATACCATGTTCTAGAAAATGTGTAAGATGAATAGTGATGTTATAAAATTCAAAATTTAGTTAATAATATTCATAAAAGAAAGTTCATAATAATATTATAATAATATATCGTTGTTTAGTAAAACCCGGTATTGCGTACAACACACGCTATCGTGGAAGGTCACGATTGCGTATAATGCAAGCCAAGTCAGGGTTTCGTGTTCTGCAAGAATCCTTGGTTGTTTCATATAATAGAATCCAACCATATTTCATTTATACATTGAATATATATATATATACACTCAATGTTGCGTAGAATAACTATTATCAAAATTGTGTGTAACACGATCCAGGAATAGTGTTGTGTATATTGCAAACTAATACGGTGTTGCATATAGCGCAAGGTAATCTTGGTGTAGAATACAACACAAGACATTAATGAAATTAAAAGAATATTTTTCATAAAATCTCAGGGTGTTACACTAGCCGAGTCCTAGTCCTCCCGAAAAATTTATATAAATTTGATCCACACCCTGGATCGTGGTAAACAACAGTGAAAACACTGTCCAGGTAAAAAGACCTATACCAAAATTCTATGTGGGAAAACCAACAACAGCTCACATGTTATACAGGTCTTACATGACCTCTACCACTATCCAAAGGGGGAAACAAAGGAGTTATAGAGATTTAATAAGTATTTAGAAATCCTCCATCATAGCATAAGAGATAGTGTGTGTAATAAATATACAGAGAATACACACTGCTCGAAATGTAAATTAAATAATATCTAAAATAATAGATAAGAGTTTGTAATGCTCTAGTGATGTGAAGTAAAGCTCTTGACTATTTTGTTTTATCAGAAATGCTTCTGAGTCCTCTGGTTTTTTTCTGAAAAACATAGGGTCGTTTTCTTCCTTGTTTTTCAGGTGCAGCTTTATAAGCTCAGGTGCATCAAGAGTTCGTTGTGGTTCTTCACTCAAGATGCATCTTGTGTTCCCTTCTAGAATGAGTGGCTTCGTGTATGTCCAATGCTCTTCCAATATGAATGAAGCTTTTTCCTTTTAAGTGAATGCACCACGTTTCAATTCTGTTCATCCCTTGCCTTTTACACCCTTCACGTGCCTTCTTCGTTCATTTGTTCGGTCTTTGTCCGTCCTTGTATAACTTTTAGCTCCGGTAAAAATAATTATTACATTTTTCATGGGTACTTGGTACGGTTCCCTGACATGCCAACAACTATCATTAAATAACATTAATTGCATTAAAAACATCAAATATAAATGTTGCATAATAAATAAATAATATTGAGAGTATAGAGTTTTACTGGTCAATATCTCATTAGTATCCTTCTGTATGTATCTTTTGACTCTATGTAACAGTGAACTTCAATCGGTAGCTATTTGATCTTTTATCGGTAGCTCTTTGAACATGTATCAGTAGCTCTTTGAACATGTATCGGTAGCTCTTTGAACATGTATCAGTAGCTCTTTGAACATGTATCAGTAGCTCTTTGAACATGTATCGGTAGATCATGGTATCGATAGCTGTTACTTTGTATCAATAGCTCTATATACCAGTGACTTCATCTATTAGTAGACGTTGCTTTTATCGGTAGACTTCGTAGCGGTAGACTTGTTCATATCGGCAAACATTCATTATTGATAACTCTGGTGTAACAGTTGCTTGTATCAGAGGACTTCGATTCCATGTATATCGGTAGCTCTTTTTGATTCAAATGAATTATATATATCAGTAGACTTATGCATACCAGTAGATTTGTTGTATCTTTATCTTAGTTTCTATTAGTATCTGTCTGTATCGGTGGATTTGATCTATCATACATGTGCTTGCCGGTGGACTTATACATATCAGTAGCTCTACATATCGTTGACCTTTTCCTGTCTGTGACAATTTCTATCGGTAGACTAAGTCTATCGATAGACTGTCTTTATCAGTATCTATTGGCATATTAGAAACTTAAACACTTATCTATTTTATGCAGAACACATCCGATTGAGTTAGAATTATTTCAAAAAACATATAAACATTGATTAAAATATTTCAAAGATTATTTTAATATAATTATCAACTTGATCATAGATTAAAAGAATTAATATATAGATACACATTATTTGGGATTATCAAAGTATGTGAAAGCATAATTGGGATTATCAAAACAGATGAGGTCAACAAATTGGAATTCCAAAGTTGGGTTAATTAATGTGTCCAACTGATTAATTGATGTAATATTGAAATAGATAATTAATTGGGGAATTAGTTATAATATTTAAGGTCTTTCAAAATAGATAATTATCTGGGGAATTAATTATTATATATTGATATTATAATTTGATATAATTAATTGTATAATTAATTAGGCAAAATTTATATTATTATTTGAGATAATTAATTGTAATTAATTTTGTGATAATGATATCTTGAGTTGAGATAATTTATGGTGTAATTAATTATGAGATATTGATGTTAATAATTGATAACTAATTGGTAAAAAAATTATGAGATATTCAAATTATGTGTATGATTATTTAATTGGTTAATTTATTAATGGGTTGTTGAGATACATGTAATATTGTGATGTTTTCAATTATGTGATGTTAATGGTAAATTGTAACATGGATATTTGGAAAAGTATTATGAATGGTAAAATGATCCCAAAATTATGTGTTACGAAATAGTAAACGGTAACATGAATATTTTTCCAAGTACTATGAATGGTAACATGATCATTTGATTATGTGATATTAAACAGTGAATGGTATCATGAATATTCAAATAATTATTATTAATGGTAACATAGACATTCAGATATGAAATCTCTTTAGGATAAACCAGACTCAATCATGATCTAAAGAAGGTATTGAAATTCAGATATCCTCAGGAAACCATGGGTTTATGTAGTTAAATAGATAATATTTATTAATTTGATAAAATTATTATTTATGAACTGTACTTATTTCCTTATACAATTGCATGCACTATGATTGAATAGATTTGTATTAGCCACCATTGGTGGTTTCCTACTGATTTCTACTCAAACCCTACACAAGATTCCATAACGTTAACTGAAAAGACTTTATTATTTTAGGACATGAAATTTGAAAAGTCCAAATGTTAGATGGTTGATTTGGGAATGGAGCATGGACTAGGGAACAAGAAGTGGTTCGGGAGCCTCAAGGGTGTCGTCGGTGTCTTTATTTTTAGTTTGAATTTTAGACCGTTGACACTCACTTTAGCATGGAATGTTTTCTTATTTAGTTGAATATTGTATTTACTTCTTTGATTATTTTAAGATATTGGTATTATTTATGGTTATATATGATTCCACTATTTTTTATTTATTTCCACTGGTATATTACTTTGATAAAATATGGTATTATATCCCCATGATCGGCTTATCTAACCGACACTGCTAGTCACCAGCCTCTAGTGTACGGGGAGGCTTGCATGAGGTCATGCGGTGGTATTGATCATGTTACTAGTGTGTCGAAACTGGGTTTGGATGTCAGAAAGTGGTATCATAGCGCACATTTCTTTTCTTTTTTTTTCTTACTATTTGGGAATGGTAGTAGGGAGACATGGAAGAGTTAAGGGTTATACATGTTATCATTCAAGGGAATTGGAAACCAAGGTACGGGGGAAACCCATGGACCCAGTGACTTCATCTACCGGTAGACTTCACTTCTATCGGTAGACATCATATCGATAGACTTGTTCATATCAGAAAACTTTCTGTATCGAAAACTCTAGTTTAATAGTTGATTGTATCACTGGACATTCAGTGTGTGCATAACGGTAGCTCCTTTTGATTTCAGTGAAGTATATATATCATTAGACTTATGCATACCGGTATACTTGTTCTATCGATAGCTCAGTTTCTATTGGTAGCAATATGTATTGGTGTATTTGATATATCATACATGTTCTTACTGGTGGACTTATACATATCTGTAGCTCTGCGTATCGTTGACCTTTTCCTATCAGTGACTATGCATATTGGTAGACTAATTCTATCAGTAGACTGTCTTTATCAGTAGCTATAGGCATATTATTAACTTAAAAACTTATATATTTTATGCAGAACACAACCGATTGAGTTAGAATTATTTCAGAAGTCATATAAACATAGATAAACATTGATTAACTTATTTCAAAGATTATTTTAATATAATTATCAACTCGATTGTAGATTAAAAGAATTAATATATAGATACACATTATTTGGAATTATCAATGTATGTGAAATCATAATTGGGATTATCAAAATAGGTAAGGTCAAAAATATTCCCCTTTTTGAAAATCACAACTTATGATATTATAGTCTCAAAATAATGAGTAATTGTATCAGAGGATATATCATTAAATTCAATTGTATCAAAGAAAACAATATAAGATGTGAAATATGAAATGATCCAGAGGTATAATTAAATTCAATGGTATTAAAGGTACAAGTTACAAAGAATATTATCTCTCCCTTAGATTATATTTCTCTGCCTTTCGCATAAAAGTTATTATTCTCAGATATTATTTTTCTCCCCTATATAATATTTCTCCCCCTTTGTGATAATCAAAAAGTGGTAAAAAATAAAGAGAAAAGGAACAAAATGTGAAATAAAAGAATGGAATTTTTATTGCATGTTGCAAAAAGGTACAAGGAAATAAAACAAAGTACAAGGGATTCCTATCAAATATCTTAGCAACCTATTCAATACACATCCTCAATGTGATATATTTCATTTGGATCAGATGAAGATTCAGACAATGTGGATACAAGTGAGGGCGTAGGAATTCCAGAAATGATCATAGGAGGCTGAGACACGGAAACTGTTCCTGGTCTATACTAATTAGTTCTTTGAGTGATCATAAGAGTAAGGCATCGAATTTATTGAGCTAGAGTCATCTAAACAGGAGAAGTAGTAGAGGCATAGGCAGGTAAATCAGGAGGTATAATCACTGGCCTAGCATCAACATGTAAGAAAGGAAACATGATATTTCTGAAATCCATAATTATTCCATCTCCTCTCTCCATAAAAGATATGAAATCATCCTTGTTCTCTATGAATTTGTCCATGGATGGAGTCAATTCCCTTAGCTTGCTAACTTTCTCTCTGAAGGCTTGATTAACTAGAGGTAACTTTATATTTTCTAATAGAAATTTGAAGTGATTGTTGAGCTGATTCTTGGTATAAATCCTTTGAAAATAGTATTCTAAATTTTCTTTCACTTCTTTATGAGAGGTAGAAGCTTCTCTCATATAGTCTTGGAATATCTTCATTAATTCTCTAGCTGAATCTCTAGTAGAAATCACCACTTTTTTTAGGTCGGATGAGTCCACAGAGAATCTGGTTGATGCTGAACCAAGCTCCTCCTTCATCAAAGCTTGAATTTGGTCCAAATCGAGTGAAGGTATGGAGGCAAGAGAACAAACATAGAAGGTTATTGTTTCCTTGATGTTTTTTGTTCAACCCACTGATGAGACTTTTGACATGGGAATCCTGTTTGCTGACATGATTTTTCATGGAGGTTTTAAAACCTTTAAAGACTGATACCATCTGGCTCATAACTCCTTTGAAATAAGCTAAATCTTTATCTGCTTGGGTATTAGAAATCATATAAGATTCTAAAGAGATAACAGATTTGTTTAGAGCTTCAACATCCTCTTCTAGTCTAGACAACTGATTCTGGAAGCTGTAACTTTATCCTCTATCTTTGCCACAAAGGTAAAGACAGTACAGCTGGGAGAGAGTTCAATAGACATTTCCAAATTGCCTATCTCTTCAACAAATCAGTGTTTTAACTCGGCAACATAGGCACTAAAATACTCTTTCATCTCATTTTTTAAGGATTCAAGATCACTGCTAGTGATCATATCAGCAGGTTGAACCACAACAGGTGATCTTTTAGATACTATACTGGTTACTGTATCATTCATAATTGATTGAATTTATGACACTATTGAAGCTTTCATTTTCCTTATTTCTTCCTCAAAACTGATTTTGAGATCAGACTTGAGCTTGTCCAGATCATGCATTCTGACCACATATTTAGGTAACAACTCTGTCCTAATATCATAATTTGTTTTTGGTCTATTGAGGGATGCCTCTTTATCAAAATCGGGATAGTCCAATCCACAAACCATAAAACCTGGGTCTTCTTCCCAATCCTTAATTTCAACAGCCACTGAAACACTACCAAATTTTGTTTGATGCTCCCCTTCAACTGGTGAATTCTCATGTACAGTAAGAGAATTGGAATTAGGTCTTAGTTCCTCAGAATAATCTTCTACTATCACCTCAATCTCTGCATCAACTGCAATAGAAGGATTCTCCGCTAGATTAGGAACAAGATCTTTTATGTTACCCACTATTTCCTTAATAGGCACAACTAAGCTTCTAATTAATGGAATCAGACTTAAGAAAATAGAATCAGAGGATTCAGATCCATTTTCCCTTTCTTATTCATTCTTAGGTACTGGCTGGTCTTCCTCATTAGCAAGAGTTTCTTCTTCTTCTAATGCTTCCCTTTCTAAAGAGAAAAATTCAGTAAAAGGACTTGGAGGCAAGTCCAGATCCCTTCCATTAGAAATAGAAGTATCTTCTTCATTAGTTTCATCACTATACTCAGGTTCTTCTTCATCAGTTCCTAGACGTGGACCCCTCACATCCTTAGGCCATGAAGGATGATTCATATGATTTAATTTATAATACACCATCTTGTCATCATTTACCCATTATCCTCTCCATGGGTACCAATTTATATTAATATATTTTCAAACTTCCCTTGTGATACAAAAATTATTCATTACTACCACTGTCTCATCCTGAGACTCAGCTAATACTTTCACTTTAATCATTACTGAGATCAACTTGGCAAAGAATAAGGCATTTGTCTTTGATTTCGTCCTGGTCATGTCCTCCATTTGAAACATTAGCAATCTTTATAGAATCACTTTCACACAATGTCTCAAGAGATGTAGGAGAGAGATATCCTGAATCTTAAATTTGCAAAGTCCCCTTTCCTTTGTATAAAGACATGCTGAACAAATTTTAACAGCAATTTGTTCTCTCCATCCAATTCAGTAGCCACCACTTGTCTTTGATTTCAACTACCCATGAGCTCCTCTATGGCAGTTTCATAATCGAATATATCACTTGTATGGGGTATTTCTTTTAATACATATCCAGAAACCCCTTCATGTGGAACCTTCATGAATTAAGCCAACTCAATAGATGAAAAAGATATCTCCTTTCCATTCACGAAAGAGATCACTCGGTTCTCATCATCTGAATTCTCAAATCTCACAAACTCATAAAATTGTTTCACTAGCTTCGGATAATAGGGGCCATTGTTGTTCAAAAATAAATCTACCAACTTTTGGTCTTCTAGCACCTCGAGCACTAACGATTTTGTAGCCACCATTCCATGAACAACTCCTTTTTGATCAAAATAACTCAATTTTGCAAATGAGGATTCAATGGTCGCCTCCCCGAACTAGTTCTACTTATACTACCACTAGCTTCTGGATCGGTCTTCTACTTCTTTACATTCAGCAGATCAAAGTTATCTGTGATGGTATGAAGTTTGGTTTTTTTCCATCTCTGGTTCGAGGTACTTAGGGTTTTCGAGAAATTCGGGAGCTAAGGCTTGAGGGTAAAGGGTTTGAGGCTCGGTGGACTGATAATTAACTAGGACAGAGTTTTATCATTTAGGAATCATAAAATAAATAATTAAAATATATGTATAAACCATTCAGATTCTGGCAGAAGACTGAAGATTAAAACAACTTGTACTAATCGGTAGCGATTATCGGTGATAATTCCAATCAGTGAGGTCCATTGGTGAGGTTTTACATCAGTGAGGTTTCTACATCGGCGAGGTTTTTACATCCGTGAGGTTTTCATATCAGTGATGTTTCCACATCGGTGAGGTTTTCACATCGGTGAGTTACCTACCGATCAAGGTTAATCATTCCTAACACATGTCTAATGTAACTTAACCTATCTGAACTTAAAGGTTTGGTGAAGGTGTCAGCTAATTAACATTCAATACTTATAAATTCAAGAGTAATATCTTCTATTTGGTAATGATCTCTCAAAAAGTGGTGTCGTACATCAATTTCTTTTTTCCTGGAGTGAGATACATGGTTCGTTGATATGTTTATTTCACTAGTGTTATCATAGTTGACAGAAACATGCTTAAAATCATATCTATAGTTCAAAAGAATGTGTTTCATCCACAGAATTTGTGCACAGCAACTACCAGTATCAATATACTCTACTTAGGTAGTGGGAAAAGCTACAGAATTCTACTTTTTACTACACCATGACTCTAAGGATTTTCCAATTAAATGACATGTTCTAGATGTTCTTTTTCTATCAAACTTACAACTAGAAAAGTCAGCATCTGAATAACTCATTAGCTCAAACAATTGTACATTTGGGTAAAATAACCTAAAATTTATAGTGTGTTTAAGATACATAACAATCCTTTTAATAGCAAGTAAATGAGAGTCTTTTGGATTATCTTGAAATATTGCACCCATACACACACTAAACATAATATCTGGTTGACTAGTAGTAAGGTAAAGCAATCTTCCAGTCACATCTCTATAATTGGTTTGATCCACTGGTATCCTAGTTTCATATGAATCATACTTACAGACTGTACTCATAGGAGTATCACTTTCCATAATACTATCCGAAACAAAATGTTTTAAAAGATCCTTTGTATATTTACTTTTATTCAAAATAATACCATTTTCATTTTGAAAAAACTTGAAATCCAAGAAAATATTTGAGTTCTCCAATTAAAATAATATCAAATTTATTTTTCATACTCTTTGAAAAATCAGTACATAAAGAATGTTTATAAGATCCAAAAATAAATACATAAACATAGATTTTTACTATTAAAACATCATTAGAAATTATTTTAATAAAAAGAGTTGGATCAGCAATCCCTTTAGTAAAATTTTTTGAAATTATAAAATCATTAAGTCTATCATACCAAGCTCAGTGTAAAGACCCGTAAAATTCAAGGAAATTTTTTTTCTTAATTTTTCTTTAGAATTTTACAAGAGCGCGGTTTCAGACGGCACCTGATTCCGAGGCCCGGAGTGCCCGGAATTAATTTCCGAAGTTTGGGCTCGGGTACGTTCAGTGAACGAACGAGCGGGAATTCCTAACTTTTGATCCGGTGCTCGGAATTGAAATCCGAGGGCACCGATGAACTCGCAGCGCCGATTTTCGCTTAATGAGACCTTTTCGGGAGTTGCGTTTTTTGCGGGTTGAGAGTTACGTTTTGGGGTTTTTCAGTTAAGTTAAATAAAATTTGTGTAATACAAATTTTATTTTAACTTATTTAAAAACCTATCAAAGGTGGTTGGAAGTGGGACCCACACCCACTTAACCTCCCTTGGGAGGATTAAGTGTGGTGGGGCCCACACGAACCCCCTTTTCTTTTCAAATTCTCTCAACATACTTAACCCCCCTCTTTTATGACTTAAGTTACTTAATTTAATTTTGGGGAGTTAAACTCTTTTGAATTTCAAACATTTGAAATTCTTTTGAGTTATGTGTTAATAAAATAAGATGCAATCTTATTTGTTTAAGGGTTGTTGTTTATTCCCTGGAAAACTTTTTGAGAGCTCCTCTTCATCTTCAAGCTCTGACGAAGAACGAAGATCTCTCAAACTCCGACGAAGAACGACGCCTCTCTTCTTCGTCCTCGGTGTCTTTAAAAAGGGAACGCCGCCCCCTCATCGGACCTTCTTCGTCGAAAAACGAAGATCCGCCAACGACGTGTCTCTTCGAACGCATCCCTTCGTCATCGGATTTGACGAACGGCTTCCGCGACACCCGACCTCCGCGACGCCGTCTTCCGCGGAGCGTAGCCGAACCTTTGAATCTTAAACCCAAGTTAGGGGTTGTCGAATTTCTTTTGGATTCCTCATTTTATTCTTGATCGTGCTTTTAGCAAGATTAACGTGTGACTTGTTTTTCATTAAGTTGCGTTATTATTATTAACGCGAGGGGGGCCGGACCGCACGAACACGGCCGAACCCCCCCTCCAACGTTCTTGTTTAATTCTTGCGATGGAAGCAAAGTGGCGTGGTGCCGTCGCACCACGCGGTTTACCGTGCGTTTAATTTACGCAACGCCATCGCGCTACGCCGAGGAGAATCTTCAAGAACGCGACGTCGTCGCGCCGCGTTGAAAAGAATCGAAGCACGGCGAAGGGGCGCGGTGCCGACGCACCGCGCCGGATGACGAACGCCGCGGCCGGTTCCGGGCCGCGGCGGGACGAGAAGACCGCGGCCGGTTCCGGGCCGCGGCGGGACGAGAAGACCGCGGCCGGTTCCGGGCCGCGGCGGGACGAGAAGACCGCGGCCGGTTCCGGGCCGCGGCGGGACGAGGAGACCGCGGCCGGTTCCGGGCCGCGGCGGAAGGAAAGACCGGCGGCCGGGCCGCCGGCGTCGGAAGACGAGGGCGGGACCGGAATTTCCGGTCCCGTTGGTAAAAACCGGCCGGCCAGCGGGCCGGCCGGATGTCATAAAACCGGGGGAATAAATCCCCCGGCTGGTTCATCAAACCCCCCTCTTAATGAGGGGGGCGGTTCATTTAAAGGAGGGGGGGGGGGCAAAGCCCCCCCGGTTCGTCCAGCCGGCCCCCATTTTGTGGGGGGGCCGTTCTTTTTTTGCAAGGCACGGCACAAGGCCGTGCCACTTGACAGAAACGCGGGGCTTAGCCCCCGCGTGCCTCCCGCGTGCGCCGCGGCACCCCGCCGCCAGCGCGGCACGCCGCCGCCGCCGCCACGCGGCCCGCCGCCGCCGCCACGCGGCACGCCGCCGCCGCCGCCCCGCGGCCCGCCGCCGCCGCCACGCGGCCCGCCGCCGCCGCCGCCACGCGGCCCGCCGCCGCCGCCACGCGGCACGCCGCCGCCTCCGCGCCGCCGTCGCCGCCGCCGCCGGCCGCCGCGCCGCCCCCGGGGGGGGGGGGGGTCGGGCCGGGTCGGCCCGGACCCGGACCCCCCCGTTTCGGACCAGATTCGGTTTTTGGCTCATAACTTGAGCCTCGGACCTCCGAATGACGAACCGTCTGCGGCAACGCGATCCTTGGATCGAGACGGTCGTTTCGGTTTATCGCACTCAAGGTTTCGGTTTACTTTGAGTTCGGCCGGGTTGGTTCGTTCACGAAACCAACCGGGCCTTCGGAGCGGAAACGCTCATATCTTGAGCTACGGACGTCCGATTGACGTGCCGTCAGTCGCGTAGCGTTCCTCTTAGTGAGACGGATCTTTTGGCATACTCCGCCCGAGGTTTGGACGCAGGTGGAGTACGGTCGGGTTGGTTTTGCCTTAAAAACCAACCGGGCCCCGGAGACGAAAATGCCAATAACTCTCAGACCGGGCGTCCGATCGACGCGCCGTCTGTTGCGTTGAGTTCCTGTTGACGATACGGAACTTTTGGATACATCAACTTCGGTCTTCGTGACAGTTGATGTATCAGCCTCTTGGCTCGTGGAGCGGACCCTCCGTACGAGTTTGCTGTGTGCGGGAACCCTAGTGCTGGCTGCGACTGTTCGACTGCTACTGTGACTGCGACGACGACAGTACAGAGATCCTGTGTGGATTTGACGACGACAGTACAGAGATCCTGTGTGGATTGGACGACGACAGTACAGAGATCCTGTGTGGATTTGACGACGACAGTACAGAGGTCCTGTGTGGATTGGACGACGACAGTACAGAGATCCTATGTGGATTCGACGACGACGACTACAGCACTCAGCGATCCTACGTGGATCAGTGCTACAGGTTCTGTGTGAGCCCGATCCTGTGTGGGTCCTTGCGCTCAGCGGTTCTGTGTGAGCCAGCGCCTACAGGTTCTGTGTGAGCCCGATCCTGTGTGGGTCTTCTGCGGGGGTTAGTTACCTATCGATCCTTCGTGGGTCCGACGACTTAGATGGATCAGTGATCATCTTTATCGTCCTTGAAGAAGTATACCTGTGTGAGCTGAATCCTGTTGTTTTCCTGTGTGGATTGTGTTGTGCAATCCTGTGTGGATTATATTTTGCTTTCCTATGTGGAATACGTATACTTTCCTGCGTGGACTGAGTTGTACTTGGGCTCGGAGGTTGGAGTGTATTTTAATTGATGACTTAGGTATATGTATGGGCATATACCTAAGCTGTGTCAGTTGTTACTTCGTGTTTGTACTTTTCTTCGTGGTTTATCCTTTGTGGATTTGAGAGACCTTCAGGGGTCTCGGGGTCCCTACTGAGTAGCTTATACTCACCCCTGCACGGGCTTCGCCCGCACTACGTTGTGTTGGTTGCAGACGACGGACAACGTTGACCTTAGCTGAGGCTTGCGGAGCGGGACGGTACCCGGAGGTGGACCACTGGGCGGGACGAGCACGGAGCGGACGGTGGGACCCGTGGAGCAGAGGAGCTATCTGTACCCACCCTTCAGGTGGGATTTCCAGTGGACAGCTCGGAGTAGCGGCTTTACTTTTCAGTTGCTGTTTTTTTCCTTTTTGAGTTGTACTTTACTTTCAGTTTGGGTTTGTATTCTGGCCCATTTACTTTTCCGCACTTTCAGTCGTACTCTGTTTGCTTAGTGTTTACCTTCCGCTTGTTTACTCTGTGGTGTGTGTTTACTTTTCAAAGGCAATGCCTTCCCTTTTTACCGGGATTTACGCCTTGGTGCTAGTCTCCAGCCCCTGGCCTATGGAAGGCGGGCTTGGGGTAGTCACGGCACGGACCCCGAGGGCGGGTCGTGACAAATTGGTATCAGAGGAGTTCGGTTCTACCGCGAACTCTGATCTTTTCTATGTGAAGCAATAATGTTTAGCGTATTGAGTGTGGATATCAGTCCAGGGAGTCCAGTGTTGGTGCGGCGGCCGACGTATCCGTACACCAGGACCCTGACTTCTGATTTCCGACTTAATGCACGAAAACATTGATTGCGTGTGTGTTTCAAGTTTTCTTTGTGATTACTTGTGTCAGCTCACCGGGTATACTGATCTGCTTTATGAAAGTCTAAAGTTTTCCTTGTGATTACTTGTGCCAGCTCACCAGGTATACTGTTCTAACCGTGGCGCACCTGTTTCCTTTTCAGGATGGCCCCACGACGGCAGCCAGCTAGGGTTCCGAGAGTCGAGCGAGACGACAGCCCACCGAGCGACGAGGCTTCGGTGCAGGGCCCTTTGCCAGTAGTGGCACCGGCGGTAGCTTTACCCGCCGAGCCCCCGATGCTACCAGTACCAGACGCTGACGATGCACGTCGCCTCAGCGCACTGCATGAGTTTCAGCACCAGCGACCGCCCAGGTTTCGCGGGGAGACGGATCCCCAGGCAGCAGAGGACTGGCTGAAGGCAGTGGTTCGAGTGTTTAGGCTAGTGAGGACACCAGCAGACCTCATGGTGATCCTCGCTGCGAGCCTACTACACGCAGCAGCAGGACGATGGTGGAGCTTGATGCTCCAGGTGCACGATGAGGCATCTCTTCTTTGGACGGACTTTGAGAGCATCTTCCGCTCGGAGTTCGTCCCAGCCACCCTTCGTGCGGTGCGTATCCAGGAGCTTCTACAGCTGCGGCAGGGCAGCATGACGGTCGCTCAGTACTCGGCGAGATTTACCGATCTCTCGCGCTACTCGACCGACATGGTACGGGACCCATTCTTCCGGGCCCGGACCTTCGAGCAGGGTTTGAGACACGAGATCAGGGCATCGCTGATCTCCCTCAGCATACCGACTCAGACAGGAGTACTGGAGCGGGCCCTTCTGATCGAGAGCTTCCTTGCTGAGTCTACACCAGCACAGAGACCCACTGCAGGACGGCACGTGGCAGAGTCATCTGCAGCTGGTAGTCGGCGAATGACTCAGGGGTCCAGACAGACCAGACCTCAGGGCACTGGATCAGCAGTGCAGGGAACACAACGCGGAGCCAGTCTTTCGAGTAGAAGACAGTGCTATGCATGCGGCGGGCGAGGCCACATGGCTCGTGACTGCCCGACCCGCCATGCGGAGGAGCAGCAGACGGTTGAGGAACCACCTAGGCAGAGGCAGAGGTTCGACCGTGGCGGTCTGCAGGAAGGAGGCGGACGAGGCAGAGGAGCAGGCCGAGCAGCAGGTGGTGGACGACGCTTTGAGGCTCTACCACCACCACCACCAGGAGGTCCACCCCGACCGCAGGGGAGAGCTCAGCTTCAGGCAGCCGAGGCCTTCGATCATGGAGCCCTGGGAGCCGATGGACAGGAGCAGAACTAGTGGATACATCCTTTGTACTTCTGGTTCCTTGTTGCTTTTGTGTAGCGTCTTGTATTACGAGCTGCAATAATAAAAGACGCATACCTTGTGATGTTTTCGTTCCTGTCCTCTTTCGTAATGTTACTAAGAGGTTCCAGTTTTGGCTGTTGACTTGACCCTCACTTGTGAGACATCTACTGGAGGAGGCCCAGTTACCACACACTGATACCGACAGTGTGACTCAACCCTTGGAGGCGAGAGTAACGGTTGAATCTCTTAGTAGTAGCGTCGAGGCCTTACGACGTCATCCTTAGTATGGATTAGTATCATCCATGTTAGGATTGACTGTTTTAGGCAAAGAATGTGGTTCATCCAGGGGATGAGACCAGATTTCTCTTTTCGGCAAAAGAGAAATCTTGCAGCTCTGGTGGGACCGGAGATGGTCCGGGCCACGTCAGAGGAGGTCCATGTCATCCAGGAGCGGGTCCTACATGGGCGATCGATTCCTCTTGTGCGCAACAGATGGCGGCACGGGAATCACCAGGAGAGCACATGGGAGCGGGAGGCTCAGATACGTGCTCAGTACTCTCTTTTGGTTTCCCTAGTTTTTGATGTAGCTTTACGGGGACGTAAAGCCCTGAGGTGGGAGTAGTGTAAAGACCCGTAAAATTCAAGGAAATTTTTTTTCTTAATTTTTCTTTAAAATTTTACAAGAGCGCGGTTTCAGACGGCACCTGATTCCGAGGCCCGGAGTGCCCGGAATTAATTTCCGAAGTTTGGGCTCGGGTACGTTCAGTGAACGAACGAGCGGGAATTCCTAACTTTTGATCCGGTGCTCGGAATTGAAATCCGAGGGCACCGATGAACTCGCAGCGCCGATTTTCGCTTAATGAGACCTTTTCGGGAGTTGCGTTTGTTGCGGGTTGAGAGTTACGTTTTGGGGTTTTTCAGTTAAGTTAAATAAAATTTGTGTAATACAAATTTTATTTTAACTTATTTAAAAACCTATCAAAGGTGGTTGGAAGTGGGACCCACACCCACTTAACCTCCCTTGGGAGGATTAAGTGTGGTGGGGCCCACACGAACCCCCTTTTCTTTTCAAATTCTCTCAACATACTTAACCCCCCTCTTTTATGACTTAAGTTACTTAATTTAATTTTGGGGAGTTAAACTCTTTTGAATTTCAAACATTTGAAATTCTTTTGAGTTATGTGTTAATAAAATAAGATGCAATCTTATTTGTTTAAGGGTTGTTGTTTATTCCCTGGAAAACTTTTTGAGAGCTCCTCTTCATCTTCAAGCTCTGACGAAGAACGAAGATCTCTCAAACTCCGACGAAGAACGACGCCTCTCTTCTTCGTCCTCGGTGTCTTTAAAAAGGGAACGCCGCCCCCTCATCGGACCTTCTTCGTCGAAAAACGAAGATCCGCCAACGACGTGTCTCTTCGAACGCATCCCTTCGTCATCGGATTTGACGAACGGCTTCCGCGACACCCGACCTCCGCGACGCCGTCTTCCGCGGAGCGTAGCCGAACCTTTGAATCTTAAACCCAAGGTAGGGGTTGTCGAATTTCTTTTGGATTCCTCATTTTATTCTTGATCGTGCTTTTAGCAAGATTAACGTGTGACTTGTTTTTCATTAAGTTGCATTATTATTATTAACGCGAGGGGGGCCGGACCGCACGAACACGGCCGAACCCCCCCTCCAACGTTCTTGTTTAATTCTTGCGATGGAAGCAAAGTGGCGTGGTGCCGTCGCACCACGCGGTTTACCGTGCGTTTAATTTACGCAACGCCGTCGCGCTACGCCGAGGAGAATCTTCAAGAACGCGACGCCGTCGCGCCGCGTTGAAAAGAATCGAAGCACGGCGAAGTGGCGCGGTGCCGACGCACCGCACCGGATGACGAACGCCGCGGCCGGTTCCGGGCCGCGGCGGGACGAGAAGACCGCGGCCTGTTCCGGGCCGCGGCGGGACGAGAAGACCGCGGCCGGTTCCGGGCCGCGGCGGGACAAGAAGACCGCGGCCGGTTCCGGGCCGCGGCGGGACGAGGAGACCGCGGCCGGTTCCGGGCCGCGGCGGAAGGAAAGACCGGCGGCCGGGCCGCCGGCGTCGGAAGACGAGGGCGGGACCGGAATTTCTGGTCCCGTTGGTAAAAACCGGCCGGCCAGCGGGCCGGCCGGATGTCATAAAACCGGGGGAATAAATCCCCCGGCTGGTTCATCAAACCCCCCTCTTAATGAGGGGGGCGGTTCATTTAAAGGAGGGGGGGGGCAAAGCCCCCCCGGTTCGTCCAGCCGGCCCCCATTTTGTGGGGGGCCGTTCGTTTTTTGCAAGGCACGGCACAAGGCCGTGCCACTTGACAGAAACGCGGGGCTTAGCCCCCGCGTGCCTCCCGCGTGCGCCGCGGCACCCCGCCGCCAGCGCGGCACGCCGCCGCCGCCGCCACGCGGCCCGCCGCCGCCGCCACGCGGCGCGCCGCCGCCGCCGCCACGCGGCCCGCCGCCGCCGCCCCGCGGCACGCCGCCGCCGCCGCCGCGCGGCCCGCCGCCGCCGCCACGCGGCCCGCCGCCGCCGCCGCGCCGCCGTCGCCGCCGCCGCCGGCCGCCGCGCCGCCGCCGCGCCGCCCCCGTGGGGGGGGGGGGGGGGGTCGGGCCGGGTCGGCCCGGACCCGGACCCCCCCGTTTCTGACCAGATTCGGTTTTTGGCTCATAACTTGAGCCTCGGACCTCCGAATGACGAACCGTCTGCGGCAACGCGATCCTTGGATCGAGACGGTCGTTTCGGTTTATCGCACTCAAGGTTTCGGTTTACTTTGAGTTCGGCCGGGTTGGTTCGTTCACGAAACCAACCGGGCCTTCGGAGCGGAAACGCTCATATCTTGAGCTACGGACGTCCGATTGACGTGCCGTCAGTCGCGTAGCGTTCCTCTTAGTGAGACGGATCTTTTGGCATACTCCGCCCGAGGTTTGGACGCAGGTGGAGTACGGTCGGGTTGGTTTTGCCTTAAAAACCAACCGGGCCCCGGAGACGAAAATGCCAATAACTCTCAGACCGGGCGTCCGATCGACGCGCCGTCTGTTGCGTTGAGTTCCTGTTGACGATACGGAACTTTTGGATACATCAACTTCGGTCTTCGTGACAGTTGATGTATCAGCCTCTTGGGTCGTGGAGCGGACCCTCCGTACGAGTTTGCTGTGTGCGGGAACCCTAGTGCTGGCTGCGACTGTTCGACTGCTACTGTGACTGCGACGACGACAGTACAGAGATCCTGTGTGGATTTGACGACGACAGTACAGAGATCCTGTGTGGATTGGACGACGACAGTACAGAGATCCTGTGTGGATTTGACGACGACAGTACAGAGGTCCTGTGTGGATTGGACGACGACAGTACAGAGATCCTGTGTGGATTCGACGACGACGACTACAGCACTCAGCGATCCTACGTGGATCAGTGCTACAGGTTCTGTGTGAGCCCGATCCTGTGTGGGTCCTTGCGCTCAGCGGTTCTGTGTGAGCCAGCGCCTACAGGTTCTGTGTGAGCCCGATCCTGTGTGGGTCTTCTGCGGGGGTTAGTTACCTATCGATCCTTCGTGGGTCCGACGACTTAGATGGATCAGTGATCATCTTTATCGTCCTTGAAGAAGTATACCTGTGTGAGCTGAATCCTGTTGTTTTCCTGTGTGGATTGTGTTGTGCAATCCTGTGTGGATTATATTTTGCTTTCCTATGTGGAATACGTATACTTTCCTGCGTGGACTGAGTTGTACTTGGGCTCGGAGGTTGGAGTGTATTTTAATTGATGACTTAGGTATATGTATGGGCATATACCTAAGCTGTGTCAGTTGTTACTTCGTGTTTGTACTTTTCTTCGTGGTTTATCCTTTGTGGATTTGAGAGACCTTCAGGGGTCTCGGGGTCCCTACTGAGTAGCTTATACTCACCCCTGCACGGGCTTCGCCCGCACTACGTTGTGTTGGTTGCAGACGACGGACAACGTTGACCTTAGCTGAGGCTTGCGGAGCGGGACGGTACCCGGAGGTGGACCACTGGGCGGGACGAGCACGGAGCGGACGGTGGGACCCGTGGAGCAGAGGAGCTATCTGTACCCACCCTTCAGGTGGGATTTCCAGTGGACAGCTCGGAGTAGCGGCTTTACTTTTCAGTTGCTGTTTTTTTCCTTTTTGAGTTGTACTTTACTTTCAGTTTGGGTTTGTATTCTGGCCCATTTACTTTTCCGCACTTTCAGTCGTACTCTGTTTGCTTAGTGTTTACCTTCCGCTTGTTTACTCTGTGGTGTGTGTTTACTTTTCAAAGGCAATGCCTTCCCTTTTTACCGGGATTTACGCCTTGGTGCTAGTCGCCAGCCCCTGGCCTATGGAAGGCGGGCTTGGGGTAGTCACGGCACGGACCCCGAGGGCGGGTTGTGACACTTGGAGCTTGTTTCAAACCATATAAATATTTGGATATCTAGAAAACTAAATTTTTAAAATGAGGATCAGTAAATCCAGGTGGTTGTTCAATAAAAGCATCTTCAATTATAAAACCATTTAAAAAAGAACTTTTGACATCCATTGGATATAACATGAAATTCAGATTAGCAGCATAGGCATGTAGGATCCTAATGGATTCTAATATAGCTACAGGTTCAATGGTTTACTCATATTATATACCTTCCTCTTGACTATATCCTTGTGCAACTATTCTATCTTTTTTTCTAACTATGATTCCAGATTCATAAAATATGTTTCTAAAAACCCATTTAGTGCCTATGGTCAAGGTGTCTTTAGGTCTTTCAACTAATTCCCAAACATTGTTTCTTTCAAATTGGTTTAACTCTTCTTCCATAGTCATTACCCAAAATTCATCATTGATTTCATCATTGACATTGTTAGGTTCTAGCTATGAAAGAAATGCTTGATGTTCAACCTGGTTTCATAGAGAATCTTTAGTCTGTGTCCCTCTATCAAGATTACCAACAACAACATCTAAAGGGTGATTCTTTAGAATCCTAGTTGATTTAGTAAATTTAGTACTAGAAATTTCAGGCTCTTCTTTAAGTTTAGGTTCTATTGAAGCAGATTCTGGAATATTTCTAGAACTGGATGTTTTTACAGTAGGTTCTTTAGTTTTATCATTAAGTTCTAGAACAGTCAAATATTCTTCAAGATTTTCAGGAGAAGTCTTAGGTTCATGTGGATCAGTTTCATCAAACATGATGTGAACAGATTCTTCCACACATTTGGTTCTTTTATTAAAGTCTCTATAGGCTTTTCTAGTTAAAGAATAACCATGAAAAATTCCTTCATCACTTTTGTATGAAAATTTTTCATGATTACCCATGGTATTTAGAATAAATACCTTGCATCCAAAAACTCTAAAGTAACTAACATTAGGTTTCCTATTGTTCCATAGTTCATAAGGGGTATTCTTAAGAATAGGTCTTATCAATACTATATTGATAATATAACAAGCTATATTTACAGCTTCATCCCAGAAATAAATAGGTAGGTCATACTCATTAAGCATAGTACTTGCAATTTCATGTAGGGTTTGATTTCTTATTTCTAGTTCACCATTATGTTGAGGTGTTCTAGGGGAATAAATTTTATGACTATAGCCATTATGTAAGCAGTAAGATTAAAACACATGATTTTCAAACTCTCGACCATGATCACTGATTAGGGTTTTAATCTTAATACCACTAAGGTTCTCTACAGACATGGAGTATTTGACAAAATAAGAACAAACTTCACTTTTGTGAGCTAAGAATTATACACAAGTATATCTATAAAATTCATCTACTAAGACATAGACATAGTTCTTCCCATTTACGCTAGAAACTATAGAAGGTCCAAACAAATCCATGTGAACCAACTCTAGAGGTTGAGATGTTCAAAATTCATTATTTGATTTAAAAGAAACTTTATGTTGCATTCCCTTTTGACAGGGATTACAAACTTTGTCAGTTGGGAATTCAAGTTTATGTAGGTCTCTATCTATGTTCTTCCTAGTTATTTTTCTAAGTGAATAAATGTTTTAGTCTCGTAATCTTCTGTTTGAAATCCAGGATTCTTTATGAAAATCATTTAAACAAGAAACATTTTGCTTGGATAATGAATTCAAATCAACTGCATAAACATTTTCAGTACACAAGGCAAAAAAATACTAAATCATTTTTAGAGTTAAAAACATTACAAGAATCATTTTCAAACATAACATTGACTCCATCATCACATAAATGATAAATACACAACAGATTATATTTATGTCCATCAACAAATAAAACATTAGAAATTAAAACTGAATTAACTTTACTGATCTGGCCTAGGCTGATTATTTTTCCTTTAGAATTATCACATAAGGTGACATACCCTCCATCAAAATTTATTAATCTTTTAAAGAATGAATAGTCTACAGACATGTGCCTTGAAAATCCACTATCAATCTACCATACCTTCTTGTGAGAACACTTTCTGTATGTCTCCTACAAAACAGGGTTAGATGGAAAATGATTTTGGTTCCCAAATTTTCTTGGGTCCAGACAGGTTATCATGTAAACTTTTAGGTACCCAAATTTGTCTTATGGTTTCCATATAATTAAAATAAACAATTGATATTGAAAAATAAACTTTTTTTGATCTATAACAATGTGAATAACTAGTTGAGGAATATGAATTTTTAGAACTGGAACTGGGATAATTTTTTCCAGATATTGGAATAAATATAATTTTGGTAAACTGTCTCTGTCCAGGATGGTATCCCAAACTAGTAGTGTACTTTTCTGCCACTTGTTTACCTAGAATTTTTGTATGTTTATATTTTACATTTTTCGAATTTTCCTAAGTCCTTCTTATGTTTCTCATTAGACAATTTTAGTTCAGTATTTTCCTTAAGCAATTGAAAATTCACTTCCTTTTCAATCTCAATGGCGGATTTAACATTGGCAGTGAGTGAATGCTATTTAATTTAGGCTTTTTACTTATCCTTATGTTCATTATAGGTCACTTCTATCATATTACAATATTCAAATAATTCTTCACTAGACATATTTTCAGATTCAGAATTAGAATCAACTCCAGAATAGTATGAATTTAAAGCAGGAGTGTCCTGTGTTTCCTCTTATTTGTTTTTCATAAAATTCATGTTAGCTTTATGAGAATATTCATCCTTTGAAGAATCATAATCACTTGAAGTGTCATATGAAGCACTCCAAGTTTCATTCATTCCTCTATTATACTTTCTATCCTTGTAGTCATGTTTCTTCTTAAACTTCAATTTTGGACAGTCAGCTTTTACATGTCCTTTCATTTTGAACTCATAGCAGATAATCTCATCACCTTTGTCAGGATTCTTCCAATACTTCTTCTAATGAAATTTGTTGTCATATTTACCTTTGTAGTTTTATTTTATTAAGAATTTCTTCTTCCTATATAACTTTTTAAATATTCTGGATATCTGATCCATCTCAGTATCACTGTCAGAGTCTGAACTTTCACTTGTTGAGCATTCAGTTTGTATGTGAACTTTCTATTTATCCTTGATACTTGAGGCAATAGACTTAAAAGCCACTGAATTCCTTTTAGGTTCATCTTCTTCTTCCTTATTCACCTTGATTTCATCCTCATACATCATATGCTTACCTATTAATTCTTTAATTGGAAGTTTGCTGATGTCACAAGATTTTCTAATAGAAACATCTATGCCTCTTCATCTTTCTGGTAGACATCTTAATATCCTCATAACTTGTTCCTTTGGTGGAACATCCTTTCCAAGGGAGATCATAGTATTGACAATCTCATTGAACCTGAGATACATGTCAGAAATGGGTTCACCAGGATTCATTTAAAAGTTATCATATTTAATAGTATAGGTATTCAACCTCATTTCATTAACATTGGTTGTTCCCTCATCGGAAACGGCCAATGTGTACCAGATTTCATAAGTTTTTTTTCAAGTAGATATTCAATTAAACTATTCATATCCTAGAGCACAATACAAGGAATTCAAAGCTTTACAATTATTATTCTATGATGTTCTATTAGGTTCATCCCAAGTAGTTATATCAGTTTCTGGAATTTTATATTGAGTCTATATTTCAGTAAAGATATCAAATCCCATAATTTCTAAATGAATTCTCATTTTAAGCTTCCAATGGGCATAGTTTTAACCATTAAATAAAGGTGGAATGTTGGTAGCAGCACCGTCTAGTCCATTATCCATAGATAGAGTTTAGTATATATATTTAACGATATAAAATTTAGAACTAACAGAAATTTAATATCTTTAAAGATGCAACTAAAATCATAGTCGAAAAATAAAGTGTTTTGAAATATTTGAAAATCAAAAACAAGCCTCTGATACGAAATTTTGGTCGAAGTGGATACTCATTAGGGGGGTGAATTGAGTTTCAATAAAAAATTCTGTTAAAAAATATTTCTCTTAAAATACCCTATTTAAAAACAAGATAATCTGTAGTGAATTTATAGATATTGTAAAAGTTCAATTAGTTTCTCAAATATTTATTAGGTCTCATTTAGTTTTATCATAATATTATATTAACTTTTGAAACTAACATACTGGTTCAAAATAAGTATAAACCCTTTCTAATTTAACTATCAATGTAAATTTAAAATAAATTGTATTTCAATATAATTTGCAGAGGAATATAAAATATATAGAATGATTTAGATGTAAACTAAAATTCACATCAGATGTAACCAAGAGGTTCAGTCTCAAGACGAGACCTAGTCCTCTAAAACAATTTATATAAATTTGATCCACCCCCTAGATCAGGGTAAACAACCGTGAAAACACTATCCAGGTACAAAGACCTCTACCACAATTCTACATGGGAAAACCAACAATAGATCATAGTTTATCCATGTTTTACTTGACCTCTACCACTATCCACAGTTGGAATCAATGGAGTTATATAGTTTGAATGAGGATTTAGAAATCCTCCAGCTTAGCATAGGAGATAGTGTGCATAAGAAAAATACAAAGTATACACACTGTTCGAAATGTAAATAAAAGAATCACGAAAATAATAGATAAGAGGTTAGAATGATCTAGTGATGTGAAGTGCAGCTTTGAACTCTTTTGATTTATCAGAAATTCTTCTGAGTCCTTCTCTGGTTTTTGTCTAAAAAATAGAGTGTCATTTTCTTCCTTGTTTTTCTGGTTCAGCATTATCATCTTGAGTGCATGAAGAGTTCGTTGTGGTTCTTCACCAAAGATGCAGATTGTGTTCCCCTCTAGAATGAGTGTCTTCTTGTATGTACAGTTCTCTTCCAGTATGAATGAATCTTTTTCCTTTTGTGTGAATGGACCATGTTTGAATGTTGTTCAGCCCATGCCTTTTACACCCTTAACATGCCTTCTTTGATCGTTTGTTCTGTCTTTGTCCTTCCATTTATAGCTTTCTGCTTTGGTAAAAAGAATGATCATGTTTTTCATGGGTAATAGGTATGGTTCCCTAACATTCCAACAACTATCATTAAATAACATTAGTTGCATTAAAAACATCAAATATAGCAGTTTCATAATAAATAAATAATGTTGAGAATACAGAGTTTTACTGGTCAGTGTTTCATTAGAAGCCTTATTTAGGTAGTTGTTGACTCTATGTAATAGTGACCTTCTATCGGTAGCTGTTTGATCTTGTATAGGAAGCTCTTTGAACATGTATCAGTATCTCTTTGAACATGTATCAGCACTCATTGAACATGTATCAGTAACTCTTTGAACATGTATCGGTAGATCCGGGTATCGGTACCTATTACTCTGTATCATTATCTCTATATATTAGTTACTTCATCTATCGGTAGACTTCACTTATATCGGTATACTTTGTAGCGGTAGAGTTGTTCATATCGGTAGACTAACTCTATCAATAACTCTAGTGTAACAGTAGCTTATATCAGCGTACTTTTAGTCTATGCATATCGGTATCTCCAGTTGATTCTAGTGAAGTATATATATCAGTAGACTTATACATACAAGTAGACTTATTATATCGGTAGCTCAGTATCTCTCAGTAGCTGTCTGTATCAGTGGATTTGATCTATCAGACATGTGCTTACCAGTGGACTTATACATATCGGTATATCTACGTATCAGTGACCTTTTCCTATAGATGAATATGTCTATCGGTAGACTAATCCTATTGGTAGATTATCTTTATCAGTAGCTATATGATTATTAGTAACATAAACACTTATCTATTTTATGAAGAACACATCCGATTGAGTTAGAATTATTTCAAAATTCATATTAACATAGATAAACATTGATTAACATATTTAATAGATTATTTTAAAATAATTATCAACTTTTTCATATATTTAAATAATTAATATATAGATACAAGTTATTTTTGATTATCAAAGTATGTGAAAGCATAATTGGGATTATAAAAATTCGTGAGGTCAACAAATTGAAATTCCAAAGTTGGGATAATTAATGTGGCCAATTTATTAGTTGATGTATTATTGAAATAGATAATTAATTGGGGAATTAGTTATAAGATTTAAGGTTTGTCAAATTAGATAATTAATAGAGGAATTAATTATGAGATTTTGATATTATAATTTGATATAATTAATTGTATAATTAAAAAGGTGAAATTTATATAATTATTTGAGATAATTAATTGTAATTAATTATTGGATAATGATATCATGATTTGAGATAATTTATTTTCTAATTAATTATGAGATATTGATGTTATGAATTTATTAATTAATTGGTAAAAAAATTATGAGATATTGAAATTATGTGTATGATTATTTAATTGGATAATTTATTAATGGGTTTTTGGGATACATGTAATATTGTGATGTTGTAAATTATGTGATGTTAAATGGTAAATAGTAACATGGATATTTGGACAAGTATTATAAATGGAAACAAGATCCCAAAATTATGTGTTATGAAATAGTAATTGGTTACACGGATATTTTTTCAAGTATTATGAATGATAACATGATTATATGATTATGTGATATTATACTGTGAATGGTAACATGAACAATCAACTAATTATTAAAAATGGTAACATATACATTCAGATATGGCATCCCTTTATTATAGACCCGAACCTATCATGATCTAAAGAAGGTATTGAAATTAAGATATCCTCAAGAAACCATGGGTTTATGTAGTTAAAAAGATAATATTTAATAATTTGATAAAATGTTTATTTATGAATTGTACTTATTTCCTTATACAACTACATACACTATGATTGAATAGATTTGTATTAGCCACAGTTGGTGGTTTCCTACCGAGTTGTACTCACACCCTACTCAGGATTCCATAACGGTAACTGAATAGACTTTCTTATTATAGGACATGCCAAGAGAAAATTCCAAATGTTTGAAGGTTGATTTGAGGATAGATCTTAGACTAGGGTATAAGAAGTGGTTTGGGACCCTTAAGGGTGTCATTGGGGTCTTTATTTTTTGTTTGAATTATAGATAGTTGACACTCACATTAGCATGGCATGTTTTCTTATTTAGTTGAATATTGTGTTTACTTATTTAATTATCTTGGCATATTTGTATTGTTTATGGTTATATATGATTACATTATTTTATATTTAATTCCATTGGTGTATTACTATGATCAAATATGGTATAGTATCCCAATGACCAGCTTATCTAAACAACACTGCTAGTCACCAGCCTCTAGGGTACAGGGAAGCTCGCATGAGGTCATGTAGTGGTCTTGATCAGGTTACTAGTGTGTGGAAACTAGATTTGGATATTACAAAGTGGTATCATAGCCCAAATATGTTTTCTTGTTTCTCACTATTTGGGAATGGTAGAAGGGAGACATGGAATAGTTAAGGCTTATACATGTTATCATGCAAGGGAATTGGAATCCAAGGTACGGGGGGAAACTCAAGTACCCTAGGTGGGATTATTTATATTTACATTTTCTATTATAGTTGAATGTTACTACACATTTGGTGAAAAACTTGTTGTGTGATGTTAACATTGTTTTTGAGAATGTGTAATAATTGAATTGTGGCCCAGAATGGCAGAAGAGTTTATTATAAATGCATCATTATTTGTACTCAGGATTATTTTGTGGCTTGCATGATTTTAGACATGCATTGGAAAAAATGTTTTGATTATGTTGTTGAACATAAACCATTTTTCCATGCTTGTGAAATTGAATTTGAAATTATGACTAATGTCAATTAAGAATGGTAAAATGATGAAAATTGTGAAAAAATGTGTATCTAAATGAGAAACATGACTAATGAGAATGAGAATACCCTTTATTACTATGTCATAGGTGTAGGGTGGTTAAGGGTAGTGATAGAACCTCAGTTTTGATCGTGTGGTGATGTTTGGGGAAAATAGTTGTTGTTATTCTTTACTCTTACATATATATGTTAATGTTTTGTTTTAAGTCCTAAGTTGTGTGTTTGTCATTGTAGATATATTCCTCTATGATGATGCTTGTCGAGAAGATGATAGGAGTATATGTCTATGGATGATCCTCTAGTAGTGGAACCTGAGGCACTAATAGTACCAATTGTAGAATTAGGGGACTAGTTCTGAGGGAACTTTTATCGCTAACAATAATTCATAAAGATGACCTAAGGTGGGTTTTGAAAAGAATATCTCTCTTGACCCATGACTTGTAGTTACAGTACCCTTTGAATTTCATTGGAGAGTGTGGACATGAAGGAGTTGAGTTATGAATTGTGTCTACCCAGATGATGCATTACTCTTTGGAGACTCCTACTGATAAGAGGTTCACGTTTTCCACTTATATGCTATGAGGATCAGTGAAGAATTGATTTTACATTCATGTGTGGATAGAAAAAATTGATTGTACGATATGGAAGGAATATTTGGAGATGTTCTTAGAGCATTTCTACCTAGAGATACTGATTCTAGAGAGGTCAATGAAGTCTAGGTGACGAACATAGGGGAGCTTGTCTGTGATGGACTATGTTAGACACTTTATAGACCTGTTGTGCTTTCCCCCAATATTGGTTGAAGATATGAAAGATACAATGATATGATTTCTAGATGAACTAAATATCAAGATTAAGTCTGATGTTAACATATTTCGGTTAACAAATATTTTTAAGGTGGTGGATCTGGAACTCATAACCGAGGATAACCTGACGGAGGATCCAGAACAGGAAAAGTGGTTATAATTAGATGGTTAGGGGGTATGAATTGTGAGACCAGGAATCATTGTTATGAAAACATTATCCAGTGCAATGGGATGTAGAGTACCTAGAAGGAGGGATCAGTTTCACAGGTTATTATTGGATTGTTCTATAACTAGTGTGGAAAGCCAATAAATTATCATAGGAACTATTTTGGACCGTCCATAATGTGCCAAGATTATAAAATTATAGGGCATATTAAAAGGTTCCATAGGAAACAATGTTAGGCAATTAGTGATGGAGCGGATAGATAGAACTGAGGTGTGGGAATGGTATTTTCTACACCATATCTATCTCACAGTAGGAATTCTAATATATGCGGTAGTAGAGGTAGTGGATGTGGTGCTTCTAGGAATGAGAACCCATATGAGCATAATGGTGAAACTCAGCGAAGTCAGACTGTATCATAGAGAAGATGGGTATGATAGTTGCATGTGATACAACCTACACATATGGATAGTGACATTGGAGAATCAACAATGAGACGTGCTATTCTGGTAGTTTCTACAATACCTAGTGCCTAATTTGATTTTGATACCTCTCAATCCATTATATCTAAAACAATTGTCAATGGTTTAATCATAGTGGGAGGTTTTTTTGCAAGGAAATGCCCAACACATTCACTGTGGGGACTGGGATATCTAGGAAAGCTGATAAAGGCCAATTATTCAGAATCATGGAGAGCTCACAACCTAGGTTGCTATTTTGTTTCTATATGATAGATTTTTGAATCAATATTCATTTCCACCAGTAGTGGAATGGTTTTAGTATGAGTTTCATTAAAACTTTTTAGGGCTTCCAAAGGAGATAAATGTCGAATTAACTATTTATCTCATCCAGGGGGCTGAGCTAGTATCTCATTAACCATACGGAATAGAACCCATATATCTTCAAGAGCTCAAGACATAGTTGGAGGAGTTAATGGAAAAGGGTTTATTTATTCGAGAACGTCATCTTGGGGATCACCTGTGTTGTTTGCAAGTCTAATGAGAGCTTTCACTTCTATGTCAATTAATGGTAGATGAACCAGATTACGGTAAGGAACTGGTATCATCTTCTACATATCAATGATCAATTTGAATAGTTGAGAGGATCCTATTCATTCTCAAAGATTGACTTGAGATCAGATTAACATCTGTTCAGTGTTCAGATTTTTGATATACTGAGAACTGATTTCCGATGCTGGTATGGCCTATATGAGTTCATCTTAATACCATTTGGGTGGAATAACTCATCAGTAGTGTTTATGGCCTTGATGAATAGAATATTCCTACCATACATGGATCAATTTGGGTTAGTGTTCATAGATGAAATATTTTTGTACTCAATTTCATGGGATGATCATGCCCAACATCTTGACATTATCATGAGTACACTGAAAGATCATCGAATATATGCCAATCTACCTAAGTGTCAGTTTAGGATTTTTCAAGTGCACTTATTTGGTCGCATCATATCAGAGGAAGGTGTGTCTATGAGACCATATAAAGTATAAAAAATTGTGTCTTGGGAGTATCTCAAGAACGTTTTCTATATTCATTTATTTCTTGTATTAGATGAATATTAACATATGTTCATCCAATAATTGTTCTAATTGACAGCACCACATTCAGGTTTGACTAAAAGGGGTTTACGTTTTAATGGTCAAAAGCATGAAATAATTCTTTCTAGGAGCTGAAGAAGCACTTAACATCAACACCACTATTGGTCCTACATAAGCCAGGTGAGGAGTATACAATGTACTGTGACTCTTCTAGGGTTGGACATAGAGCCATGATGATGCAAGAAGATCGAGTTGTGGCATATGGGTCTCGTAAGCTGAGGCCAACTTAACAGAACTACCCTAAACATGATCACAAGTTTACAAAATTGGTTTATGATATGATGTGCTGGTGGAATTTTCTTATTGGTGAAACTTTTTCTACATATATATATAACAAGAGCTTGAGATACATATTTTCACAATGATATTTGAATCTATGGAACCAGATATGGGTAGAGTGTTTGTAGTAATTCTATATTGAGCATGAATATATGAAAACGAAGGTAAAAAGTGTGGATACCATTTTGAATAATAAAAATAAAAATAAGGTGGTTTAGTAGTCTATTGATGACTTAAATACGATGACTTTTCTAGATGATATGCATGTTTTGGTTCAGAAGAGTCATGAGTAGATGAATCTGGTTTCAATTTTAGTGGAGTCTACACTTTTGAGATGAATCAGGGATAGGAAGTATAAGGATTCAGAATATTTAACCTTAAGGAAAAACATAAAAGGTGGTGAGTCATCATTCTGTTAAATCATATATGAGGATGAGATCATCTATGTCAAGAATTCTGTAGTTTCTCCTTCGATCACGTGACATGAGATGATTTGGGAATTTAATCCCTTGTAGTTGGTGGAAAATCCATGTGTGACCTATGATGAACATTTTTGTGGGTAAGCCTGAAAAATTAGATAGTAGGGTTTGTGACATGACACTACACCTATCAGTAGGTGAAGTCAGAGAAACAATGACCCAGAGTCTTCCTACAACAATTTCCAATCCTAAAATGGAAGTGGAATGACATGACCCTAGAAATTTTGGTGGGTCTCCTGAATAAAATAAGGAAGAATGATACTTTCTAGGTTATTGTGGGTCAAATGATAAAATTATAAATTTATTTTCTTATATGAGAAACTATATTAGTGGTTAAGCTAAGAGACTTTTATATTTGGGAGATAGTCTGCCTACATGATGTACCATGAACTACAAGTTTAGTACATGACTCGCACTTCACTTCATGCTCAAGAAAGTGCATGAAGAAGGTGCTTGATACATAGGTTTTATTGGGCATGACATTCCACCCACATATAGATGGGATGTCATATCATACTATATAGGTTCTTGAGGTTTTTATGCATGTATATGTTCTTGAATTCAGTAGGTTTTAATATAAGCACATGGATTTAGTAGTTTTTTACTATAAACAATTATTAGGAAACTATAGATATAGAACATTACAAGATTCATTATGGTATGCCATGTATATCACCACTATACGGGATGGAGGATAGTGAGTTAATGTTGTTGGGACTGTTTCTTTTGTATGAGATGTTAAGACATATGTAGCTAATTTGGAGGTTTATGGATATGGATCAGAGTATATTGATGTCTTATAATGATAGACATAAAAACCCATAGAGATTACAAAGGGTGGTCATATATTACAAAGGTTGTTTCCTATATTGGGTCACTATAGGATATATAGACAGGGATCGTTGGCACACAAGTTCATCATACCATTTAAGGTTGTGGACAGAATCAGGTTGGTGGCATACTAGTAGGAACATCCACATAATACACAACTATGAATAATGTTTTCCATGTACCCAAATTCTGGTAGTATCACCCCAACCCTTCTCATGTTATCTATGTGGATGATGCTCAACTTGAGGTAGATGTGTCCTTTGAAGAGAATCTGATACACATGTTGGATCCTAGTGAGATATTGTTGTGGAAAAATACCACGCCGATAGTTCTTGGATTGTGGCAACATGGGCATATGCAGGAGGATTCATGGGAGGGGGAAACAAATATATGATCATAGTGGACTGATATTTTTGGAACATAATCTTAGATTAACTTGGGTTCACAACACGAGGATGAGATATAATAAGGTTGGGAGACTATATGACCTTTTCCTTTTCTAGAGAATAATTGATCCTAAATATAGAAATTCATTTCAGTTTTGCTATGTAATTTTCTTTTTTTGGCATTGGGGTGGGTTTGGGTGAATATTTTAAAAAAATTATGAAAATGGTGTTGTGCATGGTTGGTGTACAGTTAGAGAAAACTGTTCACCCCAAACCAGCAAACCATGCAACCATGGGTAGAGGGGAATTGCATGGTTGGGACACCATTATTCAATCTATGCACCCTCTTATATGTATCCCAAAACTCCTAAAATAATTGTTTCATATTTTAGGAACATAGTTAAGGAAAATTTTTCTCCCCATCATAACTAACAGTGTATGCTTTTTAAATTCCCTCGATTATTAATTTTTAAATTCCTCAAATGCCTATAACTCACTTATTTTGACCCCATTCATCCAAAGAAGATATTCCATGATTTTGGAGATCTCTAGATGAGTTAAATGTCCTCCCAAGCTCTTTTATTCATGATTATAATCCCATATCAAAGTCCTACTCCTATCCTAGTATGTAAATCATGTCCTGATTGTTTTCCCATTCTTCTCCAATTATTTTTGTTTCTTTCAGTGATGTAATCCTATTTCTAAGAGAGATCTAATTATTTTGGTTAGATATATATCTATGATTATAGATCTAGATATAGATTTATAAAATAATTATTTCTTTATTCATGATTTACGGTTTTTTAGATTCAGATCTAATTCTACTTTGTTTTGTAGCTCAATTTTTGGGAATTTCCATTTGGCAATTATTCTTTGATGAATTGTTGTAGGTGGTCTAATATTAAATTCAAATAGTCATGATTTTGATACATGTACATAAATTGTATAATTTAAATCCTTTTAAGCAATTGGTTTTTCAAAATTTTGTTAATTGAAATGAAAAAATGATTAATTCATGTATTTTTGAAAATGATAATTAATTGGGCCATTAATTTTGAGATTTAAGGGCTATCGAATTGGATAATTAATTGGGGAGGGATAAATTATGAGATATTGATATTATTATTTGAGAAAATTAATTGTATAATTAATTAGATTATATTGATATTACTATTATATATAATTTATTTTAGAATTAATTATGGGATAATGATATCGTGAATTTAGGTAATTGATTGTGAAATTAATTGTGAGATATTGGCATTAATAATTTAATAATTAATTCATGAAATAATTATGAGACATTTAAATTAAAAGTATGATTAATTATTTGGTGAATTAATTAATGGGTATTTGAGATACATTTAATATTGTGTCTTTTCAATTATGTGTTATTACATGGTAAATGGTAATAAGGACATTTGGGAAAGTATTTTGAATGGTAAATAGTAATAAGGACATCCTACTCAGGCCTCTTAATCATTAAAAAAATAGAATTTATTACTGTATTATAGGATAAAAGAAAAGGCCCTGTGTTAGATGGCTCATTAGGGGATGGATCTTGTATGAGGGAACTATATGTGGTTTGGGACCCTCTTGGGAGACGTCAATGCCTTTATTTTTTGTTTTCAATTTAGACAGTTGACACTTACTTTTGTATGGTATGATTTCTTCTTTATTTGGATATTGTATTTCCTTCCTTGATTATCTTTTGATATTACTTTTTTTATGGTTATATATTATTCCTTTATATTTTATTTATTTATTCTAGTGTATTACTCTAATAAAATAGGGTATATTCTCCCCATGATCGAATTATCAGACCCTCATTTCTAACCGGTATCCTATGGCATATGGGGATCTGCTCTTAAGGTTATGTGGCAATCTGACTTGGGGCACTGGGGTGTGGAACCCGGGATGGGACATTAAAAGGATACAATATTACAATTACAGAGTAGTTATGTTATGTGTTTTTATTTAGTTAGTTCTAGTACTTGTATTTGTATATTTATTCTTCATGTCATTAGGCAATGAAATTAAGGACCCTCTCCTTTTTCTTGAGTTATATCCATTACAATATACATTTTTGGTTATAATGGTAGGGGTCAGTACTACTTTGAGTAAAAACTAATCTTTTCCAAGCTATAATTTTATAATGAGTTTCTAGTATGGAGGATTTGTGTTAGCAATTGAAAATGACTAGGTGTGGTACCCCTTTGGATGATGTGTTTACATAAATTTGGAGTGGTCCCTCCTTCAATGTTTTTAGTAGTTTTATGGATTAAAGATGGTGAATTTAATATATATTGGAACTTGTTTTCACTTAGGAACCCCTACATTTCATTTGAGATTTGATATAAAACTGGTTATAAAATTCATATTTTATATACTTCCTTATTCTTTAAGACTCATTATTTTCTTGTGAGGTACAAACCCTCATGGGTTGAAGCTAGGATATCTAGGAATTCGTTATGCCTATGTGATTTTATGTTATAGGGGATATCTAGATTGATTCTTTCCTTCATCCTAGTTACTCTCACATAACAATGATTTTGAGAGAACTATTGGTTCATTTTTTATTTATGGTTTTAGTGTGTCTCACTGAGTATTTTAATGCTCAGCTCCGTATGTATCATAGCCCCACACATTCAATGAAAATTCAGATTGTGTGAAGGATTTAGATATAGTCTTGTTGGATGTAGAATGGTGTCGGTTATATTGAGATGACATTTAGACACCTTGGATGACAAAGTGTTGGCACTCTGTGGAACTAAGTGGTGATATTGGTCGGTAATGTTTGTGTTTAGATCCCACTTAAAGAGAGGAAATCATTATTTTATCTACTTATATTGTTGCCCATTTTTAACTATAGGGTTTGTATCATTCCCATATTTCATTATATATTATGTACTGTATAATATTTGTGGAACTTAGTGTTTCTATCTTGGATTATATTTATTACAGTTGGACTAAAAAACATTGTTTCAATATTCATCTATCCTATGTAGAAGTGTGTATTTAGTATAGGTGTATTAGGAAATGTCCTCCCATACTGTGTGGTATACCTACTCGATGCTATTCAATAGCCCCTAACAAGTTGGAGGTGGGCTTGGGGTGGTACACTCACCTGAATGCCACACAAAAAGTGTACTAGTGGGTTAGGTCGTACAAGAATTAGCAAACTTGTGATTCATGGAAACAATGAATGAGGTTTGTTATTTTGGTTCCAATTCTAAATGTTTTTCTATTGTTGAATATGATTATAAAAAAACAAGTCTCTATTATTTCAATGAAATGATGAAAAAAATGAAAAAATAAATTAATAGAATTTTCGAGTTGTGTAAGGAACTCAAAGGTGAAATATGAAATATTTAGAGGAAGAAGTCTGCTTCTCGAGGGAGTGATAAGGTGAAGAAAACTGAATTTATTATAAATAAAAATGCTTGTAATAATTTGGAGGTCATCTAAAAAGATAATGAAAATCTTAAGAATGATATTGGAAGTTTAAATGAAATACTATATGTTACTTTTCAAGGAAGATAAAGTTATGAAAAGATATTGTAAATGAATAAGATAACCCAAAAATGGCCTTGGTAATGATGGGAATATACCTTACATTTAAATGAACATATTTTTATGTAACAAAAAAGGTAGTATCTCTACTTCTATTTTTATCAGATATAGAATACCCGAATACATACAAGTGATTTATACCTTCTATATCCATATTATCTAGTACAGACTAATGCATATATATCATAATATTTATCTTGTAATATTCCTATTAACAACTATTTTTTAATATATCTACGTACAAGAGAATAACTAAACTATGACTATTAATCCCAAACATTCATGGGTATAAAAACACTCTACTATTTTTTTAAGAATGTTTCCATGTATGTCTTAAGAAGATATATGTTATTTGTAAATTCGACTATCTAGGAATTTGGTTTGAGACAAATCAAACATTTTTTATTCCTACAAATAGAATGGAGGAGCTGTCACTTTTATTGAAAATTCCAAAGGTAAGGTAAAATTTTTATCAAAGTTGGTATATCAAATTCTGTTATTATTATAAAGGTTCTATAAATTGGATTATAGAATAAATTGATTAATATATATTTATTATGTGATTATGACATGTATTTTATGGTTAAAAATGGTAAATTCATTATTATTAAATATGATATAGTTTTATTTTATGCTAATTTAAAAGAGAATATTTATTTTATTAAAATTATTGACCCAAAATGAAATATATAAAGTGTTTAAATATTTAATAGACTAATAGTATTCAATAGAATAAGTGATGTGAGCATGTAAACTTCCTGATACTTCACAATATTTTCATTTAACAAGAGAACTATAATTACTAGATCTTATTTTCGAAAAATACCATGTTTCCAATTCATGCATGAAGGGAATGATACATAAGGAGTTGTTTAAACTGATTAAGAAAGAGAACAACATCTAAACAATACAGTTGGTTTATCTTTATTTTTTTATGGATTTATATTTCTAACATAGGAGGAAATGAGTAATCATTTTTTATTATAAATAACTAATGTAAGATTACTGTGGTAAAATTTCAATCATACATGATATAAACATTATCTATTTTTTCTAATTACAAAAATTTAATTTAAATTGTGAAATGTTATATGATTTTATCTATTAGAACTTATTGAGTAGGTGAATTTTAGAACCTAATTTCTAATAAATTCTATGAATAGAATGATTATTATATTAACATTTTATCCCTGATGTCTCACAAAAAATGAATTAGTCTTGAGGAGGAACATGACACTTTAAGAAATGGAAATGACAATGTTAAGTGAGTATCGGATAACTAGATATTTTTAGTAGAAGAATTTCATATAGCATTCTATATTTAAAATAAAATTCTTATCATACCTTTTCCCAAGAAGAATACATATGAGTTTTGGATTGGTAAAAAACTAAAGGTTGGTTATTTTAGAGATTTTGGACATGAAGTGTAACATACTAAATTTAACCATTTGATTGAAAATGGATGAGTTTCCAATAACCATAGGTGATTTTACCAAGACACCAAATGGTGAAAATAAATTTGAAGTGAGTAATAAAATATTGGGGGAAATATTTACCTTTAAATAAGCACAACAAATCAAGAAAGAATTAACCAAATAAAACTATATGATAAGTGAAGTATATACAATAAAACTGAAAAGAAATACTATAAAAAACATGATATTATAGATGAAAAAATGTAAAACAAAACAATGAAACAAAAACCAGAAGGCATCCCAACTCATTAACACTAATGTGGAATCATTCCAACCACTCCATTTTAGAACTACATACTCCAAAAATAATCTCAATGAGTTGCATCATGATGCTATAATATATAAAATAAATAAATTTCCTTTACTTATTTCATTAAGAACCACTTATTCATACACACTGAAGTGCATATGTAGGGGTGATTAATCTTACCCAATAGTCATTCCCCATGAGTCTTCCCAAATCACAAAATTAGGACATGGAAATTTTGTATCATAGTTTAAAGTAAAATTTAAAAACAATGGATATGAAAATCAAGAACTTTGCCAAATTTAATTAAAATTCATGTTAAAATAGGAAAAAATTTATCACTTAAATTCACTAGGAAAACATGTAGTACCTCCATTTACTCTCACACACATGAATTCTAGAATCAAATCATATACACATGATCAATAACACATCTTTCTCCATGTTTTTACAAGGTGATAAATCCCCTCACACCTCCAATCGCGAACTGAGCACCATGTTCATTCCAAAAAGGCCTTCTACAATGTAATATGAAAACCCACAATAATTTATGCTATGATACCACATTAAATACATTCTTAAATTATTAATTCATTTTAATTAATTAAATCAAACACCTTGTATTGAATATTATAAATGAATCATTTATAAGATGGAATAAATGAAATTTCCCATAAACTGTTCAAATCCATGATTTATAAATTATCATATAATGGGATTTATAATAAGAAATCACAATTAATTTCCTTTTTAATTAAAAAAATACTAAATATCTAATCCTTCATGTTCCATATTAAGTGGATAACTATGAAAATACACCTACCTTAGAGAAAGTTATGAAATAAAATAATGACACAATAAATCGTTCATATATAGTCTTAAAACCCCTTCCCATCAATAGAACAGAATATGATCTCATCAAAACATAAAATTGGACAAGGAACTATACATAATAGGTATAATATTCCTTTCCTTGATGGAGGATATGGTAATATCATGATATAAAGGTATAAAATAGAGACATACAATTTATTATAGAGATCCAACACACATTAATCCATCAAAACTAGATTCCAAAACCAATAAAATCACAAATAATTTATATTAGAGGACTATATATTGAGATACTAAGAGGAGTGGTGAAAAAACAATTATTTTGGGGGTCAAAACGATTTGAGGAACTAATTTTTAGAGCATTTAATGCATGTTGTATTGTTAGGAATCGTGTTTTGGGAAATTGCGCACCCGCCCTATATTTACCACTATATATTAACCCCCATCTCACATGGTTGGTTCAAATGAATTGAATAACCATACGCCAACCAGGTTTCCCCCTCAATTTCCATTGACACAGTCTCTCATATAACTTGCATGATTTAGGAAAACATTGTTCCAACTATGAACATTCCTAGAAACTCATACATTACCTTATACATTTTTATGAAGTAGTTTCATGGATTCCCATAACCATGATCAAAAGTTTCAACCATAAAAATACCCTAAAAATCAAACAAAACAAACATTGAAATTGCTATGGTCTATCCCCAAAAAATAAATCTCAAGATAAATTATAAGTCCAACATATTTATAAACTGGGGTTTTTACATTCTCCCCACTATAATGATTTCCATACTCAGAAAGTTGGAGAATATTGGTGAATAAAAAAAGGTCAAACTACTAGTCAATGTGTTCCAAATGTAGAAATGTTACACATTATCAAAGAAATATCCAATCATGACCATCCTAATATATGATGTTCATAATTATTAAATGAAAAAACAAGACTGAAAAGAAATAAGATCCCATCTATATATAACTATGATTCAACTATTTATCCACAGATAAGGAAAACATTCATTATATTAAATTCAGAATGAGATGATACCGAACAAAAAAACCTAATAATAAAAAAAGAAACTTAAACGGTTCTTCACACATATAGACAACCCACATTTATTTTGTAGTCAATGGTTTTTTCCTAAGGATCTATAAAGATATATGATCATTTCCAAATTAGACTTGAAACAACGACACACTAACTTCGAAAACTAAAAGATAATTTGGATGGTATGATGCTCTAAATTGAGAAACAAAGCATCTATGGATAAGTAAAACCCTATAAAAACACTACAAAAGGAAGAGATAGTCCCATGAAATTCATAAGTAACAAGTTCTCATGGGTAAATTCATTAACCACTAACCAAAAAAGGAATACCAAGTTTCAGTTAATGATATTTATAGCCTGTAGAGATGAAAATGTCATCACATCAGGAACATACCCCAGCACTGCAATTCCAAATATATTATCCAAAAACTACGTTTGAAAAGTGATATAGATTTAGTCCCAATACTGTAACGGCACATATAATCATCATAACATTACCGATTCCCAATGTAAAATATTCTATAATATTAGCACCTTTTCCACATAAGGATAGAGAGACTTCTTGAGGATTTCCTGACACAAGGAGGAATGAAAATTGTGTACTGATACACATAGAGATATAATTTTCATCCTATGAAAAGTTTTTTTGGATCACCAATATAAGGTTTAACATAATGGTATATAAAACCCCAATTTATTAGGGACTTTTTTGAAATAAATTTTATTTTTTTATATCTTGAGATACACACAACACAATGTTTAAACGAACCACAATATACTATTTACATTATTATATAAACATGATCATTACGAATTAGTTATTAAACTTGGTGATATGAATTGGAATAAATTTTTTTTTTAAAATTAATTATAATGGTTTTATATTATAAGTATATATTGATAAATAAGAACTTATGTTTTCGTAAAGTCATTAGATTCCTAAAAATTTATTTTTTCACAAACATAAAATTTGTTGTTTTTTCTGAAGATATAATATCTTTTTATGTTATTGAATTTTTTTTGAAAATATTTACATCTTTTTTATATTCGTCATGTTAAAAATATCTTAGAGGTGATTGTTGGGATTTCTTGTACCAATTAATTTATTGATGAATAGAATGAAATATTGATTTTTATTAAATATTCCTTATCATTTAAAGAATTTACAAGATGAAATTTATTGTAATAGGGTTTTACAAGTAAACTTATATGAATAATATTTTTATTACTATAATTTATATCATTTTAATTATTTTAATAGGGAATTTTGATATTAAACCTTTATATACTTATGAAAACTTTCTAGCTGGAAAACCACTTTTTCGTCACATCTTCAGGATAAATTTTAAATAAAATTCCACAAAATCAATGAAATGAAAATTTAAAAACAGATTACATATTTTAGATAATCATAGTTATTACTATATAATAACTTCAACTTAATTTTTTTCATAATGTGTTTTAAAAATAGAGAAAATTCATTACCGCGGTTAAGATTAAAACAGGTTTTCTGGAGAGTTAGAATAAAATAATAAGGGTTAAAATGAACTAATAACTTTTATATGTCCCATTTTATGTAATAATTTAAACCCTAACACATATAATGTTATATAATTATCAACTTTTTATCCTTATTCCACATGAAAAATATGGGTACACCTTTTACTTTTAAAAAATTATAGTCGCGTCCTCACCTCCACTTATAAAAGGCCACACACTTTCCTCTACATTTCACACATAAAAAACCTATTGGTTCATAAATTCACTTTTCAAATACATTCATTAATTATCTACCAATATAATGTATCCTTTATATTTATTTTTAAAATTTCTAAATAAGACATTAGGCATAAAATTAAAGTGGTTATTCGAAGAAGAGGTAAAATTATCATCCTTGAATTTTCATTTTATTTCTTCTTAAACCTACTTGAAATTTTATTAAAATATAAAGATAAAATAAAAAATAAAAAATATAATTATATTTTATAATGTTAATTTAATAAAATATATCCATATCCTCTTCCATTAAATGGAAAATGAAACCATCAATCATGTGTTTAGCAGACTACCACATCACAAACAAATGCAATTAATTTTCCATCCCTGCCTCAAAAAATGAAGATAATAACATATTTAATGTTAATTTATTATATTTATGAAATTATTATACTTATGTATTTATAATATCAAATATACCTTCTTACCTATTAATTCTTTGGAAAATGATAAAGTCACTTGTGAGTATGCGTGGACTACCGCCTACATAATGTGATGTGAAATGTTTTTCATTTTCATTTTTTTGGGATGGTAATAGGGATGAATTTGATTAATATAAATAATATACAAGAAATAATTATTTTTTTAAAATTATTTAATATTATGTTTTCTATTATTCAATCTGTCAAGAAAATGGAAACAATATTCATGAGTACATATGACATACCATCTCTATAAATGATGTGATTTGTTTTCTATATATAAATTTTATGGATTAATTTAAATAAATATATATTGAATATTTATGAAATTTACATCATTGATAATATTCTGGAGATGATGTAACCATTATCTATTTAAAAGGAAAAGAAACTAAAACAAAATTTACATGAAAATTAAGCGGTTATTACCTGAAACATGATTTTAACAAGGAGTTGGTAACAAAGGGTTTATTCAAGGTTTTAAATAAATCATATATATAATTATATATAATATTATTGTTCTATAATATATTTATAATAAAAATATATTTATTATATATTAGGTCCTAAAATGTACAAATAATGTTGATACTTAAGGTAAGGGATTTCTAATCTTCCTTTTATTTATGTGACACATATGCCATATTCCCCACTTAGTTATTTTGTGTGGTATATAGACATCCCCATTGACATGTTAAATCATGAATCTCCTTGTATTAATTTTATATAAATTTTAATTCGATGTAATTATTTCATGGATTGTATAATTCAAAATATACCATATTGGTAAGTGTTTTATTTGAAAATCTCATTATTTGTCAGGATTGTACGCAGTTTTATTTACATTGATGAAACATTAAGATATAAATCTCATGAAAAGTCTAAAAATTATTACACTTTGGTCATTTCTATAAAATTCATGTTTTAATTTCTTATTAATCCCTTTATGTACTCAAGATCCCAAAATAATGTTTTAATGGAAACCTAAATTTATTTTTCTATTCTATCAACAACCACTTTACTTCCATATCCATTTTTTTAAATGATTTGAATAAAGTTTTTTAATTATATTAGTAATTTTTATAGTCATTTTTACCAATGTTTGAGTTTTTATATAATGGTTTAAGGTTAATATTCTTGTCATTTTCTGAATGAGGTTCTTTTTGACTTTTTATCCAACTGTGAAAGGAATGTTTTATTTTAAATTATATTCCCTTAATGGAATCTTAAAATATAATGAACATTATTGTCATTGAGATTAATTTATAAGTTTCCAAGGTGGTTTTGAAAGAAATGTATTTCTAAAATTTTTGTGAATTTTTATTTTTAAATATCATATTTTTAAAGAAACATTATTTTTCTCAAGAAATGTTCTAAGTGATATTTTAAAATAATTTTCTATATTAGATGAGATAATATGATGTTACATCATATTTAGTTGTGATATAATCCAATGATTCTATATTTATTATTTCTATGGGTGTTTTATTATTATGATGAAAATATAGTTATTAAACCCATTCATTTTCTATGGGTTATGCTATGATGAAATGATGATTTATTTGTGAAACTCATTTATTTTCCATCGTTTATGCTATGATGAAATGTTTATGAAACCCAATTGTTTTAATGGGTTCTGATATGATGAATTTTTTATGATATTATTGAACATATATTTATTATTTTCATTATGAGATGGGTGGGATATAAATATTCTTCTAATTCATTTAGAAATGATTGATATTTCATGATATAAATAGGAATAGAATTGGGGGTAAAACCTCTTCTATAAGGGAATATATCGACTGTGATAGTATTATGAGTGAACCATGACTACTATGATAGTTTGGAGGTGAACCTATAATGTATTAACCTAGAATCCATTATATGGTTCCCCAGGATGGCAGATCACATGACCTCAATAGCTCTTCCTCGTACACAATTGTCTACAGACTATCAGCAAGGCTCCAATAAGGTACGATGGGGAGACTATACCCTCATATAGGAGCAACAAAATAGTATGTTTTTAATTGGTAAATAAAAATAATAATATAATTATAATATATAAAAAATATCATAAGTGATAACTAAAATTCTAGAAAATAGTAATGATATCCCAAATCCATTGGTGGAGTCATATTTAGAATGATGTCATGTAATTCTGAAATAAAAAAATGTGGATGAAAAGGATACCGTGTACCAAAATATACAACATGCTATACATAAAAGGAAAAAGACCAAAATACACCTCTCCTAGAATCATAAGAATATGATTGATCCTATGATCACATGATCCCATGCTATATGTAAGACATATCAAACATCCATGATTGGGTAATTTCTCTTATCCCTACATACATCTATAAGGTCTATCAGAGTACTAATAGGAAGATCTAAGGTGGTGTGAGATAAATTATTAGAACACCACCAATGATATCATGAATAATCTATTTAGTGTGGATATCATAATAGTGTTCATGTATAGTAGATAATAATAATTCTAAAAACTATGAACTAGTCATGTCATGTTCCAAGAGGACACTTGGTTGACTTTACTTAAGTCAGTATAGATAAAGATGACTATGATCTCAATTTACTATGTACATAAATTTACAATGAGTACTAATAATATGTATATACATATATACACAATATAGGTGAATTCATATATAAGAATATACATATATACTAGGTGATATATGGACCTGGTCCATAACTAAGCCATCCAACTATAGCCAAATGAACTATGGGCTCTAGAATATATATTTTAAAATAATATAATTAGAATGTGATACATAATGCATCTCACAGGATATAGTGGGGTTATTTTTCATTCCCAAAACATGATGAGAGGGAAAGTTGAATTTCATGCCCATCATCCAAGTAAATGATGGGAGTTTCAAATCCCAACACCCAATATAAGGGAGAGTGAAATTCCATTCTCAAAAGTCCCCATAGCCATTTTCCACAGACCATTATCAATGATCTAACTACAATAATCTTAAAACATATTCATTTTAAACATTTACATTATTATAAACTAATTTAACCATGGGTTCCACATGTTATATAATTTAAGGTAGAATTCATCATCAATATTATATATGTGATGTGGGTTTTCCACTCACATCCAATAAATTACATCAAGCCTATTCGATTTAGAGGACAAGTCAATGAAAATATATTGTCAAGACAAACCAAATTGGAGGTCTTTTTATAATTTAAAAAATTATATTAGGGATAAAATTTAATTAACCACACCCAAATGGGTAGAAACCAATGAGTTATACATCCTCTAATAATATAATGTGGGATTATGAGAGTTTCACAACATAGTTTAATTAATTTAAAAATGCAATTTCATTTTAGCGAAACACATGGAGAGATCAAGCATGAGTTGTAATGAAGCATGTAATAGAATTTCTAAAATTTTAGATAGAAGTACTAGACCACCTGAATTTGGATAGTGAAGGACTCCCCATCTGGTATCTCTTCTGATTCGAGGTAGAATAGAAGAAATTGAAGAAATCTAAAAATGCACTTAAAATAGGTTGTATTATCTTTCCTAGAAATATCACTAAAGAGAGGTATTTAAATGAAGGGGAGATATTTTTGATATAAATACACTGTGAAAAATATGTATTAAAATCGAGTCCTTTTGAAAGTGTTAGACATAAACCTTCCATGGAGGAAGATAGAGACCTCCACTCTGCTAGGAGGCTACTATGCATAGAAGGAGGAAGATAAAGTAGGGGGATCACTTAAGGGAAAGAGTGAAAGGGGTAATTTCTCTAAATGTAAGTTGGAATAAGGTTTGAAAATATAATTGACCAAACTATAAACCAAACTTGTACTAGAACTTGTTCATGTGGTCCCCCTTGCATGGATCAACACTAAATTTGTAGAATTGTATGGAACCCCTAAAAACCCCTCTATAACATGTATAAGATAATTCACATGGACATGCTACATAGGTCACATGGTTTAGTTAAACAGTGTTCCCATATGCAGTTACCTACATGTTTTACTAAAACCAAGTTGGATATGATGCCTGATTTGAAAACATAATACTCCTATGTTATTTCCTTCAAAACTAGAGCTCTGGGATCTGAATGAGCCATATGCACTCCCAAAAAAATCATGATCCTATTAATCACTATTTAAATTATATTAAAATGGATTCATACTAAAAAATAAATGATCCACATGATCATAAAAATCTGAATCCTCACAATATACCCTCCTTATAAAAACACATCCCTTTGTTACCCTTTTCATGGTGGTAAAATATTATCAACTAAATAATCTATCTATTGAGCACATATGTCTGCTTTATGATACAAGGACTTCTATTAATCATGGTTAGCATTCCATAGCACCTGTACAAGTGGAAAAAACTACCTCAGTGGTACTCAGTGATTTAATACATTATACACACAAGGTAATCCTAAAAATATTAATCCAAATTCCACTATTCCTCCTTTGGTTTTAGAGGTTGTGAGGAGACTAGATAGTAATGAAAAATTCATGAAATATGAAATGCGTCATGTATAAAATTTTATTTGTGAAGAATTTATATCCTATATGAAATTTTTCTAACTCTCTCTATGATCTAAAAAGGTGTGAGGAATCTTTGAGCTATCCTACCCTACCTTCTAATCCATTGTTGGCCCATCTTGGGTGAAACACAATAGAAAAAACAATCCCCAACTTGGAACTCTTTTTTCGATGATGGATGTTGGAATATGAAAGATTACTAAATGTAATATTATGATTTATGATCACTTGAACCTTCTCTGATGTATCTTAAATGATATGTTGTTCAATTAGTACATCCTTTCATACCTATAACCAATAAAAAGGAAAATTACATTCCATATCATATAATCCCTCATAAGGATCCATCTGGAAGATAGCCTGAAATCTATTATTATAAGAGAAATATTTTTGAGGTATGTGTTTTTTCAAAAATAATCTATAGTCAAATAAGCATGATCATAGCATTTTCTCTAACACCTTAATGATACAATTGGTTTGGAAATCATTCTAAAGGTGACATTCCATTCTTAGAATAATCAATTTACCAAATTATTTGGGTAAAACCTTCTAGAACCGTGATGTAAAATGACTATCCCTATCTGATATGACACAATGAATAGCTCCATGATGGAATATGAACTCCTAGGCATATTTCATCCATAGAACGCCAAATAAGAATGTCTTTCGAATAATCAAGAAGTGAGTGAAGTTTTTCAACTGATCAATAATGACCCAAACTACATCTTATCCTTATGGTGACCTAGAAAAACCTATCATGAAAGCTATGGTGGAATCATCCCATTTCCACTCAGGAATGAGAAACAACTATAAAATATACACAAAACACTAGTGTACCTCATTCATTTGAAGATAGTTGGAACACTGGGTAACAATGTTGGCTATCTCCCATTTAATACTAGGCCACTGTTACTATTGATGAAAGTACCAATAACATTTGGTGACATTGGGATTCACATACCAAACCACGGAATGGGATTACCATATCAACTACTATAGAATGTATTCTGGGACCCAAACGTGCCCATGTATTCATAAGGTACCATGTTCATCCATGGTCCAACCAGGCAATGAATCCTCATCTAAAACACTCTCCCTTAGGACTAGAACCTTTGGATCTAAAAGCCACCACATCATTACTCTATCCAGAATGGTGGCGATCACTGATAAAGATTTGAGGATTGTATATATGTAATTTATTCTGAACATACAAATGAATTTTTAAAAACATGTCCATAAGATTAAACTCACTACTGGACTCCTGAACTACATGTGTTTGAGTATTTAATCTCAAAGTATTGGCTACCATATTTCCCTTTCTGGGAATATAGGTCTGCTCAAAATCAAAGGGCTATAGGTATTCAATCCGCCTGTGCTACTGATGATTTATGTAACATTGTGTAAAGATACACTTTGTGAATTCATCATATTTAAACTGAAAAAATCTATCTCTTAGTGATTAATTAATCAAATATAGTAAACTATGCACAAATGATTCCAACTCGAGTTCATGCATTGGGTAATTTTTAACATGGACTTTAACTATTGAGGCATATACACTATGACTTGATCATTCTACATCATCAATTCACCTGATATGATGCATAATGCATCACAATAAACTATATAACATATACTCAACTATTGAAAATTCATTATCGTCACAGAGGAAAACCCACCCTTCAAATCCTGAAGGGATTATTCGCATGCTTCTGAACATACAAATTTCACACATTTCATAGTCAATATTATAAGAAGTGATTATTGGTATCATAATTCCTTAATGAAGCATCTGTAATACCTTTCCAACACCAAGATACTCTATATATAAATTACATTCTATGGATGCTCCCAAAAATAATACCTCTAACCTTCTTCGAGTATACTAATACTCATAACTCTGATATTATATAACCAAAAAGTGGTATTTGTCGATCCAAAAGTGATATTTAGTTAGATTATCATAAATCAGGTTATATATCAATGCATTCAATATGATATCTAGATTTTTGGCAAGGTCATGTGATGTGTGAGAATACACCAAGATGAAGTCCATAATGACTACAATGAATGAGTCTAGATATTGGTGGAAAAGGTAATATCTTAGGTCTAAGAAATAAATTGGCCAACTTGTGAGACCAAACCACTTAATTAGATATTCATAAAGTACATACCTACTATAAAAATATTTTTCACATATTTCTGATGGTCAAACAACCACTTAGTGATAATTTGAAAATAAATACATCTTTATGAAAACCTAATCACCTCAATGTTGGTCAAATATATCAATTATTATAGGAAGTGGAAACTAGTTCTTAACTATAATTTGGTTCAACCATCTCTAATCCATGAATAGTGTGAGGGTACCATCCACCTTCATGTAAAAATGACCAGTGAACCCCATGAATATGTTATAGGTCTTAAAAAAACCATAGATTCTATGTCATATAACTAATTATTGAGGTATTTAAGCTCTTTATGTGCCATTCTATTAGGAGGAATGAACATAGATGTCAATACAAGCACTAAAATAATTGAAACATATTCCACATTCCTTGGATGTATTATAAAAAATTAATAAATGAAAAATCCTTAAAATAATCCCACACAAGAGGGTAATTGGTGGGTCACATTTCCTGATCATCTAAAAAAGAGTACAAATATGTGTTTTCACTCTTCCTAGAGAATTTATGCTTACATCCATCCTGAGTCTCATGGACCTTTTAATTTCCATTTTGAATATGTCTACTACCTTATGGGGATGAAAACAGAACCCATCATTGATAAAAATCAATATATAAATGGTAGGGAACCAATAAATCCATCACAATAATAACATAAAATCTTGTTATGTTGTGGATAAACAAATTCATATAAACTAGTTTCCACATATCTCAAGGAGAATTTCCGTACAATAGCATACACTCTCATATTTTATACGAAATAAGGTATCATGTTCTGTCACACCACAAAATAATCTCTCTTGAGGCATAGACTCCCTATAATTTTGGTATATATAAAAGAGTGTGATGCTCCAATGCTAAACAAATTAGACACTGAACTAGAGGCTACTAGAATAATTCCTATAACTGTAGATGTCATATAAATCTTCTCATATGGAACACGATGCACTACATGTGACAGGTCTATACCAAGTACCTAAGATTCAACCTGACTTCCCTAAGAAGGCTTTCTATACTTCCATAAAGAATCCCGTGTCTTTTTCCCTCTACCTCAACCGCCTCCTTGTCCTGATTATCCTCTGGTACTACAAACACATTCTTAGAGTTTTTCTAATAGCCCTACTCTAGAATGTGGAGATGGTGTATATAATCTCCCACAGGGAACTAGTGGAAATTTACTACAGAATCAATGAAAAAGGACCATCTTATCATATCATCTACTATCATTTGGGTTTTTTTACACAATAGAGTTTTATGTTTCCAAACATTTATCACTGATGATATTTAACCAAACTATCAATTCAATATGTGATACTACCACTTCCCATGTGACCGACCTCAAAGTGATGTTTTCATTTTCTAGAAGTACTGCTACCAAGTATGGTTGTTAAACCACCATGCCTCAAAGCCTCATCTTCAATTATATTATGATTAGTTATGAGGTCTTATTTGACAATATCAAAAATAACAGTCAACTAAAAAAACATTAACCTACAATCAAATATATTATACAATATCATCCTCAAATTGCCTTGCAGTCATGATAATATGACCGGTTAGGGTTGGTGTGAACCAATGAAGCTCATTAAAATTGGTAGAATACCCTATTACAAAAATATCTCCATACTAATAAATAATTCACTCTATAGCTTAGTCATCCATCAATGTTTTTGGAAATAAGTAATTGTAGAAGACCCTATAGAAGTCCCTCCATATAATATCCTAATTTCGGACTTATTGGTCAATTACAACCGACCATTTCATGGATGAACCACGTGGATTATAATCTATAAGATTAACAATACTATTTGGAGGCATCTATAAATACATGAATATAGAAATTGTGGACTCCACACATGTCTTAGCAGCCTATGGGAAACCATCCTTTGAAAAAATAGATGGATGATGCTATTGGAATTCCCTCATAAACTCAACCGTACGTTGGGTAGGCCTCACAACTCCATTCATAGACTACATCATACATAGAAAACAATGTTATAATTCGGGGTTAGTTCATAATTTAGGAATAATATGTGGTGCCACAGGTGGAACTACTAGAGATAATACTAGTGTCTCAGGGCGCACCACCTATGGAGAATGTTCTTCACCACCACCCCACCATACGACTCCAGCCAGTTGTTGTGGCATGATTCCAAAATTACAATTTCACACATAATGATATAATTCAACAACTGAAATGTTCATAGAAACAATATTTGGATAGGTAAAAACCTTTCTATTTCCGAACTAACACCATTATCCTTTATCTTAAGGCTAGGTCTAGGTGATAAAGGGAGACCATAACAAGTCATAAATAATATAAAATACACTCTCAACTACCCATAACTAAGGCCGAGTTTTGGGTCAACGTATCATATCACATGATTGAGGTTTCGTTATATGGAGTGTCAATTGCAAGTTATAGAGGAAAAACCCATTAATTTAAAATTAGTAACCCCATTTAAGAGTGGTATTTTTTTTAAATTTTGCACTAAACAATTTATAAGTGTGTATTAGTGCGCACACACACACACATAAATGTCCAGTTAGATGTATTCCCATTCCAATGTTTAATGTTATAAGATTTATAATTTATAATTCTTATGTCATGTAATATGACCATTTTTTTTAAATTGTTCAATTAGATGTTTCACCATTCAATATTTATATAGGAATAAACTATCTTTAAATTTCTATTGAATCCTATATAATTTAAACCAGTAAATTTTCAATTCAGATGGCCCTAAACTGTATGGCCAACAATAACACATAATGGATTAATTAGAGTTCCACCATCAATATATATGGGAACAAAACACTGTTTTGGTTTATGGATAAACTTTAATTATTCTGATTAATTTATCCCTACAAGAAACATTATCTCATAACCAATTTATATGTCAAGGAACCAAAATATATATAGTATTAAATACACAATGTAAGTAAACGTGGTGTGGAGATATTCTTGCAGTATAAGTACAAAGGTTCCTATAATGATGTATGGATCACTCACTTCCTTTCCATACAAGGTAGAGGGTAACAGAAGTTGATTAAAAAATAGAGATCAAAAGTTATGTGTGTCACCTAATAGTGAAATTGGATAAACTATTATAGAAAAAAAATACAATATCAGTCCCTTTCCTATGTAATTTGTTTTCTCTGTATGTGGGTCAAATACTCCGAGGAAAAGGATTAATACCAAATTCCAACATGTTTCCAGTATTATGTCTACCATCCAATAATAGTAATAAAAACAGAAAAAAGTGGCTTGGATACAACTTTTTAACATCATGACCTAAGATCCACTAGATTATTCCCTGAGTTGGGGGGTCCCCTCCTCAAGCACAAATCCCCGTATTCTGGAGGCCTCAAACTAGAAGTGAAAGTCTGAGGTGGTTTGGTCGAGATATTATACCCTCATATTAGAGTAGTACAGTGGTATGATAGAAATAATAAATAAAACAAATTGTTTAATAATAATAGATAACCAACATCATAGGGGAAAACTAAACATCCCAGAAACAGTAATGATAACCAAAATCCATAGTCTGAGTCATACAAAAAATTATTTCATGTCATTTTAATATCAAAAAAATGGGGGATACAGTGGATACAAAGTACATTAATATTTAATGAGTTATACATAAATGAAAAACGGCCAAATGAAAGCTCCAAAATCATCACAATAATATTCTCAGTCCACTTCTTTCATGCTCCCAAGTTTTCTGTATAATAGATCAAGAATCCATCATTGGGAGTTTGACATTGTCCATAACTACATCAATAAGTTCTGTCTGGGTACCGATTGGAGGCCTAGAAAGGGCATGAGATAAACTCAGTATTCCAACACCAATAGTGTCTAGAATAATATAATCAGTGTGTATATCCTAGAGGCATGCAAGTATAATAGATAATAACAATGTAGAAACTATGAACTTGTTATCTCATGTTCCTAGAGGACACTTGGTGGAATTTACCTACTTCAAAATAGGTTATGACAACTATGATTTTAATTTACCAGGAACATACATTAAAAAATAATTATTCATGATATGTATATACATATATACAACCTATAAGTGAAGACACATATTGTCATATACTAGTTGAGAGCATAACCTAGGGTATATAACAAGGGTCCAAAGATAGTCAAATGAGATATAGGCTCCAACAAGGGTACAAGCTCTGAATATCAAGAGAATGTGAGATGTCATGCCCATCACCTGTGAAAATGGGATGAGTCTTCATGACAAAAACTAGATGCCAAATAAAATGTAACATCATTACCATTTTCTGAGTAAACAATGCTAGTCTCCATGCGCTACACCAAACATAAGGGACAATGGAATTCCTAGCCCAAAAGGTCCCTAAACTTTTTTACACTGACCAATATCTAAGGTATAACTATATTAATCATATAATATTACATTTTTAACATATAAATTCATTTAAAACAATCTATCCATGGTTGCCACAAGTTATATAAAATAATGAATAATTCATTTTCTAATTTAAACACATAATGTGGTCTGGCTACTAATATCCATTTAATTAAATCAAGCAAGTTTAATTTACAGGATAATGAAAATGAAATTTCGAGTCAACACAACCCACTAATGTGGTGGTTTGGTCATTTAAAAAAGTATATATAGGAGAGAATGAAATTAAACACACCCAAAGGGCTGGAAACCAATGATATAGAAATCCTCTAATAATTTTACACCATTCAATGGGAGTATCTAAAAATAGTTAGATTAATCTAAAAATGAAAATTCACATTTTATGGCCAGGTGTAGAAAAGTTTGGTTTATTATTAAACAAAAAAACTCTATAACATGCCTAAAAATTTAGGAAAAAAATACTATACCTCCTAACATAGGAATAAGAATGAATAATCCTTTGGTATCGTCTTCTAAAATGAGGTTAGATGGAATAAATTGATGAAATAAAAAAACACCCAAAAAATATTGTGTATTGTTCGCCTAAAATTTTCTATCATGACTCGAACCAATGAAGATCGATCCACAACTACACCTTGACCTCTTACATATTATTTAAGTGGATAAAATCATTGAAATGAATAACTATTATGGGAGGGTTTTTCCTAATGTACCTATAAAAACATACCTAACCATCTCCAATCACTGATTATCACAGGTGATCTAATGAACTAGGTATCTTTATGATAATATATAATTTCCACCAACCTGTCCATCATAAAATTAATACATGACACATGCAGGAAAAATCCAAAGAAGGGGTGAGTATATATATACAGTCTAGGATGCCCCGAAAGATAAAGGGGGTCAGATGGAGACCCGATATGAAATATACTACTGATCCAATTTTCATACAATAACAAAGTATAGTAACATGGATACAAATATAAATATTCACAACAATATATTCCAAAACAAGAGATAAAGGTGATCCCCATCTCAAAACCCATCCCAAAAAAGAGTATCTACATTTCTTATAGGTACATCAATGTTGCGCTGCATCTCACACATATGTACGAAGAAACATCCAAGTCAATTTACACACTCCCACTATACTGCACATTTTAGGGGACATAATTTTTAGGTAGACGACCCATGCCCTAGTACAGAAGTACGGTTCCACTCAATAGATTGAGTAACCATGCAATGAATTCTTAAGAGGGTTCCGCCCTGATAGTCGATAGAGGACCCATACCTCACCCACTAAGTGGGTTCCACTATAGTGGTTGAGGACCCATACCCTGATACTGCAAGAGGTTTCCACTCAGATAGAAAATTGAGGACTTGTTACCTAGTAAATAAGAGGTGTCCACTCTAATAATCAAAAACCCATAACAGGATACCAATGGAGGGTTCCACTCATATTGTAGATAGAGGACCCATTCCCAACATACTAGGAGTGTTCCACTCTAGTAGTTACGGAAATATGCCCTACCACTGAAGAAAGTGGCCTATTTGATTGTTGAGTACCCATTCTCAGACTCTATAGGAGGGTTCATCTTAGTAGATAGGTAAAGGAAACATTCCCTATTTAAGGAGGAGGGTTCCACACAAATATTCGATTGAGGCTCCTTTCCCTTCGCAGAAGAAGGGTGTAAATATGATCTCTATGGTGATCCTGGTCGATCACCACCACCATCAAGAATCACCTAAAGAAGTGTCTTGCTCAAAAAATTACTCATCTTATCATAAAGTCCACTTATATGGAATCGATTTCATTATAAAAGGTAAAACAAACATAGGATATGCTACTCATATTCCAAAATATGAGTCCAAATGAAGAAGATATAAGAGGTAGAAGTATCCAAAAAATGGAAGTGGTGTACATGATGTTTTATGGGACCCATAAATCATGTGGCCTCACACTAATTCATGGCCATTTCCGCAATAGTAAAAAACATAATACCCTTATAGCCCTACATGGAGTGTAAAATAAATAAATGGTGTGCCTCATCCACTCAGGGTCCTGCCCATGCTCCTAGACCTATCCACCAAAACATTCTGGTTCCCATGTACTCTAGTTCACGGCGTGTCCTCACACACAAGGACCTATCTGTGTACTTTAACCCCATGACCTGTATACTTGGTGAGGGTCACATGCCATGTGGCCTAGCCACATGACATGTGATCCAAACTTTTTTAAAACCCTATCATCACATCCATAGGGGTAATAGAGAGCATGTCTTCATTATCCTAAATTTTATACAATAATTTTTTGTTGAAACTGTTGGATTTGATCTGTGGATTCACGATCTGACCACTCTACTATCAATAATCACCTAGATTTTGTCCAAAATCAGATTTGGAAGGATCCTTTCGATATTTACTACCATTCAGTAGCCAAAAATTGGACTTATTGCGATTCATCCAATTCCCGTACACGCCTCACACATATTTTGTTCCATGCCAGCTTCACTTGGGATCCTGAATTGAAGAATATATTACTCACATCCCAAAAATCATCCTAATCTATATCCTGATCACTAATCTATTCATCACACTCTAAACCGCTACAAAACCAGGGTTCTGATTGACATAGTCACTACAGGAAATGTCAAATTGATACCCCATTGGCCAATTAGTGAAGAGTGTGAAGAAGAATTGGGAGAAAGGAATAAAAATAATGTGCCTCAATTTTTTATGAGTGTTCTTGGCCAACGAATCCAAATTTTGGAATATTGGGTGGGAAACATAGAAAATCATGGATAAAATATAAAATAATCCATTTAATTTGAAATCGTCCCATGTGAAAGTTTAATGAATCACATATCAAAATAAAACTGATCATACATGGTTAAAAAGTTTAATAAAGATAGATAGAACCACAATCCATGAGTAATACCTCAATATTTGATCATTATTTGATGAAGAACATTGTATCTCATGAAAAAGTAAGATCCATTTTGTTCGCTACATCTCAATTATCCTTTATTTTGAGGATTATTGTCATATGATCTCAATTCTCAAATTATGTAGAGTGGTGGAACCTCATATCAACAATCCCAAGGTTATGCATTGAACCATGTAAATCTGCCATAATGGCGTACTTATAGAGGAAATATAATTATGTAATTTAATTTAAAATAAATAGATTTAATTATTTATTTTAATTATACATACCCACAAATGGTTATTTTATCTGCATTTCCCTAGAAAACCTATTTTATGTTTCACCTAGGAAAAAAAGCATTCCATATTCCACAATTGTCTCAAATTTTTGATCTGAGACTCCGTATAAAAGATATGCTATTTTATTTAAGAAATGGTGCATTAATGATATTAAATATAATTAATATTTTTATGGAATTAATTCTCAGAACATTGGGCCATAGAATCACATGTCGTCATAGTACATGGATCTGAAAATATTTTTAGATATGTTTCAATGTCTTCAAAGGAAAAAATAGGGTCACTACATTATTCCATCCTATATTATATTCATTTTTGAAAAGAAACAACTAAACAAAAATCTATGGATACTGATCCCACATATGGCTCTCCGGCTTTCATAAGATCTCATTTATGCTTCCATGCTACCATAACACACAAACTAAGGGTATGTTCCATAATTGTAGGATCTTCTCCTACTGATATTTGATCACTATAGGGTGCTCCATGAATGTGACTCCACCATCAATGTCTAGGTCACCCTAGTCAATAATTTGCATGGGGACATGCACATATCTCTTCAGTTATGACACATGGAAGGTTTCATGAACTCTCATAAACTATGGGGTAATTCAAGGTGGTTGGAAACCTCATCAACCATATGGAAGACCTTGAACAACCTAATGATTCTTACTGATTTCATTCCTCCATGACTAAATCTCTGCATTCCTTAGAGTTTGGAGACTATCCGGAAAATGTAGTATCCATGCTCAAACTATAAGAGCCTAAAACATTAATATTTATTATACTTATTCCTTCTATAAGATTTCCTCATCCACTTATGTATTACCTAGGCCTTCTTCACTGTCTCTTGAACCATCTCTAGCATATCAAGAGATGTCTCACCAATCTCATTCTAGAAAATGGGTGACCTTGGGGGTTCCAATAAATAGACTTAAAACATTGCATTCTAATAGTATACTGGTATCTATTATTTTATGAAAACTACAATAATGGTAAATTATCCTCCCATATCTATCCAAATTCTAACATACAATCCATCAGTGTATCCTCCAGCACCTGGATAGTGTACTTGGTATACCCTATTATCTATGGGTGAATGTTAGTATTCAACATCATCTAGGTCCCAAATTCAACTTGTGGAAATCTATAAAAACGTTAGGTGAACAATGAATAATGTTTGGAGATAATCATCCATGGAACCTCAAGAATCTGAATGATATCCAATACATATAACTACCCCAAAATTTCCACTGATCTCTTCTCCCAGATTGAAAGGAATTGTGCAGACTTTTTGAGTTAGTCAACTATCACATAGATGGTGTCTTGACCTGTAGTTTTTTTTGGAATCCCTATCATGAAGTCCATTGATATTCCATCCCATTTATACTATAGGATTTAAAGGAGATTAAAAAATCTAATATAACCTAATTCTCATCATTCAAATAATGATGGGAGAGACAATGAGAGATGAACTCAACCACACTATCTCTCATTCTATCCCACTAAAACTACTGCTAATGGTCTCTATACATCTTCCCCACACCAATATGTATATAAAAATAATATGTGTGAATCTCTCTTATAACCAACCCTCACATCATGTGTTAGAACATCCTATATCTCTGGAAAATGATCATGTGATTCCCTACTTCTGATAATACATCATGTGAACACCTTGCGGATAATAGGACATAAAAGAAATCATAGTTGATGTCTCCCAATTTGGGCTCTCTCACATACTATAGAAATAGGGGAGTCAAATATATCGACTATGGAAAATTTGTACCCTCCTACTCAAAAAAGGTCAGTTGTATGGAATCCAAATACTCCAATGCATCCAGCATGAAATGACCATGGGACTTCCTACTGAGAGAATCTGACTCCACATTGCCCTTCCATATTGTATAGACTATCCCAAATTCATAGTGCATCAAGAACTAAAACAGGTCCTATCTCTTAGTTTCAATTAACTCCACTTGAATATATACCTGAGACTCTAATGGCCTGAGTAAACAAAAAAGAGCTATCCAATAGAATAGTTCCTCAACATTCTTAGAGTGAAGACTACCATTTCCACATCGTAGTCATGATTCATTTAGTTCTTCTCATGTAGTATCAAATTCCTTGACCCAAATATAGTAACTATGCTTCTCTACATCAACACACAACTAAAACCTGCTCTGATGGAATCCCTATACACTATGTTATCCACACCCTCCGTTGGTAGCCTCAAAATAGGATCACTCATCAGCCTCATCCTCATCTCCTTGAAGGCCCTTAGATACTGATTAGTCTTTGTAGATGGATGTTGTGTTTTTATTGGGGTGGTCAAAGTGGCTTATATAATAATGATTTATACCACAAACGTTTACATTACCCATCCATGTAAAGAAAACTATACACATCTAACATGATCTTCGGTGGATCATAAGAAAGAACTACATTGAACTTCACTGAGTACATAACTAATACATGCTCAAAAATGAAATTCCTTAGAAACTAAACCTCATTCATCTAGAACTAGAACTTTGAGAGCATACCATAAATAAGGTCCTCCAAAATAACATCTAGGAACATCATCAAGTGCTATACTTTTCCTCTTCTAAAGATTATTATATGAGTATTTTTTAAAATAAGACAACCACAATCTAGACCATGTATAGCTAGAATATGTGGTTCCACAAAACCATAAAAACAGTGGGGTAATTCATCAAACTGAAATGCATATCCATGAAATCATAGTGTTTATTATGATATTGGAATTACATCTTTGGAATATAATCCTTGTGAACTCTTAACTAGTGGTAGTCAGACCTGAGATTGATCTTCGAGAACCACCTCATACCTCACAACTGATCAAAGATATTATATATCCTTATTAAGGGGTACAAGTACTTTATCGTGAACTATTTTAGGCAATGATAATCCACATAAATATTCAAGCTATAGACCTATTTTTTTACAACAACACTAGATATTCCTTGGGGGACACACCAGGTCTAATAGAACCCTTATCTTGAATATCCTCCTACTATATTCTCTACTCTTATATCTTGTTATGGACCATATGAAATGACTCAAAAGATATCAAAGTAGTTCCGAGATACAATTATAGGGAAAACTCCACCAATCACCTCAGAGTTAGTCCTGGAACATCCTCAAAAAAGACATCCATATAATCATCCATGACTAAAGGAATCCAAATCCTTAATGATCCTTCCACGCTAAGGGATACACCCACCAATTGATGGGTGATGGGATGAATCCTCCGATTCATAGAGCCCACTCATCCCAATATGAAATCTATCTCTCCAATGAAAGAAAATCTCAAAACATTAGTGTTAATACATATGAGTCATCAATGGTGAAAATAAATCTAGGCTTGAATAATAGGAAACCTATCCAGAACTAGGATGACATCACAGGGCTCTATTGTGATGACCAAGATTTCCCAAAATAACCCCTCTCTATCAAGAAATAGCTTGCACTATCAATAGATAATGAATATAGGATAATTTTTCTCCCTATGAACCCTAAGATAAAGATGGTGGGATAAAGATTAAAATGGGAAATCCATCTCTCTCACTAGGAGTGAAGAGATTAAGTAATAACTTACACCTCTGTCTTATAATTCATATGAAAGACTATAATAAGAACAGTTCAAGACTATAATCATCTCATGTGCTGCTGGGTCATACACATCCATATCATGTAACTATTTATGTCCCTTATAGCCAGCTCCTTTGGCATGATGTGCGCCACTTGGTGGTGGTGGTGGAAGGATATCATAGTTTCTTCCACCACCCATAACTTCTCCTATTATATCCCCACTTAATCCTATGTAGGTTACACCTCCCTAGGGGCTACCCTGACCTCACCTTGTAAATCTTTGATCACGGTGATGACACTTTCATGGTGGTCTATCCACTTTCTGCATTCCCTCTTCAGCATATTAGGTTGGGAAATCATGTATCATGTGACCTCACCCATCACATGAATACACTGCCCCTCTATTGGATTCCTTGGCCTTATGTGTTATCCTTGAACATGATCCCGATTCTAATCGTAGGAAGATCTCCTGCATCAAGATCCTATCAACTAGAACCTCGTAGTGGCTATAAATGAATAATCCATATAATGATAACTATAATATCTATCTACCTAGATTCCCTCTAAAAGAACACTCTCTATAACGAGTACCCACTCTAACACCATGTCATAGGTGGGAATTAACAAGGGTCCTATACTAGCATTGATATCTCTACAGAGACACTACCCAAACTACTATGCCCAGAAGTAGCCATACCATATCATATAGAGGGAGTGTTGTGTATGATATGCGAACTTCACAACATACTATTCAATTGACACCCCTCCGTGCTACAACTCTATAAGATATTGAATTCAAACTAAGCATAAGCATGAAGGGAATTACTCTTCATGCACCATGCACTGGAAGTCGGGCCATGTGAGTATTGAATAATCATGAATCTATGTAACTAGACTCTACCTGCGCTATATTTCTCCATGGAAAAGGTCAGATGCCATCATAACCACATGATCAATCAATGTCCGAATAATTTTGAAAACACAGATCACCAAATCTATCCAATCCTCCTCTAATTAAGGATCTATCTCACTAAATAACATCAGCAGCCTCAGGTCCTGGAACTCGTAGAGTGTGATAATAATATCTACATCCTTAACATTCTATAATGGTAAGATATACTGATTAATGGGTGTTGGAGATACTACATATCCACCTGTAGGAATGATTTCATAGGATGTACCCAGAATCAAGGTCTCATTACTCATAAGATCATCATAATGATCTGGAATTTATAAACTATATGGATATCTTCTCGGAGGCATCTTGAAAATTTACCACATATGTTTAATGATTAGGGGAGCATATATATATATGGGGATATTATTGGAGAAGGAATCTAAAAGGACTCAATCCAAATGATGTATGTACCATTGATCTTTGCCCCCAATATCATAGTATTCAATGTCGACAAGAATTTAGTCATAGTCCTGATGAATGGATATATAGGATGATTGACAAACACTAAATTCCCTATAATCAAGGTAACACATGATAAACTTTAAAGTGGTTACCTAAATCCCAACCTATTCCTTGTAAGGGGACTACTCCAAACACCATCCCAAGGAATAAACTACTCTGATACCGATTATTCATGACCTGAACAAATGTGGCTCAAGTGAAAACTACCCCAAGACCACCTCCATGGCCTAAGGGGTGGTGATAAGAACTAAAATTCATATTGAATATGGAAGGTCTTTTCCTAACGTACATACAGGCACACACCTAATCATCTTCATGTATATACGAAAAATATTAATAAAAATGATAAAACATATAGAGAATAAATCATGGAAATAAAAACTCTAGGTATTATAAAAGTATGAAAGTGTAAACATAAAATTAAGAATGGAAAAATAAACACAAATTCAGGAAGATTCCTCCATCAATGGATCCTACCCATGTGTTTCTGGAATATTGGATGCCTACTCAGGGAGGGTCACATGGCATGTGGCCTAGCCAAAAAACATGTAATTCTTAGAATTTTCAATACCCTATCACTATATCAATAGGGGTAATACACGACATGTGTACATAATCCCATACATCGTGTTGTCTATATTTTTCACAAAAACCCATATCTTCTTTGTGGATTCCTAATTCGGCCAGTCTAGTATGAAAAAACACACACAATTATCCCTAAATTGGAGGGGGAATGATATGTTCACTATTTCTTACCATCAGGTGGCCACAAATCCTCCCAATTCATTTCTTAATTTCCAATCTGTTTATTGCATGCTAAATGGTTGTGAATTTGGGGTTTTTTCCATGTTCTATCTGACCATAAAATGTTGCACTAAGACCCCATTGGATAATCAGTGAAGAAAACCAGTAATGATTATGAGAAAGACATAATAAAAAAAGGATAATCAATCATTAGTCAATCATTCTAGGCTAACGAATCCAAATTAGAGAATATTTGGTTAGAAACATGGAAGATCAGAGATAAGAAATTTAAATAATAAATTTATTTTCATATGGGATCAAGTGAAGTTTTCAAGAAGTGTAGATCAAAGTAATATTGATAATCCATTAATAATATGTTTATTCAAGAGGGAGACAACCACTATTGAAGATTACTACCTCAATATTAGATCATTCATCAATGATGAAATAATTTTTTGATAATGGAGGAAAATCCATTGCATTTGATGTATATTTCTTCATCTTAATCTAGCAGCTCATTGCCATATTATCTTGATTTACTAATGATGATGATTAGTGGAACCTACTCTAACTGCTCCCAAGGGTATGGAACTAACATTATTGATCTTCAATAATAGAGTAATTATAAAGAAAATAAAAATAAGTTATTTAATAAAAAATTTATAAATTTAGTTTTTTTTATTTAAATCTACCCACTGATAGTCTCTTTATTTGAACATCCCATGTTGACTGATTTTATTCCATACATAGGGTAAACCACGTGTCCCAATTTTAGCTGAGGTATTTGATTTTTGATCTTGGAATTAAATTTAGAGATATCCCATTTTCGTTAAGAAATCATGCTCACATGATATACAATATATTTAATATTTTTATATATCTAATTTTGGAAACATGAGGCCTCAGAATCATATGATGTATCCCCACTTAGATCTAAAAATATATCTAGGTATAATTATAATCGTACAAGGAAAAACAAGGGTCTCTTCTATAGAACTCAAGAGACATAGATATAAATGAATGAATGAATCAATAGGAATTAAGATCTTACTAATAAAAATCCAATATCTCAAACCATGATGATAAAAGAGTATTTTTGAAGGAGGTAGCCAAAATATTACCTTGGTTGAATATGGAGAGCTCCACTCAGCTATGATGCAGCTGCACGTAGAAGGAGGTAGAAAAAATAGGGGTAACGTAAGGAAAATATGATAGAAATAGTAATTTAACCCATATATAAATAATTTCATTGCTTGGATATATAGTTTTCCAAATTATGTTCCAAAGGTCTCCTCTGAACTATCTGAGTGTCCTCCCATCACACTGTTAGGCACATAGTTATGCTAACCGTGTGTTACCAATATAAAATTCCTCTATCATTTTTTCGAGACAATTCAAATAGATATATGGATTGGGTTGCTTGGATTATTAAAACAGTGTGCCCCTATGAAATCCATTATAGCTCCATATATGGTTTATGCAAGCTGTGCAGGTTGAGGGGCATGGTTTGGAAGTAACATGTTCCTGTACTGTTTCCTCCAATATTAGAGCTTTGGGCTCCGAATGATGTCTACATTCTCATGGATCCTCTTCGACCCTATTAAAAACTATTACATAGATAAAAATATTAAAAACAATAATTAAATAATATTATCCTTTATAAAAATCTAGTTCATTAAAAGACTCATTATACTATGATAGACTTTGAAATGATCCTTGACTACAAGGAAATTGAGTTTCAATGCTTATTTGGATTCCAAAACTCAATATATTATTCCAATATGGTTATCTCAGGCCTTATATAATTTGATTATTTTTTATTCATGTTTTATAAATTGAAAATATTTATATAAAACCTCAGGTTTATGACCTATGATATATAGGTTATGGTTTTCATATGTAAATCTCATGACCTCCTACCATTATGCTCATGTGATTCGTATTTGTTCATTGATATATCCCATGTTTACTCGTTATAATATTATGAGATAAACCATTTTTATATTTCCTTCCAGAGTTTATAATGAAAGTATTTATGTATTATAAGTCTAATAAGGGTTCTAGTTAGGATGAACATATTTGAATAATATGTAGTTCACTTATAAACTAGCTTTTTATGTTTCCATGTTTCCAAAGGAACTAGACCTAAAGGATTCTAAAAGGATTATTATATTATATAAGGAATATTCATGTGTTAATATTTAACATCAATCTATGAATATAATGGGTTTATATTGGTGGTATTATAAAATGGGTTAGTTGACCTTTGGAAACATGGATGAGAACACATTAGTCGTAATCATAAGGCGATGTTTAATTATAATAATATATACTAGAATTTGGTGAATGATATAGTGAGAGTATTCTAATAAATTACATCAATTTCTTGATACAATAAGTAGATTTGGATCTGGAATAGTTATACCTAGGGGTAATAACTCTAAAAAGGGACTATTGGGATTTGAATCAATCATCACAGTATGCAAGAAAACTAGCCTTGCTTCCCACCCAATTTGACATAACAGGGGGATTTTTATTAGAAATTCAAAAACTCTATACAAACCATTAGGAAGAATTTGAATAGATGATGACCACAAATATCCTTTTTTTAAACCTATGTTTTCATAGATTAGAATGAAGGTGCCACAATTTGGACATCCTATAAATCAATTTTTTTATTATGTAGCTCCCAACTATGATTATTATTACTCATAAAATGATTTTTTGTTTTTGTAAGTATATGAAACCAAAAGGAACAATTATAATTTTGAATGTGATATACACTGGAATGTTTCTCCCCTAAAGAACCAAATTTTATGGGATATTGAATAATTTTTTTATTAAAATTATAAAAAATATTATCAATATATGAAACACATTGTTCTTACAAATGAGGTAAGGAAGGAATAATATTTTGTTGTATCGTTCATGAGGAAATACCCATCATATTTTAGTGGTTCTGTTGATATTTAAGTTCATGATCAATGGATCATTATTAATGAGAAGGTATTTTCCATTCTTCAATGTTTGGATCATGAAAAACAAATTTTGTTTATCTATCACTTGGAAGGAAAAGTAGATCAATGGTGGAATCTCATTAAGAATATGAGGCAACATGGTGAAATTTACTCCATAGAGTGGTATTATTTTATGATATAAAATTTCAATAGTTACATCACTCTTATTCCTTATATGAAAATAGATAAGTAATTGCATGAGATAAACTATAAGGGAAATGAATCCATTGAAACCTATGAGGTCAATTTTAAAAGATTTATGCGGTAAGAGTTTATATTTATCATCCATCTAGAATGTAAGGTTCATCATTTCATCAGTGTATTAAAACCATGTATATATAGAGACATATCAATAAAATACATAAGTATATACAACAAATTCATTCAATGTGGTGTTCAGGTGCAAATGGATATTGTAATTATCCTTTAATCACATGGTTTTGACAAGAAAATGAAGATGGAATTCAAAGTAATCTCTAAAAACTATGTAGAGAAGAATATAAACATTTCTTCATGATAAATGTGTGGAATAAAAACTTTAGTAAATTGACTTAATGGTATCGATAAATGTTTTATGTCTGGAATGTAAGGTCACAATGCAATAAAATGATGATGTTTTGAGAGAATGTTAGATAATGATCTAAATAGGTAAATAGATCCATGTATTTTACTACCTAAAATCTAGTGTTCCAAATGCAAATAGAATTATAATTATACAAACTAGTTCCCAAACCTAATGATTAATTATGATGATTTATGTCAACAACCTCTTAAGATATGGGACAAAGGAAAATAACACGGGATCACTAACTATGACGAGGGGTATGATGACAACATGGTAAATAATAGACTCACCATCAACTCTAGAATATCTAATGTCTTATTTAACTATGAATATACCAATTTTATTATATATGATTAATTTTCTAATGGAGTCATAATTCCACCCAAATAATTAGATGTATAACTATCAGTGAAAACTAATAATGGTATGATGTTCACATTTAAAGTACATGATACCTCTCAAGTCGATGATTATGGGAATGTGATTCCTAAAAATCATATAATTCCTAAACTGGTTGGATTTTATGTTATCTTAAACATGTTTTATCTTTAATTAAATAAATCCCACATTAATTTACAAGGATGGTAAGTCACATTTGACATAATGAAATAACCTACGATCGTATATTAATGTGATGATAGATTTGACATTCTTATGGAAATATAATCCGGTGAATAGGTCTTGATTCCTATTCAAGAGTGGTGTTTATCTCAAATTGTTGGGTTGAAAATAAATTCTGATGATATGACTATTTTATGGGAGTTTTTAATGTATTTTTAAAATAGTTTCCTAGTATTTCACAGAATCATGAAATTTTGTTTCAATAGAAATCATACCAGGTTCAAAACCTATTTTAGAGTCTCTATATAGATTTTCCATAATTGAGTTGTAGGAATTGGAGAAGCCACTCCAAGAGAATCATGAAAAGGGATTCATTCATCAAAATGTATCCCCTTGGGGTGAACATGTTGTTTTTTTAGAGTAAATATTTATTATTTTAAATATTTATCTATTATTGAGAGCTGCACATTATCATAATTTAGAACAAGTTCTCTCTTCCCCATATTGACGACTTCCTTGATCAACTACATGAAGCTCAATACATTACCAAGATTGAACTTTGTTCTGGATATCAAAAATTAAGGGTCATGAAGGAGGATATACACAATATAAAATATTTCACAAGGTATAGAAACTATGAGTATATAGTGATCCATTTTGGTCATACTAATTCTCTAGCTATCTTCATAGATTTAATTAATATAGTTTTAGATGTAACCTTGATTAGTATGGTGTAGTCATTACAGATGATATTCCTATATATTTAATGAAAAAATAATATCATTTGGTTATTGTTATAAAGACACTAATGGAGTATAAAATTTATGAAAAATTTAAAAATTGTGAATTTTGGATACAAAAGATTTCAATTTTGAGTAATATAATCTTCAGTGAGGGTATATCGATGGACCCATTAAAGAAAACAGTTATTGGGTTTTGGCTCAGAATAACCAATGTGACTAATATTCAATTTTTTCTTATTTTTTATAAATATTATTTTCAATTTTTTGAGAATTTCACTTTGTTATCTAATCTACTATCCATGATAACTTGGAAGGGTGATAAGTTCATTTGGATGGATGGATTTGAGGGAACTTTTAGGGAAATGAATAGAAGGATAGTTACTGATCCTTTTCTTACATTAACATATAGTGGAAAAGGGTTTGAAATATATAGATATGTATAAAATAATGCTTCGGGATGCGTCCTTATGAATAAGGACATTGTTCTAGATTATGCCCCATGATAATTGAAGATTCAAGAGTAAAATTACCCAACTCTTGAATTGGACTTAGCTATGTTAATTTTTTCATTAGGGATATGGTGTAATTACAATTTTTCACAAAATTTTTATATATATACTGATAAAAAATGTTTAAATTATATATTCACACATAAGGAGTTCTACATGAACCAAAGAAGATGGTTGGAGAAGATTAAGGATTATGAGACATCAATACCTTACCCCCATGGAAAAGTGAACAAGGTGGTCAATTATTTGATTCAAAAGGACCATGATATCTTATCCATGATTAGTATCACAAAAGATCTAGTATTTTTATATTTGAAAAGTATAGATCAAGAAATACAATAGGAAGGGAAAAAATATTATCTTTCTGAAATCCGTGATCAAAAACCTGTCGAAGTGAATATTAATGCGGTGTAGAATGAAGATATAGAGCAATATAAGAAGGTTAAAAATGTTCACAAGTTTAACATTTATTAATATGATTGACAATTTTTAGTAACAATGTATGTGTTCCATCGATACCCTATTTGATTAAAGATGTGTTAGAGTACGCTCATAGTTCTTTATTATCTATTCATCCTGAAAGTACAAATATTTATAGATAAATTAAAGATTATTTTTGGTGGGTTTGAAATTAGAGAGATATCATGGATTCTGTATATTGGTTCTTAGTATTTCAGTATGTTAATGTTGAGAGAGAAGTGATAAAGGGTGTTTTACATCCATTATCCATACCGGCATAGAAATGATAAAACATCAATATATATTTTTTCATCAAAGTACAAAAATATGTATAGGGAATAATACTATAAGGAATCTAGTCTATCTCTTTAATAAGTCATAACACATTATTTCTATGATGGAATATTTTTATTTGGGTCATCATTATAGGATATACATTAAGGAAATTGTATGTTTTCATGGAGTACTGCATTCCATTTTATCATATATAGATCCTAGGTTTAGTTCAATGTTCTGGAGATTTATTCATCATGATCTTGATATATATTTTATTTTCATCACTAACTATCATCCTCAGATATATGGTCATTTTGAGAGAATAATTTAAAACCTTTAGGATATGAAAAAATATTTTTCAGCGGATTTGAAATGTGTTTGGGAGCAATTCCTTCCTCTTGTTGAGGTTTCTTATAATAATAGCTTTCAATTTATAATTAAAACACTTCTTTATGAATCCATATAGGAAAATAATTATATAAATCTAACATAATAGGATAAATCTTGAGAAATAAAGCTATTTACACCAAATCTAGTTGATGAAATGGCAGAGAAGGTTTGATCCATTCAACAAAACATAAAGGCAACACAGAGTAAATAACAAATTTAAACTAATAATCATCAATGTGATATGGAATGTAAATATCATGAAAATGTGTTTCTATGAATTTTACCATGGATGAAGGATAAGATATTTGGAAATACGAGAAAACTAATCCTTACATATATCGATCCCTTTGAAATTCTTGATCTCATTAAGATAGTAGTTTATCGACTGGTTCATCCTCTATACCTCCCTCAAGTCCACAATTTGTTGCATGTATCAATCCAAAGGAAGTACATACCTAATCCCTCACATGTAATGAATTAGGAGGAAATATTGCTGGAAAATTATATTTTTTATGAGGAACATTCAGGGGAGATTCTGGATTATATAGAGAATATTATATGAAATAAGATCACTCACATGGTCAATGTTTTTTTAGTGAAACCACTAGCATGAGGAAGCTATATGGGATCTAGTGGATTTAATGAAGAAGAAGTATCCTTCTTTGTTTTTACCAAATTTCTGGAATTTCATGGGTGAAATTTAGGTAAGGCGGTAGAAATTTAGAACCTCACGTTTTATGAAATATAATTTTTCAAATAGGATTAATTTCATCGATAGCTTGTGATACATACAATATCACGTTTTAATGAACCTGAATATACTATCTAAATTATTATTTAAACATGATTGTTTTGAAGTAGCCAACAAAATTGGCCACATGAAAAAGAATAAACACTTTTTAATTTTAATTATAATGGATCTATATAAATAAATATATTTATAATTAACTACGTAATTTTTAGTAATTTTTTATATGCTTATAAATACATTTTTTCACAAAAATTGCTTTTATATCACATTGTGAAAAAATTAATATAACTATTTTTCTTCTACGTCATATTTTTTTTAAAAACATCATTTTTAGATATTCATTTTAAAAATTACATTGATTAATTTTTTGGAATTTTTCTATAAAGATTAATTTTTTTATGAATTGTAAAAAATAATGATTTTAATTAAAAAAATGAATCATTATTTGAAGCATTTACAAGATTATTTTTTTAATATGGTTTTAAAAATTATTTTTTTTAATATATATTTATTAATCCAATTTATTTAATTGTAATTATTTTTTTATTGAAATTCAATATTAATACGATCTAATCTTAAGGAAAATTTCACTTCGGAAAACCATTTTTTCAACATGTATACTTGATTAATTTTAAATTAAATTAATTAAATTATATGTATTTAATTTGTAAAAACAGATTTTATATTTGGAATCATAATAATAATTATTATATAATAAGTTTAACTTAATTATTTCGTATAAAGAATAGTAAAAATAGTCAAAATTAATTACTATGGTTATTTGTAAAATTGGTTAATTGTGGGATAAAATGAAATGATAGGGATTAAAATGACCTAAAAACTATCAGATGAAAATTTTATAGATTTATTTAGGCCATATAAAATTTAATATTCCATAATTATTCAATTTTAATCCATTTATTATATGAATGATTTTGGTATGAATTTTTCTTTTCAAAATTTCCAAATGTGTCCTCTCCCCCACTAATAAATGGACATCCCTCTTTTATAGAATTAAAACATAAAAAGACTTTTTTTTATTTAAATAGCTACCCAAATAATAAAATTACTTCCCTACCCACATACTATAGTCATAATTTTTATTATTAAACCTTCTAATAAATGATTTAGGTATAAACGTGAAGAGGTTCTACGAAAAAGAGGTAAAATTAGTAACATTCTATTTTTCATTTATTTATTCTTAAAACTCCTGAAAACATTATTAAACTATGATGATATAAAAAAAATCGTTCCCATATAATTAAATGATAGTAAGTTATTTTAAAAACCTATATCCATCCCCTCTTCAATCAAATGGTTAATGAAACACTCAATCATTTGTTCAACGAATTTCCACCTCAAGATGTGATGTAATTTGCTTTATATAACTACATATTCGGGATATAGATAATAATGGATTTAATGAATTTATATTATATTTATGGAATTATTATATTTTAATAATTATAATATCATATATACCTTCTTAACATCCAATACGTTGGAAAACCATAACGTTACTCATGTGTACGTGTAGAATACCGCCTCCATGAAGCGATGTGAAACATTTTCATTTTATTTTTATAATAATAGAAATAAGGATGGATTTAATTAAATTAAATGATATTTATGAAATTATAATTTTTTTTAAAGTTAATTAAAATTTATATTTTCTTTCATAACATCCATAGGGAAAATGGAATCAATGTTTTTGTGTACGTGGGGTCTACCATCTCCATTGATGGTATAAGTCATTTTTTATCTGAAACTTTTTTGAATTACTCTAAATATATATTCAATTAATATTAATATTTTTTTACATGGATAAAATTATTTATTTTATTGAAAATATAATCAATGTATGTGGACTAAAAATACCAAACCAAAACATATAAGAAAAATGAAGTAGTTATTACCTGAAATGTGAATTTAACATGGAATCATTATCAAATGGGTCATTAAAGGTTATATGTAAATAATATATGGTATGATATTTATTATTATAGTTCTAGAATAAAATTATAATACACATATATTTATTATAAAATATTTTTTAACATGAAAAAATAAATTTAGGACTTGAGGTAAGGGATTTCTAGTCTATATTTTATTTCAAGGAGACATATTCTATATTCACCCCTAGATTGTATTGTGTGGTTTATACAATACCCCATTTAAAATTTATTTAATGAATTTACTTATTATAATGTTATGTATGGTTTTATTTTATGCAATTATTTCACTAGACCAATAATTTAAAAGATACCAAATTGGATATGGTTTAATGTAACAATCTCATTATTTATCAAGATTATTTATGGTTGTGTCTCCATTGATGAACTATTATGATATACCTATCAATAAACTCATTAAATTAATTGTCCTTGTTATCTTTCATGAAAATACATTTTTTCAATAAATATTCCTTCTTTTTTGTACCCTAGAGTCCAATAGAATGCTTTTATGAAAATATTTATTCCTCTCTTCAGTCAAAAACAAATTTTCTTCTATATACATATTTTAAAAAAAAAATTTAAATAACATTTTTACTATTCTATTATGATTGATTAATTTTAATTTTATCCAATTTTGAATTTTCACAATGTTTTATAAATGGAATCTTCATTTATTTTTTAAATAATGTACTCTTTGACTTTTGACTAAAGTGTAAAAGGAATGATTTTTTTAACATATAAAAAATGAGAACAATTTTCTTCCCTTATAAATGTTATTTACAATAAATATTCCATTATAAGTTTCGATGGTGATTTTAGATGAAATTTTTTTCTTGATTATTTTATTAATTATGATTTTTAGAAAGGATGTTTTCAATAAAAGGTAGTTTTCCTCAAAAAATGTTCTAAGTGATATTTCAAAATCATTTTCCATCTAAAATGATGTCCATTAATATTACATAATATTTAGTTGTGATATAATCAAATGATATTATCCTTATTCTTTCTTTGGTTGGTTTATGATTGTGATGAAAAGGTGTTTATGAAACTCATTCCCTTTTTATGGGTTGTGATATGATGAGATGATGATATTTTTTTAAAAATAATATATTTTTCAATGTTATGATATTATGAAATGATAATAAACCCTAATTCTTTTCATTGGTTCTTATATGATTATTGTTTTGATCTTGTGCACACATATGTATGATTTTAATTATGTGATGGGTGAAAACTTTATCTCCCTCCATTGCATTGGGTAAATATTGATATCTCATGAGATCAATAAGACTGGAATGGGGAGTGGACCCATTTTAGTAAGTGACTCAATTCAATATGATTGTATTGGGAGTAAAAAATGACTACTACAATGGATTGGGGAGTAAACCCATTCTACTATGATAGCCTTAGAAATTATACTTGACTAGAAAGAAAATGATTTTCTATGATTATCTGTATGCCAAAAATAAATGAAATATTCTAATGATATTTTATTATGGATTATGTACATTGATTCCTTTATTATCCATGTCTTATAAACTACCATGATTTGTGAAATGACTCATGTTAGTGATCTATGGTATGTAGGGTATTGTTTTAAAATTCTACGATCATGTTTTGATATCCTTATGCTGATGTTATACTTATGCAATCATTGATATATACCATTTTAACCATTAACAAGCATCTAAGATTACCCTTTATTATATTTTATTCCAAAGGTTTTAAAAAAATGTTTTATGTATGATAATTATAATAAGGGGGATAGTTATGAATAACATAATGGGATAAGATGTAGTTCACATATGAACCAATTTTTATTGTTTCGGGGATTCCAAATACAGTAGACCTAAACAATTATGTCATGTATCATTATGTAATTAAGAAAGTATTCATATATTAATATATAATATCCATGTATCAAATATATAGATCTCTATATGCTAAGACTATCAAGATTCTATAAGGTAAAATTATTAGACATATTCACCGATAGTAGGAATGAGAAACATAAGGTAGAAAATTATGAAATCTTATTTATCTATATGAACCAAGATTATGACAACAATTTAATTGATGTATCATTCATGATTCAACATTTTACTAACCCACATCCAAAATATTGGTGAGACTTGAAAACTACTAAGAAAATGGATATTTATTTTCGATAACTAAACCAGATAGACCATGGAAAAAATCTTTCATCAGTAGACATGCATAATTAATTTAAATTATCCCACTAAAAAAAGGGTAAAACCATTGATGTATCAAAGAAAACAACATTCCCAATGATAAAGCGGGTGACATGACCATACATGCACCCCTTCCGCAAAAAAATATAATGGTGGTTTGTGAACATAAAATAATTTTGGGAAATGGAAACCAACCCCAACATTTGACTTAGGATAGATGGAAATAGAGAATATATGCTTCCAATCCCATTAAAATTTTAAACATTTTACATATAAATTAGGTGAGTAACCCACTAATTATAGAAACAAATATGACATTGAGTGTGAGGAACTATTTCATTCTAATATTACAACTAATACACTATAAAAATAGTGTATTTCACCCAACCTATACTATTGGTATGGTAAAAGAAAATGTTAAACAATTTTACGTCCCATGATATCCCATTACACATGAGGCACCTTGATGATCAGCCCATGAAGAATTAACTCCAGATGAAACTATGATTTCCCTTCCACAAATTATGTCTATCATCAATAATGATGAATAAGATAAAAATAAATAATTACATGTTACCATTGTCAAGGAAAAAATATAGGAGAATGAGTTCAGAAGTATAAAAGAACTTGGAACATAACAGTGTAGAAAAGATAACTAAAAACCAAATTTTTATAGATTATTTTGATATAATATGAATTTTGATTAAAGAATAATTTTCTAATGTTGCTGGTATTTAACTAGTTTTGTGATTCATGAAAGGATACAATGATTTTATGAAAATGATCACTAATTTGGTTATCTCAATAAAAAAACATGTCTCATGATAAAGGTTAATTGGAGGACCAAGTAAAAGGATATTACATAATGATATAGGTGAAAATGGATAAAAACTGGCTGGAAAAATATTCAAAATCATGAAAATCATTCATGATGTGTAACACAATGGAATATAAGACATGAAACCATTAAATGAATTAAAAATAAAACTTATTCTAGACCAACATGTTTCATGATGTGACACATATGGTAACTCCATGAATCAACCTCAAGTCATCTATAAAATAATTAAAACAATGAAAACTATTCACATCCCCACAAATCACATGCTGTGAATTCAATTCAATATGTGAAATGATTTGGAAGACCAAGAATCCATAGTTTATTACAAAAATATTAATGGGTGTCCTATTTTTATATCTCGAGCCACTGAAAACCCCTAGGATGACATAGAATAATTTAGTACTGAATTTATCATATCTCGTGTTCTATATATCACTATCAATACTTGTCTTGGGCTGATGGAAAGAGGATATATTGGAAAGGGGACGAATTGGACAATAAACAACAATTGATCTACTGTACTATTTTATTATTTATTTATTTCTTTATTGTGATGGATCCCCCGTATTGAATCGACTAGAATTCCACCTCCATGGAGGATTGTTTCTATGAGTGATCAATAATGGGGGATCCTAGACCTTATAAAAATTTCTTCTGTTTCTTCACCTAATGAATAAATGTATTTTTTTTATAGTTTCTAGTACTATTTTTTTATTTTTTATTACGTCATTTTATTTTTTAGGTTTCTGATCCGATTAAACATAAATATCCATATTCAATGATCATATATACACCCAAACAATTATTTTATTTATATGATGGATCATTCTTGAGTTGGGGAGTAAGAGCTCAAATATTTACCACACTTGCGTGAAATTACAATAAGAACTAATTGTTTTTTGGGAATATAAATATTTTATTAGTTATTTCCATAATTTATCAATAAGACATACTATGATAACATTCATTTAGGAAGGAATGTAAAACAATATTATATTTCAGTTAGGGTAATTCACACATTCACCATTTATCCTATGGAGAGTGATGAAATGATAGTGAAACCTCATGATTACTATTTTAATAGGAAACTATTTGGATAAAACCTGAAAACCATGATATAATAACAGTATTTCTAAAAAATCCCACACCATTCAAAATATCTTAAATTTCTTTAAAACTAATAATTTAAACTATTTCATGTTTTTAATTTCTAAATTTTAAAAGAAATCAATTTTCTTAATTTTTTTAAAAATTGATAACTATTTTTATCACACTCCACTTTGGGAGACTACCATTTTTAATTATTATACTATACTAGTTAGTGAAAATATGGTTTTTACATGCCCCATGACTGGATTAAGTCAAACATGGTGTCATTTTTGGAGAGGAAGTTCCTAAAAAAACAAAAAAAAACAATGTTTTTTACAAGACCTGTAGTTTAAAAATCAAATATTTGATTTTGATCCAGAAATAAAAATAAAAAAACTCACTTAAGGAAAATGAAATCACAAGGAAAATATCATTTAATTACTGTTTTAAGTTCATGTGAAATATTTAGTGTTTACTATAAACCTACACAAATGGCTATAAACCACAACTAAACCCTGTGCAATATCCTCCCACCTCAATTTTCTAATCAAAATAACTAACTCGCTAGGACTGATGCAAAAAATTATTTTGAGCAGTGAGTTAACTTGATTCTAGAGTTCCCAAAATTTCATGGCCTTTTAAGAGAATACCATAAGCATCTTATAAAAGAATTCAACTTCATATATTTGAGTTTCAAACCAAAAGGAGAATATGAAGACCTGTTATAATGGAGGTAATTCCCCTTCTCAATCAAAGGATAATCTGTGGAATAATTTTACTATCTGAAACCAATGAAAGTTAGTGACAGCGAAGACCTCAAATGACGATTCCTGCAACGATTCATTCCGTCATCCCAGAGCATGAAAATTAGAAAACAAATATGTATTATGTTGATCAACTAGAGATAATGTCTATGAGTACTCAATATTTTTCAAGAAACATTTTGTAAGCTTCCCATATCACACAATATAGGAGCACATATTTCTTATGGTATATTATAATAAACTACTCAATAGAAAAAAAATCTACTTGATGCCTCATCTGGAGGTTCTTGAATTGATAAATCACTAGTAAAATTTTTTATTTCTAATAATGAAGATTACTCAAGACTCACAATACATTGTAAGTAGTTGTACAGTAATGGGGGGGTAATCCATGAATTAATAAAATTTAATTCCACAAAATTATTATTAAACCCAAGTAACTAACTCAATAGGTTAGTAAAAATATATATTTAAACCAATAGAAGGAACAATGTGTACTTACTTAGGTATGTAGTGTATTCTCTTATACTATCATTCCACTAACCAGTGTCCCAAATTGTAGAGGAAAAAAGTTTTGAAACAACTTTTTATTTGATATAATTCCAATAAAACCTGGTTATAACCTTTTTCAAAAATCAATACCCACCACCATTTCTCTGACCCTAAAAATTACTTTTAAAAATTGTTTCCATAACCACATTACCAATAAAATTACCATTAACATCCCTCAAACATTTCCATATCAACGGATTAGTAACAACAATAGACCAATGTTGCAGAACTTGAACATAAAAAAGATAAATTAATAGATTAGTTCTTCATTTTTATAGACTTTATAATAAAAAATCCAAGAAAGTTAAAAAAATATACTATTATGAATGTGAAGTAAAATTTCATCAGATTTCCAACATGAAGAGAAAAATAACTCCCACTTAATGAAAAAAAGTAAGTCTGAAAATTATGTGTAATATTCTAAAGCTCAACCCATTCATCATAAATATGTTGTCTAGAATTATTATAGAACAAGGATAAGTATTAGGAAAGAGAGTCCAATATCACCATTATAGAGGCAAAAAAGGAATAAAAAGGTCATCTAGGAACTATATGGTTTCATTAATACATTTAATTAATATTGAAGAGGATAAAATACAAAAATAAATTAGAGAGTCATTTTAGAGAATCAAGATCAATATCTTTTTTCTAGAGAAAATATGAAATATTTTCACAGTAACATTTTACAAAAATAGGATGACTAGATAGGAATGGAATAATTAGATTAGGGAAGAGAATATTAGTACTGATCACACCATTGATACCACAGAAATATCATGATCCATAGACATTATCAATTCCCTGTACTATTTGATATTTAATCTTTTTTGATGATTTGTGTGATTTAGTTTATTAAATAAACATATTTTCTGAATCTATATTGAAATATTTTTATATTGATAAAATTAATCCACCTAGAGTGGTGGTATATATTACTGTAATATCCACCATTTTTTCAAAAAAGTATTTTGAAGGATGTTCTTGTGAATGTAAAAGATATACCCTTCTGTGCTGAATTCTAAATGCTGGACCTGTAGAAATATAGAAGTTCATCAGACTAACCCATCATCCTTGGGAGACCATTCTTAAATAAAGTGAATAACATCATAAAAATATATGAATGAACATAATCAAAGGATCTCAGATATAGTTTACAACATTTAAATATACTTGAATACATGAAGCATCCAATAAGTATTCATTTACCAAATTAAATATCCCATAGAAAGGTTACATAAAATATTGAAGAATATGATATGTTTTAAAAATTATTATCTATAAAATATCATTTTCTAATTGAAAATACCATAGAATAGTTATGTAGGCTAAAATATGGTAATTTTGAATTCCATTTTGAAGAATAGAAATCATTATATTTGTTTGATATATGATTATAATAGGATAAAGAATCAAAATAAAAATAATATGTTAATATTGAAAAGTAAAAACATATTGAGATTTAATATTAACATATTACCACATATCTCTAAAATAATCAAAATTAATACTCAATTAATATAAAATTATACCTATTTTATTTTATAGTAAAGATATGAAAACAAAAACCAAGGTCTTTTTGGTTAAGAATGTTAAAGGGTACTCTTCCAAAAAAAAGAAAGGGAAGGATAATCCTATAAGTCTAGAAACTCTTAAGTAATGAGAGTTTTGGATTTCAACAAGATAGAAAAAATATATGAACATGTCAAAAATGAATATAATTGAATAAATATTCAAGGGTTTTTCTGGTGTTATGGTAATCATGGTCATAAATCCTATTATTTTTGGTTTAAAATATATTTAACTTGAGGGAGACAAAAAAATTATTAATTTTAATGTGGTATTCATGGAGTGGTTAGAAAGAGAAGTAACCTATGTTGTTAAATGGATGATATTTCAAAATTAATCATGTTATAATAATATCCACAAATAGGTCCTTGTATGTTGGACACTTCAATTACAATTGGATAAAAAATTGGCAGAATTTGATATAATGTTACGAACCTGTGGTAGATATTTAACTTATTTAACTTCATTATCAATGATGACCACTATGTTGTTTCATTCCTTTACACATGATTAAAATTTTGTAATTACATTTTATATCTACTTTCATAAATAAATAAATTTAAATTTATTGATGGAACTGAAACAATTATATGTTGGGGAGGGAGTATTATATACTATTATTTATTTTTAAAAATTTATTTTCATGAGTTGATCAAATGTAGTTAAACAAAAGTTCTTGTTGGAGGAAACCCATGTTTTTTTCATAATACACTCTTCCCCTGATTCTAATTTGAGTATGACTAAATAATCATACAAAATAATTTTTTTCTATTATGTTTCTAATATATAAATGATGTTAATGAAATTTTATAGAACTAATATTTTAAATGAAAATTCATTTCATTAAAATTCACACCTCATAAAAGTGATGCATAACAGAATATAATGAACTAAACCCATGAAACCAAACTGAAGTACTATTTCTAAAGATATACTATTATTAAATTTATTATATATCAAATTACATATATATATATATTTTTAAAAAACTTATTTTGATCATTAAAAATAAATTTTATTCCTACAATTATCTTTATTTTATTTTTTGAGTGGTCAAAGATACATGAATTTATTTTGATTTCTATTATGCCATGTATCTATTTTTCAAAATAATTATATTTAATGAGAAAAATAGGGAATTCAATTTTTATATTAAATCATATATATTTAATTCATGAATAATTATTAAATGTAATTATTGGATTAAGGTAAATTAAATTTCCCTTATAATCCTATATTTTGTATTTCTCAAATTTATATAGATTTATTTGTTGTTATGGTTTCGTTCTATTTGGGATTATACAAAATTTAAATTTTCCTTTATTTTGAGGATTTGTTGACCAAATAATTTCTATCTATGTCATGATCATATTTATTGAGTGGTCTAATGCCATTCCACCTACTAGAACATTCCTTGAAACTTGTCATAGTTGAGACTGTGAAAGACCACATTTATAATGATTGAGGAAATTTTTATTGTTAATCCCATATCCTTAGAACCAATATAACATTAAAACATTTTTTATCTCATATAATCCATGAATTTACTCTCTAGTAATGATCTACATTAGATTCCATTTATAGCCATTCCTGCCCCCCTCTATTTATATTTCAAGATATTTTATTGTTTTAGTGTAGGTGATGTGGGTAAACTTGGAAGAAGGGATGTATTATGTTTGATGGAAAAAGTGTGGGGTTTATATTTTGAGGTATTGGGAAAAGATCTTGTTATATTAACTATAAACATATTTCTTTACATTATTAAATAAAATAAAATAAATATATAAAAAATTTGGTTGTGTATTTAGAAAACAAGAAATCACTATTACTAGACCGATGATATTTTGATTGTATGTAGTTAGGTTATGTATGTGAGATTTTTTTCAAGAATAAATTTCAAAAATAATATAAACAAATATTGAAAACAATTCATGAATATTGAATTATTAGGTTATAATTACATTTATCCTGACCTTACTTTGAACATTGGGGAGTTAGATCTATACTTTAACAAGGATATTTTCATTGAACTTTATTTTAGCTATCTTGCAGTATGATCTAGAGATAGACATCCCTTTTGAGATTTAATATTTTGAACATGAATCCCTACAAATCTTATGCCTTGTATTCATCTGGACCTTACTTGAAAATCTGTCATGATTTTATGTGAAGTTTTTCTTTACACAGTGAAGAAATGTATCCCTTTTCTAAATTAAGGAAAATAAGCATGTACTCATGAGAATAGCACAACTATAATTCAGATTTCATGCAGTATGATCTAGAGATAACCCTCAATTTTGATATTTTATATTTTTAACATGAATCCCTACAAATCTTAAGCCTAAAATTCATCAAGACCTTATTTTAAAATCCTTCATGATTTTATGTAAATTTTTTCATTACATAGTTGTAAAATTTTTTCCTTTTTTAAATTACTGAAACTGAGAATGTACTCATGATAAGATCATAACTCTACATGAATTTTTGTAACGATATATAATATAAAAAAATCCGTTGTGTGGTAAATCATGATTTGGCATGCTTGATAATAATGAATTATGATATATCAATTAATTAAAGGATAAGATCCAATATTTCAAAATTGGAAGAAGTATAATAATTGTGTTGATTAGTAACATTGAACTATGAGAAATTAAATAATTTTTTGATGCGGAATATTAAATGTTGATCCCCTATTTATAATAATTTTATTTAATTTCTTTGTATTTTGAATATTGGTAACATTTTTTTTATCCTTTTATTTCTATTAGGATTACATGCTTTAGAAAAATAATGTTCTAAGCATGGGGGAATTGACAAGACTATATTTTTCATGACTATTTTGATGTAAAATAATGTTTTTGAAGCCTAATTATTTAATCTTACAGATATTGAATGAGGTTTTTTTTGTTTTATAGTGGGATAGAACTATTATCCAAAAACGTTTATAAAATACGAGATCTCAAAAACAAAAATTTACCCCTTGATGAAGGACAAGTGAATGATGAATTCCAATGATATAAACCAAATATCAAGGTGAAAAAAATGTATATAAAAAACAATAAACATCATGGATATTATCCACGATTAGTAACATGATGGAATATAGAATATGAAACCAAGAAGTGAAGGAAAAGAAGAGCCCTGTGATAGACCAACATGTATCATTATGTGACACTTATGGTCACATAGTGACACAGACTCAAGTCCCCTAGAATATAAGTCAATGTGTGAAAATTATTTTTAGACCGTAAAATTTTACATTAAGAATACTATTCATGATATGAAATGCCCAAAAAAACAAAGAATTAGTATTTTGGTTTAAATAATAGCAGAATATCTATTTTTTTATCTAGGCCCACCAAAAACCCCTGGGTGGACCTTGAATAATTCAATATATAATTTATGGCTTCAATATTATCTCTTTAAATAAATGTTATATGGTGATGGAAATAGGATCACATAGCAATGGATGGTTCTGGATAAAGAACCACTACTACACTACATTCATATTTTCTTATATTTTCTCTTTTCTTATTTCTTGTGTTGTATCCCCTCTCCCGAATCACCTCTAATTACCCATCCATGGTGGGGAATTTTTTGCGAGTGATTGGGAAAGTGGGATGCATTACATTAGGTTCTTTTCTAGAGTTTTTATACCCAATGAATAAAATTCATTTCCTTCCCATAACTTTGGGTAGCAATTAATTTTCTGTTTTAATTACCTTAAATAATTGTGTAGTGTTTTGATTCTATTAAATATCAATTTCCATGGTTGATGATCATATAACCTTCTATCCAATTATTTTTCTGTATATGATGGGAAAATATAGAGTTGGGTGGTATGTGAATAGTGATTTCTATAATGTGAATGATATTGTGATAGGAAATAATTGGTTGTTAGGGAATAATAATTCGAGATTGTAGATTTACCTCATTAATAAATACGACCCACAATGGCAAAAAAACCTATTTAGGAGAGAAGAACAATATAAGACTTCAGTTAGGGTTATTCAAACATTAATTATCTACCCAAGGTAAATAGAGAAAGTGATAGTGAAATATCACTCTTATCGGTTTAACAGGAAACAATTAGGATAAAAATAGAAAACCATAATTGCATTACCCATGGTCTAAAAAAACCTACTCCAGTCAACATCTTCCTCAACTATTAAAAACATCCTTTTATGTGCTTCCTATTTCAAATATTCAAATGTTGAAACAAATCAATTATCTCAGAAAAATATAAAATTGACACACCGTTTTGTGCACAATCCTTTTTGGGTGACTAACTAGGTTAACTACTATACTATAATAGGTTATAAAAATACTTTTCTTCAATTCCCCGTGATAAGTGTGCATAAATAACTAAAATAACTAATAGAGATAACACATGACTGAAATAATAAAAACAAGAACAATAATTTCACTAAATGAAAAATATAATTATAATAACTATAACATAAGAAAACACAACATCATAATGATGGTCATCATACACATCCCCATGGTTATATCCAACAACATATTTCTAAGCCCCGTATATCCATACTACCCATTATTATGGATCAATAGTGATGGAAATAATGACTAGAAGGTGGGGTGAATAGTCATTTAAAAATTATAACGATTAAACAACGAATATTTATAAAATAAAGATTAGTAGTGAGTGAAGTGTTCTTGGAAGGAGGTGTAACGGAAATAAAAATTAATAAACACCAAGAGTTATAGTGGTCCCGATCATAAAGAACTTAATCCACTCCAAATATTTCTCTACTCATCAATATGACTGATAGTCACTAATAACGTCACATTTTAAGGTGTGAGAACCTTAATGCAGACACTACCTTTTACAGGAACACATATGCTATACCAAATATTGTATAGGAGATCATCCTTCTATTCTTACATGAATTTTGATCAGGATTATCAACAGAAAGTTCCTTTTAGTGGTGGAATAACTAGACAATGCAAGACTATATTTTGATTTAGAAAATCATGAAACAATATATAATAAATTAAAGAATAAGAATAAATATTACAAAAAGAAATAAAAATCAATGGATATTAGAAGATGATAAAAAATTTCAAAGATGTTGAATCCCATTGATCATTGGTCAAGCGAATGAAAATATTTCAAAATTTGATGTTTTATTTTGATCACATCTAGAGTATAGAATCTACTGAGGTTTCTTTTATGAATGATAATAGAAAATTATTTAAACGTTATATAAAAAACAATATGTGGGATGATATGCATTGTAATTTTTTTATTCCATCAAGATGTATCTCAAATCATTATGATAAAGATCTTCATCCAAAAACTGCATTAACCTTGTTAGAGGATAACAATAAAATAATGTTATTATTACCTTCATTTGTAAAATCTAAGATGGATAACATAGATCAAATGTTCTCTATTTTTTATTTATGAATTATTTTAATGAAACATTAAATATTTTATGTATAGAAACTACAAACAATTCATAATCATTGAATACTAAACAATAGAAAAGATAAACTTTTAAATTAATAACAAAGTAATATTTTGTAAAATATTGTATCATAATAATATTAATCTGTATGTACATTTTTATAGATATATTATTTCAATTATTTTTTACACACAATATAATAATATTTCAACATAATATAACAAAACATTATTTTTTTATATTAATATTTTTAATTACAAAATATTGAATAAAATTTTTGAAATAATTTTTCGTTCTAGGTGTGGTTTATAATATAAGAGAAACATAGATCTACTGTTGAAAAACCATATACAATTCTACTGATGAAATAAGAAAAATAACTTAAAGAAATTCAAGTTTCCTAGTATATACATTTAGAATAAAAGAACCATTAAATAAAACCCATTGTGAAGAAGGATACTAGAAATACATTGTGAAACATATAAAGAAAAATAAAGGTTCTAATGTAATATACATGATCTAATGTTGGTGACAATCTAAAATAGATGGTGATCTTCTGATGGATTGAAAATGTTATAAAATTAATTAGTGGTACATGATTATGTTATCAATAGAAAAAGTGATCCAACAGTGGAGAATAAAAAATTGATGAAAAAATGATTGATCATTGATGAAAAAGTTACTAGTGGAAATATGATCCACCTTTGATGAAAAAGATACTGGTGACAAAAATTTATACCATTAAATAAAATATACCAATGAAAAAATGATACACTTTTGAAGAAAAAACTACTGATGAAAAATGATCCAATGTTGAGAAACAGTTCTTCCATCGTGTGGTAAAAACATTAACCACTATTTCATGGATATGCCATAGTGATGTAAAGAAATATTAAAAAGAAGATTAAAAATCAGTTAACGAAGAATTGAATATACAATTGAAATGATCTATAGATTGAATGTAATATAATGTTCAGTTTGAACTATTGGTGGATGTAATCTACCACTCAAGACCAATGGTCGATTATTGTAGAGATATACCAGTGGAAGATATAGTAGTGGACCATGATCCAACTAAGATCTATTGGTGATAAAATATATATTTTTGGTCAAATCGTAGATACAAAAAATGAATAACTTGTGTAGATAGGGAGACACTCTGGTTTAAGAATATTGATTGAATTGAAAAAACAGATAAAAAATGAAACAATGGAAATCCAAATAATAAAATGAAGTCCAACTATTGTTTTTGATCAATTAAATATGTGACAAGATATGATGATGTTTTTGTGGTACAAAACATAGACTAATAAAGAGCATGAAACCCTCAACATCATTCATGATAGGTTCATCCACGACCTCCAACAATCTAGAAATGGTTGAGTATATCAAGGAAGAAGACGACTGAAAAATTTGAAGAAGAAGAAGATTGGGAAAAATGAATGAGGAACAAGATTTTATAATGATATTTAATAGTGGTGATCAGATTGATAAAATGATTGAGTGATATACATGTTTTTTTAAATAAAATTGATCAATGAAGTTTTTTCACTATCCAAGATAAGTTTCATTGTAAGATGAGGATGTGGAATGAAAATTAACTCGTGGGATGCTGCTTATGAGTTTTTAGTGGGCTTAAACACCCAAAACCCATCCCTTACACACATAGAACACAAAACAACGAGATTACCAAGACCATCCCTTGGTAAAGCCAATGGTCCTCATTCATGAGACCTATCTCCTCCGGCATAGACACGACCTATGCCATCTTTTATGTTACCTATGTAGGACCTCCCATAGGGTTGAATCATTGGGTCTGTTAAGGGTGGTTGAGTATAGCATTCGTGGCTCAATAGGGTAGGAAAAGGTTTATGTTAAAAAGTAATTAAATAAATAATAAAAAAAATTAAGTTGGTAAAATTCATATCTCTAACAAATTAACATTATAAAAAAATATATAATTTAATGTTTTAAAATAATTTTGAATTTAATTAAACACGATGAGAAATAATTTATCAGAAAAAAATAACACTGTAAAACTATTATAACCACTTTAAAATACTAAAAAACATCACATTTTTGTAAATTTAAAATTATAATATTTGTTGAATTTTTAAGGAAAATCACCCTCTACTAGAAATTAATTAAAAAATTATTATAAATATTTATATAAAACATGATCTCATTTAATAAAAATCAAATACATTAAAAGTAACGGTATGGTATATTCTCATAAGAATACATATGAAGTTAAAATATGAAATTAAAAAAAGGAATTAGAATAGAAATATAGTATATCAATGAAATTTAATAAGTATTATTTAATTAGCATTAAATTAGAGTAGAGAAATGATATACAATTACAGAATACAAGTTAAACATAATTAGAAATAGTGATTATAAAAAAAATTGATTTTAATCTTATACAATTCCTACTTTATACTTCATTTTATCAAATTTAATAGAATCAAAGGGATCTATGAAAATAATAGCTAACTATTTATCATTAGGAACAAATTCTAAATTGGTACCAACTTTATTTACAAGATCCCAAAGAAAATGAAATCTTAAATCTATGTGTTTAGTTATAGAGTACTAAATAGGGTTTTTGAAAATTGAAATAGCACTTGAATTATCATTGAAAAAATAAATTCTATTAAAAATGATATTAATGTTTAATTATTTTAATTAAAATAATTTGTAAACAGTAACTAGTAGTTGCAATATTTTTATCATTGTCTGTTGATAATCCTACTGAAAGTTGTTTCTTATAAATAGGTAAATTAATCTATCTCCTAAAACATAACACATAACTGTAGTTATTTTTTGTTCGTGTCAAAAACTCCAAATTTAGACTCAATGTATGATAGTATTTCAAAAAAACATTATTAGAATAAAAAAATCGAGTAAAAAATTAACCTTGATATATCTAATTATTATTTTATCATCTTTAAGGTTAATTTATTTAGGTTTGTACTGAAACCTAGCAAACATAAAAACATAGAACATGATATCTAGTCTAGAAGTAATGAGAAAAAATAGAATACTTATCATACCTCTATATAGTTTAAAAAAATAAACCTTCGAGATTCATCAATATCCAATTTGGAATTAGTTCTCATTGATGTTTTAAAAGTCTTTACAGAATCAAGTCCAAGCCTTTTTAAAATTTATTAAGCATAATAGGGTTCATTTAAGAAAATACTATATCTCCTTTGATTAATTTTTAAACCGAGGAATAATTGTATCTCCACAGTTATGTTTATGTCAAATTCCCTTATCATTAGTTTAGAAAAACCATATTGTAAGGAATTATTTTTTGATCCAAATATTATATCATCAACATAAATATTTATAATCATTATATCACTTATATCTATTTTCATAAACAAGTTTGGGTCAAACTTACCTTCAACGAAGTTATTTTTCAATAAAAACTATCTTATTGTTTCATAACAAGATCTTAGAGATTTCATAAGACCATATAAGGATTTATGAAGTTTAAAACATGATTTTGGAAGTTATCATTTTATAATTTAAGTGTTTTTCTAACATATAATTCCCCTAAATTTATTCTATTTAAAAGTGTACTCTTTTATATACATTTGAAATTATATGATTTTATGAAAACTATCATAGGATAATAAAATTATAATTTCATCCATCCTTTAAATAAGAGAAAAATAATATTTAATGTTATTTCCCTACTCCTAATAATAACCTTGAGCTACTATTATTGATTTATTTTTAACTATTATTACTGTTTTATCAACATTGTTTTGAAAAACCCATTTAGTTCCTATAATATGTTTTCTTTGGAAAAGAACCAAAACACCACACTTTATTCATTTCAAATTGATTTAATTAATTATTCATAGATTTAATCCAATTTTATTTAATTAAATCATTTAATCATTGAAATGAACAAATTCAGAAAAAATCATAGTTTTCAGTGTCAATTATAATATATTTTTCTGGTTTGAATACCAAATTCTACATTACAAATTAATTTCTCAATAAAATGACATTTAAGAGTTTTCTATGTATTTGGATCAGTTTTCAAATAGATACACTCTCACTCAACTAATGCATTATCATTACCTTTTTTATTATACTCACAAAAATAAAATTCCCTAAAATCATCATTTTCATTGTTTATTTCAGAATACATCTTATAAGATTTAATTTCATCAATCTAGACATTAATAGATTCTTTAATAATTTATTTTCCTTATTGAAAATAGTATAATAATTTTTTATAATGGAAAAATCCTAAAAATATCCCTTCATATAATTTAAAATGAATTTTTTTTAATTTTTTTTAATGTAAGATATATAATTAACAGCCAAATACCCTGAAAAAAACATTAGGTTTAAACCATTTTCAATGTTATTAAGGAGTATTATTGAGGAATGTTATAATTAATAGTATATTAAAAACATGAAAATAGTTAATTATAGAGTCTTTCCAAAATTATTTAGGTGCACTAAATTCTACTGGCCTAAACCTGGACATTTCATGAATTGATTTGTTATTCCTTTCAACCACACCATTCAATTATAGAGTCCTAGGGGATGAGAAATAATGTTTATATACATTTATTTAAAAAAATTATCAAATTATAAATTCAAAAATTAACCACGTCAATCACCTATGATATAGATTATTGAGAAACTTTTGAATTTTTGAATATGTTTACAGAAAGGAAAAAATTGTATAATGTTTCATTTTTATGGGATAATAAATAATTCGATAATAACATATTGCAATAATCTATAATTAATAAATAAATACTTATTTCCACCAAACCTAATATTTTCTATAGGTCAAAATATGTCAATATTCAATAAATAAAAACCTTTAATATTATATAAATCATTTATAGATTTTAATCTTCCTCTTTGTGTCTTACCTTTCAAACAATAATCACACAAACACACCAAAATATTTGTGTATTTTACAAATAAAACCACTTTAAGGTTATGTTATAACCATATAGGTAGTAATCAATCATGAATTACTTGTTTATAACTTGGTGAGTCATAAAACATATTCATGATTTGATAGTTTGTGAAACAATCTGATGTTTTTATTCCCGTGACTCCTCTTCCACAAAATGAAATATGCATCTAATATATTCAAACACTTAGCCATTTGTTTTGTTATATTATAAAAATATAAAATTTATATATTTTTATTTTGATTTTAAAAAATAAAAGTATTTTATTTTTTAGAACAATACTTTTATCATTTTCAAAAATAATGTTTCATACATTATTAAAAATGTGTGATATACATATAAGATAATTTTTTAAACCACGTACATATAATTCATTTAAAATGATTACTATTTTAGAATAACCAACTTTACCAATACATTTAATCTAACTAGTAGGATTTTCTACAAATGTGACATGTTCACCATCACATGAATAAATTGATAGGAATTTTGAAATATCACATACCATGTTCCCAGAAAATATACATTCTAAATACAATGAGTGTTTGGGACTACTAAGAAATATTTCATGAAATTAAACAATAAAATATACTATTATAGTACCCATTCTATATTGGGTCCAATTTGATTAGTAGTAGAACACATTAGCACAAATAGACTTAAAACATTTATTAGTGATCATAAAAATAAAATTTTATTAATAAGTGTAAAACAACCAATATTAATAACAAAAACTATATTGGTATGAAGAAATGGATACTGAGAGAATCCCCTATAATAATATTAATGTATTCCTATATGAAGGATCCCACACTAGAATAGTATGTGATATAGATACAGGGTGACATTCAACTTTTGTCCACTGATGCCACATGTGCATGATGTCTATGTTTTAATTGATAAAACCTCTATAGTTTTGGATTTGAGAGGAAATGATACAAGGTATTGGATAACTCCCTGAAAAAAATTTATAAACAATAATGGAATCCATTTCCACCGTAGATAGCAAGATACTCTTGTTAATCCAAAATTTCATACCTATTAGGAAAGAATTAGCTTAATCTTGAAAGGTTTATCAAAATCCAATGGTGGGCTTCAATGTAATGATGATAGAACCTATGGTATGAGGCACTAAAGTACCACACCTCATTACTACCATACAACATGAAAAATAATTATTTTGTTTGAGAATATAGCTATGGAGAAGTTAGCTGATACATCATCTAATAGGAGGGATATTTCCAATGGATCAAAGATGATTAGCGGTATTTAGAATTCTGAGAGATGGGGCCTACACCCGATTTTTGAGAAGAAAAACTAAATAGATTAGTAGGTTTTAGGATTTGATCATAATGTCTATGTTTGAGGTAATAATTCCCTTGAATCGATTCTTGTTTCTCACCTTCCATATAGTCTAACCATTTACAACAAGAATGATCACTCACACTTATTCCTCGTGATAATTATTAGCTTCTCTGTGCAAACACAAGTTGATAAGGTTTTTTCTAGAATTATCATTGGATAAAACACCCATTAAGTATCTAAAATAAATCTATATTCTCTTCTCCCCTTGGTTCTCAATGAATAAATGTCGTTTAGTTTTAGTGTTGTCTTCCCTACAACTACACCATTTGGATGCCATCTAAATTCCTAAACGCTTGACATTATCAATTTTATGATTTTATTAGTGGGATGATGTTTTCAATGCTTTCGTTGGGGCGCGCTCATCCATGTTGTTCGGATATGAGGGACACGGTTTTTTGTTGCCACACATTCTTTCTTTCCATTGGAGGGTGACATACGGTCCTTATTAAGGGACGTCTTCTCCTTGACTGAAACAAGATGATGAGATTTCGGTTCTTCCTTCCGTAGATTCCTCCTCGGAACTTGTCACCTAGTCTTGGTCTCCATCATAGACTTATGATATTCTTCATGAAACTCTTCCTGGCACCATATCTTCATGGATACCAGTTAATTACGCTGCCTCTCTCAGGACATTCCATGGGGTCTGGTCAGAGTAGCAACCTTCTGTTTAGGGGGTAGTCTCATTGGGCATCACTGGCTTGTCTGGATGCTGGGGGATTTGTGTGTCCATATTCTTTCCCTTATTATAGGGCTTCTCGGGGGTGCGCTACCCGAGGCATCCCACATAAAATATGGGTAATCATATTCCATGGGCATGTATCTGAGGTTTTCCTCTGCTTCCCATGATTAAGACAGGGTATGCCGTAAGTTTAACATCTGGCGAAGACTGATCAGACTGATCAGAACACCTTCTAGAGTGGATCATATGGAGGAACCACCTTGAGGGAACACTGATAATAAGGCCAACATGTGGGTGGATTACCAAATGTTATTAGTTGGAATGAGAATGGGGTGGCATGATTCCACCAGGATGTGGTGTCCCGGGTAAGAATCAGGATGGCTGATAGAAGGTTTCGTGAAAGGGACGGTGAATGGGATGGCACCGTCATGAGTATAATGATGTTTATGGGCTTGATCCTTGAAGTCACTTATTACATATCCCCATGGTAGGGAATAATATTCCACGTAGTTCATCTGATGATGGATTACCGCCGATTGGGGGTTTTAATGGTTTTCCATTGGATTGGGTCACAACAGCTTACCGTAGGATGGGGTCACAATGACATACTGCAGGATGAGGTCCATAGTTTAACATCTTGCAGGATGACAGAAAACTGACATGAAGGGGGGTCAGAAATGCTGGTTGTTGGGCTTCATCCTCATGGAGGCATCCTACATACATTACCTTAGAAAAGATCAAAGTCCACGTAGTTCATGATATGGGGGCATTCTGGTTTTATGCTCTGAGTCAGCCCAAGGTATTGGCGAGGCGATGTGAAGGTGGACCTCGGGTCTATTGGTTGTTGGGATTGAACCTCATGAAGGCTTCCTATGTACCTTACCATAGCACAGATCAAAGTCCTCATAGTTCAGATTATGGTGTTATTGAACCGACACGGAGGGGTGTCGTGACGACTGGGTGTTGGTGGGATTGAACCTCGTAGAGGCTTCCAACACACCCTGCCTTAGTAAGGATCAAATACCTCAGAGATCTGATTATGGAATGGGTATTACACTCTAGGATGACCAGGGTGTTGGTGAACCGATGTCAAGATGGTCAGAAAGACCGGTGGATGGTGTGCTTGAACCTCGTGGATGCTTTCTACGTACCCTTCCTTGGCAGAGATCAAAGTCCACATAGTTCCGAAGCGGGTGTGGGGCATATGCTCTAAGGTGTCCCAAGGTGGATTTCATGGTCAGTGAACTGACTAAAATAAGGACATGTGGTCCAGTTGGATGGTGGTCTTGAACCTCGTGGAGGTTTCCTAAGTACCTTGCCTTGGCAAGGATCAAAGACCATACAGTTTAGGATGGTGAATATAGTTTAACATCATGCGGGATGGGGGCGATCCAATGTGAAGGGGGACGGAGCGACCAATGGATGGTGGTCTTGAACCTCATGGAGGATTCCTACGTACCCTGTCTTGGCAGGTATCAAATTACACAGAGTTTCATAGCGGGTGTGGGTATTACCCTATGTGGTAGCCCAAGGTAGATGTCATGGTCGATGAACAGACGTGAATAAGGACCTAGGGTCTAGGTGGATGGTGGGATTGAACCTCATGGAGGCTTTATATGTACCTTTCCTTAGCAAGGATCAACGACCATGTAGTTCAGGATGGTGAATATAGTTTTACGTCATGCGGGATGGGGGTGAGCCGACGTGAACGGGGTCGGAGCGACCAATGGATGGTGGGCTTAAACCTCATGGAGGATTCCAACGTACCCTCCCATTGCAGGGATCAATGTCCACGTAGTTCCGAATGGTGGTGTGGGGCTTATACTATAGGCTTCCCAAGATGATATTTCTTAGTAAGTTATCACACTATGACTATGTGAGTCATGATTGGTGTGAGAAACAAGAGATAGCAGAGACCCAATAATCACATTGTGAACGGTGCGTCCATGGGAAGTGAAGTGTGGATTACATTTGGTTAGCATCCAAATGTGAGAAAGATTGGAACTTACTCAAGGATGGATGCCCGATGGTGACAAAGCACAGCGGGGGAGGGACTTTGGAACAATGAAATGAGAAGAATCATTCCCTACAACGCCCTTCACTGGCCCTGGGGAATGAAGATGAAAGGAGGAGCAGGGACGCTGCCTCCTACCGAAAAGATAGGGGATTACACTGAGATGGTTTCCCTTCCCCTGTGGACAAACACCACTACAATAAAGATGATATCATGCCCTATGGAGACCAGTGGGCGTGGAGAATGTCTAAGGTGGGGGTACCCCATGTGCGAAGCACGGAGCAAGGTCACAGTTTAACTTCATGTGTCAGGATGAAGGGGAATGGTAGATTAACATCTTGTATCTCGGACAAGGTGGGTTTGCTACTCACCCTTAGGGATTACATAACTGGTACCCTCTGTTCCTTGGTGCAAAGAGGGGACCGTCAAAGACGCGGGGAGGGGGATTCACAGAGCGATACATCGAGGTTACCACATTAGTGTGGTTATGTGAAGAAGCAATAACCATTAGTGTGCCTTTGCAAAGAATCTTGAGGTGAAGAAATGAAACAGGCAGTATCATCCAAGGTACATTGGAGTCACATCATGCAAACCTGGAGGGCTGCACAAGAAAATGTATTTCCTAGCAGAGGGGTTCATAGGTAGGGGCCTTGTGAAGCTCTGTTGCTCCGCATATCATAGGGTACTTGTGAAGCGGTGTGCTTCACGAAGTGGGGTGCCTTAGCCTAAGCATAGGACAGACGTGCATATGGGATGTGCTTCGAAAAGTGGAAAGGAATTCGTAGAGCACTGCCTCTCGGAGAAAAGGTTCCTTTCCAAGAAAGATGTCGTGAGGAAATTTTCTTCACGATGTACAGTGACCCTGCCTTAGCATGTGAATCATATGTACATGAAGGGTGTTTCGTGAAGAATATATGCTCCGCACTGACACGAGTCCCCTTGGGGATCCACTTCTTTTGCGAAGGCCCTTATGCCTCGCGAAAGGAATCCCTCTCGGAAGAGGGGATCAAAACCAGACCAAGGGGAGTCACTTCATGAAGTATAAGTGCATCGCATAGCTCATGGTTCACAGAGCAGAAGCATGCCTCACGATTTGGGTGTTGGGAAGTCGAATGGTCAGATTGTCCATCATTTGGTATCAGGGGGAGCCCAGTATTTATAGGCAAGAGGAGCAGCGAAGCAGATCCCACACAGCATGAAGAGGGACCTGTTTTCTTTGCTACAAGCTCAAGAACATCTAATGTGGTCTCGGAGCATCCCCCCTCCTTGCTTCGCCACAGTCCTGCGAACGTTAAATGCATTAACGGAGCATCCCTCTTCCTTGCTTCATGGCGGGCTCGCTAACATCAAATGCATTTGCAGAGCATCTTTCCACATTGGTTCATGGAGGGTTCTCGAACGTCAAATGCGTTTGCAGAGCATCCCGCCCACTTGATTCAGGGCAGCTGTGGTGCGGGGTGGACTCTATGAAATGGCTTCGCGAGCCAGTGAACGGTACCTTCGTTTGGGATTCTTCTCTGTACAGAATTTTTGCGCCAAAAAATTCCCTCTGAAGGACTTGGATCCATGGAGATATCATGGGTTGAAGCCTAACGGTGATCCCTAAAATCCACGGCCGTTCGCGATTCTGTCTCGCGAAGAGGTCACACGAGGAGGATAGGGGATTAGTGGGGTGAGTTCACTGCAATGGTTGGTGCGAACTGGATGCGTCGTAAAGTTCTGACGGCTGTTACCTAAAAATAGGGGAGTTTCACTCTCCTTTTTCCTTTCCCTTCTCCGTAAATTTTTCATTTTGCGCTCTCAATTCATGATGCTCCATGTACTTCGCAAGTGATCTCTATGAATCATGTATTTGTGGTGCACAACGAGTCCTCGACTCTCCATTTTTGCTCCACGGTCCGGTGCTGAACGCATAGTTAGGGCTCTGCGAATAGTCTTCGTGAAGATTCTTCATTAACGCGCTATATGAACGAGCTTCGCGAACCATCCCAAAAATCTTCCAAGTTCTAGAACTGAATGGCCCTATAATAAGATCCCCATGGGGTCCTTGTGGATTCCACCCGGAGGGATGAGATAGAGAATAGTTTGGGAAAATGAGAGTTAGTCCATAGCCACTCAGACCACAGTTCATTTGTGGAACTAGTATCAGAGAGCCATAAGAACAACCCATTGTTTAAGAGGTTTCCCTTGTATGGGTTTGGGTTGAGGGATGAAGTCTTCATCCCTGAAGTCAGTAGGGACGAGCCAACTTACTGGTTCCGGTGCATACCATGTGAGCACTGTTGGTTCAGGGATGCTGATGGTCGTGCCCGGGAGGACTTCACGCCCATCATTGCTGAGGGATACCAACATGAGAGTGCGACCAAGCACTTTCATCATGGCGAGAGGGGGACGGGTCAACCTAGGGATCCCAATGCTCTCCAAGTTGTATAAGATGTTGTGGAACATGAGTAAGGGGAAGAGGCCACAGAAATAATTCAGGTTCTTCCACCTCCTGTACGGGTGGATAGCGGTGCACATCAGGGGGATCTATGAGTATCCGAACCCCATCTCACATCCAGGGTCAAACTTCCACCCCCCGATTCTTAAAACTGTGGGGAGTATTCTGGCCAAGATGACTGTACCATTGGTATTATCTCAATTCTGGATGGTAGAAGAGTTCATCTTTCATCTGTTCCCACTAATGACGGGGGACTTCAAGGGTGATGGTCGGGGAGTGGAGGAGCATCGGGCTTACCTCCTAGCCTTTTGAGGTGGATTCCTGGTGTCCGGGGTGGATTGCGAGCATCTTTGCAAGCCAAACACCCCACAGTAGTTCGTAAAGAAATTCTGGTCCCTGCATTGACTAACCCCACAGGTCTACCTGGAGGTGTTTCACTAGGAGAACCCATGTGTGATGAGGTAGACGTGGCTCCTGATCACAGGGGGGATGGAAAGATGCAGAATGTACTTCCTCTGCCGACCGTCGTCCTCATGCTGGTTAAGGAATACACCCAGAGTGTAGAGACCCGAATCTTGACGTACATGTCCATTACATTACTTTTGTGTAATACTTAGTACATAACAAAAAAACAGACACACAAGGATAGTAATAGTTTAGTGTCTTTGGAAACTCGGAACGTAATATTCTAATCGTGGTGAAAGATCTTTAACATCTCCCATAAAGATCTTTCTTTTTTTTATACCTAAAACCTTTCTCTATATCCTGGGGAAAAGAAAACATAAAAGGGTGAGCTCAAATGCTCAGTAAGGGTAAAAAAAAGAAATATCAATCACATCATATACATAAGAACATAGCTTTTGGAAATCTTAACCTGCAAAAGAGCTCATAATATCATAACATGGGATAAATCATAGAAGTGAAAATGAGATCCCCATAATCATAACATAAAACTTGAAACTTTTTGGCATGCACACATAATCATGGAAAATCATTTCTTGTTAGTCATGACTCATTGCCAAGACTATCTTAGTGGACAAAGTCCATTTCTGAACCGAGTTCACTCCTCATTTTAGTCCTGTATCACTGAACCGAAATAACCTTCCGTTCCAGCCATTTCTTTCTCATGAGATATAAATCTTTACACAATGCATTGGAGGGAGATATAGGTCCCACCCATCTTATAATGAATCCTTTCTTATGTGTTCCACATAATCATAAATCATACATCATCGCATACCACATGTAACAAAAATGGGATTCTTGAAACATCATGACATCATAAAACAAACCATATATGGTAAATGACTGCATAAAAATAATTCCCTCACAACATAATCAAATCAATGTAATAATAGGGATAAAAACAGAACCCTATATTATCTTAGATGGAAAATAATTTTGATAAAACATTTGAACTCCATTCTTGAGGAAAATATCCTTTCTACTTCAAAAACACTTTTCCTTTCTTAAAATGTCATAAAATTCTAAACTAAAAGAATTTGATTAAAAATAAACTTGAAAACTTGTAAAGGAGTCTTCTTGGAAATAATGTTTTAAAAATCCATTCATGTCGTATAAGTTAAAAAAACATTCTTCGTACTTTTGTCAGAAAAGTCAAAAAGTACCTCGTACAAAAAACGACGAAAGATTCCTTTCATATCTTTTACTAATAACTCACCGAAAGGTAAAATTGGATTTAAACAATTTTAGATTGATGTAATTAATATTAAATATTCATGAAACATGGATTTGGATGATAAAATACACCCCAGTAAATGCAAAAGTATAAACAATCTCGGATAAAAATGAGATTGTGATATTTCCCTTACCTTAGGTCCGACTTGCTTTGTAAGTGTCTGAACCTCCTGTATAATGATTTAAATCATGTTATTGACTTATTAAAGAATCATATTCATTGTTATTATATCATATATTGCCCACTTATGACTTTATATTTCCCGTTCTTTTGTAAATTCATGTTAAAGTAGCATTTTGGGTAAAATCGTCTCATTTGTCGTTCGTGTTTTTAACTTGTAATTATTCATATGATTACATAGATCATGATTACTTAATTCCAGAATATAAAACATGATTTATATATATATATATTCAGAATATACATATATAATAAATCAGTAAATGGAAATAAATACACCGTTCATGGAGACGGTAGTCCGTACGTACGCATGAACGCTGTTTTCGTTTCCTTATTGAATTGAATGAAATTATGTAGATGACATACATATAAATATAAATAATTCCAGTATCATTATTATGTCATATATTTCATTAGTAATTATTATATATACTTTATAATCATTCATGAATGGTTAATCATTGAGAATGAATCTCATCGCGTCGTGGAGATGGTAGTCCGTACGTACACACGAGCGATGATATCGTTCCCATGGTTGTGGAATTGTGTTGAAGTGTATGTATACTATTTAAGTATCAATATCAAATTATAATAATAATATATAGTTACTAATTACACCATTATACCCATCCAATTAAGGTGGTGGCAGAAAATAGATTACACCACGGCGTGGAGATGGTATTCCGTACGTACGCACGCGCGGTGATTTCCTTTTTCCGTAGGATGGATAAGAGGTTAATTAGAGTTGTTTCATATTTATAATAACATATCAGTATGTAATTAATACTTATGTTATTACTTTATCATTAAAACAACTAAATAAGAAGAAGTTGAAGAAGAAAGAAATTGAAAAGATCAGTAATGGATATTACCTCTTCTTTGAAACGCCTCTTTGAATCCTCCACTTAGGGAACTAATATTGGTCTTTGAAGAAGACCAGGACCTCTAGGATTATTCTAGGGAAGTGGAGAAGGGATTTTTTCAGGGGTTGGACGAGATTGAGTGCTCAAATTGGTGTGAGGAGGAGGGGGGGAGGTGCCCTTTTATAAGGGAGGAGAGGGGCACCTTAGGAATATCTCAAAATATTATTTTATATTGAAGTCAAAATCGGTTTATAATGGTTCCAAAGGGTATTATTTCGAAGCTAAAGTGGGGATGGGTCGAAATCCTATCAAAAAATAGGATTTATACAAGTTTAGGTTATTATTTTAACCTTATCAATTCGATTTAACTCTAAGTTAAATAATTTAACTTTTACCGCGTCTTTTTGTATTCTTACACTATATGGTTAATACACTTTCTATAACATGCCAAACGAACCCCAAATTGTTTATTATAAATATATATATTATTATCTAAGTCATTTGTCCGAACATTGGATTTTTAGGAATAAAATAACAATTAATAATATTTTATTTTATTTAAAAACTATTTTGTTTCAATTTTGACACTATTTGATATATGATTTTTGTGAAAGTCATAACAGAATTATATGTTCTAACAAAGTTGATTAAATCAACACTAATATATCATAGTAACCTATAAAATTAGTGGGATTCATAAAAAGTCTCAAATTACATTTAATTTGGTGTTTATAACATCAATTCTTTCAATATTTCATTAATAAGATAATTACTGCATCATCATTGTGTCATAAATAAATTAAATTATTTAATGTCTAAAAATTATAAATAAAATACAATTATGTAGTAAATCTTCTTATCTTTCTAATGAATATTTATAATTGAATTTATCTTATGTATAACCCCATATTAAAAATGTTTTAGTAAATAAACCTTGATTTTAACTCTTTTAACTCTTCTTTGAATTAAATAATAATAAATGTCCTAATCTAATCCAAGTGTGCCTAAATGATAATATTTTACACTTAAGGTTGTTTTTGGTCGAGATACACTTGTCCAATAGGATTAGGACATGTGTTAGGGTAATATTAATATCATATTTACCCTTAATTACTCTATTTACTTTTAACCGTGGTAAAAAAAAGTAAAAAGATACTATTCACCAAAAATTATTTTCATCTCATTGAACCACATATTACTTACTGACATCAACCGTGTCTCTCGGATATTTGAAATTCCATTCACAGAAGCGGTAAAATTAAGATTTATGAAAAAAATAATTTTTTGAACTTCCACTTAGTAGTTTCACTATTCATCAAAAATTGAAGTTTTTCAAAAAAATGCAAAAATTTCACCCTAAGCTATAATTGATATTCCTAGTTCAATAATGATTTCTATTTTATAAAATTCCCAACATATAAGTTGCATTATTTAATTTTATAATTAATTTCCGCTGTCACAACAAATAGCGTGTTTTTAAGAGATAATAACTATCAAAATATTATCAATTGTTTATGTCTGGTGTAAATGTGAAATTACATCCAATGACCAACATTGTATTGAATTGTAAAAATATATAATATACTTTAAAACCACTCAAATTAATAATTTATCACTATTAATTATTTCGATTAAAAAATTTGTTTTTAATTAAAATTTAGTAATTTTCACTATTCATCAGAATATGAAAGTTATCCGAAAAGTACCAAAATTTCACCTTAGGCTAAATTCGATACTACGAATCCAAAAATGAATACCATTTTGAAAAATAAAATTTACAAAATTTCAAAAAGTGGTTATTACTATTCATAACGGCTAGTTTTAATAATATTTTAACAGCATATTGTTGTTTAGTGAAACTCGTTATTGCGTACCACACATGCTATCGAGGAAGGTCGTGATTGCATGTAATGAAAAGCAAATCAAGGATGCGTGTTGTGCAAGCTCCTTTTGGTGTAGCGTACAACACAAGACATTAGTGAAATCAAAAAGAATATTTTTCATAAAATCTTGGGCTGTTACATTCTACCCCCCTTAAAATGAATTTCGCCCTCAAAATCCGTCGGGGTTATAAATGGTTTACTATTCGAAAGACTTTTTAATAGAAACCCACATCGTAAAAAGGATTACCAAAACCAATCTTTAAAAACAAAAGTATGAAACTTAACGGTTACCGAAATAAACTAATCACTGGGTTTCCACATAGGTGAAAATATGGATATGGAAGAGAAATCTAACCATCATGTTCTGATGGGGAGTGTTAGAGAACATGGCTATGGAAAAGCCAGCAATCACAAAGCCAAAACTTTGTGACGATCTAAGGTACCATCTGATTCCTCAGATAAAAGTTCACTAGGACAACATTTTTGGTTTTCAAGATCGTTTCCCTAAAGTTGAAGAATTTGAATTAGAATAAATACTTACTTTATTTTGGTACAATCTCACTATTGTTCGTGCCTTGAACAATTTCCACTTAATCTCTTAAATAAATGAAGTTGAATTTGTTTTTCGTGAAGTCTTAGCAGATCCTGTGATAGAATGACGGTTCATTCCATCTGGCTCAAACAAAAGGTTAGCAAAAGTTATTAAATATACGTAAGTCATTCTATAGTGAGATTAATCATATATGGTTCCTAAAATGGACTTATACATCATATATCATACTGCTTAATATAATAAAACTAGTTTCTACTAAACAGGGACTTCCTGTAGGCCAGTGGTAGGCGATAAAGGCCAGTCACACTTCGGTTGTGGGTTCGATTCCTACAGACTTGTCCGACGCGATGGGCTGTCACCCGTCCTCCAGGTTGTCCTTTTTCTAAAAATATATTACTATAACATCCCATCAATAATATCGAAAAAAAATTCTATCTTTAAAAAATACTAACTTATGTCCAACATAATTCATTCCAATCTTTAGGCTTATCCATAATACTGCAGTCCACTCTCATAACAAAGTGAAAATGATTACCAGAGATTTAATGCCATCGTTGATCCCCATATATCATAATATATGTTTTGTTGGTCACATTCCAAACATTCAAAGTCCTTAATCTTGTATTCTCTTGAATACCATAGTGAAAACATGAATGCAGTTAAAAGTTAACACCATCCACATACCAAAATCCTCAAAATTCTATATACTAAAACCATGATATCAATTAGGCCTTATATCAATCATGAGCTCATGAATACTGTTAAACATTTCATTTTCTCGTTTTCCCTTCATTATGCGCATATCATCTTATTTCCAAAAATATCTCAATCACTTTGAATACCACATTAGACCAACACATAAATATTACAATACTTTATGATACCACATTATTTTGGAATCCCATTACATAAACACTTAATCATTATACCACATCGTTTTCATATTCAACATCGCCAATAGTGATTGCATGTGTCTTCCCTTTGTCCTTTGCCTTCAGTGGTTGCTCATGTTGATCATCACTAACCCTTGGATTAGGGCATTTATTAGCATAATGCCCCATTTCCTTGCACTTGATGAATTGAAGTGTTGGTGGGGCGTTCTCTGTAGTGTTTGCTTTATTCACATCATTAGAACCCCTTTTTTCATTACTTCGACACTCAGCTGCTCGATGACCTTCTTTTCCACACTTAAAACATTTTCTAGTCCCTTTAAGACAATCTCCACCATGCTTCTTTCCACACTTTGTGCATAAGGAAACATTCATCTTCTTTTCACCATTATTCTGGGATTTCTCCTTGAACTCCATCGTTCGTTTCTTGTCAAAACCATGAGATTGATATGTAACACCGACTTCCATTTCTACCTTGATAGCACAATGAACAATTTCTTCATAGTTACTGAAGTCTCTTATAGCTAAAGCCCTTCGAAGACTTGGTTTTAAGCCACTGAAAAATCGATCAACTTTACTTTCAGGTTGGATGATAATACCAGAAGCGTACCTTGCAAGTCTTGTAATATTTTCTTCATAGGTACCAACAGATTCATCATCCCTTTGCTTCAGTTCAAGAAACTATTTCTCCATCTTTGTACGAAGAATACGAGGGAAGTACTTACTGAAAAACAAGTTCTTGAACTCGTCCCATTCCATGGACTCAATTTCATCTCTTGTCCTCGTATTCTTGATAATATTCCACCATTGATCATCTTCTCCTTCCAAACGATATACTGCTAAGATGAATTTATCATGTTCAGAACATTGAAGAACTGAAAAAAGCATTTCAGTAGAACTGATCCATTGTTCAGCAACAAGTGGATCAGAAGACCCACTGAAAGAAGGTGGACGTTGCCTCATGAACGACTCAATAGAATATTGTTCCCTTCTCTACTCATTTGGAAGTCCAGAATGATTCATAGCTTGTGTAAGTATAGCAATAATATTTTGCACTCCATCTCCCATAACATTTGTTTATTCAGGAGTACAATCATTGCATTGTCCATTGCATTGATCAACACGGTTCCTTCGGGTTCCAGCCATTGTCTAAAACCCAAAAAGAATAGTGTGAGAGGAAAAAATCATGCTAGGGAAAACAACGTAATAAAGGGGGAGTACCTTCAATATATAACATCTTAGGTTTAATTATATGATCGTTAGCATAATTCTAGTACTATAGCCTATATGTATACTTAACCTTAGGGACATCCCTAGACATACCTTAGAAATATCTCTAGGGATCTTACTAAAGTTTTCACATCCTAGTTTCCAAAGGTTGACTAATCCTTTCCTCTGATACCAACTGTAGAGACCCGAATCTTGACGTACATGTCCATTACATTACTTTTGCGGAATACTTAGTACATAACAAAAAAAACAAACACACAAGGTTCGTAATAGTTTAGTGTCTTTGGAAACTCGGAACGTAATCTTCTAATTGTGGTGAAAGATCTTCAACATCTCCTATAAAGATCTTCCTTTTTTATACCTAAAACCTTTCTTTATATCCTGGGGAAAAGAAAACATAAAAGGGTGAGCTCAAATGCTCAGTAAGGGTAAACAAAAGAAATATCAATCACATCATATACATAAGAACATAGGTTTTGGAAATCGTAACCTGCAAAAGAGCTCATAATATCATATCATGGGATAAATCATAGAATTGAAAATGAGATACCCATAATCATAACATAAAACATGAAACTTTGTGGAATGAACACATAATCATGGAAAATCATTTCTTGTTAGTCATGACTCATTTCCAAGACTATCTTAGCGGACAAAGTCCATTTCTGAACCGAGTTCACTCCTCGTTTCAGTCCTGTATCACTGAACCGAAATAACCTTCCATTCCATCCATGTCTATCCCATGAGATATAAATCTTTACCCAATGCATTAGAGGGAGATATAGGTCACACCCATCTTATAATGAATCCTTTCTTATGTGTTCCACATAATCATAAATCATACATCATCGCATAACACATGTAACAAAAATGGGGTTCTTAAAACATCATGAAATCATAAAACAAACCATATATGGTAAATGACTTCATAAAAATAATTCCCTCACAACATAATCAAATCAATGTAATAATAGGTATAAAAACAGAACCCTATATTATCTTATATGGAAAATAATTTTTATAAAACATTTGAACTCCATTCTTGAGGAAAATATCCTTTCTACTTAAAAAACACTTTTCCTTTCATAAAATGTCATAAAATTCTAAACTAAAAGAATTTGATTAAAAATAAACATGAAAACATGTAAAGTAAGCTTCTTGAAAATAATGTTTTAAAAATCCATTCATGCCGTATAAGTTAAAAAACATTCTTCGTACTTTTGTCCGAAAAGTCAAAAAGTACCTCGTACGAAAAACGACGAAAGATTCATTTCATATATTTTACTAAAAACTCACCGAAAGGTAAAATTGGATTTAAACAATTTTAGATTGATGTAAAAAATATTACATATTCAGGAAACATCGATGTGGATGATAAAATACACCCCAGTAAATGCCAAAGTATAAACAATCTCGGATAAAAATGAGATTGTGATATTTCCCTTCCCTTAGGTCTGGATTGCTTTGTAAGTGTCTGAACCTCCTGTATAATGATTTAAATCATGTTATTGACTTATTACAGAACCAAATTCATTGTTATTATATCATATATGGTCCACTTATGACTTTATATTACCCCTTCATTTGTAAATTCATGTTAAATTAGCGTTTTGGGTAAAATCGTCTCATTTGTCGTTCGTGTTTTTAACTTGTAATTATTAATATGATTACTTAGATCATGATTAATTAATTTCAGAATATAAAACATGATTTATATATATATATTCAGAATATACATATATAATAAATCAGTAAATGGAAAGAAATACACCGTTCATAGAGACGGTAGTCCGTACGTACGCATGAACGTTGTTTTCGTTTCCTTATTGAATTGAATGAAATTAAGTAGATGACATACATATAAATATAAATAATTCCAGTATCATTATTATGTCATATATTTCATTAGTACTTATTATATATACTTTATAATCATTCATGAATGGTTAATCATTGAGAATGAATCTCATCGCGTCGTGGAAACGGTAGTCCGTACGTACGCACGAGCAATGATATCGTTCCCATGGTCGTGGAATTGTGTTGAAGTGTATGTATACTATTTTAGTCTCAATATCACTTTATAATAATAATATATAGTTACTAATTAAACCATTATACTGATCCAATTAAGGTGGTGGCGGAAAATAGATTACACCACGGCGTGGAGATGGTATTCCGTACATACGCACGCGCAGTGATTTCCTTTTTCCGTAGGATGGATAGAAGGTTAATTAGAGTTGTTTCATATTTATAATAACATATCAGTATGTAATTAATACTGATGTTATTACTTTATCATGAAACTACTAAAGAAGAAGAAGTTGAAGAAGAAAGAAATTGAAAAGATCGGTAATGGATATTACCTCTTCTTTGAAACGCCTCTTTGAATCCTCCACTTAGGGAACTAATATTGGTCTTTGAAGAAGACCAGGAACTCTAGGATTATTCTAGGGAAGTGGATAAGGGATTTTGGCAGGGTTTGGCCGAGCTTGAGTGCTCAAATTGGTGTGAGGAGGAGGGGGAGGAGGTGCCCTTTTATAAGGGAGGAGAGGGGCACCTTAGGAATATCTCAAAATATTATTTTATATTAAAGTCAAAATCGGTTCATAATGGTTCCAAAGGGTATTATTTCGAAGATAAAGTGGGTATGGGTCTAAATCCTATAAAACAATAGGATTTAGACAATTTTAGTTTATTATTTTAACCTTATCAATTAGATTTAACTCTAAGTTAAATAATTTAACTTTTACCGTGTCTTTTTGTTTTCTTACACTATATGGTTAATAAACTTACTATAACATGAAAAACGAACCCCAAATTGTTTATTATCAATATATATATTTTTATCTAAGTCATTTGGACCAACCATAGATTTTTAGGAATATAATAAAAATTAATAATATAATATTTGATTTAAAAACTATTTTGTGTAAATTTTGACTCTATTAGATATATGATTTTTCTCAAAGTCATAATAGAATTATATGTTCTAAAAAAGTTGATTAAATCAACACTAATATATCATAGTAACCTATAAAATTAGTGGGATTCATAAAAAGTCTCAAATTACATTTAATTTGGTGTTTATAACATCAATTATGTCAATATTTCATTAATAAGATAATTACTCCATCATCATTGTGTCATAAATAAATTAAATTATCTAATGTCTAAAAATTATAAATAAAATACCATTATGTAGGAAATCGTTTTAGATTTCTAATTAATATTTATAATCTAATTTATCTTATGTATAACCCCATATTAAAAATGTTTTAGTAAATAAACTTTGATTTTAACTCTTTTAACTCTTCTTTGAATTAAATAATAATAAATGTCCTAATCTAATCCAAGTGGGCCTAAATGATAATATTTTACACTTAAGGTTGTTTTTGGTCGAGATACACTTGTCCAATAGGATTAGGTCATGTGTTAGGGTAATGTTAATATCATTTTTACCCTGAATTACCCTATTTACTTTTAACCGTGGTAAAAAAAGTAAAAAGTTACTATTCACCAAAAATTATTTTCATCTCATTGAACCACATTTTACTTACGGACATCAACCGTGTCTCTCGAATTTTTGAAATTCCATTCACAGAAGCGGTAAAATTAAGATTTATGAAAAAAATAATTTTTTTAACTTCCACTTAGTAGTTTCACTATTCATCAAAAATTCAAGTTTTTCAGAAAAATGCCAAAATTTCACCCTAAGATAAAATTGATATTACAAATTCAAAATTGATTTCTATTTTACAAAATTTCCAACATATAAGTTGCATTAATTAATTTTATAACTAATTTCCGCTGTCACAACAAATAGCGTGTTTTTAAGAGATAATAACTATCAAAATATTAACACTTGTTTATGTCTGGTGTAAATGTGAAATTACATCCAATGAAAAACATTGTATTGAATTGTAAAAATATATTCTAAATATACTTTAAAACAACTCAAATTAATAATTTATCACTATTAATTATTTCGATTAAAAAAGTTGTTTTTAATTAAAATTTAGTAATTTTCACTATTCATCAGAATATGAAAGTTATCCGAAAAGTACCAAAATTTCACCTTAGGATAAATTCGATACTACGAATCCAAAAATGAATACCATTTTAAAAAATAAAATTTACAAAATTTAAAAAAGTGGTTATTACTATTCATAACGGCTAGTTATAATAATATTTTAACAGCATATTGTTGTTTAGTGAAACTCGTTATTGCGTACTACACACGCTATCGAGGAAGGTCGTGATTGCGTGTAATGCAAAGCAAGTCAAGGATGCGTGTTGTGCAAGCTCTTTTTGGTGTAGCGTACAACACAAGACATTAGTGAAATTAAAAAGAATATTTTTCATAAAATCTTGGGCTGTTACACAGAGTTTGGAGGCGGACTACCCGGGGGAGATGCTGAAGTGGCCAACCATTGAAGTTGGGGATGGTGAGATTCCCCGACCTCAGGGATAAGGCCGAAAGGTGGCAAGGGCATCCCACAGTGGCAGTGCTGTTGTAGCAACGACACCCGCACCGGTTTAGGGGGAAGCATTAGTAGCGGATCCAACAGCGGCAGCGAACCTGGTGGTCCTAGGAGAATAGTGTCATCTAGTGGGGTGGTCCCCGAGAGGATTCCGCAGGATTTCTACATAGGCCCCTGGGAAACGGCTACACCATATTGGCATGCAGGAGAATTCTATCTTCTTGGAGGCCTGGGACATCTGGGAAGTCAGCTGGAAATTCCTCAGCCAATCTGAGTTATGGAAGCATCTTAACCACCTCGGGATGGACTTGTCGGGGAAGGGCCCTATTAGAGATAGTTTTTCAGTATCCCAGGTAGAGTCAGAGAAATACATGGCCGAACTAGAAGACTTTATCCAATCACAAGGTTCCATACACAAGATGAAAGACTCTGTCATGGAGTTGTTGGATTGTACAGTCCCTCTGGAACTCTCATCTACAGACTTGAGGGAGTTCTTCCCTCTACCGGAAGAATCATACGAGTCCTCTTGGAGAGATGAGGTGGGTAGAGGGATCCCATTGAAGGAGGGTGAAGTCGGTGATCAGCCCTCAGATATCGAAGATTTCATGGATTCCCTCGAGGTTAAATCCCATGTTCTTTCCTTATGGTATGCTCTTTGGTTACTCTGGATTCCAAATCAGCATCTTCACTATGCAGGAGTACCTTGTGCACATACCTCGTTCTCGACCCTCAGTGGGTGCTGACGTGGGACCTTCAGGATCAACACCTGTGGCTGCATCAACTTCTATGTCTGGCTGGGTTAGGAAACTTGAGGCGGCTGCCCCGGAGTCTCCAGACATGCCAACCATATACGAGGGGCCATGTCTCGGGGTCTCGACGACATCATCCCAAGAGGGAGACTAGGGATTTGATCTCTTTAATTATCCTCTACCGAATTTTTTACCTCCATCCCTTGACCATGTTAATTGACATTCACATCCAATTTTTTGTCTTGTACAGTCCATCAATTGGCCTGGACCGCTGCGGCGAAGTTGGTCGGGACTTCTGGTATCGCCATTCCCCGAGGCATGCCAATTGTCGTGGAGGTGGACATCCAGCCTGACCAAACTATAGTGCTCTCGATCACTGAAGGGGATGCCATTGGGGTTGTGCCTGAGGTTATTGAAATGGGATTCAATGATGAGGATCAATCAAACAGTTCAGGCCCCACCATGCCTAATGCAATTCCAGACGTGGACCCAACTGAGGAGTTCCTAAGGGAATTACCAACATACAAGCCTACCAATGGCACCAACTAGGTTGAAACAACCTATGACATGGAGGATAGAAAAATAGTCCATCAACAATAATAGAATATGATTAGGTGCTTCATAAATGACACTACCAAGCACTATGGTTGGATGAGATGGACATAATTTTCTCTCGAGTGCATGAACTGTGTGTTGGGGGATTGGACACCCAGCGTCTTCAAATGCTCGTCCAAGACCATAAGGGGGAATTGTTTCGGGATAATGACCATGGCCTTGGTGTGGGCTGGCAGTGGAGGATGGTGGTAAACATGATGAGGCTCTCAGAGGCTGAAGATGAGGTCCGTAGACTACAGAATCAGGCGGACGAGCACTCAACCTCCCTCAACATGCAATCTGAGCTAGTATTATAATTGAAGGCTCGGCTGGAAGAAGCCAAAGAGGGCCTGAAGTGAGCCTCTAGTGAGATTACCACCACCGGGCTGATGTGGAGCAGGCCTAGATTGCGGCCAACGAATTGTGCCCTCTAGCTACCAAGGTGGTGTGGGAGCTGAACATGCTACAACAATTCATGGACACCACCAGACAGAGGGTGGCAGAGCTACTACACACTTTTGACGAGGTCAACCCTTCCATTGGGGGAGTCGACCCTCAGGTTCTATAATGATTACAAACCCTCAAATGTACTTTCATTCTTTAATTTTTTGGTGTTGTAGAAAGCATGGGTTCTGCAGTTTACATTGGTTTATTGTATCTTTGTGATATTTGTGGAGCATCCAGCGATCATTCCCTAAGATCTTTTGGGTCGGCCCCGATGTGAGAAACAAGGGATGACCACCTTACCACCCAATTCAAATGTAGGAGTGAAAACCATGATTCGGGAATCTGGGGTTTGATCAACCAGTCCAGATTTCCAGACGGAAATGGGAGAGACCTGATTGAAGAATGAAGCTCAAAGAATAGCCGAATTACCATTTTCCCAGTATGATCTTATGAATGAATTGGGTAATTCCAAGGGTGCTGAAATCAATCTGAACAGATGGGAATGGGAGGTGTGAATCACAGTACCCAAGATTCAGAACATTGTGGGGGTGTCTTGATAATAAAGAATAGTTGTTGACTGCATTCAAAACACAATATTCATATTGTATTAGCCTGGAATGGGGATATAAAATGAGTTCTGACAGCTGGCCATGTTTGAAAAATAGGGCCTAACTCAAAATGTCACTCGTTAGTCTTTTTAGAACATTGGCCCAAGACAGTTGGCATGCCATAGGGTGAGAATCAATACTATTAGGGGGTTACATTAGACATGATAGAGGAAGAGGGTCCGAATAAGGGGCACACAAAGCATGGACTATGGAGTGATGGTTTGTTCAAACAAAATCCAACACTCTCAAAATTATGCCACTATGATAGAAGAAAATTTGATGGACGCATTTGTCTGATCATGGATCATTCATTTTTTTAGATAGGACCTCTCTGGTGAGGGAGTTGTTGCTTCCCAATATCATCCTGGGGCATTCCGAACGTGTTCAGGGAAAAATTTCAGATACATGGTTCCCCATAAAGCGTCAGGCAAGGGGTCAGAAATTAGGAGGAACAAGCTTTATGATTCCTGGGGCTAGACCCTAGGATAAATGACTGGGTGTCTATGTATCCCACGAGGAGGGTAATCAAGACATACTTAGTTCTGGTGGGACAATGAAAAGTCTGGATGCTCCGGGGCACATCGTACAAATAACTACTAAGCCCACATGATTCATGCTTGATGTGGAAAATAGGAAGTAGTGGTGGGACTTTACTAACACAGGAAGGAACATGTTAGGGTGAAGGGATGCTCAATGAATGTTGGCCCAATGATTCCAACCCATCCTTGTAATGCACCTAGATGTGACGAGAAGTAAAGCCGATTATGTCAGAATTCCACATGAACATGAGGAAGTGGAAATGTGTGAATCATGATGCTTGAAATCTGGATCACAATGATGGTGATGTGACGATGGAGGGATAACTGTTGAGTGAGATCAAAACACAAAATCCATATCATGTTATCCTAGAATGGGGAATGAAAAATGAGGGTCGATCGCTAACCATGTTCAAAACACGAGACTTGTTGTAAATGTCGTCCGAGATCTTTAAGGTCGTTGGCCAAAAACGGTAGGTGAGCTGAGCCAGCATAAGACCAGACTGTGAAGGGGGTCCCCTCAGATGTGGAAGAGGATCCAAATAGAGAGCTCATGAATCTTGGACAAGGAACGACGGGAATGTCCCCAAGAAATTTCCTCACTTAATGCTCTTTGTGAAAACGCATCAGAATTAAAAAATGAGACGTATTAGATAGAGGGAGTCTAGTCTCTTCCCATAGAGGGATCATAGTTTCAGGTCATAGAATTTGGACCATGGCTGGTAGGACACGTGGGAGATATATGGTGGGGTAATTATAAATTCAGACATGAATGGGAAAATGGGGCTCTAACCACCATGTGTTCCAAGGGAAGGTTCTAGGTCAAGGGATCAGAATCAAGAGTTAAGTCGGGACCAAGGCAAGGTGCACAGACGTTGTTACATACCCCATGAGAATGGGGATCAAGTTGCATGTAGCTCTAGATGTAGCATGGTATGGTACCAATGTTAGGGATAAAAAAGGGAATGCGGGTGTGGACCCCACACCAAAAGAAGCGGTGTTTGATGTTTCTTGTTTGTCCATTAAGGTGAGTGGTTGGTGTTTTTTTTTGAAGTGATGGTCTAAGGATAGCATGTACCAACATCACCACAAGAATAAAGCCATATGCAGGCGTTGATAAATGGTATGGCGTGTGACTGATTCTAAACATGGTGTCCCCTTGAGTAAGGACATCACGATGCAGTGCAATTATTCGTCGTGCGGCCAGGATGATAATATCATAGTTTTGGGTTATGTTATAGGACCAGGCGTGAATTTTAATGTTGTGTGACATAGACGTAGTAGAGACGATGCTATGTGGGGAATGTGTACGGTGAAATAAAACACACCCGGTGTTAATGAGAACATAATCGCATACCATACCAAATGTAATTCTGAGAAAGGAACCTCAGGGTAAGGGGCCTAAATAGAGGTAAGAGGGTAAGGGGTAGGAGAAACTATCTCCCAATTGAGCTGGACTCGAAAAACAGACATCTCAGTGGTCATACATATCCCATAAGGATGGGAATCGAGCCGCATGTAGTTCTAAATAAGATATTAGTTTATGGTCTTAGAGCTAAGACCATATATGAGAGAAGACATTGGAGGCACATGGTGCGGTCATTTAAAACCCGACATGACTAAGGACCCTTGAGGTACTTGCTAAACCACAACTTCCTCAGAGAGTTCGGGCCGAGGGGCCGAAATAGAGGGCATGATTTTAGATTCCTGGGGCTGAACCCGATGACGAGATTCTTGGGCCATACTATGTATCCCATGAGGATGGGAATCAAGCCGTATGTAGTTCTAAAAGAGATCTTAATTTATGGTCTTAGAGCTCGGACCATTGACGAGAAAAAACCCTCCAATTAAGTGAAAACCTCAACCTGATCCCTAAGACCACATGAGTAAATCCCAGTGTGGGAAACAAGGGCGAAAGAGGTTCGTTACACTACCTAGAACCCACACTAAAGAGAAATCAGTGTAGAGCCCTGAATGATTCCCTTATCACATCTTTTGTCCTTCTAATGTACGAATGTGCTCTGAGGAATCATACTAAGAGATTCAAAGTTCTACGTGGACATGATGAGGTAGAGAAGGATGTAAATCATGTAACCGAAATTTTGGGCTTAGTGGGGTTGGTGTGGTGATGGAGGATAACTATTGACCATGTTTAAAACATAATATCCATATCATGATAGCCTAGAATGGGAACAAAAAATGAGCATCGACTGCTGACCATATTCTAAACGCGGGATTTATATTGTCTTGTTGTCCACGACCCTCGAGGACGTTGTCCGGTAACGGTAGGAGAGACCTTAGGCCTAGATTCCAGGCCACATGGGGATCCCTTCGGGTTTGAAAGGTGATGGAAGCCCTAATGAAGGGGAACACAAAGGATAAAAAATGGGTGGAAGCATGTCCGAGTAGAGTAAAAAATTCCATGAATTAAACCAGAGTACCCTTAGGCACATTGTTGAATCCCCAAAGAAGACCGAGGGGATCCTCTTGAGAGTAGATGATTTGAAATGATGAGTATAGAACAGGGAGATAGATAACCTTCAGGAGAAAGAGGTACATGGAGTGTTTCTTATAAACCTGATGAGAATGGGGACATAATCCCATACCACACCATACAACCCTAAATATGAACTTGGGTTGGGGGCCCAAAAAGGCCAAGGGGACTGAGGCTGGGCCTCGGTTAGGAAGGCCTGAACGGTTTGTAGATTAACATCTTGCAGTGAGGAAAAAGAGGAGAGTAAGATGCCCTACATGAGGGGGGTGTATGACACGATGAATAACCTGATGTGAATGATGAAATAATCCCATACCACACCGTACAGCCCTAAATAGGAATATTGGCTGGGGACCTGAAAAGGACAAGGGGTCTGAGGTTGGGCCCCGATGAGGAAGGCCTGACTAGTTTGCAGTTTAACTTATTGCAGTGAGGACGAAGAGGGGAGTAAGATGTCCCATACAAGGGAGGTGATTGACATAATAAATAACTTAACGTGAATGAGGACATAATCCCATCCCACACCATAGAACCATAAATAGGAACTTTATTAGGGGGCCCAAAAAGGCCAAGAGGCCTGAGGCTGGGCCTTGGTCAAGAAGGGCTGAACGGTTTGCAGTTTAACGTTGTGCAGTGAGGATTAAGAGGGGATAAGGTATATCATCCTGGGATGTGCACGACATGGTGAGTAACCAAACGTGAATGAGGACATAATACCATATCACACTGTACAATACCATAAGCGGGAACCTGGGTCGGGGGCTTGAAAAGACCAAGGGGCCTGAGGCTAGGCCTCAGATGGTAAGTACATACATCCTCTTATACGGTTTCAACCTCATCACAGCTCCTAAGCCCATGCGATCAGCGCCTGTTGTGGGAAACAAGGAGCTGGTCTCTGCTCCTCCCATCACATGGGGCCTAATATCTTGCATTGCTCGAAGGGAGTTTGTGTCTTGGAGATACAACGATGCAGAATGAACCACTAAACTCAATTTTTGGGACTTCTTGGGGTGGTCCCAATGTCGCAGGACAGCTTCTGACCATGTTCAAAACACAACGTCCCTATAGTGACCTGAAATGGGAGCAAAAAATGAGCATCGACCACTGACCATATTCGAAATGCGGGACTTGAATGGCCTTGTTTCTCAACATCCGTGGGGGGCGTTGGCCCGATGTGGTAAGAGATCCCTTAGGCCTAGCATCTATACCATTCTGGGGCCCTTCCAGATGGGGAAGATGCTGGAGTCCCAATCAAAGGAGTGGGTGAAGCATAGTTGTACCTATCTATGAAAGAGGTGAACATCTCTACGGAGTGGGACGTATGGCCAGATCAAGAATTGCTTAACGTGAATTGGGCCAAAAGTCTACACCCCACCATATGTCTTGACGTGAGGGGATGACTCTGGAATTTTGGATGGGCCAATAGACGAAAAGTCTGGGCATTCCTATGTATCCCATGAGGATGCGAATCAATTCATATGTAGTTCTTGATGTCCATGCATTTTAATGTCGTGCGGTGAGGATGTGGGAGAATATAATAATGATGAGTGGGCACATGGTACAACCGTTATAATCCCGGAATGATTCGGTCTAAGGAAACGTACACCATATCATGAAAAGATCCTCCAGGAGAACTATACCCAGGGGGATAATCAAATAGAAGAGTTCAGGGGCTGGGCTCAAGACGAGGCGTCTGAGCATTCCAACGTATCCCTAGGTATGTTAATCAAGCCATACATAGTTCTCAAAATGAAGTTTAATTTCATGTAGAACGATACATAGTTTAACGTCGTGCAGGACTAGATATATTAAGGACATATGGGACCGGCGTGCAATTTAGGGTGATGCGGCACCGGGCCGTTTAAGGTCGTGCATGACCATTAGGCTCAAGCAATGTATTTCTGAGGAAATTGGAATTGGTGGGAGGAGTTATATGCTTACTATCCATGGTCACGAGGGAGTATTATCCATTGGGGTAATCTTGGTGGACTATGTATGGTCTTTCCCATTTGGGCTCCAACTTGGGTGGTTTCTTCCCTAGTATCATTGGCGCCCTGATGGCCAATACCAAGTTGCCTTGCTGAAAATAGTGGAGGAGAACCTTTTTGTTGAAGGCCCTAGATATCTTATTTTGATTCCTTTACATATTGTGCAGGGCACGAAGCCTATTCTCGTCAAGTGAATCCAATTCAGCCAGACAAATTTCATGCACCTTATCTAGCACCTACTAGTCATAGACTGTTGTGCGTAATGAGGGAAGCTGTATCTCGATGGGCAGGATGGACTTATCTCCATACACCAGGGAATATGAGGGCACCTAGGTGTAATTACGATTAGTCGTCCGATAGGCCCAGAGGGCATTGGGGAGCTTTTCCGGACAACTCTTCTTGTTATGGCTAATCATTTTTCTCTAAAATGTTAGAGAGGGTTTTGTTGAACGCCTTGACCTTCCCATTCACCTTCACATGAAAACGGGAGGTATGGTTCGGACGGATGTTGTAATTGGCGTACAATATGTTTAGTTCCGCTGCTCGGAATTTGGTGCCGTTATCAGTGAGGATGGTGTGAGGGACTCCAAATCAGTAGATGATGATGGAGCCGGCGAAGCCAACGATAGAACGAGACTTGACCTATTTGAGGGGAACTGCCTCTACCCACTTGGAAAAGAAGTCTGTGGCAGTCAGGATGAACCTGCACTGGGGAGCTGTCGCCAGTTGGTATGGTCCCACAACATCATGTCCCTATACTATGAATAACTAGGAGTACATGGTGGAGTGGAGAGGTTCTATCAGCCTACGAATAATGTTAGAATGAATTTGGCATGCAAGACATCTCTTGGTGAACTCGATACAATCATGGATCATAGAGGGCCAGGGGTACCCTAGTCTCCAGTTCTGATGGGATAGTGTCGGCCCAGCTTGTTGGGAACCACATGAACTGGCATGAACCTCATGCATGACCTAATAAATCTCGAATCCTTGGATGAAAAAGAGGATAACACCATCGAACCCATGATTGGAGAAGATCTTCTCAATATTGGGACCACTCTGGAGGGTAAACTACAGTGCACGACATCAGATATGCACTCTCTCTGCCTGATCAGCCAGGAGGCAACCATTTTGGAGATACACGAAAAAATGGTCTCCCCAGTAGGGAGTCGCTCCAACCACTACATCTAAAGATCCTGGGGGTCCTGATGTCGAGGATTCAGTGGTAAGATGGAATACCCACAGGTCGTTGTCATCATCTAGGGTGATGGGATCATTGAATCATTGATGTTTTATGTGTATAATCAGTTCAACCTACTCGGGTTCTATATGTGATGCATCTAGGACAGCAAGGGCATCGGCTCGACTGTTCTGAGATCGGGGGACATGAGTAACTTCCTGCTGAGATGGAAACCAGGCCATTAGCTGGAGGGTGATCTCCAAAAATGGTGTGGGCTCTGTCTTTCTAAAAACATATCCATAGTTGACTTGCTTGATGAATAGTTCAGAATAAACTTTCACATGCAAATGGGGTATGTTGATCTCAAGGGCCAGATCGAGGCTAGTGATAAGAGCGTGATAGTCTACCTCGTTATTGGTGTAGCCTTTTGACAATAAGAATGAATACGCAAGAATGGCCTATGCAGGGGTAATAAAGGCAATACCCAGGCATACTATATTGAGTTTGGGATCATTTAGACTCTTTCCAGTGGGGCTCTGAGAGGCTCCATCAAAGTGAATATTCCAATATGGGATGGAAAGGTCTACCAAGAGTATTGCCTCATCATGAAAATCCATGTCCAGTAACTGGTCCACAGAGGTCAGATGGGCAGAAATAATGTCTATCAATGTTTGTCCCTTTATAGCTTTCTAAGGCAGAAAGCTGATGTCGAACTGTTGGAGGATTACTACCCACTGTGCTATTTGGCTGGTGATCATGGGGCGGTTCAGAATATACTTCATCAGGTCTACCCGAGGCACCAGTTGTACCTCATGGTGCTGCAAGTAGTGTCGCAATTTATGTACAGTGAATACCAGCACAAGGTATCTCTTTTCTATGGGGGAGTATCTGGTCTCCGTATCGAAGAGAATGCGGCTAAGGTTGTAGAGACTATTTTCTGTCCTTTCATTGTTCTTCTAGGTCAGAAGGGTGCCAAGAGGTCATTCCATGGTAGTCAAGTACAAGATCAGCTGTTTTCTAGAGATGGGTGGCATAAAGACCGACGGTTGGAGCTGATACTACTTGATTTCCTAGAATGTGTTCTGGCAGTCTTCGTCCCACTCGTAGTGAGAGCCTCTCTTCATGACCCAGGAAAAGGGCTTACACTTGCCAGCTAGATTCTCAATGAATCGTCTTATGTAGGCTCTGTGGATTTGGAAAGTTTGAAGCACCCGAATATTGCTCAGGGGGGCATCTGGATGATTTCCTTGATCTTCTCTTGGTCTATATTGATGCCCTGTTACCTAACAACAATGCCATGAAACTTCTTGGAGGTGACCCCGAATGAACATTTCAGAGGTATCATCTTCAGATGGAAAGAATGGAGGAAGTGAAAAACTTTCTCAGGGACCTTGAGATGGTCCTGGAAATGGAATGATTTGACCCCTAGATCGTCCAAATATAATTCCACTAATGTCCCAAGGATTGGCTTGAATATGCTGTGCATGGACCGCTTAAAGGAGGCACATAAATTCTTCAGGCCGAAGGGCATAACCTGTTAATAGAATGTATCTTTGGGTGCCTTGAAAGTGGTGGATTATTCATCCTTGGGGGATATTCAGATATGGATATATCGAGAGTAACCATCCATGTTGGACATGGCTTGGAACCCAGTCGTAGCATCGATCAACAATTCTGTCACTAGAAGAGTAAAATCATCCTTCAGACAGTGATGGTTGAGATCTCAGAAGTCAATACAGAAATTGATATGTATTTTCTTCTTCCTGACTGGCACTATGCTGGCTTTCCACTTGGGATACTAGACCTCCTTGATGATGTTGGATCTGATGAGTTTCAACCTTGGCCTCGACCATGTCACCATGAGAAAGGTGCATCTTTCTGGGAGGCAGCTTGATCCCGCAATGATTTGTCTGAAGACCGAGGCGATGGATAGCTACCAGAGGATATTGTCCTATAATCTCATCTTAACTCTTAGAAAACAAATCCCGGTGCTATTTAAGGAAGTCCACATACCGCTTCTTCTCCTCGAGGGACATGGAAGCACTGATCAATGGGGGTCTCGGATCTGCCTCGCTACCGAGGTTCTCCTGTACTGGTTCATCGACCATGGTGGAAACGCCTTCTTCAAAGGTGTGGGGAGCATCCTCCAGATCCTCTTCTTTGCTTTCAGAGGAGGTATTCCCAGCGGGAGAAGCTTCCTCTTTGTTGGAAGAACCTTATGGGAGGCCGGTACCAGCCTGGACAGCAGTAGAAAACATATCAGGATATTCACGTGTCGCTGTGACCATAGCTATTAAGGTAGTCGATCCATTCCCATCTCATCTTCGACCCAAGGGGTCATGCATGATGATATCAAAGCAGTAGTTTCACGTTTGGTTGAGTCAGGAAATCCCATATTGGTGAAACAGATTGGTATTACGTACTACTATTTCCATGGGGTAGACATCCCGATATCGTACGGGGGTAGGAGGCTCCGGGATCACCGGGGCCAAGTTTGTGTAGTAGTATGAGGTGATTTTACGCCATCGCTTGGAATTGGGAATATTCCTACCTCTTGTACCAGATTCAATAAATCATTTCCCTATGTCGGGGGTTGGGTCCTCTGATCGTTGGATCTGGAAGACGTAGGTTTCATCTAGACTTGCCTAGGGGTCAGTTGTGATGGTGGTCGGCTCAACCTCACTTGCCAGAATTTTCTTATCCTTGCTCTTGTAATAGTCAGTGTCTAGATAATGGGATACAATAGAGGTGAAAGGAGATTCATCCCTTTTGATTAGGCCTACTCGACTATTTAGGTAGTACATGAGGCACTGGTGATATGATGAGAGGACAACCGCGTACAGGTGGAGCCATGGTCTGACCATCAATGCATTGTACGCGGTGTCCTAGGAGACAACCATAATCTCTATACTGATAACTAGGCCACCGAACTGGGTCTTCATAGTGATCTTTCGAACCGGGGTCTGCTCCATCCAATCATATCCCTAGATACTTAAATTAGAGGGATTCAGGTCATCCCCAGATAACCCTAGCTTCCGCAGTGTCCGCGTTGGGATAAGGTTGATCAAGGAGCCGATTTCAACAAGACTATTAAAAACCTCCAAACTATTTAATTGGACAGTGATGTACAACGGGAAGATGTGCCCATGTATGAAAGAGCCTTAATCTTCTCCTGAGAATGAAATTATGGCCTGACATTCATCATTCTCATATGTTTCAACATGAAAGACTTCTGCGGCTACTACCTTTGTCTAAAACTGGAGGGGGATTCTTAAAGCCTCAGTGAGGGCCTCGTGCATATCCAATTATAGGAGAAGGGATTAAAGGATGGAAGGCCACGCTGGGATGTCAGAAAGGTGATTGAGGACATCATACTTCCGTTCCAGGCGCGATCTTCTGCTTACAGCAGTGCGCTCTGCGATTGGAGGCATGTAGGGCCCTGCAGGCTGGACCGATGAATGGATTTATGGTGGGCATATCCCACTATTCACTAGTCAAAGCCTAATGAGTAGCTTCCAGATGTGGGCTGGATGACTGAGATCACCCTATAGTCGGGTGAGGCTGGTTGTGGCCTGGACAAGGTAGCTCTGCCAGATCCAGTAGCACAAACGGTGGTGGAGGTTGTCCTGAAGACACTGGATGAAGAGGTTTTGTGTGGGGAACTCTGCGCTGCGCCTACTGTCTGGTCTTGGTGGTATGCATGGACAAGCTAGAGGTTCCAACTTATGCACCTCGATGACCCATATGTCTGCAACTCTATCGATGTTGGCGTCAGATGGGGACATTGGGGGAGGTTCTCCTGGCACTCCCCCTCATCAGGAGTCATATAGGGATTTACCAACTACACAGTGTTAACATAAGAATACCATTGACTGTCACATAAAGATTCATCCACCACTAGATGGATTATGGGAGGGATCCCCATCTCAGGGGGAATGAAGTCGCTAAGTGTTCGGGATGACGATGGCATTGGAGGGGCGTATTGTTTCTTCTTGCGATGTCGATATATGCTCTTCTGAAAAGTGGTCAGCTGAGATTATGATGTAGAAGAGTTGGCCGAAACTTCTGAAGGCTCCGGTATATCCAGGCATGACCGGATGATAGCATGGGCATGAGAAACCGTTTTTCAAGCTATCAAATCATCATACTTATGGGAACCGCGGTGGGAAACATGCTTCCAATTTATTTTTTTTGTCGCAACCAATGTATAACCTTACAACGACACCTGCCACTTGTTTCGGTGCTGGTCCCTGCCTGAATATTTTTTCATCAACCTGGTCTTGAAGGATGTCTTTGAACACATATCACTACTTGAGGGTGTGCCTCAGAATTCGATGATATGGTCATTAGTTTGGGTGATCAGTGGGACTCGCCTTTTACGGCCTTTTGCACTCAAGCAAGCATAAAATCCAATGATCTAGGGTGCTGTAGTGGTAACCAAGGACCTGATTGTCAATGAACAAATAAGTCCAGTTTCTTCTATTTAGAACAGGGACCCTTGAAGCTTGGCCCTGACCAGGAGCTGGAGGGGCCAATCGAGGAGCCAAACACTGATTGTCCCGCCTAGGTGGTTATGGCGCATTCTATGGAGGCGCTTACCGATTCTGAGGATGCTACTGAGCCAGGGGATGCTCCTGAGGAGGAGGGCCTCTATGAGGATCTGAGGCCGGTGCTACTAGTAGCGACTCTAGTTTCCTGGGGGCCTCTATTTGGGCCACTGAGGTGGGCTCGACTCTGGAAGCTCTCCTCGCTGGGATAACAAGGGGCAATGGACGTGCCTGGCTGGCCTATTGTAGGTCTTCCTCAAGGTGATGGGCCTTGTCGGAGAAGTATTCGAATGCTCTAGGGTAGTTCTGTGTGATCAGAAAAGGAATCAGTTCCATCTTGACATTCACTATGCACATCATCAGTAATTTATCCAGAGTCAGTGGCATGTCAAATGAGTATGTAAGCCCCTTCCACTAGGTGATAAATTCTGCGACTCACTCATCAGGCCTTTTCTTGCACTTGAAGAGTTCTGTGATGCTATAATTCTGGGTGGAAGAGATGAACTGTTAGAGGAACTGCCTGTGAAGTTCCTCCCAGTTTGTCACAGATCCAACGGGGAGCAGGCTGTACAAGACGAATTCTGTCCCCTCCAATGTTTGAACAAAACAACAGATATTGGAAGCCTCCTACTGCGCTGGAGTCCCTAACATGGGCCCACACCTTGATTTGAAGTGGGCCAGGTGCTGCGGTGGGTCCCCCGTCTCGTTAAAGGGGAGTAAGGTTGGATTCCCAAAACCTGGAGGTACCGGCATATCATCCACCCAAGTCAGGTATGACTTGCCATCAGGTAAGATTTCCAACTTTTCACATTTCCAAAGCCTCAAGGCGGGCAATTAGAGCTTCCATATCATCATCACATTGGGGGTCCCTATCTTGAAGGGGATCCCTAACCACAAGCATGTTGTCGGGTTCTTCAACAAGGTCGAAAGGCTCAGCGGCTCGTGGAGTGGCTGGTGGAGCGGCCTGCGGGGTAGGCAGGGGAACCCGGGCTAGATTCCTTTGATTTTTGCGCTGTTTGGGAGGGTTTGTTGAGACATACCATGCCCTCTTGATGTAAGCTCCATCTTTATCCCTATCCGCAGGAGCAGTATGATCCGGGTTTCCTCAGCGTAGCTCATCGAGGGGTAGTTGTTTGTGCCCCTACTGCCCTGACCTAGGATCACTGTAGTCGGGTCGTCACTCTGCAGTGCATTCAGCCAAGAGTTCTTTGACAAACATCTTCAGCTTATCAATGTGTTGTTGCAACATGGCCTTCACAGGCTCCTCCTCCATCTTCTGCACTAAAGCAGATGGGTCAGAGTGCTTGACATCTCTAAAATGCTCATTTCCCTTACTGGAAATCCTGTAGAGTACCAATGCCTCAGTGGGTGCAGAGAGACCTAGAAGATTACTCTACTAAGGATTAATCCTCCCCGATGGGTCCAACAATGGTAGCCCACCCACAGGTGGTAAGTCTCCATCGAGAAGCTCCAACTCTTCCTCATTTCCCACTATGTCAGGCATGTTGACCACGAACCTTGCTGGGGGAATGTCCTCAATATTGCAAAGCGAGTCTGGATTCCACCTGATAGGGCTGAAGAGGAGGGCTACATACTGCCCCCAGCCACTGATTTTCACATGGGAGGTAGCCTCTCGGATAATTTTTCGGAGTAAATTGCGACTCCGAACGCATTGTTAATGGAGGGCCTCACGATGACCTGAAGACTTAGGGCGCTAGGCCACAAGGAGTGCGACCAGATAGACTAAACGGAACTGCACATTGATGTCTTATAAATGGGCTTGGCTCTTTGGATTAACCACGCACTGGAGACGAAGACTGTAATCTGTCGGCCATAGTGAGTAGTGGAAACACTCAACTTTCTCTTGGGTGAGGGACTTCGGTATGCATAAATTCTGCGCTACCGCGGGCCAGAACATCTTGGGGAAGTGGTCTGTTGTGAGGATGATCTGGAATCTCCTTAGGTCAAATTTAGGGTTTGGCCCTAGATTTCCCCACACCCCAATTGGGGTGGTTGAGGAACTGGCAGCAGTACTGAGGCAGACCACTGGGACAATAGGATGGCCGGTGGAGAATATGGTGAATGAGCTGACTGACTGCCTTATCTCAAGCCTTCATCCAAAGAGGGTAGCGACCTGGATACTACGTCTTGATAAGAGGGGATAACGGCCTATGTTCCTGGCTCAGGGGCTAGGGCTGCTGGTTATATGATGTGATGTTGTTCTCCTACCATTGGTCCCCAGAATATCTCTCTTTGATCTCTTATGGAGGTAGAGAGAACTTCCGGTGAAGATGGTGGAGATTGCACGACCGTAATCTATGGGATATCTTGATTTTCATCCTCCAGTATATACCTTCAGAAGGAGTAGGGAATCCTATGGACCTTGCATTTCCGGAGCACCAGGCTGATGTGCCTCGTCCTTGCCCTGACCCTTAACTCGGATTAGTGAGAGGAGACTTCCCAAGCAAAGTCATACTTTGCATCAGAGTTTGAGAATCGGATCAGTTTGATCTCCATCCGGGACTTCCCAAGATTATTCTTGTGGTGGCGATGACCTGCCTTACTGCCCATGGGCGGTTCCTCGGGACAAGGCTAATTCCTGACATGGGGTCCATCGGCCACATTGGGGCTAGGGCGGAGAGGGGTTCCACCTGAGAAAGCTAAGGTGCGAGGATCACTAGGACAAATGTCAAAGGGGACATGGGGAGGACCTCCATGAATAGCACTAGAGTTATAAAAACCTCTGCTGGGACAGGCAGGTGCATGGGGAGGACCTCCATTCTTAGTGCGGTTGGAGCAAGGATGGATTTCACCCCTCTGGTTTCTGGGGTGAGGAGGACCTTCACCTGCTGCAGATATGACTTAGGGAGGATCCCTACATTGGAGAGGGACTAGATGTGCAATTTCCCTGCACCAGTGGTCTGGAGTAGGAGAAGAGTCTCTATATCCAGTGCAATGGGCACATGAGAGGCTTCTATATCTAGTGTCATTTTCGCAAGGAAGACCTTTATTTGGACTGGGGGTAACACGGGGCGGAACTCCATGCTGAGCCTCAAAGTGGGGAAGGCCCATGCTCTCTGTGGTATTGGTACGGGGATGTCCTCCGTACGGGGTGACATTACTGTGGGTTAGTTCGCGATGACCACTCCTCGTGCCTGCGACCACGAGAGTCGACCCAGTTTGCCTGTGGGGTGGTTGGGGCCTCGATCCCAGTTGGGCGTATAATCACCTATTCTCAGTGTATGAAGAGACTTGATGGTATACGTCTGTGGTGGCTCGGGCCACAGTAGACATCGACGTTGACTGCCCTTGGCGGGCGTCCTCCACAGCTTGTGCCCGACGCTTCCGTCAGGTCAGACAAGCTGGGGCTGGTGGTGCAGGTGCATAGCATACCTGTTTCTCCACTGGCAAGATCGGGCAGTGGCGTTGATGTGGATAGGAGGGAGCCCTTGTTGGGATCCCCTAGATTGGGACTCTGACCGGGCTGGGCTGGACGTCGCCCACCTCATCAGCGTAAGGCAGGGAGTCGTCAAAGCACTCTGGGGACAGTCTCCCGAAGCCGTTTTATATTAGGGTGGGGACCAATAGATCCATGTGCGGCCCTCAGGGGTAGCGTTGACAGCGTGGCGCGGATGCCTTCAGATCTAGTTCGGCCATATCCCGAGTTGGGACTATTCCCTCCTCCTCTTAAAGACGCACGAGGTCATTAATTTCCATTCATTGGATAACTTCCTCTGGGTAGATGGGGTGTGGGCGCCTCACAGTCATAGATGTCGAGGCTGTTGTGGAAGCAGTGAAGCCACACAGAGCGGATGTGCAAGAATTTCCCCTGCCCCTGCGCAGACTGGTTGGCGGTGATCGTGTTCCTGAGGCAGTAAACTGATCCTGAGAAACAGGGAGATGAAATCGTCAGTGTTGAAAGAAAAAGGAATTGACGTCTAATTCCCCAACTCCATCTCATATTCCATGATTGGTAAGAGGGATCCATGCTCACAATGTCATAGAACGAGATGTCCAATGTTCAACTTCCCCAACTTCAGGTGAGTTTCACGCTAGGCCCACGATTAGATTGGGGGGACCCAGCTCCGGATATCTGGATCTGGTAAAATGTCAACACATTGATGCCCCGAGCGCTACTAATCTCCATATTTGAGGAGAATAACTTCACATTGGGTTCACCATTTATATTGCTGATGCTTTCATTGGGGCGCGCGCTTCTGTCTCATCCGGGGATGACGGACGCTGTTTTTTGTTTCCCCGCATTCCCGTTTTCCAAAGGCAGCCGACATCTGGTCCATATTCAGGGACGTCTGCTCCTTGATCGAAATGGGATGATGGGATGTCGGTTCTTCCTTCTGTGGATTCCTCCTTGGAACTCGTCACCTAGTTCGGGTCTCCCTCATAGACTATTTTGTTTGTGAAACTCTTCCTGGTGACATATCTTCATGGATACCAGTTAATTATACTGCTTCTGTTAAGACATTCCAAGGGGTTCGGTCAGAGCAGCAACCATTGGTTAGGGGAGTAGTCACACTGGGAATCACTGGAATGTCTGGATGCTGAGGAATTGGTGTGTCTGCCTTCTGTACCTTATTATAGGGATTCATGAGGGTGAGGATGCTCGAGGAATCCCACATCAAACGTGGGGAATCGTGTGCAATGGGAATGTATTTAAGACTTTCCTCAGCTTCCCTTGTTTAACAAAGGGTTTGTCACAAGTTTAATATCATGCAATAACTGATTGGACTGATTAGAACACAAACTAAAGTGGATGAAATGGAGAAACCCCCAAGGGGGAATTCCGATATTGGGGCCAACATGTGGGTGGATTCTCGAATGCTATTAGTGGGAACATGGAATGGGGTCACATGATTCCATCAAGATGTGGCGGCCCGGGTAAAAATCTGGATGGCTAATGGAAGGTTTTGTGAAAGGGATGGTGAATGGGATGGCACCATCATGAGGATGACGATGGTTTTGGACATAAGCCTTAAAGAGGCTTCCTACGTATCCCCATGGTAGGGAATAAAAGTAGACATAGTTTATCTGAGGATGGATAATCGATGATTGGGGGTTTCAACGACTTACCACTGGATTGGGCCACAACGACTTATCATTGGATGGGGACACAATAGCTTACCACTGGATGGGTTCCACAGTTTAACGTCATAGCGGACAGGGTAAAACCGACATGAAGGGGGGGGGGTCAGAACTACTGGGTGTTGAGATTGAACCTCAAAGAGTCTTCCTACGCACCTTACCTTAGCAAGGATCAAAGTCCACATAGTTCTGGATATTGGTGCATTTGGGGCTTACACTCTCAGGCAACCCAAGGTGTTGGTGAACCGATGTGAAGCTGGACCCAGGGTACAATGGTTGTTGGGCTTGAACCCCGTGGAGGATTATTAAGTACCTTAACTTATCAAGGATCAAATTCCTCATAGTTCAGATTATGGGGCAATTGAACCGACGCGGAGGGGTGTCGGGACAACTGGGTGTTTATGGGCTTGAACCTCATGGAGGCTTCCTATATACCCTGCCTTGCTAAGGATCAAAGAACACATAGTTCTGATAATGGCATGGGGCTTAAACTCTAGGCTACCCATGGAGTTCATGAACCGACTTGGAGATGGTCGGAAAGATCGGTGGATTGTCAGCTTGAACGCCATGGAGTCTTCCTACATACTGTGCCTTGGGAGGGATCAATGTCCATGTAGTTCCAAAGCGGGTGCGGGGATTACATTCTATGGCGGCCCAAGGTGGATGTCATTGTCAGTGAACTGATGTGAATAAGGACCTAGGGTCTAGGTGGATGGTGGTATTAAACCTCATAGAGGCTTACTATGTACCTTGCCTTGGGAAGGATCAAAGACCACATAGTCCAGGATGGTGAAACAGTTTAACGTCAAGCGGTATGAGAGTGATCCGACATAAAGGGGGTCAAAGCGACAGATGGATGGTGTATTTGAACCTCATGGAGGCTTCCTACGTAACTTTCATTGGTTTGGATCATTTCCCATGTAGTTCCGAAGTGTGTGTGGGGTTTACGCTTTGAGGTGGCCCAAGCTGGATGTCATGGTTAGTGAACCGACGTGAATAAGGACCTGGGGTCCAGGTGGAAGGTGTGCTTGAACCTTTTGGAGGCATCCTATATACCTTTCCTTGCAAAGGACCAAATACCACATAGTTCAGGATGGTTAATACAGTTTAACGTCATGCGGGATGGGGGAGAGCCAACATGAAGGGGGTCAGAGTGACCAATGGATGGTGGGCTTGATCCTTGTGGAGGCTTCCTACGTACCCTGCCCTGGTAGTGATCAAATTACACATCGTTCCAAATGGTTTTGTGGGGCTTATACTCTAGACTTCCTTGGTTGAGATATCATGGTCGGTGCTCACTCTACACCCATGTGAGTCATGCTTGGTGTGATAAACAAGATATAGTATGGACCCGACAATCACATTGTGAAAGGTGCGTCTGTGGGAAGTGATGTGGGTCATACAAGTGGTTAGCGGACCAAGGTGAGATATATTGGGACTTACTCCAGGATAGAGGCCCGATGGTTACAAAGCGTAGCAGGAGAGGGACTTGGGACTGAAGAAAGGATAAGCAGCATTCCCTAACACACCCTTTGTTGGCCTTATAGAACAAAATGAAAGGAGGTGCAATGATAATGCCTCCTACATGAAAGCTAGGGGCTTAATCTGAGATGGTCTCCCTTCCCCCACAGACAAAAACCACTCTCATAAGGTGGATATCATCCCCTGTGGAGACTAGTGGGCATGGAGAATGTCCAAGGTGGGGGTACCCCACGTGTGAAGCACGGGGCGAAGTCACAGTTTAACGTCATGTGTTGAGGATGATGGTTCATGGTAGTTGAACGTCCTGTAGCTCAGACAAGGTGGGTTTACGCTGCACCCACAGGACTTACATAACCTTTACCCTCTACTCCTTGGTGATGATAGGGGATAGGTAGAGCCATGGTGAGGGGGTGTCATAGAGAGAACCTTCGAGGGGAACACATTAGCCTAGCTATGTGAAGAAGCAATAGCCATTAGCGTGCCTATGAAAAGAAGCCTGAGGTGAAGAAACACAATGGGCAGTATCATCCAAGGGAATTTAAAGTCACATCGTCCAAACCTGGAGGGTCGCACGGGAAAAATAATTACCAAGGATAGGGGTTCATACGAAGGGGCCTAGTGAAGCTCTGTTGCTCCACATGGAAGAGGGCACTTGAGAAGGGGTGTGCTTCGCGAAGTGGGGTGCCTTAGCCTAAGCATTGTGAAGAGGTGCATATGGGATATTCTTCACGAAGTGGAAAGGAATTCATGGAGCACTTCCTCATGGAGAAAAGGTGCCTTGCGAAGAAAAGTGTTGTGATGCAATGTGCTTTGTGAAGTACTGTTACCTTGCCTTAGCATGTGAATCATGTGTACATGAAGGGTGTTTCACGAATCACAAACACTCTGCGATGACCTGGGTCCCCTTTGGGATCCTCTTCATTCATGAAGGCCCTTAGGCTTCACGAAAGGAATCCCTCTCCAAAGAGGGGATCAAAATGAGACAAATGGGAGGCACTTCGTGTAGTAGAAGTACCTCGCACAACTCATGGTTCATAGAGCAGAAAGATACTTCATGATTCAGGAGCTGGGAAGTCGAAAGGTTAGATTGTACTTAATTTGGCCTCAAGGGAAGACCGGTATTTATAGGCAAGAGGTGCCACAAAGCGGAGCTCACTTGGAACAAATAGGGACTTGGTTGCTTCACGGTGGGCTCGCGAACATCAAATGTGGTCACGGAGCATCCCGCCTCCTTGATTCATGGCAGGATCGCGAACGTCAAATGAGTTCGCGGAGCGTCCCACCTCCTTGCTTCGCAGTAAGATCGCAAACGTCAAAATCGTTCACAGAGCATCCCTCCACCTTGCGTTGTGGTGTGCTCTCAAACGTCAAATGCATTTGCAGAGATTCTCACATCCATGCTTCGCAGAGGCCATGGTGTGGGGTGGAATCTATGTAATGGCTTCGCGAGGTAGTGAACAGTGCCTTTGTTTTGGCTTCTTCACTATCCCAAATTTTGGCGCCAACAACTGATTAGAATGTAAATTTTTAGTAATGAAAACAATAGTGTTTCTAAATGAATATGTAAATCATAATGAATACTCTTTTCCATAATTCATTTTCATTATACATTTAAAATACGTAAAACCGTAAATACTTTCTTTTGATATTTTAACATAGTCTTATTTAAACATGTCTTTAAACTACCATATCATAAAAAAAACATCATTTTTATGTATATTTTGAATATTGAAAATCAGTGTACAAAAAAAGTGAATAATCAGAATTATCGATCCTTTGTGGGATATTCAAAAAATGTATTCTATGAAAAAAACCCATGAAAACAATAGAACTCCTCTAAGGGAAGGATCCATGAGTGAATAACTCCATTACATGATTTCCAGAGGAATCCTTTCTGTTTGTGAAGTCTGCAATGTGATTTCCTTCATGCCATGTTTGTAGGAGTTCTGTTTCATTAGAAATGAGATCCCTGAATTGACAGACCAGATAGATGAACTTCTAGGGGGTAGAGGAAAGATATTTGAGTGAGGTTTTGATGATTTTTGAATTAGTATCAACCATTTTTAATCAGATCTAATGTCCATGGCTCAAATAAATTCTATTGAACATAGCCTTATACTAATCAAGCAATGAGTTTCCCATCTAATTGCATGCATTAATGTCATACTGCACTAATCCCATGGATTCACATACCACTCCTCCCCCATACATGATTCCACACCTACACACACAATCATAGTTTAATTTAAGGCCTTGGATGATAGAAGAACAATGCACCCAGATTACTACCTACTCTCTAGGTGACATGAGGTAGGGTCCACTGGTAATAAAAAATCTATGAGAAAGAGCATCCCCTTGTAGATCCATGATGCCCAAAAATTCTGAAACAAGGAATTATGTTTCAGAAATCTGTGTAGTGGAAAACCAGGGTGGTCTGTTATGGAAAACATATTTTCCAGATTTCAAAATGGACCAACACAAAACCATTATGAATATATCCCAAGCCTTCTCCTCCTCAATTCACATACCATCTATTCCAAATCGTTCATTAAGGACCTCCCCTCCACAGACTCTACCTCCCCATGAGGAGCTGTGAAATCCCTCAGTTACCCCACAACATGGATTCCTATTCACCATGAAATAAAATATGCAGACTATATTCCTCCTTTGGGGAAGAACGACATAAGAACTTTGATGAAAGATGGAATCATTTTCATTTCACCATTATATCTGTAGGAATGACACAAATATGAATACGCCAGTCTATGAAGTTATAATTCCAAGGGATATACTTACACTAAATTCTTTTCCCCCAAGGATCGCTTGAAGGTACAACATACACTATATTCTAGCATGCCTTGGTCATGAAGTATTTTGATGTGGATCCCATGAATATGCAATAGGCATGATTTTCCCCGAGACTAATATTTTCACATATATATTTTTTGAGTGGTTTCAAGGACCAAATGAATGAATATAGGGTAATTATTAGCCTTCCCAAAGGTCATACCAAGTGTTGGACAACTAGGGTAAACCAAAATATCACCCTCACAGTTACACTCCTAGATGTTCACATATATATTTCCACGAATCCATCAATAGTTATGCTGGAGAGTGAAGATGTGATCCGTAAAGGAGTTCCACAGGGGGGTGACATCCCCAATTCCTCCCTAAATCCATAGCCATGATTACCTCTGGTAAATATTCTCTATAGTTTCCATCCCTCAATGACATTCAAATCCATATTCTCTTAAATAGAGTACATAACCTCCCCCATGTTCCTTGAATTGATTCCCCTTACTCAACCTCCATGTAATTTTTGGACTATGAGGTCCAATGAAATTTTCCCTCTTGTTGTGCATCCTAGATGAATAAGTTTAATTTTTTTTTATCGATTTCCTTGATATTTGACCTGGGTAGTTTAATAATTGATAGGATATGTATGGGGATTGAATATACACACAGTCAACCAAAATTATTATTCTACCAAATGAGAGAAAATGGTTCTTTCAATTAGTGATGTGATTTGTAATTTTAAGGACCATGTATTGAAAGTGTCAAATACAAATTCTTCCAAGAGAAGTGAGAGCTCCCTTATAATAAATGGGAAAGATCATACCTCAGATTCCAAAGTTTTACTCACTAATATGCCTTCTCCTGTTCAAGAATCTTTAAGAAATAAAAACATGGATCTTCTCCCAATTAATGATTTTCAGAATTCACAAATTTGTGTTTAGTTTTACTAAAAAAAACATTTTATAATATTTTTATTTACCATTTACAAAACTAGATAAATAATTTTTCAGATTAACAAATTAATTTTTCCAAATCATATTATATTTTGGAATATGTTTTAAATCTGTATAGAATTTTCATTGGATCTAGAAGCTATGTTTGTTCATTTTTTATTTAATTTTCTTAATATACTACATTACTTTTATATTTTAATTTGGTCATGCTTAGCTAAATTAAATCTTCTATCTCAGTCATTATCATTTACTATGAGAAAAGTTTCAACCCTTTCATTTTCCATTATTAGTTTTAACAATTCATAATCATAATTCTATTTAGATTTATCATTCCAAGAGACAAAATTTAATATTGTCATATTCCCTTTTTATTTTCTTATTTTATTAAATAAATATTTCAGTTTAATTTATATTTAAGTTTAATTTCAATTATCAGGAATCCATCATTTATTAATTCATAATTTTCATTAAAAAACTATTTAACTTTTTACTTTTTTGAATCAAAATCAGAAAAATAATAAAAAATTATTTATTTTCATTTCAGAAAATGAATTATGATTTATATTTTCCAAAGTTATTAATTAAGTAATGAGTAAATAATTTCCCACACACTATATACCCATCAGGGAAATATTCCCAATATCTTAATCACTTATGTAATCATTACTTGAGTCAGAACTACTTGAGTAGTTATAACCTCTAATCATGGTTTGTTTTTCTTTTCTTCTTTTCACTTTGTATTTTTTTAGATGTTTGAGTTTATGGATGTTAGTAATTATGTGAAATTTATTCCTATACTTACAACATAATAATTCTAAAACATCATTATTGTTACTGATATTACCTTTCTGGTAGTTCTGTTTAGGCTTCCACTTGAACAACTTCGTTGCATAATTTTTTCATGAACTTTAAAAACTTATTACCTATATGAACCATAATTTTATCACATTATAAGAAATCAAATTCACAGGTATTAGAGGTATCAATAAAATTATATATAAAATCTATACTTTTTTATAGAATCTATATTAATAACATTTTCATCATTAATATACACTTCATTAGGGATCCTATTGATTCATTTCAATTATATTTCTTAATATTTATACTCTCAATAATTGCAATATTATTTTCATGTCATATGTTTGAAAAATATCTCAGTATTTTTTCCACTTGAGATGTGTTTTCAAAAACATCTCAACTATCCATCACACTGTTAGTTATTGTAACCACCCAAATTCTTTTAAATGGAAATTCTATTCTTATATTTATGTCATAAAATAACATTAAACACAACATAAGGAACTACTATGTGAAAAGTAACCTTTAAAAATAAGTTTTTCACTTATGTGTTTTGAAATTTAAAAATCTGACATATATTGTTGTGTTCAATATGATTTTTGGAGTCTAATGAAACAAAAATAATTATTGTTGAATAGTGACCTCCCCTTTTGAATAGTGACATACCCGTATGAATTGTAATATGACCCTTATGAATAGTAAATCATCCAAATATAAGAGTAACATTACCTATGAGTAATTAAAAAAAATAGACATCTTAGAAAGTGACAATTTTACCTTAGTAAACTTTTTGGTATTTTGTAAGTCATAAATGATTAATTATATTTAATTAATGCATTTAAAATAATATTTATTTCCCTAGAATGTATTTATAAATTATTGAATCAATTTCTTATTCTTTTTAGATAATTTTATAAGACCCTACATAATTTTTGAAAGCACTATAAAATTTGTTTTAATCATAAAAAATGTTTTTTAAGTAAATTATGATGTTAATTATAAATTATATTAATAATAATTAAAAAATTATTTTTGATTAATGGACTTCATTTTTTGAATCTATACGTTGAAAAATTGTTGGGGGGAAATTTTGGGATTTTTCTGAGATACTTGAATTTTTAATGAATAGTAGAATCCAGTAATTTACATTAAATGCTAAATAATGGATTAATTGAGTCATCGATGATGATCTGATGATGTAATCCCACTTGTTTCGGGATCACATGATACAATTACTATTCATGGTCATTAGAGACTCACTATTCTTTGTCTTTGTGGAAATTAATAAACTAATAAATTTTATATTAATGAAACCCTCTCCCGTCCACTATAAAAGCCACCCTTCACACCCTCATTTCCTCACACCTCTAAAGCTCCAAGACTTCTCTAAAATCTATCCAAAGAACTTTCCTACCAAATCTCCAATGTCCAAGAGCTTCTGGTCTCATAAAAAGAGCATGATTAGGCTTTTAAGGAGGTTCTCAAGAGGAGGATTCTAGAGGTAATTTCCCTCCCTCTTTTCCTTTAATTTCCTTTCAAATTCAAGTTCATTTCTTGATCTCTACCCACCTATCTTCATCAAAATTGTGTTGTAAATCCATTATTTATAATGTAATGTTATTTTATGATTCTAATGGGATATTATATCTTCCAACCCCCTTTCCCACTTCCTTTTTTTATTAAAGAGAACGTTGTTTGTGAGGTGTTAATTTATCACCTTCAAGAATGACATGTTGTCTTCTTCCATTTATACCTTCAGATATGGTCATGAAACGATTTTTATGGTTTAAAGTGAATATTTTATTTTTATTATGTTCTATTTATAGTTCTGGAAATAAACTATGGCCATATTACTAAGTGATAAGTTAAAACAAGTTCGTTGTGATCCAAAAACCACACAAATTGACCCAAATAACCATCATATAATTATTATCTAATGATTCATCCAAATGGATCTAATATAATTCATTATAATATCATTAAAACTCATGTAATATGATTAATGACATGTAATATAATTTCTGGATGTTTACTCATGTTCTAACCAAACGTCAATTTAAGAATACAAGTGAACCACCCATGAAAAACCATAACAAGGAACATCCGCGAACAATGTTGTTAAACTCTATAGGTCAAACAAAGGAACATAATATGTCAAAATGAAACCATAATGAACCATATTAATGTAAATATGGTTCTATACTTCTAATTAATGAATATAATTTCCTTATACAGGTCATTAAAGTGAAGGAAGCATTCAGGTACAAGGTAAGGGGAAATTCTCGAACCCAACTTTCATCCTTCGGGTTCTCCCTCTTTCACACCATTTTTGATATGGTTACTCCTGAAAGATAATTTTCTCATAATTATATTACCTTTTCTGGGATATGAATGTTTTTTACTAAATTTTATGTCAATCAAAATGTTTTCCAAAAGAAATATTCTTTTAAGAACTCACCTTTTACCTCTCATTCAAGGTTGATGGTTCTTGTATCATGTATGTTGTTCCCTCTTTATTTTGGGAACCCAAAGTTTATGATTCTGTTCTTATGATATTAAACCCATTACTTTTGATGGGTTAGTTATTTTCATATGTTCATTGTGGCATGAATTTTAATGATAATGTTTTGATGTGAGGGGTGCGCCCGGAATTATATAGCGCAATATGAATGTTTCAATGTGACAGGTGCTCCCGGAATTATACAGCTCTCCAATGCATTGGGTAAAGTGATGAATAACATGATTAAATATGAAATTATGTGTGAAAAATATGCTATCTTGGTTCACAAGTATGTGGGGTAGTTAACCACTAAGAAATGATGTTTCATTTTTATGCATTGCAATATTTCAAGTCTTTTATTTTTTTCTCCTCTCATGTTCATGATCTTTTTCATATGTTATGATTATACACAACCAATGATATATTTTTCTCATCTATCCTATTACTAGGCTTTATCTCATCCCTTTTTATTTATATCCATAAGTGGCTACATGTACAAAGGGGAGGACAAGTTCCAATAATTATCTAGAGAAGAGGAAATTAAATAAATGTTTATTCTAGATGTTGTATTTCTTATGTGTGGTCCTAGTTTTCCCAAGACACTAAAACTTTGGATCCTTTATGTGTAATACTATTATGTTTTTTATCTTTGAAATGATGTAATAGTAATGTAATAAAATTCTCGGGTCTCTACAGTTGGTATCAAAGGGAGGTTTAGTTGATTTGGGAATTAGGATTAGTGAACCCTAGAGAAAACCTCTAGTATGCGATTAATTACAAATATGCACGAAAGATTATTTACCGAGGGATCCCATATGTTATTTTTTGGGTATAAATTGTTTGTATGAATAATTTATTCATGACTTTCTTACTTATGTTTTGTTCTAACATTTTCTATTTTAGAAAATGGTGGGAACCAGGAGAAATCAGGCTAAAAACTATTGGGATGGCCAATTAAACGATTTCTTGAATGACATACCCATTGATTTGGGAGGTGGAGTTCAAAACATCATGGAGATGATTACCCAATTATCTCAGGTTATGAATAAGAACCATAATAATAGGGAAATCCCTCCTTTACCAAAGAGGGAGAAACTAGCTATTTAATGTTTGATGTGGCAAGAACCACCAAAGTTTTTTGGATCTTTTGATCTAGTAGTTATGGAACAGTGGGTCAACTCCATAGAGAAGATCTTTTCTGTGCTTCCCTATTCTGAGAAAAAGAAGGTGACTCTATCCGTTTATTGTCTAGATGGCGAAGCTGATCAATGGTGGGATTTGATTAAGAACACCACGCCAAGGGAGGAAATTGAAGATATGGAATGAGAAGACATTTTGATAATGTTTCCTAATAAGTATTTCACAGGAACTCTTCACACGAAGATGGAGTGAGAATTCATAGAGCTCTAGAAAAAGGAATGTGAATCTATCACAACCTATGAAGAAACATTCAGAAGGCTCGCAAGGTATGCTTCGGGTTTTTTATCAAAAATGATAGAAAAATTGATAGATTCATTAGTACATTAAAACCACAACTTCGAAAGGCTCTTGAAATTTGAGACATTGAGAGTTATGAAGAAGTTGTTATGTCTGATCTCAAAGTGGAGATGGAGTTTGGAGAATGGTTCCATGGCTATGGTGATAAGAATAGAAAGATGGAGTTTCAGGCTGGTGGATCTAATGATAAAGGTGGGAAGAAAAATCAATGACCCACATACCAAAAATGTGGAATGTTTTACAATGGTAACTGCCTTAATGGGATGAGGAAATGCTTTAAGTGTGGGAAAAAAGGACACCATTCTCAAGAGTTTCGAAGAGACAGGAAAATGAAGGAGAATTTAGCTGATGAAATGAGAGAACCACCCATGGTTCAATTCTACAACTGTAGGGAGCTAGGGCACTATGCAAACAAGTGCACTAAACCTCGAGTTCTCAAGGGTAATCAGTGTCAGCATCCACCAATGCCAAAGGAACGAGGGAAGGTTTATGCCATCACTACTACAGAGGTGGAGAATGATAATAAAGTCATACATGGTACACTTCCTATTCACTCAAGAATGGAAGAAGTATTATTTGATTCTGGTTCTAAGTATTCCTTTATATCTTGCAAGTTTACTAGAAATATAGAATAGAAACCCCGAAACCTTGAAGTAGAGATATCTGTAAAAACACCAATTGGTGAAATCATTGCAACCCAATTGTTTGACTCTTCTCCTGTTGGCATATGTGGGAAGATTCTTTCAGAAAATATCATAATACTTCCCTTAGTGGAATTTGACATTGTAATGGGAATGTAATGGCTCTTGTTATATATATCACATATCAACATTCGAGTAAATGAAATATCTTTTCATATTACAAACCGTCCCATTCTCCTCTACAAATTCAAGGAAGACCATGAATCTATTTTAAAAAACCTTCAATGGTGTCGGTGTTGATTCCCAATGAAGAAGCATACCTCTCCCAAATGGTTGAGTCGAAGGAAAGTGCCAACCATGAGGAAATGCCCATTGTGAGGGAATATGACGATGTATTTCCCGATGAGTTACTCAGAATTCCCCTGGATCGTGAGGTAGAGTTCTCAATTGAACTCATTCCTGGAGCTACTCCAATCTCGAAGTGTCCCTATAGGATGGCTCCTATTGAATTGGAAGAGTAAACGACGTAGCTACAAGAGCATCTAGACAAAGGGTTCATATGCCCTAGTGCATCACCTTGGGGTGCACAGTAATCTTTGTGAAGAAGAAGGATGGAACAATGCGGTTGTGTATCGACTATTGGGAACTCAACAAGATCACCATAAAGAACAAGTATCCTCTACCAAGGATTGATGACTTGTTCGATCAGTTAAGAGAAGTTCAATACTTCTCAAAAGTGGATCTTTATTTTGGATATCATCATGTAAAGGTGAAGAAGTAATATATTCAGAATACTGCCTTCTGTACAAGGTATGGGCACTATGAGTTTTTGGTGATGCCCTTTGGACTTATTAATTCCCCTGAAATCTTCATGGATTTCATGAATAGGGTCTTTATACATTACCTTGAAAATTTTGTGGTAGTGTTTATCAATGATATTCCCATCTAATCTAATAGAAAGGAGGAACATAAAGAACATATAAGACTTGTGTTGGAAAAATTAAGAAAGGAGAAGTTGTACGCTATGTTCATGAAGTGTGACTTTTGGATGAATCATGTCGCGTTATTGGGACATGTGATCAAAAGTGAGGGAATTTATTATGGATCCTTCAAAGAAAAAGGCGATTGAGGAATGGGCCAGACCCTCTAGTGTCACAAAAATCCTTAGTTTTCTTGGATTAGCCAGGTACTACCGACGTTTTGTGAAAAACTTCTCACTATTTTCAAGCCCACTAACTAAGTTAACAAGGAAAGGGGTAAAGTATGTCTGGATGGAATAATGTGAGGGATGCTTCATGGAGCTAAACAGAAGGCATATCACTGCACATGTACTCACACTACCGAAAAGTGGAGATGTTTTGTGATATACAGTGATTCTTTAAAGAATGGCTTGGGTTGTGTACTCGTGAAAAATGATAATGTGATAGCCTACACCTCACGATAGTTGATTATCCATGAGCAGAACTTATTGACTCATGATCTAGAGCTGGAAGCTGTGATTTTTCTATTGAAAATCTGGCGGAACTACCTTTATGGTGAGAAGTGTGACGTATACACAGACCACAAGAGCATAAAGTATATATTCACACAAAAGGATCTCGACATGCATCAAAGGATACGGTTAGACCAAATCAAGGATTAAAATTTCTCTATTCACTATCATCAGGGAAAGAAGAACAATGTAGCTGAAGCTCTAAGCAGAAAAGAACATGATACGTTATCAATGTTGCGGATTGAGAAAGACCCTATCTTCATGGATGTGAAAAGAATGGATTTGGAAATCATAAGGGAAGGGGATACATCCTACCTTGCCCAAATGATTGTGCAACCATCCATCCAAGAGAAGATTATGGAATAACAAAGGGATAATGTGTAGATACAAAAGAGGGTGAATGCAGTAAAGGAAAGTAAGCTGCAAGAGTTCCATATCAACGATGATGGTGTGATTTGGTTTGTAATGCGGATTTGTGGGCCTTCATCACTCGGGATAATGAAGGATCTATTGGACAATGCACATAGCTCAACATTCTCTATCCATCCTGGGAGTACCATGATGTACCATGATCTCTGAGAAAACTTCAGGTGGGACAACATGAAGAAATAGATTATGGAATATATATTAAGGTGATTTGTATGTCAGCATGTTAAAGTCGAGCACCAAAATTCCAAAGGTATGATGCAGCCATTTCCTATACCCATGTGGAAATGGGAAAATGTTACTATGGACATTGTCACGGGTCTCCCAAATACTTCAAAGGAAAATAATGTGATATGGGTTGTGGTAGATTGACTCACCAAGACTGCCCATTTTATCGCTATTTGGGAAGATATCTCGCTTGATCAACATGCAAAGATATATGTGAAGGAAGTGGTGAGATTGCACGGTGTTCCACTCTCAATTTTCTCTGACCATGATTCAATGTTCACATATATGTTCTGGAGGAGTCTTCAACATTCTTTGGGTACTGAATTAAATTTTAGCACAACCTATCACCCCCAAACTGATGGCCAGTCTGAAAGGACTATTCAGACTCTTGAAGATATCCTAAGAGCCTGCTCTATTGAATTAAAGGGTGGTTGGGATCATTATCTCCCATTGGTTGAGTTCTCATACAACAATAGCTTCCACTCGAGTATCTATATGTCTTCATATAAAGCTCTATATGGAAGGAGATATAGAACTCCAACCTGTTGGGATGAAGTTGGAGAAATGAAGCTACATGGACTCGATCTTGTTCAAGAGATGACAGAGAAGGTTCAAGTCATCTGGAAACACATCAAAGCTGCTCAAAGTCGTCAAAAGAGCTATGATGACAACCGTCGAAGGGGCTTGGAGTTCGAAGTTGGAGATAAAGTCTTCTTTCAAATATCTCCATGGAAGAGAGTCATGCAATTCGAGAAGAAATTGAAGCTAAGCACTAGGTATATTATCCCCATTGAGATAATTGACTGCATATGAGCTGTGGACAATCACCTTGAACTTCCACCGAATATGGCTCAAGTTCATGATGTGTTTCATGTATCACTATTGAGGAAGTACATACCATACCCCTCACATGTACAAAACTCAGAAGTGGTGTAGCTGGAAGATGATCTCTCTTATGAGGAGCATCCAGTAAATATTCTGGATTGGAGAGATAAGGTTCTACGCAACAAGACAACCCATCTTGTCAAAGTTTTGTGGAGAAACCATATGTTTGAGGAAGCAACATGGGAACCATAAGAGACAATTAAGTAGAAACACCATCACCTATTTGTGTAATGTGAAATTTCGGGGGAAAAATTTCTTATGTGGGGTAGAATGTAATGACCCAAATTTTTTAATGGATATTTCCATCTTATATTTATTTCATAAAATAACATGAAAACACAACATAATGAACTAATAAATGAAAAGTGACCTTTAAACATATGTTTTTCACTTCTGTATTTGGAATTTAAAAAATCCGACATACACGGTTGTGTTCAAGATGATTTTTGGAGTCTAATGAAACAAAAATAATTTTTGGTGAATAGTGACCTACCCTTATGAATAGTGACATACCCTTAGAATAGAAATATGACCCTTATGAATAGTAAACCATCCAATATAATGGTAACATTACATATTAGTAATTAAATAAAATTTAGACATCTTAGAAAGTGGCAATTTGACCTTAGTAAACGTTTTGGATTTTGTAAGTCATAAATAATTAATTATAATTAATTAATTAATATAAAAGAATATTTATTTCCAAATAATGTATTAATAAATTGTTGAATCAATGTCTTAGAGTTTTTAGACAATTTTATAGTACCCTACGTAATTTTTTAAAGCACAATAAATTCAGTTTTAATCTTAAAAACTGTATTTTAAATAAATTGTGATTTTAATTAAATATTAAAATATTAATATTTACAACATTATTTTTGAAAAATGGAATTCATTTTTGGATTCTCCATGTTGAAAAATTTTGGGGAAAATTTTTGGTATTTTTCTGAGATACATGAATTTTTGATGAATAGTAGATTCTGGTAAATACAATAAATGCTAAATAATGGATTAAATGAGTCATCAATGATGATCTAATGATATAAGACCACTTGGTTCGAGATCACATGATAAAATAACTATTCTTTGTCATTCAAGACTCACTATTCCTTATCTTAGGGGAAATTAATAAACTAATGGATTTTATATTAAGGAAACCCCTCTCCCCTCCACTATAAAAGCCACCCTTCACACCCTCATTTCCTCACACTTCTATAGCTATAAGACTTATCTAAACACTACCTAAATACCTTACCTAGCCCATCTCCCAAGTCCATGAGCTGAGTTTCTCATCAAAATACCAATATTGGGCCCTTATGGAGGTTTTATAAAGGAGAATTCTAGCGGTGATTTCCTTCCCTCTTCTCCTTTAATTTCCTTTCAAGTTCATGTTCATTTCTTGATCTCTCCCCACCTATCTCCATTAAAATTTTATTTTAACTCTAGTATTATTAATATACTGTTATTTTATTATTCTAATGAGATATGATATCACACAACCCCCTTTCCCACTTCCATTTATTTTATTAATGAGAACATTGTTTGTGAGGTGTTAATTTATCACCATCAAGAACGACATGCTTTCTTCTTACATTTCTACCTTCATATCTGGTCATGAAACAATTTTTATTGTTGAACCAGAATATGATATATTTATTATGTTCTATTTAATGTTCTGGAAATAACCTATGGCCATATTACTATGTGATAGGTTAAAACATGTTCGTTGTGATCAAAAAACTGCCCAAATTGACCCAAATAACCATCATTTAATTATTATCTAATGATTCATCCACTTGGATCTAATATAATTCATTATAAGATCATTAAAACTCCTGTAATATCATTAATTACATGTAATATAATTTCTGGTTGTTTACACATGTTCTACCCAAACTTCAATTTAAGAATACAAGTAAACCACCCAAGAAAAACCATAAAAACAAACATCCCAGAACAATGTCTCTATACTGAATAAGTCACCAAAAAGAACATAATATGACAAAATGAAACCAGAATGAACCATATTAATGTACACATGGTTCTGGATTTATAATTAATTATTACAATTTCCTTATACATGACATTAAAGAGAAGGAAGCATTCTGGTACATGGTAAGGGGAAATTCTCAAACCCAACTTTCATCCTTCGGGTTCTCCCTCTTTCAATCAATATATGATATGGTTAGACATTAAAGATCATTTGTTCAAAATTATATTACATTTTCTGGGATATAAATGTTTTTTACTAAAGATTATGTCAATAATAATATTTTCCAAATGAACTCTTCTTTTACGAACTCACTTTTTACCTCTCATTCAATCTAGATGGTTCTTGTATTAAGAATGTTCTTCCCTCTTTCTTTTGGGAACACAAAGTTTATGAATGTTATCTTATGAGATTAAACCCATTCCATTTCTCAGGTTAGTTATTTTAAAATGTTCATTTTGGAATTCATGTTAATGATAATGTTATGATGTGATGGGTGCGCTCGGAATTATGTAGTGCAATATGACTCTTTCAATGTGAAGGGTACACTAGGAATTATACAGTGCTCTAATGCATTGGTTAAAGTGATGAATCTCATGAGTAAATGTGAAATGATGTGTGAAAAAGATTCTATATTGGTTAACAAGTATGTGTGTTAGTTATCCACAGAGACATGTTGTTTAATTTTTATGCATTGCCACATTTCAAGTATTTCCTTTATGATCCTCTCATGTTCAGGATCTTTAGCATATGTTATGATTATGGTCAACACATGATATATTGTTCTAATATATCCTCATACTTGGCATCTAGCTCACCCCATTTTATTTATATCTTCAGGTGGCTACATGTACTAAGGAGCGGAAAAGTGCAAATATGAATCTAGAGAAGAACAAATTAAATAAATGTTTATGCTAGATGTTGTATTTGTTATGTGTGGTCCTAGTTTTCCCAAGACACTAAACCTTTGGATCCTCTATGTGTAATACTATTATGTTTTTTATCTATGAAATTATGAAATAGTAATGTAAGAAAATGCTAAGGTCACTATTTTTATACTAATAAACTGATGGAACATCTAGTTTATAGAGTCTTTATCTCCCAAATTGAGGTTATGTTATTCTAAATAGATCATTCCTAGCATGGGTATCTTGAGCTTTTTAATCCTTTAATGAGTCACATAAAGTATCATCCATATATAGTTGTATATCTTACATGATAAAACATGGATATATACAATTATACATATATCACTGTACAAAATATATTTATCCTTATAATTTAGAATATATTTTACCATTTCATTACGTATAAGTGCCTCAGGATCAACATTGGGTTGCTCATACGGCTTATCCATGATAATATATTGATCCACACATAACTTCTTCAGTTGGGATTCTATTTAGTATTTCTTGTAACCATAGGAACTTCAATCTAAAAATGGGGTTTTGGTGGAGAACCCTTCCATCATTCTCGTTCATACCTTCTATCTTTAAGAAATGTCCTACCCTCTGATACAAATTATGGGATCGATAGTGATGTCAATAATAACTATATGGGTTGAATATAATTTTTAAAAATATAAATATAAAATAATATTAATTTATAAAACAATGATTTTTAGTTAGTGAAATGTTCTTAAAATGAGGTTCTTGGGGAATAAAATTAAAATAACCCCAAGAATTATATTCGGTTTGATTAAACTAATCTTCATACAATATAAAACCTCTTATACTCCTTGAAAAAAATATTATGCACAAATTATCTCACTTTTAAAGTTTTTGAGAACCTTTTTAAAGACACTAACATTAATAAGAACCCAAACCCACAAGCCATTATTTTACAGGAGACTCAAACAAGTCTATATACCTGAATTTTGATCATGAGTCAAAACCTAACTTCTTTTTTAGTTGTGAAATAACCATAAATGTAATAACTTATTTTTATTGGGAAAATAATAAACCAAACTTAATGAAATAAAAAATGTTAAAAAATATTTTATATAGAAAAACAAATACATAGAAATTAGAATATGATAAAAAATGTCAAATATGTTGAATCTTGATGATCAGTGATCAATTCAATAGAAAAATGTCAAAAGATGATGTTCTTCAATGATCGTAACTATAGTAAATAAGTTTCATAAGTTTCTTGAATGAATTAGAGAACCAAGAATTATATCAAAGTTGTATCACAACAAAAATGTACAATGATATACACTATAATTTTTTTTTATTCCATGAATATATTTCTTGGATCATTATGAAAATGATATTCTTGGAATTTATTCATGTCCAAAAACTTCTCGACAGTTGTTAGAGTATTATATCAAAATAATATTACCATTACATTTTTTTAAAAGTCACAATGTATAATATTGAACAATTGATCTCTTTTATTTCATCATGAAATATGACAATATAAAATTCAATATTTCAAGTATAATAATTTTAAAATAATAACAACGAAACAAATGTTAAAAAAACAAGGATAAACTTCTGGTTTAATAAGATAGTAAATTGTGGTAAAATATAGAATTGTAATAATTTAAATCTACATGTGTATGTGTACATAACGTATTCAAGAATTTTTTAAAAAAACTTATAAGAATAATTCAAAAGAATATAATTAAAAATATGGAAATACATTTATTTATACATCATCAATTAAAATATAATGAATAAAAATTTTAGAAAAACTTTTTTAAATAATGATGTATTAAAATTCCATTTGGTAGATTGATATTCCATTGGTGTCTAATGGTGAATATATTTACCATTTGTTTCCAATTATGGATTTATCTACCATTGGTTTCCAACAGTTGATTAATCTACTAGTGGAACATAGATATACCATTGAGAAACTGGATAAATTACTACTAAATAAATAAGAAAAAATTCAAAACATTACAATGATCGAACTAAAACCATTCATAATAAGTGAAAAATAAAATAAAATACAACATGAAGAAGGCCAATACAAATCCACTTTACCACAGCTAAAGAAACATTATGGTGCTAATTTCATTGAAACGATCTACTAGTGATAGTGATATACTGGTGCTAGTGATGTAATGATGGAATTATAATTGTAGAAAAATATATAGTTGTATATGATTCTACTACTGGTGAAAAAAATGATCTAACAATAGATAATTAACTACCGGTGGAAATACGTTCCACCCTAGGTGAAAAACCAACAGTGGAAAAATGATACATCATTGAAGAAAAAGAAAATGCTGTAGAAATGATCCACCATTGAAGAAAAATATAACGGTGTTGAAATGATTCAACATTGGGAAAATGTTCTCTATTCACATAGTAAAAACATCAACCAGTGTTTCATAGTGATGCCATGGTAATGGAGATAAATATTAAATAATAGTTTACAAATCTCTGGATGAAGAAGAGAAGAGAAAATTGAAATGATCTATCGGTATAAGGTAATATTCCATTGAGGTTCAAACTAACAGTAGATTTGATCTACTTGTTAAGTCCAATAATAGACCATTGAAATGTTCTATCGATGCAGGATATACCAAAGTATTTTGATCCACTATTTTACTAAGATATACCATTCATAATAGGTCTACCATTACATGAAAATCTGATACAAAAAAATGAAGAAATAGTAGAGGTAGGGAATCACGATGGATGAAAAAGATTGATGGATTGGAATAACCAGATGAAAAAAATGATGAAAATCCAAAGAAGAAGAAGATGTTGAGTGACTATTTTTTCTCAAAAGAAGATACAAGAAGAGATGAGGATTCTTTCCTAGTAAAAAACTCAGAATAATATAACCATGACATCCTTGGAATAGTTTATAGTAAATGCTTCCCTGAAATCCAATAAAATATTAATGAATGGGGATAGATGAGGAAAAATATGACTAAAAATTTACATAATAAGAATATTATGAAAAAAAAATATTTTAGGAGATCAGATCAAGATCGAATAGTGAAGATCAGAATGATAAAACCTTTGAGTGCCATATGCATTTCTTAACAATGGGTAAACTATGAACTTAGCTCAGGGTTGTACACTTGTTTCCTGATGTAGGGAAGTCTTGGTTTTAGAATCAACTCCCGGTATTCTTCTTCTAAGCTATCGATGAGGTTCAACACCTACACCCTATCACTGACACACATAGGACATAAACCAGTGGGATTACCATGACCAAACCATGCACAAACCTATAAAACTTTCACACTATCCCATTCTACAATAACATATTTAAATCCTATACCTTAATACAGAATACCTTTGGGAAGTCTTCCCTTGGGTTGATGCATTGGGTCCCCAAAGGGTGGTTGAGAGACAGCTTTGGTTTCTCACAATGGATGAACCATGTTTTTCTAAAAAATTCTTAAACAAGAAATATTAACAAACATTAAGTGAATAAAAATTAAAAAACTAATAAAAATTTATCATTTTAAAAAAGTATAATTTAATGTTTTAAAATAGTTTTTAATTTATTCAAATGTGACAAGAAAATAATTTATCAAAACAAACCACTTTCAAATACTAGCACATTCCATCTAGTTACTAAGAGGGTCTCTGTTTCCAATTCACCATGTCATAACATATTCATAGAGTAGATGAAAATTTTTTAAGTTCCCCAAACAATGATAATATTTTCAATGAAGATGTTAATTTTCCTAAATAACTAATTAATTAAATTCTTTAAATATATTCTAGAATTTGAACAATTGTAAATTTGTTTAAAAAACGTTTTAGTTTCTGAAACCATTTTCCCAAAATACACTTAAATAAAACTGTTGAAATATCTCACCAAATAAAGAATGTGTAAATATAGTCATAACATTTTCTAGAAAATCCTTTTTCAAAATTACTATTTTAGAATATAATACATTTTTAATATAATTTTTTCCAAAATAATTTTTATATCGTAAATTCTATTTGTTATAGAAACATGGATAACTAATTAAAATCACAAAGACAAGAGTAATAGATTCATGAAACCACAAATAAGAAACAAAAAATGAACAAATCATATCATATTCATTTAAAGGTGTAAAAATTTCCTCTTATCCCATTACTAATAAACAATTTTAATACAAAAAAATACCTTTATCTATATAAAATCTTAGATAAATTAAATTATTATCAATAGAAGAAAAGAATATGAAATTGTGTGAAACCTTATTTATTACCATTATTTATTCCATAAACTTGAAAGGTGTTAAATATATTGAAAATAGTCTTGTAATAATAAAGAATTATCAGTTACAAAAAGAAATTTACAACTAATAAAATTAAAAGATCATTAATTTCATAAGTGTTTTTAAGAAATGATATATTTTTCCAAAGGACGACATAACTCTTAAATAATTATAGTAACCTACCCATATTATCATATCATAACCATAAATTTTATTTTATTTATTTTTCATAAAACTATTTTCTAATTATATACATCATCAAAAATAGAACAACCATATTTTTTAATTCTATATGTAGTAAAAAATACATAGATTATTAAAATGATTTCATGTCCTATAATATAATAAAAATAATGTTCTAAGAAAACATTACAATTAGATATTAAATTTTACTTCCAATAAATCTAATTTATTTGATATTTATTATATTAGAAATGCCTTATGAATTACATTCATAACAATTAATAACAATATTCATGTAATTTTCAAAATATAAAATTATCTAATAAAAAATATTTCAACATTCTAGCAAGATCTCTCTCAAATTCATGTTGTTATAGAATGATTTCGAAGGCAATAACATTAATTAACCCATTGTATGTTATTGAAAAATTAAACATTCAAGATAGTAAAAATTAAATAAAAAACATGTAAAGGATCCTTGAGTTTTTAATATAGGAATAGTTTATAATCTAAAAAGAAATAGTAAAAATAGAAATATACATTTAATTACTCAATCTAAAAGGGTAGAAAATAATTCGAAAAAGAAAGGATTCTAAATACCATTTATATAATTACAAATAATTAAATTCATTAATTTTTTAGGTTCATGTTCGTGTTAATTTAATGTTCCTTTAGATTATAAAACACATACAAGGTCTATTTATTGAAAAAAACATCAAGACAAGTATATTTCCCTTAAACCATTCAAATCTAATATTTCCCAATTATAATGAATAGGTGATTGCAATAAGAAAACACCATGAGATTATTTGTTAATTTAAGAAAAAAGTTTAAATATCCAAGCTTTCATGTTCTTTTTTATTAATACAAAATGGGAATTTCCTTGTGTGACCTTTTCGAACCCTCCACACAATGAAACCCCCCTCCCCAAAAAGAGGTCACTCCGGAGAGAGCCCCAGCCGAGAAAGAGCCATTGCCAGCCGAGATGGCAGAGCGTCCCGGAGGGTGACAACCCGGGCGGCGATGGTTCATCATGCAATCCGTCAGCATGGGTGGGTCGCGCCTCATCTTTCCCACCCAGTGAGAAACCGAGTGACCCAGAAAGGCGAGTGGAAAATTAATTTTTTTATCGTAAATTTTATTTGTTATAGAATCATGGATCACTAATTGAAATCACAAAGACATGAGTAATATAATCATGAAACCACAAATAATAAAAAAAATGAACAAATCATATCATATTAATTTAAAGGTGGAAAAATTTCCTCTTATCCCATCACTAATAATAAATATTAATAGAAAAAAATACCTTTATATATATAAAATCATAGATAAATTAAATTATTATCAACTGAAGAAAATAATATGAAATTGTGTGAAACCATAGTTATTACCTTATATCATTCCATAAACATGAAAGGTGTTTAATTTATTGAAAATAGTCTTGTAATAATAAATAATTATAATTACAAAAAGAAATTTACAACTAATAAAATCAAAAGATCATTAATTTCATAAGTGTTTTTAAGAAATTATATATTTTTCCAAAGGAAAACATTAATCTTAAATAATTATAGTAACATACCCATATTATCATATCATAACCATAAATGGGTGATGAAAGAAAAGAATGAAATAATGAAACATCAAGATCCAAGATCAAACCATATTCACATCAATAGATCTAATAATTTCCTCATAAAAATATAAAAAAAATACTAAAAATATCCAAAATTGATCAGATCTAACATTTTGTGAGGGAGGAGGTGAGAATATTAATAGAGAAAGATATAAAGTGAAAGCTTACCATTGATTATGGGGATCCAACACACTTATATCCATAAAAATTGGATTTTATTACCATGAAAATCACCATGAATGTTTAATACCTGATTAGAATTTGATAACATCAGGGTAGAGGTAAGAAGTGATTTGAAATTTAGTTTTCAGAGCATTTAATGTACATCACATAGTTAGGTCACATCATTTGGGAAATCGTGTTTTGTGTGCTGTCAGTATCTCCAATCCCCATTCTTACATGGTTGGTTTTTATAATTTCAAAACCCATTCAACAACCATTATTTTATATCTATTACCATTCACTTGATCTCCCATGTAACTGATATTTTTGTAATAGTTGTTTACCAACCATGTCTTTTCCCATACACTCCCATATACCCTTTCATGGTTTCCTAGACATGTTAAACAATTTCAACTAGCCATGATAAAACTTTTCACCCTAAAAACACCTCAAAAATAATCCAAAACTAACCAATAACATCCTAACAATTATCCTAAAAATAAAAATATTAAAGAGACATTATAATCATAACATTTACCTAAACCATGGTATTTACATGTAACACCCCTGGAAATGTTAGAATCAATAGAATAAATGTTACTATACATATCAATAAGGATCAAATTTCTTTTTGGGAGACTACATGATTATCACTCCATAGTTGAAGAATATTTTCATAGAGTATCTTTGTAAAGGCCCGTAAAATTCAAGGGAATTTTTTTTAATTTTCTTTGGGATTTTAAAAGAATGCAGTTTCTGATGACACCAAATTTCGAGGCCCGGTGTGCCCGGAATCATTTTCTGAAGTTTAACTTGGGTACGTTTAGAAAACGAATGAGCTGGTTTTCTGAACTTTTGAACCGGTGCTTGGAATCGAAATCTAAGGGCACCGATGGAACCGCAGCGCCGATAAATGCTTAAAAAAACCTTTTCCGGAGTTGCGTTTGTTCGGGTGAGGTTATTTATTATTTTGGGTTAACTAAAGAATAAAATAAAATAATGTGCAATAGATTTTATTTTTTATTCTAAGCAGTGTTAACCTAGGCATGGTGGTTGGAGTGGGACCCACTGATATCCTAACTCCTAGGTAGGATATTAGTGAGGTGGGGCCCACACGAGCCCCACCGCTTTAATTTCCTTTTACCTCCCATGTGCATTTAATTATGTAACTCACATGCACCCCCTCTTAAATGCCAAGTCAACCCTCGCGTTTAATTATTTATTAAACACCTCGGTAATTGGTCAATGCTCGATAATTAAATTGTGATATGTTTTTTAAATTCAAAAACTGTTGGCATGAGAAATAAGATTAGGAAAAGCCTTATTTTATTATATAGTTTTCGTTGTGAAATGAGAATTGGAGAAGAGTTTCTGAAGTGTTGAACTTCATCTTCCTCCTTGAAGAACGCCAAGAACACACCGTCGCCGATGAAGAACACCAGCCTCCGACGAAGGGCGACGAAGAATGACAAACCCTCGGAGATCAATGACGCGACGCCGTTTACCGCGACACCGGTGATTCATTTCTCCGCGATGCCTTTTTCCGCGACCCATTCTTCCGCAAAGTTCTTTCCCGCGACGAACCTGCATTCGAAGTCACCTTGAGGTATGTGTTATTTGTTTTTGTCGTCATTTTATCCTTTGTCGTTCTTCATCTTTGTCGGTGGGCCGCTTGATATCAACTTATCGGGAGGAGGTCGGACTGCAAGAACACAGCCGACACTCCTCCCCCATTTTGTTGTTGTGTTGTTGTGGTTCGAAAGAAGGCAGCGCAGTGCAACGACACCCCGCGGATTCCTGGGAAATGTGACGAAGATGTGTGATGCCGTCGCGCTACGCCGTTGAGGCCGAACACACCCGCGCCCTGAGTCGCGCCGCATCGAAGGGGCATGGTGCCGTCGCGCCGCGCTTGAGAACCATGAAGATACCGTGGTTGGTGAGGGGCTTCGGTGGAGGGGCACGACACCATCGTGCCGTGGCGGTCAGACATGGTCATGGCTCGATGCCGCGGCGGTGCAAGGCCGGGCGGCCGGAACCGCTGGTCTTCGGCACCTCGGAATGGAGGGACCACGGCGGTCCCGCAGCAGCAGCTCCGGCCAGCCGAACTGGGCTGACTAGATTCTAGGAAACTAGGGGTCATAACCCCTGTCCAGCTGAAGGAGCCCCCCCACCCTCAAGTGGGGGCCGCGGCTCATCAATCAAGGGGGCAGCCCCCACCCCCATCCGCTCAGCTCGGCACTGGCCGAGCTAGCCACGCGGCCGCGCAAGCGCGCCAGGTCGGGCCATGCCAGCAGGGCCGGGCCGCACCCACTGGGTCGAGTTGTGTCCTAATGGGCCGGAACCAGACCCGGTTTGGGTCGACCCAGTTCGGGCTGACCTAGGGGGGTTGGGCCGGTTCGGACTGGGCCCAAACCCCCCCATTTTCAGACAACTTCGGGTCTTTTTGCCGTATCATGGGCTATAGACCTCTGATCGATGCACTGTCAGTTGTGACGCATTACTTGGGTAGAGGAGGTCATTTCAGTATATTACACTCAAGGTTTCGAAGAACATTGGGTATGGAAGGGTTTGTTCGAACACGAAACCAAACGGGCCCTCGGAACGGAAACGCTTATAACATGAGCTCCGGACGATCGATTGAAGTTCCGTCGACTTTTCTGGATTCATCTTAGTGAGAATGACCTTTTCGATTACTCCTCTCGAGGATTGGATGTAGTTGGAGTGCGGTCGAGTTGGTTTTGACTTAAAAACCAACCTAGCCCCTAGAACGAAAAAGCCAATAACTCTCAGACCGGGCGTTCGATTTACATGCCACCTATCACATTGAGTTCGTCATGTCGAGACGGAACTTTAAGATACATCAACTCTGGAATACATTTCAGATGATGTATAGAACCCCTTGGATCGTGGAGCCAACCCTCCCAGAATGAGCATGCTGTGTGCGGGAACCCCAGAGCTAGCTGCGACTGTGACGGCCATACTGAAATCCTATATGGGTGCGACGGAGATGAAGACTTCAATGAAATCCCATGTGGGTTCGGAAGCGATGAAGACCGTACTGAAATTCGATGTGGGTTCGATGGTGATGAAGACCGCACTGAAATCCTATGTGGGTTCAGCAGCGATAATGACCGTAATGAAATCCTATGTGGGTTCGACCGAGACGAAGACTGCACTGAAATCCTATGTGGGTTCGGCAGTGATGAAGACCGTACCAAAATCCTATGTGGGTTCGACGGCAATGACAACTATTCTTGCATCCTACATGGGTCTGGCAGTGTCTAACTCCGTTCTTTCTATCCTATGTGGGTCTGGCAGAGTAGCTGGTTTAGTATCCTACGTGGGTCCTAGCAAAGTGGAATCAGTGGCTATATCTGATCATCTCTATCACCGAAGATGTATACCTGTGTGAGTTGAGTCTTGAAATTCAATCATTATCTTCAATATGATTGACTTTCTTTCCTATGTGGATTGTGTTGTGTTTTCCTATGTGGACTGGGTTGTACTATCCTGTGTTGACCTGATCGAACTTGGGCTTGGGCGTTGGAGCCGAACTGGAATTGATGACCTAGGTATATGTATGGGAATATACCTAAGTAGTGTTGGTTGTTACTTCATGATTATATCTTTCTTTTGTGGATTATCCATTGTGGATCCTGGGAGACCTTCAGGGGTCTCGGTGTCCCTATGGAGTAGCGTATACTCAACCATGCATGGGCTATGCCAGCACTATGTTGTGTTGGATGTAGACGATGTACAACACTGATCATGGTAGAGGCTAGTGGAGCAGTCGGTACTTGGAGGTGGACCACTAAGCAGGACGTACACGGAGTAGACGGCTGGACCCGAGGAGCTAAGGTGGTTATCTATACCCACCCCTCATGTGTGACTTCCAGTGGATGGATCAACGTTACTGCTTTACTTTCAGTTGCTGTACTTTCTTTCTAGTTGTACTTTTCTTTCAGTTTGGGTTTGTATTCTGGCCCATTTACTTTCCGTACTTACATGTACTCAGTTTACTTAGTGTTTACTTCTGCTAGATTACTCTGTGGTGTTTGTTTACTTTATAAGGGAAATACATTCACCTTTTTGTCGGGATTTACGCCTTGGTGCTAGTCGCCAGACCCTGGCCTATGGGAGGCAGGCATGGGGTAGTCACGACACGAGCCCCGAGGACGGGTCCTGAAAAATTGGTATCAGAGGAGTTCGGTTCTACCGCAGAACTCTGGACTCTGATCTTTCTTCTATGTGAAATAATAGTGTTAAGGGTATTGAGTGTTGTTATCAGTCCAGGGTGTCCATTGTTGGTGCGGCGGCCGACGTATCCTTACACCAGGCCCCTAACTTCTGATCTCTGACACAATGCACGAAAACATTGATTGGATGTGTGTTTTAAAATTTTTCTTTGTGATTACTTTGTGTCAGCGCACTAGGTATACTATTTGACTATGGCGCACCTATTTCTTTTTTAGGATGGCCCCACTCTGGTAGCCAGTTAGGGTTCTGAGCGTTGTGCGAGACGATAGCCCACCGAGCGATGAGGCCTCAGTGCAGGGCCATTTGACAGCGGAGGCACCGATGGTACCTCTACCCTCTGATCCACCGATACTACTAACCCCAGCCTCTGATAGTGCACGTCACCTTAGTGAAATGAATGAGTTTCAACGTCAGAGACCACCCAGGTTCTGTGGGGAGATGGACCCTCATGCATTTGAGGATTGGTTGGAGGCAGTTGTTCGAGTTTTCAGGTTAGTGGGGACACCAGCTGACCTCATAGTGATCATCACAGTGAGCCTCCTGCACACGAAAGCAGACAGTTGGTGGATCTTAATTCTCCAGGTGCACGACGAGGCATCACTCCTCTAGATGGACTTTGAGAGCCTCTTCTGCTTAGAGATTCTCCCAGCCACCCTCCGTACGGTGCACATGTAGAAGTTCCTCAAGCTGCGGAAGGGCAGCGTGACGGTCGACCAGTACTCGACAAGATTTACCGACCTCTCACACTATTCGACGGACATGGTACGAGACCCATTCTTCTGGGACTGGACCTTCAAGCATGGATTGAGGCATGAGATTAGGGCATCGAGGATATCCCTCTACATTCTAACACAAGCAGGAGTACTGTAGTAGGCTCTTCTCATAGAGAGTTTTCTTGCCGAGCATATGCCAGTAGCGAGACCTACCGCATGGTGGCACGTAGCAGAGTCATCTGTAGCTGGCAGTCAACGAATGTCATAGGGGTCCAGGCAGACTGGACCATTAAGGAGGCGACCTCATGACACTGGCTCAGAGGTGTGGGGCATAGGGAACAGAGCTAGCCTTCCGAGGAGTAGGTAGTGCTACACATGTAGCGGGCTGGGCCACATGGCTCGTTACTTCCCGACCCGCCGTGCAGAGGAGTAGAAGACAGTTGAGGGGCCACCCAGGCAGAGGCATAGGGTCGACCGTGGCCGTCCGCCAAGAGCAGGCGAACAAGGAAGGGGAAATGGCCGAGCAGCAGGTGGTGAGAGACACTTTTAGGCTCTACCACCACCACCACCAGGAGGTCCACCCCGACCACAGCGAGATGGAGGGAAGAGACAGGCTCAGCTTCAGGCAGCAGAGGCCTACGACAATAGCACGCCAGAGATGATTCAAGGTATGATATGTGTCTACTCCACCCTTGTTGCAGTTCTTATAGACACATGAGTGTGTCATTACTTTATTGTCGCTACCCTTGTTCAGAGCACGGAGGTTCCAACAGAGCCGTTGGCTTAATCCTTAAAGCTAGAGACTCATACGGGAGTAGTCCCGACGATTAGGCACTAGTGCCGGCAGTGTGAGCTTACTCTTGGAGGCGAGAGCTTCGGTTGGGATCTTCTTTTAGCGACGTTGAGGCCTTATGACATCATCTTGGGCATTGATTGGTTATCAAAAGTCCATGATCATATCGACTGTATTAGGCGCAAGGTGTTGTTTGTACACACCGATGGGAGAAGGTTTAACTTCAACGGCGAGAAGGGAGCCTTTGCAGCACAGGATGGACTCACGCAGAGGAGAGGACATCCCATTACTCATCATTTAGCTAGCCTCATCCTAGGAGAAGTTGACGTGCAGAGTCTTAGTTTTCCTGTAGTGGTGGATCAGTATGCGGACATCTTCCCTGACGACATTCCAGGACTACCTCCTCGCAGAGAGGTAGACATTTATATTGACCTATACACCGGGACAGCCCTGATATGCACTCCAGCATATCGGATGGCCCCAGCTGAGATTTGAGAGCTACAGGTACAGTTGGAGGACTTGTAGGGAAAGGGATTCATCTAACCCAGTGTTTCACCATGGGTTTCCTCGATATTTTTGCCCAGAAGGCGTACGGGAGCTTGCGACTTTGTGTTGACTATCGTCACCTGAACAAGGTGACCATGAAAAACAAGTATCCACTACCGAGTATTGACGTCATCTTCAATCAGCTCAAGGGAGTGAAGTGGTTCTCAAAGATATACCTTAGATTAGGCTATCATCTGCTCTGAGTTCGAGACGAGGACGTGTAGAAGATGACCTTCAGATGTCGGTATGTCCAATATGAGTTCTTGGTTATGCCTTTCAGCGTAACTAATGCTTCAGCAGTGTTCATGAGTCTCATGAACATGATAATTCATCCATACCTCGATCGATTTGTCATGGTGTTCATCGACGACATATTGATATACTCGACCACTGAGGAGGAGCACTCCTACCACTTGCGGGATATACTAGACAAACTCCGAGAGCACTAACATTTTGGAAAGCTCTCGAAGTTCCAGTTCTGGTTACGAGAGGTCCACTTCTTGGGACACGTCATATCTGAGGTGGGAGTTTCGGTGGATCCTTCGATGATTGAGGCAGTGCTAGAATGGAAGCCACCAAAGAGCGTGATAGAGGTGCGGAGTTTCTTGGGGATAGCTGGTTACTACTAGAGATTTGTCCCAGACTTCTCCGGAGTTGCAGCACTACTCTCAACTTTGGCGAAGAAGGGGAAGCCCTTCGTGTGGTCAGACAGATGTCAGCAGAGCTTCAAGGAGATGAGACAGAGATTTTCCAAGGCACCTATATTGAGGCTACCAGAGGAGGGATTAGGGTACATAGTCTTCTATGATGAATCAGAGACCGGAATCAGGTGTGTCCTGATTGCGTAGCGGGCAGTGATCGCCTATGGATCACGTCAGTTGAGGCAGCATGAGCAGGACTACGCTACCCAAGACCTGGAGTTAGCATCAGTGGTCTTAGCTCTGAAGATGTGGCGACACTATCTGATGGGTGAGCGCTTTACAGTCTACTCTGCCCACCAGAGTCTCAGGTACAAATTCTTGTAGATGGAACTGAATCTGAGACAGCGGCGATGTCGCGAGTTCTTCCAGGACTATGACTTTGAGATAGTCGATACTCCTAGGAAGGGGAATGTAGTAGCTGATTCTCTCAGTAGGAGGACGGGCATCTAGATATTTGGGGAGGTGACAGAGAAGCTATCCTCTTTGCAGATATCTTTAGTGGATAGATATGGATCAACCTTTCTTCAGTCACTCACAGTCACTCCTCCACTACTGCAGCGGGTCAGAGAGACACAGCGTGGGGACACTGAATGTGAGACACGACGTGCACAGATATCCTCCGGACATGCACATAATGGATTCTCTGTAGGAGGAGATCACATCTTCCTTTTCAAGGGATGTACCATGGTACCAGTTGATTTACATGAGGAGGTTCTGGGAGATTTTCATATATCCCCTTTAATGGTTCTTCCAGGAGTGGTGAAGATGTACAAGGATCTTAGATGACAGCACGGGTGGCCGGGTATGAAGAAGGCTATGGAAAAGTTTGTTTCTCGATGCCTCACCTGCCAGCAGGTGAAGGCAGAGAACCAGGTACCAGCAGGCTTAGTATATCCCTTGGAGGTCCCGGAGTGGAAGTGGGACGAGTTATATATGGATTTTGTGACTGGAAATCCACGTACTTCTAGAGGTCCCGACTCCATTTGGGTGATTGTCGACCGACTCACCATGTCGGCCCACATCATAACCATCCGAGAGAAGGGCTCAATAGAGATCTTGGGAAGTCTCTACATTCATGAGATTTTACGACTTCATGGTGTTCCATCATCTATCGTCTCCGGTCGAGATGCCAGCTTTACTTCCTGGCTTTGGAAGGGGCTGCAGGAGGCTTTTGGGACGCAGCTACATCTAAGAACCACCTTTCACCCTCAGACGGATGGTCAGACGGAGAGGACCATTCAAACTCTAGAGGATATGCTCTATGAATGTGTCCTCGACGTGGGTTGCAGCTGGGAGGACCACCTACCCTTGGTGGAGTTCGCATAAAACAACATCTACCACTCCACCACCGGGATGGCACCATACGAGGCATTGTACGGACGGCCTTGCAGATCACCCCTATGCTAGACAGACCCTGGGGAGTCAGCACTTGTGTGACCAGAGATTGTCCAGGCCACGACATAGAAGGTCCAGGTCATCCAGGAGCGGATGAGGACAGCTCAGAGCTGACATAAGTAATATGATGAAAGGAGGCGGAGGCCGCTAGAGTTCGAGGATGGTGACCACGTCTTTTTGTGGTTCTCACCTCAACATGGATTACAAAGATTTGGCCGAGGTGGCAAGTTATCTCTGCACTTCATCAGACCATTCCAGGTCTTTAGCAGGATAGCCGTGGTGGCTTATCGCCTGGCTCTACCACCTCAGTTACACCGGGAGCATGACGTCTTCCACGTATCTCATCTGAGGAGATACGTGCATGACCCAATGCATATCATCGACCATAGGGAGCTAGACCTTGATGATGGGGTGACCTTTGCAGAGGTCTCGGTGGAGATCGAGGATCCAAAGGAGTGGGTCCTACGTGGATGGTCGATACCTCTATGCACATCAAATGGCTGAATGGGATCCTCCAATAGAGTACTTGGGAGCGGGAGGCGCAGATGCATGCTCAGAACCCACATTTGTTCCCCTAGTTTATGTTGTATCTTTATGGGGATGTAAATCCCTGAGGTTGGTATAATGTAAAGACTCGTAAAATTCAAGTGATTTTTTTTAATTTTATATAGGATTTAACATGAATTTAGTTTCTTACGGCACCGGATTTCAAGGCTCGGTGTGCCCGGAATCATTTTCCGAAGATTAGCTCAGGTACGTTCAGTAAATGAATGAGCGGGTTTTCCTATCATTTGAATCGGTGCTCAGAATAGAAATCCAAGGGCACTGATAGAACCACAGTTCCGGTAATTTCTTAAGAACACCTTTTCCGGAGTTTCGTTTTTTCGGGAGAGGTTATTAATTATTTTGGGTTAACTAAAGAATAAAAAAAATGTGCAACAGATTTTATTTTTTATTCTATGCAGTGTTAACCTAGGCATGGTGGTTGGAGTGGGACCCACTGATATCCTAACTCCTAGGTAATATATTAGTGAGATGAAGCCCACACGGGCCCCACCCCCTTTAATTTCCTTTTACCTCCCACGTGCATTTAATTATATAACTCACCTGCACCCCCCTCTTAAATGCCAAGTCAACTCTCACGTTTAATTAATTATTAAAGACCTCATTAATTAGTCAATGCTCGATAATTAAATCGTGATCTGTTTTTGAATTTCAAAAACCGTTGGCATTAGAAATAAAATAAGGCAATGCCTTATTTTATTATGTTGTTTTCGTTGTGCAAGGAGACTTGGAGAAGAGTTGCTCAAGTCATGAACTTCATCTTCCTACTTGAAGAACGCGAATAACGCACCATCGCCAATGAAGAATGCCGGCCTCCAACAAAGTGCGATGAATAACGCCGAACCCTCGAAGATCGACAATGCGACGCTGTGTACCACGACACCAGCGATTCTATTCTCTGCGACGCCTTTTTCAGCGACGCCTTGTTCCGCGACATTCAGTTCCGTGGAAAACCTTCATTCGACGACACCTTGAGGTTGGGGTTATTTGATTTTTTCATGAAATTATCCTTTTCCATTCATCATCTTTATCCTTGGGCCGCTTGATAGCAACTTATCGGGAGGATGTCGGACCGCAAGAACCCGACAGACTCTCCTCCCCATTTTTGTTGTTGTGTTGTTGCGGTTCGAAAGAATGTGGCGCGGAGCAATGACACCGCGTAGAATGCTAGGAAATGAGACGAAGATGCGCGGGACCGTCGCACCGCACCAGAGAACCATGAAGATACTGCGGCCAGTACGGGGCCACGACGGAGGGGCGTGGCACCGTCGCACCGCGCTAGTCGGACAATACCGCGGCTCGAAGCCGCGACGGTGCAAGGTCGGGCGGACGGAACCGCCGGCCGCCGGCAACTCAGAAGGGCGGGACCCCGGCGGTCCTGCGGCAGTAGCTCCGGCCGGCCGGACCAGGCCGGCCGGCTATCAAGAAACTTGGGGTCGTAACCCCCGACCGGCCGAAGGAGCGGCCCCCCATGTGGGGGCCACGGCTCATCAATCAGGGGGCATCATGCCCCCCCTGTCTGCTCAACTCAGCGCTGGCCGAGCAGGCCACGCTGCCACGCGAGCCCGCCAGGCCGGGCCAGCCCGGCCAGCCCGAGCTGTGCCCTAATGTTCCAGACCCAGACCCAGTTCGGGTCGCCCAGTTCGGGCTGACCCAGGGGTGGTTGGGCTGGGTCGGACTGGGCCCAGACCCCCCATTTTCAGACCACTTCCGGTCTTTTGCCCGTACCATTCTCTACGGACCTCCGATCGACGCACTGTCAGTTGAAATGTGATCCTTGGATCGTGATGGTCATTTTGGTATATTACATTCATAGTTTGGGAGAACTTTTCATATGGATGGGTTGGTTCGAACACGAAACCAACCGGGCTCTCAGAGCGGAAACACTTATAACATGAGCTCCGGATGTTCGATTGACGTGCCGTTGACTTTGTTGGATTCCTCTAGGTGAGACAGTCCTTTTGGATTACTCAGCAAGAGGTTTGGATGTAGTTGGAGTGTGGTTGAGTTGGTTTTGACTTAAAAACCAATGGGGCCCCTAGAACGAAAAAGCCAATAACTCTCAGACCGGGCGTCCGATTGACGCGCCATCTGTCACGTTCAGATCCTCTTCTCAAGAAGAAACTTTGAGATACATCAACTTTGGACTACGTGTCAGTTGATATATCGACCCCTTGGCTCATGGAGCAGACCCTCCCGGAACGAGCATGTTGTGTTCGGGAACCCTAGAGCTGGTTGCGACTGTGACGACCGTACTAAAATCCTATGTGGGTTCAACGACGATGAAGACTGCACTAAAATCCTATGTGGGTTTGGCATCGATGAAGACCATATAGAAATCCGATGTGGGTTCGATGGAGATGAAGACTACACTGAAATCCTATGTGGGTTCGGTAGCGATGATGACCGTAATGAAATCCTATGTGGGTTCAACGGGGGTGAAGACTGCACTGAAATCCTATGTGGGTTCTGCAGCGATGAAGACCATACCGAAATCCTATGTGGGTTCGACGACAATGAAAACTATTATTGCATCCTATGTGGGTCTGATAGTGTCTGACTCTGTTCTTCCTATCCTATGTGCGTCTGCCAGAGTAGCTTGCATAGTATCCTATGTGGGTCCCAGCATAGATGAATCAGTGTCTATATCTGATCATCTCTATCACTGAAGAGGTATACATGTGTGAGATGAGTCTTGAATTTCAATCATTATCTTCGATATGATTGACTTGCTTTCCAATGTGAATTGTGTTGTGATTTCATGTGTGGATTGGGTTGTACTATCCTGTTTGGACATGATCGAACTTGGGTTCGGGTGTTGGAGACGAACTAGAATTGATGAATTAGGTATATGTATGGGCATATACCTAAGTAGTGTTGTTTGTTACTTCGTGATTGTATCTTTCTTTTGTGGATTATCCTTTTTGGATTCTGGGAGACCTTCGGGGGTCTCGGTGTCCCTAATAAGTATCGTATACTCACCCCTGCATGGGCTATGCCCGTACTACGTTATGTTGGATATAGACGACGGACAGCGCTGATCGTTGTAGAGGCTAGTGGAGCAGTCAGTATCTGGAGGTTGACCACTGGGCGGGACGTACACGGAGCAGATGGCTGCACCTGAGGAGATGAGGTGGCTCTCTGTACCCACCCTTCATGTGGGACTTCGAGTGGATGGCTCGACGTTGCAGCTTTACTTTCAGATGTTGTACTTCCTTTCCAGTTGTACTTTACTTTCAGTTTGGGTTTGTATTATTGCCCATTTACTTTCTGCACTTACTTATACTCAGTTTACTCAGTGTTTACATCTTCTCGATTAATCTGTGGTATTTGTTTACTTTATAAATGCAATGTCTTCCCCTTTTTGTTAGTATTTACGCCTTGGTGCTAGTCGCCAGCCCCTGATCTATGGGAGGCCGGCATGGGGTAGTCACGGAACAGGCCCCGAGGACGGGTCCTGACAAGCTTCAGGATGGGTGACCTCTAGGATGTGGCCTATGATGATTGTGAGTGATGGCGTAGAACACTGATATAAAATTTGTTAGACTACAGGGTTATTAAAAAGTATGATAATATACCCCATTTGGTAATACACATTATCATACATTTAAGGAAACAGATGTATTATAGGGGAACAATGAGATTATAATACTACGATCATGTGTTAGAGAAGTTCGATCATGAAAAATGGAATCATAGTTGTTACCCATCATAAAGTTCAGAGGCAATTCCTAGGTTTGAGTTGTGGAGTCCAAAATTAGGGTGTTGTTATTTAAAGGGGTTGGAGAGTATAACACAGTTTAAAAAATTATATTTAACATAGTAAATTTGTATACTCATTCCAACATGGTAAAAATTTAATTTTTGGAAATAACATGATTAAAACTCTATAGTTAAATAATATTGTGTTATAGTAGTGTTAGGATGGGTGACCTCATCAGAAGTTACCTAGGACGTATCTATGTGATGAAAAATAACTCTAAGATGAAATGTATTGGATATTAGGTAATTCATTTGTTTGATAAGTGACCCAAGTGGGAAATAGCCTATAGTATGCTGGGAAGGTAACTAAGGTATCACAATAAACCCATGGGGTCAAATGACTATGTTCATGGCCCTAGAAGGTTAGATCATTCCACAATGGTTTTATTCTCAACAACAAAAATACTTTATATAAATTCAATTATAAATATAATAATGGTATTTTTATTGGATATTCTATTATTAGAATATATTATTGATTTTAAAATAAAGAGACCATGTTTTTTTGTAAAATTGTTTCATATCATATTTAATGAAAATTATTATAAGGGGAATTATACTGGAGAAGCTTAGATTGAATAATATAGTATGTATTTCAATCTCAAATATCCTTTCTATTTATAAAATCTCTCTCAAGTAGTTGATGTACCAATTGAGGTGTCGAATCAATGAGATCCATAGTGGTATTTGAAGAGTTATAAAGATCACACTATTTAAAATGGAATTTGGTGATATTGATTCAAGAGTTCAAACTACATGTTTGGTAAGGATTTTTTTTTTCACATTTTGATTTCATTTTATAATTCATTCCAAATGATGTTGACATAAAATTAAAATATCTTATTTTTTATGTCCATGAAAGGGAAGATTAATTGATATTCAAATAATGATGTTTGAGGATTTATTGAACCACCTTAAGATCTATAAGTGATTGTATCTAAATGGATTTTCGAGAAACAAATTTATTAATCCAGAAATATTTGGAGGAAAAACAATGAATTAGTTCTTTAATGATATAATAAAGATAAAATTATTGATAATGGTGATACATTCTCACTAGTTCCAAGATATGAATCAAATCATAATTTCTTAGATGATATAGATAATGACAGTTTAAAGTTATATCAAACGAATATTAAAAGTAAATTTCTTAATGGATTTATCAGAGAGAGTTTTTATGTAAATCAAGAACTAGGATTTGAGATTGGAAATAATATTTGAAATGTGTTTATTCTTTCTAAATAACATTATAGATAAAAATAGGAAACACAATCATGATATAGGATCGTCTCATAGTATCTTTTAATGAATGAATTTATTGAATGTAAAGTTGATAATATGATATTTATTAATAAGTATTTATAGAATATTATAATTTTCGATATTTATGTAGATAATGTTATATTTTTATCATATAGTGAATTTCATTATAAATAATTTTTAGATTATATGAAAACAGAATTTCATATATGTCTAATGTGATAACTTGAGTTCTTTTTTGGATTTCATAAATTAATTTTGAGGATTGGAATTGTTTTCTATATAATCATGAATAATCCTTTGAGTGAATCATGTAAGTCAAATAAAGATACTATTAATAAATCAATTCATTAGAGGAATTTTAGAGGCATTATTTGATTTTAGTCATATTTAATAACTAATAGACCAAATTTGATGTAAAATTTTTTTACATGTAAATGATTTTATGATAATAAGAAGGAAAGTCATTTGAATATTATAAAGAGAATTATTGACTATTTGAATGGTAATATTAATATTTGTTTACATATTCATGGGAATAAAAAATTTAAATTACTATGTTATCCAAATTTGGACATTACAAGCTGTAATATTGATAGGAAAAACACTGGTGATATATTTTATTTTCATTGTATTTCATTCATAAAGTTAAAATATTTTACTTTTAATGGACTCACCAAATGTAGAATCTATTTACGTCAAAACAGTATGGTTTTGTTAACAAAAAATTTTGATCAGCTAGACATTGAAAGATTTTGATTTACAATTTGACAATATATTGATTATATGTGATAATTCATCAACCATATCCATTTTAAATAAACCTTTTTTGTATTCATGAAAAAATCATAATTAAGTATTGTTTCATTATCTCAGAGTTCATTTGTATAATGGTTATATTAGTTAAGAGTTTATTCATTCTAAAGAACAAATAATTTCTATATTCAAAAATCTATTGGGACACACTTCATTAGAAAATATTAAACATGAACTACGAATGAAGCAAGTAGGAAATTTTTAATGGTGTCTCAATGGGGATGTAAATATATTTAACTCATAAAAGGGTATATTGATTTTATAATGAATGGTTTTTTTTAATTGAATTAATCTATTGGATATAATTTATTGAAAACCATAAATTGGTTAATGTATCCTTATATTATTTATAGGATTAAATGATGAGTTTTAATTACATTTATTCAATGAGAAATGATTTTGAAAGAATAAAAATATTGGATATCGATGGATAATTTACTATTTATAATATTTATTTACTTATTTAAAGAATTAGAATATCTTATTTATTATGAAGGTGTTTAGGGGGACATGTTATTTATAAAAATTTATATTTATGTTTTGAATGTTTTTATTACTATTTGTTACTACTTAAGAACGATAGTTTATTATCATATTATTTTTTATAGTGATCAATTATTTTCTTAGGGGAGATTATTACTTGTTAGATTTCATACCTGTGTTGATTTTTCATTTTCTATTTACTATTAATTAATTTTTTATAGTATCCATTCAAAGTTGTATTAACTATCTGATCTTTTAAAAAAGTAATATCCTCTATACAATTAGTGGATGAACCTAACCATCCACATATCACACCTAGATATTTCTATTTTTGTTTCATTTCGTTTTCCACTGATGATTGAAATTTTGACAATGGTTTTGAATATGGTTCCAACATTGTATGATGTAATATGGTGTGAAATATGGGGATTTTGTGTGGATTGGACAGAGGGAATTATTATAAGATTATAATACATCATTTTTCATAGTTGCGATTGAGGTATGTCACTATCCGAATTTATTTAGGTTTTTTTGGTAAAATTGATTGAAATTGGAAATCATCTATGTGTCAGCTGATATGATTTTATATTTGATGGAATTAGGTATAAATTATAGACAACACATAGGTGGTTGGATGAGGTTTGTTTTTGTGGTTATTTCCAATAAGGGTTTCATCATTTATGCCACATTTGTTTGATTTTAATAATTAATTATAATTTTTTAAAATAATACTTTTTTCTAGTAATGAGACAAGTTATTAGGTGTTGATTAAACATTGTACAAGTTATGGATAAGATTTAATTGAAGGGAGTTGATATTGATGTGAATGGTATCACCGAGTTGGAGGTAGGTGGCCCCTATAAAAAATCATCTTCCAATTGTGTATGAATGTTTCCATACAAACATGTTTCACAAGACTAGGAAAAGGCATAGGTATTTACAGTTCCCTAGACAAAAGATAGGTTATCATTAAGCCTTATATACATGTAAATGGTGTCTATTTACACTATGGATGTCTTGTGATTTTCTGATGACTATATATCTGAGGGGTAAAGGTACCCGTTGACTTAGAAAATGATAATAATGAGGACTTGAGATTCATTATAAGTTATGAGTATCCTTTGATGGATTCATATTACTAGTTCAGTAGGCATGATATAATTCGTACTAGTGATGATGGGTCATACATTCGTGTGAGACATGCCTATAAAGTGATTCCCACACATTGGTGGATAGGGTATTTGGGTTAATAATGAGTCGGACAAATCATTTAGGATCTAACAAGGTGTGACCTTGATGCTTTCCAAAATAGTGGATGATTGAGAGATCTATGTTATGAGATGTGTGATAAAACCCAAGTAGGGGGTGAGGGAGTTTTTAGACACCTTAACAATAAGTTTTCAAGTGTCTTAGAGTGGGTTATATTAGGGCTATCCTTGGTTAGTAAGTCCAACCTTTGATTGGGATTATAATTAGATTGGAACTATGTTTAAACCTAGAAATATAAATATCCTATGTGTTATGGAATCAAAGTGGGGTGACTTTGATGGCCCAATATCACCAATTAGAGACTATAATGGTTTGGTAATGTATTTGTAGGGCATGTAAGGATGATAATATGTGTTTATGTATCCTGAGTTCCATAGTCTGGTTTTTGATCTTTTAGGTGGGTTTTGGATCCTTTGTGCATGTATTATGATTGGATAAAAATGAATCAAAGGTTATGATTGTTCCTACGGCCTGGACTCACCATGGGTGAGAATATGTTGGTTGGATTTACCTGAGTGGGATGAAATCCTCACTATGTGTGAGGTATTTGTATACCTTAGGTGAGAAGGTATATCTTGAGACCAATTTATAATTTTCACAAGTGAGAAGATATTTGTAAGGACTACCCTCTGTGAGAGGGAATATTTTTACATGTGCATGTGGAACCTACTCTAGAAGAGGGGAGTGCTCCGGTTGTTTCTTCATCAGGTATAAGATGGTGAGGGATGTGTTGCATGACCTCCATGAGTGAGAGGATGTAGTAAATATGCAATGTGATGTGAGATATAGATAGTATACCCTTCATTATGAAATAAATTAGTTTTTAGAATATAAACTTCTTTCATTTAGTATATTGGTGATGGTAGGACTTTCTTATGTGAGAGTGTGATTCTGGAACCTAGACACAAGATCTTACCATACACATTTGGGTAGTGGTTGACATTTAGTAGTCACCCTCTCTATAGTCGTTGTGTATGATCTCAGATATTGGATTTTATATTATAAGGTGATGAATGTTTTCTAATATGATTCAAATGTAGGTATAATCATGTGTCATGGTGTCCTAGATAGCACATGGTAAACCGATGTTCATAGAGTCACAGTAGCTTAGTTAGAACATGACATCCAACATAGTTGGGTTACATGTTTATTCTCATCATGAACGCATAGACACATAGATATATATATAACTATGTAAACAAGGGAAACTTGTCAAGACCCAACAGACATGTTTTTATCATACCCTGTATAAGTACTCTAGTGTGTGTGTGTGTAGATATTATGTTTTCTTTTAGGTTAAATGACTACTCTTATAGTGGATCAAGTTAATGTAGCTCCGTATTTATTGGGGATGGGGAGGAGGTAAGGCTCAAGGATGGAATTATGGCCTCTATTTTATTCTTGTTTTAATTTTTTAATTTTAATTGACTCAGTGGATAATAAATTTATTTAGGATTTTTTTGTTTACATGTGTTACATTTGTTATAAATTACATTTCATAAATTATGCATATAATTATATTTATAATTGTTATTTTTAGTTATTTTACACCATATAATAAATCTATTTAAATATAATAGTCTCGCTAATATATTATTTATTTCATATCTATTAGTTTGTAGCCACTATTGTATGAGGTGGTTTGCTTGAGGCCATGTAGCTCCCTATTGGTGCATTTTTTAGTTTCCTCTAGGCCAGGGTGTTAAAATGTGGTTTTTGATAATTTTATTTTATTTTTTTATTTTGGGAAAAATTATACAAGTGATATATGAATGTGTTGCAGCTTGATATGATCATGGACTAATGAACCATGAAAACCATTCTAGTAGGAAGTCATGTTTACCAGTGGTATAGGGTTGTCGTTCATGTTTTCAATGTTATGATCGAGATGATTATTAATTATGATGTTGTTATTAGTGATTTTCAATTTATGGTTTTGGATCATGGTATATTAGAATTATTCATTGTACATGCATCATATTTATTATGCAGGTTTTAAATGAAATATATGTTCTTATGTGTGGATATTTTATAAAAATTATAATTTAATTATTTAAAGTGTCCACCAAAACATAAATGGTGTTTAATTATATAATTTTTTTTGGGAATTAATCTAAAATTAAGCATGGAGTATTATTTAATGGAAGGATATTTTGATATTTTTGTAAGACATTATCTGATGATGAACATATAATCCCTCTAGATAAGGGATGTATAGAGACGACTAGCGGGCCAGTTCACACATTAGATATAAGAGAGATGATATGAATATGAGAATAGGTTTACATAAATATTTGGATACCCCTACGAGGATTGAAAAAATCATATTAATTTTTTGTACTTATTATTGAGGTTGGGTGAGTGTGAAGAATCAATTGGATTCACGTCTATTCTGGTTCTAAATGAATTTTTGGGGGTGTGTTGAGAGAATGGGTAGATTCTTGTGGTGTTTTAATGATTCCCATGTGGTGGGTGATTTTATGGATAAACATGGAATGAGTAAGATTCCTTAAGAGGTTAATATGGGAATAAATATTAATGGGATCATGGTATGTGGTTTAGCGATGTCATCCTAGGTTTGGTGAGGCACCACTTAGGTAAGAATGAGACTAGTTGTAAAACCGGGTTGTTTGAGAGAATACAAACATTGGGTTTTTGTGAGATAGAGGGTAATAATAGATATTAACCCAAAAGAGGGTTGATTTTGGTTTACTATATGTTGAAGAATATATTGAGTGTTGGAATGACTTTTTGAGAATGGGTTTAGGTGTGGGGAAAAGTGTGTCATATTTATGCATGATGTGTCTTGATGTTTGGATCAGTGAGAGATCATGTATGTGTCAATAATTATTGGATATAATGAGATTATTTAATTAAATGTTCTATGTGGTCTTGGTAAGAGTGAAATTATTTCAGGGGTTGATAGGGTTTGGGAATTTTTCTTGGGAGGAGCATCACATGTGTAGTGCTTTGACCTGTCTTAGTCAGAAATAAAGGAGCAATGTAAGGTAATTTGTTTGGATGAGAGTGAGCCATTGACTATTTAGGGGTTTTATAATCATTATGAGTGGATTTTTTTAATAGTTTTGATGGTGTTACATGTGATGTACTAATGGATAGATTGGAATTTTTATTAACAGTCTTATTGGAGGGGTCATGAATGAAGTACTATGGTTTGGTGGATGGTCCAGGTGGCACCAAGATTCCAAAGTTAATAATTATACACTGATATAAATATTATTAAAAAATAATAAATTTTGGATTTTATATTGTTTTTAGGATGAGTTAGTGATTTTGGATTAGATTTGTGTTTCAATTAGTGTGATCAAATCATGATTCAGAATAGAAGTTCATTGATACATAAGGTAAGAGAATGATTACTAGTATAGTTTTTTGGTGATCCATTCATTGAATTAAACGATGATTTGGTTTAAAATTTGTTTTGGGAGTATGAATGAGTTTGTGATATCTCTTGGCGTTATTTAATCATGATTATGTGAGGTGGCATGTTAAAACGTTGGCTGATGGAGATAATCATTTTGGGATCAGTCATCTATAGGAGGGACAAATGGTGTTTTTCATGGAACTAGATGCAATTATGAGTAAATCACATTTACTACATTAATGAACTATTTTAAGTGGGTTTTAGTAAAAAAATATTATGGTGGGAAGCGTCAAAGATTAAAATTGGCTTTTTTGAGTAGTAGCCTTATAGTGGGGAGAACCATAATCTATAATATAAATTGGTTGAGGACACTATTATGACTATGGAGGGGATGGAGAAGTAGTGTTCTGTCTTAGTATTGGAAATGATAGAGATAAGGTGGATCAATACTAATTGAATCATGTGTTTTAGTGTTTTGGAGTTGTGTAGTGGAATCATGTCAGAAATTATGATGCTAGTATGTGGTAAGATGGTGGTGAATTGATGTCTGAGATAGGTCAGGATTGATGAGTAGAGGACTATCGCCACTTCTTGAGGATGAGTAACATTATAGTGAGAGCATGTAATGAAAGAAAATTTTATTGGTTATTTTTATGAGGGAATTAGGATTTTTGAGCCTAGGGAAGATTTTGTTTTTTGAATTTTGATTTTGAATGAGATTTCAAGTGTTGGAATAAAATAAAGAGGTATTTTTGGGATTTTTAATGAGGATTGTTTAGTATTACACATGCTTGTGTGAGTGTCAGGGAAGTAACTATTTGAACCATAATAGTTTTTTATCTCTAGAAAGGGAACATGATGATACCCTAGAAATAATGGCACAGCATGGAGTGGCATGAATAATAGAATTTGTGATTTTTTTCATAATGTTTTATGGTATTAAATGGTTTCAATGTAGTGGTGATATAGAAGAAATCCCCATATTAAAACATAGAGATAATACAGTGGAGGGATCCTATGGTATAGATGTATTATGGAAAAACCATTAGGTTCCATTATTTAGTGGAGAGACCATTGAGGTTGGATCGTATTCTTCTTTTTAAGAGGATTTTCCAAAACCCAAGGCATATTCTATAGTGTGGCCCTTACGAGAGAGACCACGACATATACTCGAAAGGCCACACCATAGTGGTGGTATGTGTGTTCAACCTATACCATTTTGAGGATGGAAACAAAATATTCTATTAGGAAACACCAAATCATATCAAATTATAGGGGAACTATTGTGTGGAAGTCAAAACCACACTGTGGTAAATGTGATGGGTGGCTTTTTAGTAGGTTAGAATAAAAAATTCATTTTCCAACCCCTTCATTTTATCGCCTTTTATTTGTGAACCATTTTTAAAACTAAAATTTGTCACTTTTATAAATTTTTAATCCAAAATGAACATAATGTTTCAATTTTTAATGTCAAAATTATCTTAATATGAATTTTTGTTGTGTTTCTGTGATGTTTCATTTTTAAATAAATAGTGAAAATTAACACATTTTACTTAAAAAATGGATTTTCATTTAAAACATTATTAATAATAAATTATATTTTACATTTGTTATTAATGTAAAAACTGATCAGTTATAAATATATTAATTCATTTAGTTTATTGGTATTAATTTTCTATTGAAATTGGATATAATGAATTATTTTAATTTTGATAGTTTTTACTTTTAAATCCCGCTTTCTCGCGACTTATATGGGATTAGAGTTAAAATTAATTTTTCTAATTATGTGAATTAAATTCAAAAAATATACATACATAGTTTTAATAAGTATGATATTTATATTAATATAATATAACATTAGTTTTTGACTCAAACTAGAAGTAAAATTAATTAAAATTAATTATAGTGATTAAAGTAAACTAATGTTTAAGAAGGGACTAAACCTTATACCTATGGGAAAAATGAAATAAAAATATATCTAAAGTCCATTAGATAAAAATAGTACATTCATACGACCTATTTATTATAATTTTATATGTTTTTGGGACACATTTTTTTGAAATTTCCCAATAAGATACGTTAAGTTAGGAAAAAGACAAAAAAGAACCTTCCTTACATTAAAATTTATAAAACTTTGAAATTTGAAAAAAGTATCATATTATCGATTATACATTTCCTTTTGAATAATAAATAGGTTATTTTTATCAAAATAATTTATCATTAGTTTTTAGAGATGAATTATTTATGTAAAATTATTAAGAAATGTAAATGTAGTGATTATATATTTAATAATTAACTAAGATAAATGATACAATAAATATTTAAAGTGAATAAAATTAATTGAATTATTTTTATAGGGGAATATATCATGTTAAAATTAAATTAAATTAAAATATTCTTAAAAAATATTGCATTTATATTTTTAAATTAAAATTAATTAAACTATTCTAAAATTTACAATAATGTTATTTTACAATAAATGATATTTTATTAAATGATATAAAATTAGAAATATATTTATATAATACCAATTTATTTTTTAATTTTAATAAATATTAAATTTTTATATTAATGTACCAATTTTACTTTTATAATTTACATACTAACCCACAGATTGTAAAAACATTGTTTTCACGGTCCAGGTTAAAACAATGTTTTTTGAAGTTAAATGTGGTTGTTCTAAAATTAATTTCCAACACACATAATATTTTTATTTTGAAAATTACATATAATATTTAATATAATGTGGGACTATATTTTCTAATAAATATCTACTTAATTTTGGCTTTATTTTTAAATTTATTTGTTTTGAAAACAAGATACATTAATAAATACCTAAATGATAAAACATATGAATCGTAGAAGTTAATGATAAAAAGTAATAACTTGGTCCTATTTTTGTATTGAAGATGTTTTTATAGAAAATTCTTCCCCTTTAATAAATAAATTATACATTTTTTAATAACATAAGGTATGTGATACATCCCATTAGTTCTTACCTTTTGGAATTTACAAGAATGCCACTCTTTATCCGCTACAAAAGGCAGACACTCTTACCATTCCTCACACCTCTACATCCACTTTGAATCAACCAATATCTCCTCATATAGATCCTTAAAATAATTCCCCTCAACATAAAAGACTCACTTATATTATAAATCCATCCCAATAATTCCTTTGGTGCAATCAAAAAAGAGTTACCTGAATTAGAGGTAATATCATTCCTCAAGTTCTTTATTTTTATTTCTCCTTCAAATTTTTTAATTCTCCTTATTATATGATTATATGAGAAAACCAGTATCCTCAATATACTAAGATGTTTTTATGTTATGTACTATAATTAAAATTTAACACACTTACATATAATTAGTAATGAACTTAACAATCTTTTGAATGGAGAAATACTGCCTCATGAAACAATGTTGTTCATTTTTTTACTTTACCACATTTTATTGTTGGGAAATATTATGGACATGATGTTTAAATTTGATATATATGATAATTATTTTTTATTTAATCTTTATTAATTCTTTTAGAACATATAACTATATACTCTCCATTTTTGTAAATACGATAATATCTTTTGTGGAAGTGTGGACTATCACCTCCTCAAAGTGGTGTGATTCAGTGACACACTATATGGAACATAATAATGATTGTATTAAATAAAACTATAAGGTGGAATGGAAATATTTATTATATTTATTAAAAAATTACCTTTATATAAATATAATACATCAATTTATTTATTACTATTTTCACACACTAAAATGTGACAACAAAAATCATGGACATGTGGAATAACACCTACCTAAGACAATTTGATTCCATATTCATATCAAGAAATATATATAAGTTTATATGAATAATTAAAATGTTATTTAATATATAATTATAATTATATAAATATATAATTTTACTTACCTTCTTTTCATAATGGTTTTTGAAAAATAATAACGCTCCTCATGCGTACGTCCGACCTACTATCTCCATGATTGTAAAGTAGGTTCATTTTTCATCCCAATATATCATGATTGGTCATAAAATAATAATTTATGTATAAATATTATAATAATTTCATTAATTTTATTATTTATATGTTTATATAATGACCCCTTTGAATATATTTGACCTACCAAAGTCATTTTTACACATAAACCAAATTTTGTCAAAACACCCGATATAAACTTAATAGTTCAAGAAGTAGATTTATTTTTTAAATAAAGTATGTAAAAGTAATAATAAGTATAAATATGTTCTTAATCAAATAAATAATTAAAATTATTATAATATTCAGAAGTATAAATTCATACATGACAAGTTGTACACAAGGTATGTTATTTCATCCTAGTTTACATTCCATTGTGACTAATTTGTTGTCATAAAAAATTCACTTTTTTATGCTACATATATAACAATTCATAATTTTATATAATGAATATACTTATGATAATGATATTATAAGTTTCATTTAATGTTATTAATTAATTTTTATTATAAATAAAATTTTTCAATGTAGTGTGGGATAAATTGAAATGTTTAATAATTATTTCCCTCAAGAATGTTTTGATAATACTTAAATGGTATTTTCATCCATCAACATCAATACCCCTAGTTGTTACTTATCCTACACTGGTTAATTATCTATAAACAAATATTATATATTCAAAATATATAATTTAGGATAAGGGACATTTTTTATGAATTAAATAGATTATTCTACATATTTGGAATGCATGGGATTTTGTATGTGATGGGAAGGGACCGCTATAGCCCCTAGAGGTATCAGTGGGATTCATGGGACATTTGAGATATGGATTCGACCAAGAAATTATCTATCTATTATATTTTTGGAATGAATCCTTGACATTTTTAAATTATTTGGAGGAAGCCTTGAAAATATTAGAATATTAGATTGAATCTTCGAAAGTATAAAATTCATAGCTTGAATCATCGATGATATGTTTTAGATATCCATCATTATGCATTACCGTATTATGTAATTAGTTATTTTTATTCCATGTGATTATTAAATTAGGTATACTATCCATGCTTATGATTCATTATCATATTATTGATTAAATGTCATGTTATTTTGTTATCTACCTTTCCATATTGATAACTAGTACTTGCATGTGCATTCGCACAATGATATAACAAAATTCATTGGTTATGCGTTCGCACGGTGATATGATTCAATGCTTTTTTATGAAAAAAACTACATTTCAATGTTACAAATGAACATGAATATTGAATTTTTCGAAATCACAATAATATTATTCTTATTATTAGAATACAATTGAACAAAATATGATAACATCATTATGAATGTAGAATAACATTTGGATACATTTTAAAAGGTGATGTAGAATCTATAAGAAATAAGAAATTATTTTCAGCATGTAGATTTTAATTAAATTAATAAAAAGAATATTGAAATTGACATTTGTAATTATGTTAATTATGATAAAAAATGTTGTAATTGAGGTCATTGTAATATAAACAACAAAACATGGAATAATTTATTAGATTGAAAGACATATTATGTTATAGTAAAATATAATACATATAACTGGATGAAAACATTGAAAAAAATAATCAAAATAATGAACAAAATTGCACCACAACTCACATGGAAGTAAAGTTGATTATGTAGATAAGAAATACTTTATAAAAATTAGACCTAAAGGAGAAAATATAGCCTTGACAAATGACTTTAAAAAAAAATCCAACATGTTTATTTACATGAGAGTACACTGTCATGGTCATATATATGTTGGTCAGCGTATCAATATGGCCACTGTATCCTCCTTTTTTGTATGAAATAAGTAACTGGACCTTAATAATTGCGTATCCAAAAAAGAAATAGTACCTTCTTTTGACCAAAAATTGTATATAGGTGCTCTCGATTATCTTGACTTATCAAGTAGATATGAACAGAATCAATGATGAACCAGGGGAATTGTTAATTATTTCAATTTTATGTGATTATGTTCCGTATAACCATGCATTACATATAGATATATTAATAATCAAGATAAAATTTAAGACAGTTCAAGAAAATATAGCTACTGTTTAACCTATATAAAACACAATTCTCCTGTTATGTATCCATAAAAAAATGGTTCAATGTATAATTTTAAGAAGACAATACAATATTTAAATATTAATAATAAACATAAATTCTAACAACATAGATTTTAGCTCTGTCAGCTCCCTATACTCATACCACACTCCCCCGCTCTTCCCTATCGGCATCGCATGCCTAACAAAAACCTCCACCGGCCTCGGAAGCTGAACAATCAAATATATAGAAATCAAAAAATTGTGGTTGCTGCTTGGAATTTCCCACTCCCGACCAACCAGAAACAATGACCCGTCACCCATCTTCTTGCACACCTCTAGAAGAAAAACATTTAAATAGATGATAAAAACAGAAATCTACATCATAGAATCTAGATTTTATTGAAATAACAATATCAAAGAATCTATTTATTCAAAAAATATGATTTATAAGTTGAATCTACCAAGAAAAAGGCATGAACCAATATAATGAAATCAGTTTTCAGATATATCAAACTAACATGTCAAAACAACAATGAGAAATTAGTTTAAAAAAATAGGGATGATACTTCATTTGATAAAGCACACTAGCTGAATAGGATAAATACATTTCATAGAAATATAATAGGAAATTGATATAGTGGAAGAGTAAATTTATAAAAAAACTGTAAAAAATAATGTCTCTCAACCCATATTCATCAATAGGATGAACATATTCCATGTTTATCAAAAAAAAAACAACAACAACAAAAATATGACAGTCCATCAAATGGGTAAATTTTATTTACCATACATACCATAGGAGATCCAAAAAGGATAACTGCCTAAATTTTGTTGTCAAAAGAAGAAACCTTGCCCTGAACACTCCAATAGAAAATGTTTTCAATGAGTAGAACCAATCAAAAACAATGTGTTGAAGGATTTAGGATGCTAGAGTACATATTATGTAAAAAACTGTACCAAATAACATTCTGATTTAATTATGAAATTTATAAAAGTTAAAAGGGGTATATTTTCAAAGATGACTGTAATATGCATGTGCAATATATGAAATATTCTTGTGAAAATATATAGTATACAGAATAGAAATAACCAAAACATACTCTATAGATTAAAAAATTTCATATAATAATGGATTTTTAAAACGAATAACCAAATAAAGATAAATGGGAAGAGAATACATCGAACCTTCTTTGGAGATTTATGGAATAATGTAGAATGAAAATTACATAATTATTAATTAAACACTATAAAAATCAAAATAATTACTTCTACAAGAATGCTAGAAAGGTTAATTAACCATCCTTGAAAATAAAGCACTGGATGCCTATTCCAGTGCCTCATAATCCTTCTAATGAAAATAAAAAACCAAAAATTGTTTATAATATTAACAGGTCATATTAATAATATAAAAGAACTATATAATAAGATTTAATATATTTCATTATATATTCTTTGGATATTATACAGAAAAATATTCACAGGATCTGAGTAATTTGAATTATCAAAAAATTCATATCTTGGGTTAAAGAAATCATAGGATCTGTTGTCTTATATTTCAAAACCCATTAATGATATGATCATTTCTCTACTGAGAAGTCCTTATTCATGTATTTTATATTTTGTTAAGTATTTTTCTCAGATAATTTATAGTGTAATGGGAATGAATTCAACTGTGTCTAATGTGTATTTAGGAACTAAAAACTAGTCTCATATTATATTAGTGGCTTATAAATCAAGAGGATGGGGCCTATTTGTATCAAGCCTATTTGTCATTCTGGTTATTAGGACATGTATGGGGTGAGGGATTTATTGTCACTATCCACTGCATATGTATTCAATTCAGGAAAAGGGGATAATGTTATATTTCATGTTCTCAGGATGTACCATGTTTTCTGCTTGCTAATGTTTTTGATTCTGTGTGTTTTGATTTTGGATTATTTATTCCTGCAGTAATGACTGTTCATAGTTATGTTGACCTGTGAAACCCTACTACTGCTTCCCCAGGTTCGACAACATTAGTAGTTTCATGTTATTATGAATTGGAAAAATATATTACTCATTTCCCAGTTCCTACATCTAACAGTCTTGTTGGACCTCTTTCATATGCCAGGGATGGGTAATGGTTGTTATTGAAAAAATAGACAATCAAATAGAAAGTAATACATAATTTAGAAGATGTTCAAGGAGTTATTTATTAGAAAAATGATATATTTCAAAAATTATATACAATATAAGTTGGAATAGGTGACGTTATTAGGGATGTAAATAGACTGCATAAATTCAGAAAAATCAACAACATTAAAAATAGTATACTCAAAAAGGGAAAATATTGTTGTAATGCAAGCATGTATAAGGGGTAAACATACATGTACCTTCTATTTGTAATCTTCATCATTGTACATATATCATATCTTCTCAAAACAATTTCCATGTTTTTTTCAACACAACCTGTGTAATGAATGATGGAAAATATATGAGAAATCAACTTGTTCAATGTATCTCATTTTTCAACTGATTTGACCAACATGTAAAAATATAAGTAATCCACTACCTATAATGTCTGTTAAGATTGAATGCTGTTTGATTTTACATAGCCCATTTATTCCATCAATAGGATCAACATCATTTTTCAATGAAAAAAATAGTACTGCATCATGAGAAGTAATCGACCTAGAGAACAGAAAAACAGTAGTGCATCATGTCAATTAAATGATAGAGAGAGAATCTAGCCATAAAAAAGTGGAAAACATAAAAAACATTGACAACAGTGGAAAATGTTTTTAAAAACATGTGGAAATACATTTTAAAAAATACGAACCTAGATGTTGTACTTTGTTTTTAATGAGATAGTATTTCATGTTTAAAAAAGTAGTTCATGTTTTCACACTTGAGTAAATAGTGCATGTTTTCCTAATTGAGAAAGCAGTGAATGTTTCAATGAGAATGTAGTGCATGGTTTTTTACATGAAATCCAAGTAGTGTATGGAGAGTTTCATATATAGAACCCACTCAAGGAATCCAATATTTGCATCCTCTCCCCATATAGTATTTTAAAATAAAGGTGGACATCCGACAATACAGTAACAGTTCCCAGCATCCCTTATTATATGATAAATATTGAGACCCCCTTGGTTTCACCTGATTCTAGAGAGAATGGGACCTTAAGAAATAGGCTTCTAAAAAATTAAAAGATTGATGTATTTAAAAAAATGAAATGAAAACCCAAATATTCAAGCTCTGCTCTTTTTTCCCAATAAAACTCATGAGTATGCACCTGACATAGGAAATAGGAATCCCATGTTACACCATATGGGGTTGCAAATGCATAGATATCCATAAATTTTCCACTATGAGCCTTTCTAACCTTCTCAAGATATAAAATGGAGTTTTAAGCCAATAACAGTTAAAACTTATATACAGTTAAAACACATATACATTGTCTTCCCACATAATTGGGAAGATATATAATTCACAGAGCCACCAGTAACTGGTTCAATGTAATGAAAGTAAATAGAAACACATAATAGTCAAGAGAAGATTATGTCAATAATGTTTCTATAATTGTGATTTCAAATCAGCATGACTGGAAAATGGAGCACATATAAACAATGGAAATGGATTCAAACACATATACAAAAGGAATACAATATAAAACCCAGACAGTTTAATTGGACATCATTCATGTTCCATGGATGGGTAATGGTTGGAATTGAAAAAATAGATAATCAAATAGAAATTAATACATCCTTTAGAAGTTTTTCATGGAGTTATTTATTAGAAAAAATGATATATTTCAATAATTCGATTACAACAAAAGTTGGAATAGGTGACGTTATTAGATATGTAAGGAGACTGCATATATTCTTTAAAATCAACAACATTTAAAAAAGTATACTTAAAAAGCGCATATTTTGTTGTCATGCGTGCATGTATAAGGGGTAAATATACAAGTACCTTATCCTTGTAACCTTCTTCATTGTACATATAACATACATTCTCAAAAACATTTACGTGTTTCATTCAACACAACCTGTGCAGTGAATGTTGTAAACAAATGAGAATTCAACATGTTCAATGTATCTCATTTTTCGACTGATATGTTCAGCATGTGAAAATATAGGTAATCGACTACCTTTGATGGCTGGTAAGATTGATGGATGGTTGATTTTACATAGCCCATTTATTCCACCAAAAGGATCAACATCATTTGTCAATGAAAACAAAACAGTACTGCATCATGACAAGTTATCAAATTGGAGAACATAAATAAACAGTAGTGCATCATGTGAATTAAATGATAGGGAGAGCATCTAGCCATAAAAAGTGGAAAACATAAAAAACATTGACAATAGTGGAAAATTTTATTAATAACATTATCTAATAAATTTGATATCATATGAACCTGGATGTTGTACTTTGTTTTGAATGAGATAGTATTGCATGTTTGAAAAAGTAGTGCATGTTTTCCCACTTGAGTAAGTAGTGCATGTTTTCTAATTTGAGAAAGTAGTGAATGTCTCAATGAGAAAGTAGTGCATGGTTTTTTACTTGAAAAAAAAGTAGTTCATCATATGAATTTGAAAATGGTAGGGTATCATGAGAACTAAATATGAAAACATACGAACTGAGATGTTTGTTTATGCTTTCAAGAACAGTATGAATTGAACTTCAACTGGTTGATGGGTTGTTGTCCAAATTTTTTTCTTGCCCAGAAAACTGAAGAAAAATAGTGGGAATTACATACAAAGCCTTCCCATGCTTCAAAAGGTGCATGAGGCGCTGTACAAGAGCAGGTCGACCATGCCAATCTTATGCTTTTTTCAAAACTGAAACATCAAGAAGACATTGATGGACTGCTAGAAAGCTATCAAATTTTTAATCATAAAATAGAGGGAATTCCATGGGAGAAAGCATCCCAGAAAAGGGGAAAAAATACCTACCATCAAACATATAGGGCTTCATGTCCAGGATAGCATTATGTCCTCAAAAAAGATATTGAACAGGTTGAAAAATCCACTATCCAGTGCAAGTGATATAAGTTATCTATCAAACCATAAAAAACCATGAATTAATGTAACACATCATCTTGGAGGTAAAACCCCAAAAGCCTTGAAAGGCAGGAATAAATTGTGTTCATAGAAAAACCTGTCAAGCCCTCAGGGACCTGCTAGCACAAGTAAACATTTTATATCCATTGACTCACATCCTAGAAGCTTGATAATCCATTGTGATTTAAGCCACATGAGAGAAAAACAACACCCTTATCCAGTATGAAATCTTACATACATAAGAGACCCTAGGCATAGAAAACAGTCCCTAAAAGTACACCTACAACTTCAATGATTTCTGGGAGGGAGGATTGAAATCCTATAAGATGCAACGACATTAAAAAAAATGTTGGAATATGTCAAAACAGTATTTCATACATATGAATTCGATTAATTTCAATAAATTTTACCTCTAGAGGAAACAATCACGTATCTGCAGAAAAGAAATTATACCATGATACGAATGAATGAAATGAGAAAAAAAGAAGTAGAACTGGAAAAAAAATATTAAATTACCAGGATAAAAGGATATACCTGATGATAAACAAAAGTAAATAGACCAAAATGTCCATTATAATATAATGATAAATTATAAACAGGTAAAGATGGAATGAATCATCCGATGGAGCATAGGGAATTATTGATATGATATCTATGAACACATTAAAAATGTCTATAATAACTCCAAAACCATCTGAGTTTTGCAATGTGATGCATTAATTCAATTATATTGTCACCATAAATAAATGATTACCACAAATTTGTTGAGTAGAGTGATACATTAAATATGATTAATATATAATTTGTACACAAAATAGAGAACCAAAAAACCATGTGAATTTTGGTATATATTGATAATTCTCTCACTACAAGGAAATATTAATGTATTGAAGGATACCTGATCTATACCCACCCTCCAATTTTTTAATGACTTTCAATCAGGGATGAAATTGAATAATACCCACTAATTTTGTAGGGGTCAATGGTAGTTGGGTTCAATGAAGAAGACATAAATGTGGGATGTTTGAATAATATTAATAAATATTAAAACAATATGTCATAAAGGCTAGTATAAATAATTCCTATAGATCATACCTCAAAAGGAAGTCACATCACATCACCAACAATGAAATCAGACCCTGCTATGAAAATTTGTAATAGGAATAACAAAATGATAAGTATAGGAAGAGTTATGTGTTCCAATGTACTGAGAACAGTTTATTCAGAGGCGATAAAATAGAATATTATATCAATGTAGGAAGATGTATGTGTTCCAATATAATCAAATGTATACTCACGATGTGAATTTTAGCAGTAGTAGTTATGAAAATAAGAAGATGAATCATTGTCAGGAGTAATTCCTCAGGCGGAAACTGGGTAATGCAAAATACATAGTTAATTGAATGTTGTAGGTTGTATAGTTTCGGTGATAATAAGAAAAATGTTACCGCAACAATGTTTTACTGTAATGTCAGTTCTTCAAAGCAGCCCTTGGTCCTCCAGTAGCTGAAACAATGGAATAGGGTTTCCAGTTTTGGTAGTAGTAGGAGTAGTAGATGGTTACGGTAGACGACGACGCAGTAGAAGAAATCGGAAATCCGTTATCTTCGGATGAGTAGTAGAGCTCAGAATCTAGTAGTCGATGTTGACTTATAATTTGTTGACACAATGACTACAAATATGACATTATTATCATAATATATAGATGTAGAATGATAATATGGTTGGAGGAAGACGATGATGAAGAATGGATTTTAAGGGTAGTAGACTCAGTATGTTTCGGGAAGGAGACGGTGGATGTCGTTGGATAGTTCTCCATGGTAGTCATCGGAAGAGGGAAACCGTAGGGCGGAAGACGACAGTTGGTAAGGCCTTCGTCGAAGGCGAGCTGTGGGAGGATGAAGCTGGGAGAAGGAATCCCTAATCGGGGAGCCGCGAGAGCAAGTTGCTGGGAAAAGGAAACACACTCGGGGAAGAAAGCATTGGGTTTCATCGAATCCTGTAGGATAGGAGTGGATTTTCATTAGTTATGTGTAGGTGAAATGGTAATTTGATCAGGATATTTGGTGACGTGGTTCTTTGGTTTCTTGACACCTAAGCCTGGGTACACCCAGGATTTGGAAATATAGTGGATTATTTATCTAGTAATTTGAATTGAATGTGTTTTAGTTATCAAAATTTCCGTGTTGATTAATTATTATTTATTAACAATTAATCTCACTTTATGTACCCTTATTGAAAATTTTTGATGACCCTAATTATGTTTGTTTTTCACTAGTTATGAGGATGAATCCTTTGAATATGTTTTATGGATGAAATTTATTTTATTTTATTATGTATCATGTTTTATTTTATTTCATCAATTTATTATGGGTATCATATATGTAGTATAGATTTAAAAAAATTCTAAATTGATATGAAACTCAAGATTTTATTCTCTTTAATCATTCATATGTAATAAAATAATGCACTAAATCTGGGATTTTATGTTTAGTGAGTTATATTTGATACCAAGTATGTTTTGTATCAACCATAAGAGAAAGAATTAGAAAACACCGATTAAGGGGAACAACCATAAGATAAATTTTAGGGATAAGAATACAAGAACATCTTATAATTTTGGTAAGGTATAATTTTTTTAGTTATTTCTAAAAATACATCTCTAACTCCATACCACAAGTGGACATGGTTCTGGAATAGGTTTACCTAGGAGTAGAAACTATGATATGTTGTGTTGGTCTTGACTCAACATAACCTGGTGCATGGTAATGGGCTTTCCCGCACACTTGGTTTGACACTCCTAGGGGATAATTTTAGGAAAATTGAAATTTTATCTAAAATCCATTGTAAAGTATTTAAAAGTAAACATTTCACCTAAGAAACTATGTTTATGTTTATTAGATTATCTATGAATATATTTTCTATTTATGTAAAGTATTTTACATGTTTTAAGAATAAAAATTATGTTTTTTAATTATGTGAACTAATTTATTTTTCATCATCATTCTGAAATGGTGCCTAACACAAGGATCATGAACCTCACCAATGTTCATGATCAAAATAGTAAGAAGGATTATATCTTTTATGGACTTAGGATAATATTTCAAAGTGAAATAATCTCAAATGATTTATCATAATATGAGGACATAGTATATTGTGATTATATGGTTAAATAATTCTATAAGTTCCATGCCTTTGTATAAATGCATGAAAAGAAGAAGATGGAAATTTAGAAGGTGTATAAAGGGAATAAAGGAAAGAATTATTTTCCCACATTTGGTAAATGGGGAAACAAAAAACCCTAGTAATTATATGAACAGAATTTTGGTTTGTTATAAGTGTAGAGAGAAAAGGAAAAAAAGTTCTATATTGAAAGGTAATGAAAGAAAATCCCAATGTAAAATTATTCCACTACAAAGATATGGGATGATATGAGAATCAATGTCTCATGATTCAAAGGAATACACCCCAAAAGATGATAATGGATCTTGTTCAAGATTATGATAATACAAAAAACTAAGATGAATGATTAATGTGATTATGTTTGGAATAAATAATTATGTAATTTGAGTATTTCATCAATGATGTAATGATTATATGAATTTTTTAATTTATAAGGATTGTAGTGCAATACTTTTTCTTTTAGTAATTTAGATAACATACTAAACGAAACCAAGAAACTGTATTTAGAAGAATGTTACTCATTTTTGATAACACGTTGCTGATAAAATAATAATCCTTACTATGTTCCTAAATTTAATACAATGATATTTTGATAAATAAATTATTTATATAGATAATATAGATCAGATAAGTGATGAAAACCTGAGAACGAAGTAATCATTTATTAACAATGTGGATTATGCTATCATTGATGGATTTTACAAAAAAAAATTATTTAAGGGATATATCCAATAATACGTATTTCATTTATGGAATAATAAGCATGTTTTTTTTCAATAATTATTCTTGGTAATTCATGTTATAACCATATTCATATGTTTGGTTATTGATGATTAAAAGCCACTTTAGGTTATTTGATAAGTTCATTTTGGAAATTTAGGAACCTTCCTTATCATTTTTTGGGTCATAATATTATGTAATGGTAAACCATTTATGAAATGGATTAAGTTGGTCTTTAAATTTGGTTATAGAGATTAATGTATTACGTTACTGAATTAAGCAACTTCTGTTAATAAATTAAGTAGAAATAGTTCAAGGCATAACCAAAAGATTATATTTCATTTATAAAATAGAAACATATATATTATAATATTCATAGAGTTTGAAATAATTTCTAAAATCTAGAAAAAATGACCTGGAATGAAAATATTATCCTATTATCATAATTTTTTATTATATCAATGACAATTATTCACACCTCTGGTTTACGGTTTTGAGGTCTATAACATTTTGTTGAACATGTTCTCTATCACTCTCTATTAGATCATGATGGTCATATTTCTATTCCCTTATCATGTTTTAATTAATGTTTTCCTATTTGAATTCATAGTTTTGTGGTGAAATGTACATTTAATATTTCTTCTTTTTAAGAAAATTTTTTATTCAACCTATTTACAATGTGGGTCTTTCAATAATAGTATTTTTCAAATATGAATCCATTGATTACTAAGAGAATATTTGAATTATGAGGACACAATTTATTTAAGGTGGGGAAATGTAACACTCAAAGATATAAAAATATTTTTCATTTTAGAATATATATTTTTTCTAGATTGGTTTATATGCAACACCAAGTTGATCTAACACTACACACAACACTATGTTAGGTTTCATTACATGTATGGACTATTTTACCACATTTTAACGTGTACCTATTTTAAAAGATATGTTTGAAAAATTTATGAATTTTATATTTAAAAATAAACATCATTTTTGTATTATTAAGTTCAAAATTATTTTATTGTGATTTTTTAGTATTTTTAAGAAAAGTTCCATTTTTTTAATGAATAAGGAAAAATACCCCATTTTCGTTAAAAAATTTCATTTTGATTTAATAATTCTTAATGATAAAATATATTTTATAAATTTTCATAATGTTTTTATGGATAAATTATACATATATTAATCCAATTTATGTCAATTGAATTATTTTTTATTGAAATTTGATATAATGACTTATTGGACTTTTGAACGTTTTTTCTTTCAAAACACGCTTTCTTGCCACACCTAGGAGATTAGTTTTAAACTTGATTTAGACACTTCTATGAATTGAATTTTGAAAAATTTACAAATACATTTTTAATAATCATGATATTTTTTTCTAATAAGATCAACTTAGTTTTTGAATTAAAATTAGTAAAAGTAATTAAAATTAATTACAATAATTAAGATAAAATTAAGCTTAACCAGGGACTAAAAGTTCAACATAAGGGAAACAATGATGTAGAAACTTATAAAAAAGAAATTAGATTCTAATATTTATAACATATCCCATATAGGTTATAATTTTATGAGTTAGTCAGATATATGTTCCTGAATGTTCTATATATGATAGGTAAAGTGAGGAAAAATACAAAAAGGAATAGTCCCTTCCTTAAACATTTATAAGACATTGAGATATGGAAAAACATCATATTTCCTAATATACATATCATTTAGAAAGTTAAATGGGATATTATTGTCATAAAAATTTATCATTAATTTTTAGATATCAATTAGTTATCTAAAATGCTTACGAAACTCCATCTCAGTGATTACTTAGTAAATAATTGACAGAAATAAATGATACTAGAAATATTAAAAGTGAAGTAAATCAATTGAATTATTTTATTTAATAATTTTTTTGATGAATAAATCATTTTAAAAATATATGTAATTAACATATTTTAACTCCAATATTATATTTATATTTTAAATTATAATTAAATAAATAATTTACAAATAGACATTAATGTTATTCTAAAATAAATAATATTTTATTAACATATTTAAAATTAATAAAACTACTATATTATTAAAATTTATTTTTAAGTGTTAATATATATTAAATAATTTCTACTAATAAATTTTTTTATCTTTTATAATTAACATATTTAACCACAGATTGTAAAAATACTGTTAACATGGTCTAGGATAAAGGAGTGTTTCTGCGCTTTACATACGCTTGTTTTAAATTTATTTTCCAAAACACATGGATTTTTTTTAAATTAGATATAATATTGATAAAAATAATGGGTATATATTTTCTAATAAACCTCAAATTAAGTTATCTTTATGTTGAAATTAATTAGGATAGAAATATGAAAACTTTAATAAAATCTAAAATTATAAATCTGTGGAATCTTATAAGATAAGGAAAAACATTATAAAAATCAAATAGTTTTTTATGTATTGGATGTTTTTTATTAACCATGAGTCCCCTTTAATTTGTTAGGATTTCATTTTTGAAACACATGAGGTAATGGGGACCTCACATTAGTGTCTACATTGTGGTATTTACAAAAATGACACTCCATCACTATGAAAAGAAAATAGATATTCACTTTCCTCACAACTCTAAATAACCTTGGTTTGTCCAATATCTACCATAAAATCTCTTTAATATTCATCCCATAAAACTAGAAACTCCTCCTTGAGAATAAATAAATCCAAGGAAGCCATCTGGTGAAAACTAAAATGAGTTTCCTTAATAACATGTAACATCATTCCTCAAGATCTTTATTTTTATTAATTTATCGACACATTAAATTATCCTTATTCTAAAATTTTGTAAAAATATTATTATGATAAATATATTTTTATATTTTTATGTTATGTTTTATACCTAAAACTAAACACACATCAATATAATGGTTACGATCTTAGTAATCTTATGTACGAAAAACGACAGTCTCACAAAACAATGTTGCCTTTTCATTCATTTACAACCTTTCATGGTGGGTAATTATGTATAAAATTTTGTCTATATATGATATATAAGATACTTATTATTTATTTTTTCTTATTTAATTATTTTAAAACAAATACCTTTGGACATTCCTTTTTTTGTAAATACAATAACATCATTTCTGGAAGTTTGGACTATCACCTCCTCAAAACAATGTGATACATTCATTCACTACATATAATGTACTACATATGGTCTTGATTAAACAAATATGGAATAAATTAAATATATAATATATTAATTAAATAATTTCATTTCAATAAATATGAAACATAATTTTCATTATCACCCTTTTAATACACTAAAACGTGATAATGTCATTTGTGGATGTGTGGGCTACCACATCCCTGAAGAAATGTAATTCCTTTTAAATAAAAAAAATTATATATATAATTATATAGGAATAGATAAAATTTAATTTAGGATAAAATAACATTATTTAATTATATAATGTTACTTTCCTTCTTTTCATAACAATCATTGAATAATTGGATCTTTACTCATGTTTAAGTATAACATAATGTCTCAATGATTATAACATTAGTTCATTTTTCCAAAAAATATATCATTATTGGATTTAAAATTATATTTAATGGAATATATGGTAAATATTTCATTATTATTATTATTATTTATATGTTCATATAATGAACCCTTTGACCATAGGTGACCCACCAATGTCGATTTTTGATACCTAAACAGAATTTGGTCAAAACTCCCAATGCAATCTTAATTGTTTATGTAGTTGTATAAAACCTTATAATGAGTGATGTAAAATTTATAATTAAAATGAAAAATGTTGAGAAAAAGTAAATAATTAAATTTTTTATTTAGGAATACAAAGAGGCACATAATAGGCCTAACTCAAGGTAAGTGATTTTGTCTCAATTTACATTCCATTGAGACTTATTTGTTGCTGTTCACCAATTAATATTAGTATGGTATATATACTACCCTTTGACATGTTATATCTAGAATTTTGTTAGTCTCATGATATTATATGTTTCATTTAATGTTATTCCTTTATGGGAATTGTGCTAAAATGATTCATCATGGTATGGGAAACTTTGGAGTTTTTAATGATTATTTTCCTTAATGTTTTAATGATATTTAAACTATATTTACAATTATAAACATCAATTACCCTTCTTGTTTCTTTTCATCCATCAGGTAATTATTGATAACCCAATATTATATATTCAGTATGGATATTTTATGAAATGGAACATTTTTAATTAATTAGATAGAATATTCTACATATGAGGAATGTATTGGATTATCTATATGATTGACAGGGCCCGCTATAGCTACTTCATGCATTGCTAGGTTTAATGGGAAAAACTAGATATGGTTTTTCCAAATCATTACTCATTTATTATATTCATGTCATGAATCCTTGAAATTATTAGGTTCTAGGTATGAAGCCTTAATAGTATTTGATTCTTGGAATGGATAATTTAAAGCATTAGATTCATGGCATGATGCCCTGATGATATGCTTTAAATATCTATCATTATGCATTACATTATTATGTACTCAGTTATTTATTTCCATGTGATTATTCAATTATTTATAATATCCATGGTAAATATTCAATATCATATTATTAATTAAATGATATACGTTTCAGTTATCTACCTTTCCATATTGATTATTCCTTATATATATATTTGAATGGAAAGTATTTCAGTTTTATACCTTACTATGCTGATTTATTATGACTAATTCCTTATTTATTCCACTTTAATTACCATTAATGATCATTTTAGGTCACCCATATTATGTTTCCTTCCACCAGGTTATGAAGAGGGATCCTTTGAATTAGTTTATAAGATGTAGTTTATTTCAATTATTTAAGTATCACATTTTATTTTCATTCCCCAATATATTATGGGTGTAATGAATATAATCTAGTGTTCTAAGACTACTAATTTTATTGGTCTTTTACAATTTTATTCCTTATAATCCCTAAAACGTTTGAAAAATAATGCACTAGCATAGAGCTTCTTGGGTTGGGGAATTACATATGGTTTTTGGTGTGGTTTGGAAGTTATTTTGGGTGCGTATATCCATAATTTGTTTTTCAATTTATCTTCATTTCATTATCAACTAATTTAATGTTCTTTAGTTAGGTTCTTGGTTCTAGTTCTATTATATTATATTAGTATTTTATGAGGATGATGGATCTTTCATATGTCTTGTATATTGGGAATCTCAACAGGCTATTCATACATTTGTGTTCTCCATTTTGGTTGACGTGTGTCACTACCCTAATTTATTTAGGGATTTTAATTAAATTTTAGGGAATTAGTGATTTTCATGATGTTGGGTGATATTTATTTTCCTGAATAGTGTTGAGGATGTTGTATATAACTTATATGGGGTTTTGGTCATGGTTTAGTGATCAAATGATTCTCAATAATTTTTTTTGTAATTTTGACATTTTTTATTAATTCAAATTATAAATATTTATAATTAATTATATGTTCTTTGACATGTGAGATAGGGACATTATTGGTTTTATAAACTTGAATGAGGCATGGTTGGGATTATCTTTGGGAGACCGTAGCTCAAAAATAATGTTAACTCTATATTGGAGGTAGGTAGTTTTAATTTTACAAACTCATATACTTGTTATTCATTAAATATTTCCTTCGTGCATGTTTCATAGGATCATGTAAAGGGGGTGGGATAGATATTTCCCTAGATAAAGAAATATGATGGGTTTAGGCCTTATATACATTGACATTTCTCCCTTATATACTATAAATGAACTATGGATTCTTGGATATTATGTTGAAAATGGGTGAAAGTGTTGGTGGATTTAGTGAGAGACCTCTTATAAGACATAGGATGAGACATGGGTTGTATGTAGCCTAGGTTGGTTTCCTTAGGATAGATGGGTAGGAATGTGAGTCCTGGGTCTAGATTGGGTGTGATAAAGATACATTCCCTATGAGTGGTAGTTTTAGATATATCTCTTAATAGATATGATATTGTACCTATGTGAGTGTTTTATGAGTAATTTGACAAATTTTCATTATGTTTCCATGTGTATTAAAGTGGGTTGTCTTGGGGAAGTCCATGGTATGACAGTTTGTGCTATGATTTGGATTTTGATGTGGATGGGATCGAGATTGAGGCCAAGGTTAAGAAGATACTATGTGGTATAGAGTCACCATAGTGTGAAAATAACGGATCAAAATTGTTGAGAAGAGATCATTACATAATTATTTAGTATCCATAGGGTATACATAGATAATGAGAAATGTTCAAGGTGGGGATTAACTATATGAAACTAGTTCCCTATGATGGGAAATATTCTGAGATGGTTTGAAGATGTTTTGTCTATGTATTGTGATTTTCGAAAAAAAATCATCTAGTGTATTAATGAGTCATGATACCTAAACCCTCCCTGAATGTTGTGACACTGGATGGAATGTTTTTAGTGATATGGGATCATCGTTGTGTGTGAATTTTAGGCCTACCATTAATGAGAAGTTATGACAACATAGTAGTTTAAATTTTTTTAAAATGAAGGATTTGTTTAGAGGATTTATTGATTGATAGGTCATTGGCATACTAGTGCATGTGAGATCCACTTTAGAGGAGGGGAATTGTCAAATTATGACGTCATTTTGAGTATGAGATAGGGGTATTGTTATGATACCTCTTTAAGTGAGAGGGTCTGGGTGAGATGTGATGTGTTTTGAGAAAAAATGGTAGAGTAAATATTGAGAGATAAAACAGTGTTCAAGATGTGGATTATCTCACCCTAGGTGAGAAGATGTTGGTAAAACCAACATGAGTGAGAAGGTGAGTCCATGACATGAACATCAGACCTTAACATGAACCTTTAGGTAGTAGACAAGATTTGGTGGATGAACTACCTATAATATTTAGGAATGAGGTGGAAATTTGGTTTAGTAAAATTAGGATATGACTAGATTTTTGTGTGGAACCAAATAAGGTATGATTGTGAAACATGGTGTCTTTGTTTGCATGCAGCATCTCGATTCGTTTGAAGTTATGATGGTTTTTTTAGAACAAGACGTTCAATATAATTTTTTGACATATTTATTTTCCTCAAGAATACACATATATGATAATATATACTTGGGTCTCAAGGGGAGTCCCTATTGAGATATATTTCTCACAAGTTTTATGGGAACTCTGGTGCATGTGTAGACAAAATATCGGTCTTCAGGTCAGAGCACATGACATGAAATGGATCATGTTGAGGTAGCTCAATGGGTATTAGTGACTAGGAGAGGTTAGGCATGGGGATGAAATTAGACCCTCATATATATATATATACATATTGTATATGTGATTGGCCTAGATGGATATAAGTTGATATATTACTATTTTATATTCTTTTATAGCATAGTGTTTTATTGATTATGTATACTTATATAATTTTGTTGTACACTACTTAGTTATTTTATTTATGTTCTTAATATTATTCATGGAAATAGTATCCCTAATATATCATTTACACCCTCTTCACAATTCATATCCTTTTCAATATGGGGAGTTTTATTTGAGTTCATGTAACTCCTCATCTTGGGGAACTGTAAAGTGTCCTCTAGAATTGATAGTTACAACTCCATTGTATTAGTTGTAGTGGAATTTGAAAAATTGGAAAATTATAGACTTTGATGTATTAAGAGGAGATTAGAGATGACCCTTACGTATTAACATAACATATTAAGATTTTGGAAATTTCCTCTATGTATATGACACTTACATATACTTTTGAGATGGGGGAGTTTGAAAATTTGACAGAAAATTGACTATTTCATAATAAATTTTTACCCATACAAATTACAATTGTTCGAAAATTTGATAAAATAAATAATATTACATATTGATTTTAAATACAAGGCTTTTACTCTTACATTTTATAATTTCGAAAAGTATAAAACATTATATATCATGGTTTTAAATTAGCATATGAACCCTTTTTAATGTGATTACACTTACATATTGAAGTCTCTTATGTAACAAAATACTGGTAAAGGAAGTTACATCTATGTATGGATTCCTAATTATATTTTATTTTACATTTTCATAATTTACAATTATGTTTTATGGTGAATGTTTTTTAAAATTTATATTAGTAAAGGATTTATTATTAAATAAGAGTAAAGGATTTGAAATATACGATCATAAGCACTCAGAATATATGGAGGAAGAATTTTTTAGAATAAACAAAAGGTATAAATGATTATGTTTTTGAAATTAAAATATTACACTACTTGGTGAATTATCAATCATTTTAATGAAAAATTAATCATTAATTAGATATAATAGAAAATAGTGTTTTAATAGGGAAATATTCAATGAAGATTGATTATTATGTTTCATAATGAATTAAGAGAAAATTTTAATAATATTTAAATGAGGGTATCTAGTGCCTTAAATGAATGAGATTATTTTGAAAGCAATTTTATGGTAGAAAATGATATTCAATGATATTATTTCAAAGTTTTGAACATTAAGTTTTTTATTTGGGATTAAACAAAGATATTTTATCAAAAGAAATATCATATAGTTATAATGATTTAAAGATGATGATTTTTCGAAGATATTTCTATAAATAAATTTTGATCCAAAAATCATACAAAAGAACATTGGAACTTGATATAATAACTGGAAGTAATTTATAATTATTGAGATCATGATCACCACTATTTTAATTCTGATGAAAATATTTATTACTCGAGGGTTCATTGTTAAGAGTGATCAAACTGCTATATTACTTCACGATTTATTAGTTTAAATATTTTTTTATGGGTTTTTATTTAGTTTTTTCTATCTATTTCATTGTATTATAATTGAAATTACTTTATTCTTTTCCTAAAAAAATCATATTTTGTTTATTCCCAGATAAAAGGAACGCATTATTAATTGGTTGTGCCTCTATAGTAAATATAAGATTGTGTGTTGGGTTTTTCCCACTAGAAAAGTGATATTTTAATTGGGTGGTGAATCCACATTAAATTTTAGGTTGAATTAGTGTGTATGAAATATCCTGGGGTGTATATGGTGTGAAGAATATATGTTGGATTTTTTTGATCTCAATTACTATTAAAATTACTTTTATTCTTATTTATATATGTATTTTTTAAATTTTTAGTTTTTTTCAATTCAAATATATTGACTCTTGATGATATATTCATATGGGAAAAAATATATCTTAGTTGTCCCAAAATGAGGTATTAGAGAGTGTGTTGAACACTCTAAACCTAAATTTATGTTAAGGAATTTCATTTTCATCGAGGAACATATACACTTTCTTTATTATTGAATCATATTAGATTCATATAACATATCTAGGTGATGTTTATAATCTCCCTAAGTTTTAAGAGTCGTGTATTTAATGGGGAAATTATACCTCATATTTTATTTGATCAATATTTTATTCTAAATATTTCCTAGGGTAGAAAGAGACATGATGGGGAGACTTATCACACCCTGAAGTAAAAATTATTGAGTTATTATTTACTGGTTTTTTTGAATTGTGGAATATAGGATATGATTTTTTCTATGTTTTGAATGTTTTTTTGTGTCTCACGGTTGTCACACGATTAGCACACAGTTAATAGAATCAGTTTTTTCTAAACCTATTTGAAGAAATAAATATCAAGTGGAGGTGACTGTTTGGTGAATGGTTAATCGTACCCATGTGGATTAATCATACATATTGTTAGTAGAAACCATGTATTTTAATATTTCATATGATATTTTGAGTTCAATAGTGGCACATGGAAAGAATAAAATTAAAAGTATACATGTACCATAATCTTATGTAGTGTGCCATATTAGTGGATGAAAATTGATTTTAGAACCATTAAGGGTATTCATGATATCATACCACATGGTGTGCACAAATAAAATATATTAGTTATTTCATGGTTGGAACATAATTTAAAAAATAATGTTTCTAATCCATATGAGATTCCTAGTTTTAATGATTATGAATTGTCAATTAATATAGTACAAAATTTATTTATTTAAGGACCCATTATTTCCTCCCATTCAATTTATAAGAGTTTCCATGTGTGTCCACTCTTTTTCTTCACATAATATCAGCTTATACATTAAATTCCACCATTCATTGGTGATTATTCTTCAAGGTAATGTGATTAAAACCCAACTATATATTCATCTCATGCCTTCTTCTATCTTATTTTCACCCTATAGTTGTCATACCGACTGAGGTTTTGGTGTTAAATGAATTTTATTTTAGATTTAATTATTTTAGGATCTTCAATCCTCTAAAGGTTTCTCTTGATTTTTTTTGTTGAATAACATTTTTTTAGTAGAAAGTATGATTTGAGGAAGGTTTATCATTCCGTATTACTTTTAATTAATGTACCTATGTGCTTTATTATTTTTTATTTTTCTGTTAATTTTTAACAGAATATTACATGTATATCTATAGATTATTCAAAATTTCGATTTAGTTCTTATTTTGGGTATCACCTAATATAAAGGGGATATATCACCCCTTAATGATTCAATATAGTCATTAAGGAAACAATTCCCACTATGTGTTGTCCAAAATACCAACTTAAGTTACTATGTCCAAAAAACGTTGTATTATATAAATTCGTTTACAATCTATTCCAATGGATGATGTTTTATTAAGGTTTATAAAATATAATTATGTTAATTTTTTATTCATTCTAATGTATTATCCATTACTATGATATACTTGAGATGATTGTTTTCCAATAAAAAAAATGATTTGAATGGGTTTTAAAATATAATATTTGATGACATTAAGTTATATTTAAATATTATTATTTATATTTTATTGTAAAAAGACATGCTTGTATTAATGTATACGAATGATGTGAGTCCCATAATATTTCTTATGAAATAGATAAATGTAAAATATATTTTATGCAATATTAATGAATTTATCATGGTTAATGGATTTGGTTATTTATGTTCATTATTGAAAATGGGAATAATTATGTGAAAATTTATCTATGGTGAGAGTGTTCTATGATTTCTTTCACTTATATATATTATTTATATTACATATTGATTACTCATCTATATTTTTTGTAATTATATTCCATGAGTATCTAGATGAGATATCTTTGTATGAGTACTACACTAGTTTATGATTAAACAATAGTTATTGGTATTAAGTTAGTTGTATGATATACATAGTGGATTTTGAATATTCATTAGTCCAAGTAGGGTAAAACTAATTTTTTAGGCAGCTAAATAACATCATGAGTCAATTATATGGATTTTATTCTTTTGGTCCAAGATTGTCTCCATCACTCCTGGGTGTTCCCATGACTTTTTTATTTGAAAATTCATATGATTGTTGACTTATAGTAACTTCATGATATTATTTTATCAAATATGTAATAATTACTATTTTAGTGACTATTGTACCTGATGTTTTCCCACACTTCAAGTTAAATATTATGGTACTATTTTCATGGAATCCTACGAAAGTTCTTCGTTTATTTAAAAAAGAATCTTTTAAAAAGGATTTTTTTGTTTCATTGATAAATAATTTTTTTATTTAAATTACCTTCAATAAAAATGTTTTACTTTTTCAAATAATATGTATATATCTAATTTGTATTACATGTATTAAATTTTAAAGATTAGTTGAATATTTTGTTACATTCCTCATATTTTAAATATAGGGTTTTCTGATGGAAGGTTATTTTGAAATATTTTTCTCCATCTAAATGCTATCATTTCTTAAAAATATTTATATTTTGTTTTATAATTAAATGGTAAACATTTATACCATTTACTTAATGGTTCTACATAACGGATTTAAGTTATTTTACAAAAAAATAAATTAAAATATCGTGTTCAAAAATTTAATTCAATCTAGAATGGAATGGATTCACCTTTAATGACTATACATTGTGAGTGGGGAAGATACCTATTGAATATTATATTCTCACACATTTCATTTATTATAGGACCAATACATGTTACTATTGGAAATATTTTATGGTGTTTGGACTCTGCTTTTCGGGTGTATGTGGTGGGAAATTATGACCACCCACTTAATTAACGGTGATGGGTATTCATAATTTCTCTTTGGTTATTTCTCAATTACATTTTTTGTTATTCTTGGGCATCAAGACACTTCGACATTCATAACTTAGTTACTTTTTATATTCCACTAGTTTTTATAATTGAATTAAAACTATTTTATGCTCATATTTTGGAAGTATTTTTCTTCTAACGTATTTCCTGATGATTTGTTCCTTACTCCTATTAATAGTTTGATTTTTATAATTTATTGAGAATGAATATTTTATGTTCATCTGAATTCAATTATGGGATGTTCATCCATAAAATCCTAGAGTAAGTTTATTATTTATTGTTAATCATCAGAAGAAATCATTCTTAATGGATTACTTTTAGATTCCCCATAACTAGTTTCCAGCCTATGGAGATTGGAAACACACCTTGGGCCTTATCGCACTCATTCTCAAGAATTGAGTGTGGATAGCCTATATTGGTTGATGAAAATGGTATCGTTATAGAGATACTTCATTATATGATACATACGATCAATTGTGGATTCAGTTTGGGTTTGTAAATTTTATCCTTGGTCTGAGGTATAAATAACCACATTTATCTCTTACATTTCAGTACTAGTTAATGGATAGGCCACCCAAATTTGTGCATTGTAAATCACCACCTCATCCAAGGATGTATTTTCAAGGGTGAGTGATCTATTTTCAACCACATAATCTTGATCACTATATGAGTATAAAATTTGACACATGAATGTATCTAAATAAAATTCTAACATTAAATCACATGCATTGTCAAGTAGGGGCATTAGTTTTTGATTCATGATGGTATAATCTTCATTGCATTAAAGGATCATGAACTCTTAATCACAAATGAAATTTTACGGGTAAATTGGTATTTTTAGATCCAATTAAAAACCTCTGATTATTCTGTAGTATTCTTACACGTTTTAGGTATTATCTTTTTGAGAGGAATAAAAATAAAAAAATATCTATTTTTTGGGATGTAAAAACAATCACTGCAAAAAATCAACAATGTCTCATTATTTCCATATTTATCTTTGTTAGACTCTCAGAATCACCATCGATGTATATTTAATAGATTTGTAAAGTATTATTTATTGAGAAAAATTATTCATCGAGGATATATATGTCCAATAAAAACTCCTTTATGGTAAGGTATTCTTCAATAACATCTACAATCACTTGTCGCTTAATATAACTCAATATTATGAATCAGTTTTAAAACTATTATAGTTTAACCATCCATCTTGGTAATATTACCATTAATATAGTACGACAAAGGATATATTTTAGTGGATATATTGGAAAAATAAGTTGTAATTTGTTATGCTTCATATAATTATGAATCTTATACACTGAAAATCTAAATTCAAGGAAATATTTCCTGATATAGGTATATCATGTCTCAACTTCCAACATTTTTCTATTACAATAATAAAAATAATTCTTCTTCCCACAAATTTCTTTTGGAAAAATATGTAAAGAAATTGATGCTCCATGGTTTACACATAAATAATGATAAATTTAACTTCTATATGAATTATTAAAAGTTGATGAAGAAGAGGATATTATTTATTGTCCTCAAATGCCTTCTTGCAATCATTGTCCCACACATAAGTCACCCCTTTCTTCGTCAGATTCATTAAGGTTAAACAATTATCAATGAGCTTGAAAATGAAACAATTATTGCATAAGATATTTACCAAGAGTAATCTCAAATATATAAGGCTCTGAGGAGGGGGTATATCAAGTATTTCCAAGGTTTTCACATGGTTGACATTAATGTCATGATAACATACCATGGTGCTATGGAATTTTCACTATGTCGCCCTGAAGGAAAATTTTAACATATTAATTTTCAATATATGTTATTATAGTTTATTTAACAACACATAAATGTTTTAAGGGTGTTCAAAATTATTGTGTGATTTGGCTACCAATTTATAAACATAACATTTTATTATATTCCCTATAAATGACTTGAAAACATTATAGATGGGATCCTAGTAGAAAGTTCCAATATTCAGCAATCCAATGTAAACCATAAAGTAGTATTATAACCCTTGGGTTACCCTAAATAAAATGTTTTATTCATCATTAAGGGATATTAAGATCTGACTATAACCACAATACCCATCCATGAATAAGAGGACTTGAAATGAACTTTAGAATCAATCAATTACTCAATAATTGGGTATACAAAACCATCCTATATAAAATAGTGATTTAGATCCAAAAAGACAACATAGACAATAATTTTAACATTATTCTCTAATAGAGAAATTTCTGGAAATCCATTTCATGTATTGACTTTCTTTAATGATGTTGGACTTGATCTATTTATAAACATCAGCTTCAACCATTCCAACATTGGTAAGATGTACTCTCCTTACTGCCTATTAATAACCTTGATTATTTTCAATAAAACCCAAATTATGAGTGTATAATTGGGAATCTAACTCTATCGTTATTTTATTTTTATTAAACACAAGAAAATATTTATTAAGGAAAAATATTTATTCTTCTTGTTCTTTTAGGGAAAAATCAAAATTATCTAGTATTGGTTTGGGTCCCCTTAAAAATTCAAATTTACTTAACAGATTTCATTGATGGTGGTTGAGAGACCTACTTTGGGAACTCAAGGAGATTTTTTAATATATTAATATTATCCATTATCAGGATTAGATGATGGACTAATCACTTGAGGTATAATATATTATGTAGAAGTGATTCAATTTACCTTGATTTCATCCACATTTGAGTATTTTGAGGATTAGTTAGGAACAACCAACACCATTTGAATGGGGGAAAAGGTTAATACCCCTCATTTTTACATATAGGGGTTCATATCCTACCATTAAAAGAGTATATGATATGTTTATCACCTATCGATTAGGCCCACATTGGTGTTGATGTGATATACATAGTGACTGATTTTTATAGTCTATGTTTGAACCTTTTTGTGTAATGGTTGTGGTTTTTTGATGGATGTGTCTTCTTAAACATTAGAGGAGTGGAAGGTTATTAGAGGCTCCATGTCATTAGAATAAACTAATTGATGAATCCTGAAATATATATCCATTTCTTTTATACAATTAATGGGAAACATGAAATATTTAAAAAATTCATCAATTAGATTTATAAGAGAATCATTAAAACCGATAGGGGAATAATTTTGGGTAGTGCCATTCACTAAGCCTGTTTCATCTCCCTATAATACCATCCCATTTGATGGTATTAAAATTTTCAAAATAAAAAATGGCATTTTAAATATAAATTACCCTATTCTATAAGAAAATGGACTATTTCATTAATTTGTGATAGGATGAGGGAACTAATATATACATATTTATCAATGACCTCCCTAGAAAGGATTCCATGTCATTTTGTGACATACCATGATGAATTTGATATTGTAGATGAGATCTAGAAAATTGATTTTCAACTTGAACATATTGAGTGGATTATCATCTTTATTATTATTTCCATGGATCATTATATTAGATGGAGACAAGTTGATATCACCATAACACAAATAGAGAATGTTTTTTTATTAGAATAAGGTTTATTCTGTAACTATTTTTAATTAGGTTTCATTAAATATCAACCTCATTGAAATTTACAGAAACAAATAATGATTCTAGGTTCCCATATATGGTAGTTCCTAATTATTTATTTATTAAAGAAATGATTGTGTGACACTTAGTGAAACTTGGTTCTATATGATATTTATCAACTAAAACAACTTTATCTCAAACACTAGAGGTCTTAAAAGGATTTTAGTAAGAGATATATTGAGTTATTTAGAGAGATGATGGGTAAATAGGATTAATATGTGTGAAGGGATTACTGAGATATGAAACTATATGTATTATTGTTTATTCAAAAGTTTTTTAATCCTACCACATTTATATCCCTAAACACAATATTTTGGGTCCAGAGTCGGTTGTGTGGTTGTCACCCTCCCATGGAAAGAATGAGGGGTTTCTTCCTCGTTTAATGGTAGGGATGAGTTTGGAACACCATAAGAATTTAGAAAGTATATTATTCTAAATAAAAACAATGATTGATAGTGTAAATCACATGAAACACCAAGCTTAAATTGACTACAATATATAGTGGAAATATTATAATCTAAATATGACTATTATTACAAACCTCTTGGTTTGGGGGTATGAATAAGAGTATCTAAATTATGAAATATATGATAAAAAGTTTCAATTAATTAAATTTATTAACATATTTCTATGAAATATGTACAACATTTGGAATGATAATAACAAAATCACATTAGGTGAAAAATATATATATTTTAAAAGAGTAATTTTAATTTAAATGTAAGGGGTTTCCCTAGATTTTAAATATTTCATTTAAAATAAAATTTTATAAATTTTATAATTTATATTATGTGAAATTAAATGCATTTTTGGATATATCATGAAAAAATTATCTTAAGATGTATTTTTAAAATTTAAATAAATAGTTTATTTTTAGGTGAATAGTAAAAAATACTGATTTTATAAATTATTTCACTTTTATGAAATTATCAAGATATAAGAATGACTGGAAATTTTGTGATTTTTTATATACCAAATATATATTTTATAAATAATACAATTCAATTAAATGTATAATTTTCAACATGTAAATATATGTTTTACATTTTGGAAATCTTAGTGATGTTTTTATTCAAATAAAAACTATTTTCAATACTTCTCATTTAGTCATGTTTTCTCAAGGTTAAAATCAGTTTTTTGTTTTTATAAAATTAAAATAGAACTCATTTTATTTAACATAATTTATCTAATTCAATGATAATTAAAATTTTACAAAATTTTGTTATAAAATCATATATTATGCTTAAAATGATAATTTCTTTAAAAACATTTCAATTTTATTTTTTGAACATATATTAAAATTAATTTTTTAAAATTATAGAAATTAAATTATAAAAAATATAATCCCCATTTTTTATTATAATTTTTTATTTTTTTAATGTGTCCCATTTCATTTTTAGTAATAGTGAATAGTTGAAATGATAAAATTTTATCACCTTCGTAAATGGTAAAGTGGATTAATCAGAGTTAATACTACAGGATAAAGACTCAAAATCTCTAAAAAACATACCTTAATCTCATTTTATGATCTTATTTTGACCAAAAACCTCTTTTATTCGAAAGTATGTAAATTTGGTGATAGTTTTCAATGATAATGATCTTTATATTATTTGAATTATAGAATAAGTACAAAATATCACTTTGTTTCTTAAAAAACTCTAATTTGATAAAATAAGAATAAAAGGATTTTATGAATTTTTTTAAATATTTATTTGGAATAAAAAATTGTCTTTAAATATTAATTTAGATTTAATTTTTGGTAATAGTATATGTTTGTAATGCTCTTACACATTTCTTGTGCAATCAGGTGAAAAATAAAAAAAATAGTATGAAAATATTAAAATAAATGTGTATTTGATAATTAAAAGTATAGAATGATTTTTATGGAACAGAATGAAATTTAATATTTTGAAAAATATTTAAATTATAACTATGTGTCAATATTAATGTTCTAAAATAAAAATAATGTGAATATTCCAAAAATTACTTTAAGGATATTTTATGTTAAAAATAATTTAATTATTTATTTTAAAAATTAAAAAATATTGTAAAATATAAAATTAATGGGAAATGGTCTATAATATCAACCATTTTACAATTATGATCTGATATATCATTTATAATGACATTATTGATCCTTGTATATTAAGTATCTTATTACCACAGTAAAATTTAAAAGGGTCATTAAGAGATTAAACTAAAGAGATAAAGGGTAAAATAACATAAAAAACATGTTTAAATTATATTGGATAAATTTATTTTGACCTAGTATTGTTTACTAAAAATTAAATTTTTTTATTTTCAAATGATCTAATATGAGGTTAAGAGGAAACTATAGAATTCCTCTAGGATACCCAAATACAAGATTCAGAACAAGTTTCAAATTCAAAAAAGGGACACCCAACATAAGGAGGCCTTGACCCATGTATCACCCGTGACATATAGGGTGTTGTCACCGATATATTACATCATCATCTTGTTGAACCACCGTCATTCTAAATGTTATCTATCACCACCAAAGTCGATTACTGGAGCGAAAAAATATAAATCCGTTCAACCAAAATTGAAAACATTCGAAAAACACCAAGAATATCATCATTTCCCATCAACACCATCGCCACCGCCATCAAAACACCACTCGACAGAGGCCATCGAAGCACATAAAACATATAAACATGAACATACACCAACAAGAAATGGAACCATCAATGATGAAATGTCAAAAAATTTCACTGATGACAGAAATCCAAAAAAACCAAACTAGATCCAAATTCAACGTCGCAGTTACTGATGGGAAACCTTTTAAACCACCACACATGAACCTTACACATCAAAGATCAATTAATACCACAATAGCTTGGATTAAGGCCTAGAATTTCATTCAATAGTACCATGATAAAAACATTGCACATCCTATATCCTCCTTGAATCCATCACAGAAGTCCTACCTGGAGAGCGACGATGGTATATGAGGCTAGAGATGCAATGAATTAGACATGGCCTCGATAGAGAAGAATCCATTCCATGACATCCAACTCAAGCCCTCATTACATGGATGGTCAAAAGTATAAAACTAATGAATATTATATATATATATATGATATAATTATGATTTTGAAAAGGTGAATTATTATTTACCATGGTTGCAATACATTTATCAAAAACTGAAAACATCACTCATGCGTATGTGTAGACTACAACCTCCATGAAGTGATGTAATTCATTTTTAATCAATAACTTTTATGAATTGTTATAAAAATGTATATAATGAATAAAATTATACTTATGAGATGATGATTATTTTTTAGATTATGAAACCATGACCATGGTGCTAGGATTAGAACCACCAAACTAAAATATGTATAAAAATAGATTAGTGAACACCCAACATGGTGATTCATGGGAGAAGTTATTAGTAACGGAGTAATTAAAAATTATAAGTGAATCATATCTAGTAATATAAGTATGAATAGATGTTAATAATATTTACAATGAATGTAAGGACCTGTGGTAATGGTTTCTCGTATCACTTTTAAATCTTTGATACATATACCATACTCATATCATGTAATTTTATGTAGAGTATATAATTATCAGGAATATAGTTTATGATTATTTTCATAAAAATTATTTTTATTTACTATTAAATCTATGTTTCTCCCTTTCATGGGGTTTTGATTTAGGGATTTCCAAAATTGTAATTGTTCTTCAACTAAATATTGTTTTATTGAGAAATGACTTATTGTATACACCAATTTTTGTTTATATAATGTATATACTTCCCCATTAATTTTTTTTATAATTAATCTCTTTATAATCATGGTATTTAATTTTTATTTAATGTTATTTCTCTCAATGTGGTATGATTAATATGTTACTAAATCAGTAAGGTTTTATGCTACTATATAATTTATTTTTATGTTTGCCTATGTAAAATTTACATTAATTGAAATTATATAATCTTAATACATTAAAATGAATATATTTTATTCTCCTATGGTTATTTTTTTTGTAATTCAGTGTTTTCTGTACTTCTTACACTCTTTCTGACTTAATGGTTGCAATTTTTTTTAATGAAACTATGATTTCATCTTTTTTGGTATGAGAATATTTTTCCACCATGTCTATTTTTTTCAAATATTTTAAAAGATTTTTATTTATGATTATGCAATGATTTTTTATATTCATCTTCAACCATATTTTAACTTCTTTTGAAATGATTAGGAACATTAAATTTTACAATGTTATCGAAATAGACTATTTAGGACTTATTATGAAAAGTGTGAAGGGAATATTTATTTTAATGTTTAGTAAATTAATGGATTTCCCACCATAATCACTATTATTTCCTTAAAATATATATTTATAAATTTTCATAGTTATTCCCATATAATATATTTTTCTTCATTTTCTAGGAATTTTTATTATCTAAAGATACTGATAGAAAAGAATATTTTCCCCAATTTTAAAAGGAATGCTAAAATTACATTTTAAAGGCATTTTTTTATACATTTATACATTATTTATGTATTTATATTATTATCTTGGTTAACGACCTTGTTATTTTAAAAAATTTATTTCCATAAATGGCCTATAGTGATTAAATTTTAATGTAGTTTTTTAAAAACCCATTATTTTCCATGATTAATTATAATATATTGGAATTACTATATTTTAATTATGATTTCAGGAAAAAAAATTCATTCCCATGAGTTAATTAAGATAAAGTTAAATAAGGATATATTTTATGAAACCATCCAATTACTTTCTATGAATGTCCTATAATTATGTGATGATGAAATGATTATGAAATTCATTTCTTCTCCATGGGTTATACTATAATGAAATGATAAATATTTTTTGGATCTTATAAAATAATTATGTATTGTTTTCATTACATTATATGTGAGACTTAGATTATATATCATCCAAATAATTTAGTTAAATTTCAATATCGTATTAGATCTTATGAACCATATTAAGGATTCAACTCAATTTCCAAAAGGACTTGGACCCCAATGATAGTTATGGTAGTGAGCATTGACTAAGGAAATGATGGAATGATAAGTAAACCCAATACACAATAGGAATCTATCCACTGTGATTGTATTCCCTGTAATCATTGAAAAAAGAAATGATTTGTTTGGATTATATTTATTCCACAAACTTATGGATTGTGTATTTTATTCCTGAAAATCCTTACTCTACCAATCATAATTAATGATATTTTTCTAATTAGGTATGAATTTTGTATGTTGCATTCATGATCCTATATAATTATGATTATCTTATGATTATATATGATCCTTGATTAATATCTTACATAGTTACCCTTACTAAGCTTCTAATCTCACCTTTTAATATGTTTCAATTTCTCCATGTTATTAAGAATTATGTTATTCAAGATACAACTATAAGGGTATCATGTGTGTAGATTTTTTTGGTGATTTTAGAGACTACTTATGGAATAATAAAATATGAGTATAAATGGAAAAAATACTCACATGATAAGTAATACATATATTTTGGTACATAAAGGGGTTTCCCAAGTCTATATAACTCTAAACAAAAGGGTATTGGATATGTATGTGAATAAATATTGGGTTTTGATATTGTAATAATGGATGGTTAATATTAGGAAACATTATTTGGTGTCATATAAAATATGTAAATATTATGATTATTTCATAGGATATAGGTTTATAGGTCTCAATATATTTCTATTAGTATCATAGTAGGGTTTGGAAAACATTAGCGGTTATAAAATTATTATATGAGGATAATTTAAGATTTATGGTTATCTTATTGGTTTATAAGATTAATATTTACGATTAGTTTAAAGGAATAGATTTCATTTTGAGGTTCTATTTTATATAATTTTATGTTTATTGATGGAATTATGGTAAATGATCAATATGTTTCAAAATATCACTAATTTATTTTTATCTCATTGGTTTAACATGTTATTTAGCATGAAATTATTTAGGAAGAATTTTATTAGATATATATGTTTAAATAAAAAAATAACATAAATGGTTAATAGGTTCTTAAATGAAGTTGTAATTATGGTTATTGGTAATAAATAAGTTGTCATATTTTGGTAATATATGTTTAGATAACCCCAACATTGAAAATTGATGTGGTGAATAAGAGATTAAAGTTATTATTTAGAATTTTCATTATATTGGGAATATTATACGATTAACGTAAGGAGAATACAATTTTCTTTATTGGAATTTTATTTGAGGAATAAATATTGACTTAAATACGTATAATAATAATATTTTTTGTGTTTTTATTGGTATCAGATTATTTTGGGAAATGTATTATAATATTTTGCATAATATATAGTTAAGATATGTGGATTTTATAGGTTACTTTATGATTGAATAATTTCAATTGAGGATAAATGTTATGTCGATCATCAAAGAATATATTATCAAATCATTATGATTTTGGTTTTTGAATTTAGTCAATAATATTTTTGTAGTCTATTAAGGTTATTTATTAATTGAATTATTTATGTTTTGCTTTTGGAGTTATTATTGAGGTTTTATAGATTTATGTGTAAATGTATATTCACATTGGTTATTATATTAACAAGTGCTAGCCATTTTGGGTTTGGTTAATGGGTAGAAATAGTATGAATAATCCATCATCATTTCATTGAACATATGATATGTTAAAATAAAAATTAAAATCACCAGGCATGAAAAATTTATCATGATTATTTATCTTATGACATTAAGTAGAGTTGGAAAATTTTCAAAAACCCAGAAAAATTGAGGTAATTTTCAGAAGTAAAAAAGTATATATATTATCTCCAATTCAATATCTTGATGGAAAAATAATAAATTAAATTCAATTAGAAGGAAGATAAATCCTATTGAGTACTATATATAAATCTTTACTCAATAATGATGGTATGATTTATAAAACTCATTCATAAGTATGAGTCTCACAATGGTAAATGCATGGATTAAGAAATGTTTTCAAAAGGAAAGTTTCCTCATTTTAAAATTTTCATTAAATTAATTTTCAAATGGAAATATAATATATGTGAATTAAATGTTATTTATTTTCAATTATTTATATTCATCTTCCAATCCCTATAATTTATTGGGAAAATATTTTAATCCCTTTTATCAAACATGATAAAAAATTATGGGGAAACATTTTCATTAAGGGGGAAGAATATAACAACCGAAGATTTTAGAATTTATTTTATTTTAAATAAATACTATGTTTGATAGAATGTACCATGCACCACAATGATCTTAAATGAACTGTAATAAACTACATGAATATTATTATTTTAAAATTATTTTTATATTCAACGCATTGGTTTGGTTGGTATGAATATTAGAAACCACATTATGAAATATTTGTTGAAATTTTTTCCATAATCATATTTATTGAATAGTGGATAGAAAATATATAATCGATTTTAAATGATAAGAAATAAATCACATTAGGTTAATAATAGTTAATGTTTAAATGGTCCGTGTTCTTATAAAATCAAAGTTTCTTTGTTATTTTATGTCATTCATTTAAAAGATAAATATATGAAATATAAAATTATTGATTTTATTAAATGAAATAATTTTTTTGGATTCCTTTGGTAAAAATTAGCTTAGGGTTAAAATATTAGGATTTGTTAGAAATAATAGTTTTTTGTATGAATATTAAAAAATACAGATTTTATAATAATTTCACTTTTAAAACATTATCATGATATAATAATCCATTTACATTTTATTAAAACATTTTTACAGATCAAATATATATTTAATAAGCAATATAATTAATTTAAAAAAATAATGTTGAACTAATAAATATATGTTTTCCATTTTGAAGATCCCAATGATGTTTTTATTCAAATAAAAATAATTATTTTTAATCCCATTTTAAGAATGTTTTCACAAACATGAATTTGGAATTTATTTTTTATGTAAAATTAGTCAAATTTGAAATAATATTAATTAATTAAATCAATGTGAATCAAAATTTTAAATGATTTTAATATAAAATCATTTATTATGCTTAAATTGAGAAGTTTGTTTATATTATTTTTCATTGTGTTATGAAAATAATATTAAAAGTAATTTTAAGACTTTAAAAATTTTAATCATTAGAAAATTAATTCTATATTTGGCATCATAATTTTATAATATGGAAGGCGTTATATTTCATTTTTTTTCATAATGAATAGTAACCATGATAATATTTTATCACCTCAGTAAATGGTAGAATTTTATATTCTATGTTTAAACTATGGTATAAGGTATCAAAATATCTCAAAAACATGATATTATTTATTTGGATGAGATTGTTTTCACCAAAATTATTAGATAGTATAAAATAAGGTAATTTTGTTCCATTTTACTTTGATATTGACCTTTTGTTATTTTATGTAATGAATGAGTACAAAATGTAACTCTATTTATTTTATATCTCCAATATGTTGTAGTAAGTATAAAAAAGTTGTTATAAAAAGTTCTAAATGGATATTTGGAATATTAATAAATTATTTTTGTGATAGTAATTTATTTTTTATTTCTGTTAATGTAATAATTAAAAAAAATTCTTAGATATTGTTGTTCCAATGGTTCTGTAAATGGGGGGAAATCGATGAAAATAGTTTTAAAATATTAAAAGTGAATTTTTGGGATAATTTAAAGTATTTAATGATTTTTATAGATACAAATAAAAGTTAATTAATGTTTTAAATATTTAAATTCAAAATCCACGGTAATATTAGTGTTTTTAAATTCAAATTATGTGAATTATCCTGAAAATATGTTCAGAATAGATTATGTTAATAACAATTAATCAATTATTTATTATTAATAAAAATATTATAATATGTAAAATTTATGGAAAATGGTATATCATATCATCAATTTTACACTTATAATCTACTTTATCTTTTAGAATTAATTTGGTTACACTTAAAGTTTAAGTATCATGTTACCATAGTAAGGGTCACATGGGTTAACTTGTGGATACAGTAAAGTTGTAAATGTTAAAATATCCTAAAAGACACTGTCAATATTATTATTGAGTGGATTGATACCATATATCATCCCAAAATATATAATGATCCAATTTGGATCCACTATTCCATGAAAGTGAGCATATGTTATTTTAATGTTTAGAATAATTACAGGGTGCCACTCCCTTTAGTTTTAAATGGGTTCCTCCAATATTATATTATTCACATTATCATGAGAAATGTATATCAATCAAAAACTAAACAAATTTATTATCATCTTCTCTAGGCACATTTAATATGTTATGGTTTACTTAAAATACCAAACCAATGGCCATTTAAAAGTGATACAAATGAGGTTTTTCAAAGAAGAGATATTCATATTCAAATAATCCTTAAAACTATATTTATTATTATATCTACTAAAAATATTTTTTTAGCTATATTAACATATCCAAATTAGTAAAATTATCTTAGTAATTATTTTATTTTGTCAATATAGAAACTATTATATATTTATAATGTATCACATTTGAAAATTAAAATATAATCATGCATACGTAAAGACTACTGTCTCCATGACAGACACATTTTATTTATCCTTTCCAACTCTCATGGATGGTAATATAAATGGATATAATGATTAAATATGTTGTTTATGAAATATTATGACTTTTTATATATAAATTATATTCATCCGTATCACACTATTATTCATTGGAAGATGATAACATTGATTAGGAATATGAGTGGACTACCACCTCAATGAGGAGATGTGATTAATTTTTTATTTCTATTATAGAGAGATAATCATAATATTAAATTTAATGATTATATATAATATGTGAGATATAATCATGTGGAATACCACCTCCATGAAGTGATGCAATCCATTTTTAATCAACACCTTATATGAAGAATTATAAAATAATATATAATGATTAAATATGATACTTATGACAGGATTTCGATTCAGTAGATAATGATATAATGTAAAATTTTCAGACCATAACCACTACACCAATTCATGCCTGAAAAATCGATCAGTGGACACCAAAAATAATTATTTTGAGGAATTATTAATAAAGGATTAATTATAAATTATAAGTTAATAATATATGGAATGATATGAATGAATAAGATTTTTCTATAAATGTATTATATATATAAATTAATTATATAGGTGATTATGAGTGTGTATGAATAATGTTAGTGCAAATGTTAAGGGTTTCTCATCTCACCTTTATTTCATTTTGTCATATTATATTTTAATATTTTTTTTTATTTCTTGTGGTGTATATACTGTAATGAATGAATTTTGTGATGTTTTAATTGAATATAATGGGGATTTACTCATCCACATATGGGATTGAATTTCATGTTGTTTTGATTTAGAGATTTCTAAAATTGTAAGGGTTCTACATATCAATATTTTTTAATTGAGGTATGTTTCATGTTATGAACTTATTTCTATTTATAAATTGTAAAGAGAATTAATTTTATATTTTATACCATGAATCTATTTATATTTTTTCTATTTAAATTAATTTTTTATAGGGTTTTATGATTCAAAAGATACTATAGTTGTAAGGATTTGTGTTACACTAACATTTATTTTCGACGATTTGTACGTTAAATTTTTATTAAGAAAAATTATTTAATCCTTATATTTTAAAACCCATCTATTATTTTTAGTATTATTATTTTTCATGATTTCATGTTCTACTAAAATTTTCCTTTAGTTAATAATTAATTTATCATGAAAATGTTATTAACAAAAACCACCATTATTTCCTCTTTTTGATATTTGAATCATTATCCTCTATGTCCTTGTTCGTTAAAATGCTTTCATAGAATATTAATTTATATTATCAAATTATTTTTTAAGAATTTTAATTTTTTGTTTTCAAATAAATACATTTTCATAATATTCTATAAATACTTTGTTTTTAAAACTACAAAATTAAAAATATATTATCCCTTATTTTCAATGAATTCTTAAAATTCCATTTTAAATACATTTTTAATCTATGTCAACATACTTTATAGTTTGTAGGCTTCAATATGTATATTATATTATGATTACATACACTTTATTTCCCTTGAGTTTCTATAATGATGATGTTTTAAAGAAATTTTAAGGATACCCAATTTTTTTGTTCGTTAATTAAGTGATATTGGAATTATGATGGATTAGATATGATTTTAGGGAGCCAGTTTCTATCCAACAAGTAAATTAAGGTATAATAAGATAAGAAATGTTTATATAATATATATTAATTCCATCTTCTATATATATTTTGATCATATGATTATACGTTTTTATGAGACCCATTTCTTGTCCACAGGTTATGCTATAATAGAATGATTAGTGTTTATAAGATATTTCATTGAACTATGTATTGTTTTCATTATATAATGTGTGGGGAAAAATTTTATATCCCTATAATGCACTGGTAATGATTTATATATCATGAGATACTATAAAAGGAAATGTGTTGTGATCCTAGTTCAGTAAGGGTCTTTGTCAATTATAATTGTCTTGGTAGTCATCTTTGACTAAGTAAATGATGGAATGAGGAGTTACCGTATTCCACAAATGAAAATTTGTTTGTTATTATAGTTTAAAATAGGGAATTAAATAAGGATTTATTTTTTGTATTATAAAAAATTATTTATTAAGATTATGATTTATTCACATGGGTTATGATTGATAAATGATGGTTCCTTGCTCTTATGAATTTTGTATTTTTTGATGAGAAACAATAATGTAATGAATAATAATTAATCAAATTTAAATAATTGGGCATGAATTTAATAATATATTATCCAACTCTAATACGACTATAATTATCTTATACTTCTATATGATTAACTATTGATATTTTCCATGTTTACCATTACTAAGCTTCTGAGGTCACTCTTTCTTATGTTTCCATTTTCCCAGGTTATGAAGAATGATATTATAAAACATATGGGTATAAGGGTGTAATGTGTATTAGATGATTTGGGAGATGTATAATTATTTTTATATAATAAGAAAAAATGAGTGTAAAGGGAACAAATAACCATATAATGAAATAATCATGAGTTTTGTTACAAAAAGTATTTTTTTAAAAATATCTTAAACAATAAAACTAAAATGTATTTAGTATTTATGTGACTAAATATTGTTTATTGATATTTTAATTATAGTTTTTTAATGTTGGGTCACTTTTTTGTTATCAAATCCAGTCTGAAAATTTTATATTTTTAACACTGGATCCAGGTTTATAGGTCTCATGCTATCAAATAGTTAGACATCCCACGTCTTGAGGTTATCTGTTTTACTGTTTATATTATAATCAATAAAAAAATATAAAATTATAATAATTCATCAAATAATTTGTAATTTTTTTGTTCCTATTAACCTCATTAGAGTTTCTATAATTGATTTTATTTCATGTGTATGACCCAGATGAGAATGACATAGGAACATCAACATTCACTATGCCCTCACATTTCCCGTCTTTTATGAACTCCACCATTGTTTTTAGTCGGGATCTATAATACATGTGAAAATTATTCATTTTCTAAGGGATATTAAAAATTAATGACATTAATATAACCATATTGATACCCCTCATCAAATGTCAATTATATTTGGTGGGATGGTATCCATTCTCACATTGATTAGGATATGATGTTTAATATGGTCTAGACATATTTGGGTAACCAAATGGAATGTTATTAATTTCCATTTTTGAAGTATTGTTTATTAGGTAAAATCATAGAAAGTTGTCAAGAAAAATATTCCACATAAGATATTTTAAGTGGAATTTTGTATGTAGTGGGTTGATTTAGTCATGTCCTAATGATTGAATATGTATGATTGGCCAATTTTCATGTTATCTTGTAATTTTTTTTGATGTGTATCTATACAAGTATACCTACCACTCTCTTTATTATTTTAATTGGGTATTATATTGATGATCTTCCTTATATGGGTTATGAACCAAATTTACTTTCCCATTGTCTATCATTTTCTAGTGTAAATCAATGAAGTCAATGGACTCTGGGATATTGGGTCCTATAATATGATTATTGGAAATCTAAATTGGTTGATCATTCATACTATAGTTGTTTTATCTTTTAATGTTTTCAGTTATAACTAGGATCCTTTCCAAGGTGATAAAAATACCCTATGAACTTATATTTCTTAAATTAATTGATTTTTTCTCATTATAATTGAAGTCTCATAACTTATATTCCTTTTTACTATCCCAATGAGGTTGTTGATGATGTTTTCTCCTAAGAGAATGTATTTCAAGATAGATTTTAGGCTTGAGAGATGATTTTTTTCTCCAAAATTGGTTTAGGAGTGACAATTATCATTTATACCTTTCTATATTTCCATCCAAGTGTTGAGAACACGGTCTAGGACATTAATTTAGTTCACCTAAGGGAATCATCCAACATTTTCCCCACTATATAAAATTCTAAAATTCTTCCAATATACTTAAAAATTATTAGTAATGTGTGTATATTATCTCATATATTGGAAATATAGATTTATGATAATTTTTATTTAGGGAGATTCATTTTTAGGTAATATTTCAAGGGATTCCATATTGATGTGAAATCTACATCTATTTAATTATCACACTGATTAATGTTTGAGAGATCAATAATGGTTATAATACTAATTATTAAATTAAATTATAAAAGAGAATAATTTATAATGAGCATTCAAATGGGAAATGTATATATCTATCATATTGTTTGTACAAAAAATAGGTCCTTCCAGAGTCTTGGTAAATAATTTGAGCATCACTATTTTATGATATTATAGAGTCACCGACATATGACAACATTACAAAGTAAAATTTGAATTTTTTTAATCTTGATCTCCAGCTCCATTAAATTAAAACAACATGTTTTTGAAAAATTTAAGAGGAATACGAGTGATACCAAACACTCCGGAAGTTGTTTCCTTCCGGAATTCACTAGATCTTGATAAACCTATATTTTTTCTATTTTCAAGTAATAAATTCAATGGATTTAAGTAGAAATTGCGGTATTACATTTACAGATGATGATTGAGTAAGAATGGCTAGATACACAAGATATGGTTGATCTAACTACACCCATAGTAGATAACTGTCCTAAGTTTTCCTAGGGTATCTCACCCGATATTGTTGTTGTTGTTGTCATAAGTAAAATAAATCTTGTTAATTATCAAATATCAGAGTTAGTTAAACTAGTTCACTTTTCTTCAAGTGAGTTGGATGGAAAATTAATACCCTTTATAGTTAATAAATTTTCTCTTATTGAAAAATTTTATCTAAGAGAGGGATGATGACTTTGATTTGATATTTATGCTGAGTAGGTATATTATCATTGAAAAATTCAGTGTTAGGTCACTAAAATTTTACCAACTCAACTTCTTATTGGGAAATAATTTCCTCATCAGAGTACAATTCACATTATTTAGGTAACAGGTTGGATATTTGTATAGTTATATCATTCAATTTTTGTTGGATAGAGTCAAACTAATTATATGAGAATGATATGTTTGGAGATTCACTTAAATTGTTATCTTACTATTGAGATCATGTTAGGAAACCCTCTTCTCACACCTCCTTATAGAACATATTCTGAATATATTCCACATCATTATATTCTTTTGTATTAGATTCATAATCCATGTTATATATAATTATTTTAATGATAACATTCAATGATGTGAATCAAGCATCAAGAATCAAATCCTCATCCATTGAAAAACAGTAAGGATCCTTGTTAATGTTTAAGTATCCATAAAGGTGTATATCTTAATATTAATTTGATTTTTACCAAATTTAAGATATATTTATCTTACAACCTCTTTGATGTTTCAATTTCCATCTTCGGAGCTCATATTGGGAGGTGGTAGAAAAGTGTTTGTGAATAGTTATATTGAGTGAATATCAAATGATTTTTATTGAACAAGATAATGGTGGAGGGGATGAATAAAAAAATGTAGGTAAAATAATTATGGTTCTTCTTATATTGGAGCCTCTTAGTCTAGATTAAAGGTAATCCCTTAGTGGAGAAGGAGATGAAAATATATCCATCCCTATGGGATGAGGTAAAACAAGTTTATCCATGATCATATCCATAGCCTGATGTCAGTTTAATGATTTTAGGTGTACAAGGGGAGGTAAAAATTCCCTTATTACTATAGGATAGTGTTTCCCCTATGAGTCTATTAAAAAATTTGATACGTCATTATTTTCCTTTAAATATTGTAATTTAGCATGAGATGGTTTCATTACAACCACTCTAGATAAGAGGTATCATCTATTGAATATGTTTTTCCTTTCATTGAATTTAATTATAAAATATTTTAGGTTGTCTTTTATGTTTGTTTGGTATAAGATTACATCGACATATCATTCCCTTAAATATCATCTTTTATAATCTTTTGGGTGATTAAAAATTGAATGGACTGACTAACATGCATACGAAGAACTAACACCTGATAATAATCCTAAGAAAATTATATTTCAAGGTTACTTACTTAAAGAACCATGATAACTAGTAAATAGAGAGAATTATTGATATCCATAGTTTCCCAACACTATAATTAAGATTTTAGATAAAATGCAACTGATATTATGGAAAAGTGTATTCAAACCATTGAGTTAGGATTTCTAGAGGAACCCATAATATTTCCCCAATTTAGGATTTTGAGCCAGCACAAGAGTGTCTAGGTAAATGTGGTTGAATTATTCATCCAATTACTTGTGATTAATAATTTATCCCTTATAGAGAAGGTTCTTGTACTTGAGATGATTGATATTTTCCCACAGTTTGTGATTATTATGAGTTATACGTTTCTATTTTTAGAATTTTGAAACAGCATACCAGAATGGTGAAATGGTATAGAACATGAATAATATCTAATCATATTGCAGTTCATTCAACATGATATTGGACTTTTCCTCATCTTCATTGAAAAATTCCATTAAATATTTTTTTATAATTGTTAATTTATCATTTTTTCATCAAGATATGCGTGGTATATTTACATATCCATATCTAGATTAAATATTCTTTTATCTAGGGTGGAATTAATGATGATCATTACCTTGGATTTCCTATTGAATTGGTTAAAATACAAATATATGATTATGAAGGGTCTAATACATTTAAATTTGGATTTTCTAATCCCTCAAGGTATGAAGTCTTCTTTAGAATCATTGTGACATGGTAAGGACATCATGTTGAAAAGATATTTTATTATAAGTAGTTTCTTCACAGTGAGTGCAGTGGGGATCACCTATTTGGTTATTTATTTTTGATTCACTTCTATGTGAAGAACCAATACTTTGGATGTTTACATGATCACTAAGGTAAGGACATGTGTATTAAAATATTTATTATTCGACATCATTTGGAGGACATATTATTTGATCATATATCATATCATTGGTAAGATTTATGCAATATATTCCATAGGGAGGACCTATCTAGCTATTGGTTTAATAAAAAATAATTAGATATCTATGATTTTTTGTTTATATATCATTGATATGGGGAGGAACTCTATTTTGGATTGTAGAATCTTGAACACCTTGAGGGGGGCCTGTGTGGTTATAGACTGCTACTCAATTAACATGGGGAGGACATCCCTACCAATTTTTCATTACACTTTGGGAAGGACCTTTGTAATTGGAATCATATAGAGGACAAGTTTCTACCACGAGGAGAACCTCTATGGCTAGTTTTTTTAGTAAATATCAAAAAGAAATGTTAAATGAGGTCTCTAGGGAGGAAATATAATTGTTTTCTAATGTATAACCACCATGGGGAGGACCATAATGTTTGATGTTTTTATTATCTTGGTGAGTTCCTTTATGATGATTTCTCTATGTAGGACCACTGAATATGATTTTTTATATAATAAAATGGAGTACCTTTATATAATTGTTTTATTCCCACATTAGAAATGGACTTTATAAATCACACACTATTGTTTTCCTTTACATGATCAGACTTTGACTGCTGATACTGATTTGAAATCATCCTTTAGTCACCATCAAGATATGTATTTGGGTTTTATGGACATTGAAGGCTTCGTGAATAAGGCTATTATCCACATCCTATATAATTGATGAACCTCGGTAGGTCATCATCCTCGATTCCTAAGAATGAATAGTGAAATCAATGGAAGATTCATCTGCTACCTCCCATGGATTTAATGTCATGTGGTGATTGTGGTGACCATGTTTTTTGGGATCTCCCCTAGTAATCTACTAGGTAGACATTAGTATATAATGAATTTCCTCCTCCACCTCCCAAAGTAAAGGGATATATGTGTTTCTTTACTCCATTGAGAGACTTATAAAGAGGTTTGATTTTTTGATAGGGGAATATTTTCTCCCATTAGGCTATCATTGATGGAGAAGATCACGATAATTTATTACATGATTTATATTTTGATCCACATCCATGTTTTGGATGAAACAATTTGGATAGTATTCCTCAACTGGGTAATTCACTACATAGAATTGATGTTTCTAAGTGGTTGAAAAAACATTTCAGGGATAAAGGGTTAGGGATATCATTGCTGTCAAGACATAAATCTAGTAATTTACCTTTTTGTGACTCACAAACACCTAATATAATCTGAAATTTCCACCAATATTGATGGATAATTCGATTATTAAATCATTGAATGAATACACCATATGGATTTTATGAGAGAGAGAGATGGGGGAGTTACCAAAAATAAGAAACCCATTTGTATAAAATGACAAGTAGAAGTTCATGTTCAATAAATATATTTCCTAATTCATGGATTTCACATTATATTCACAATTTTACCCCATTTGTCCATGACAATATTTTTTTTTGTTTTGAACCCACTTTCTAAAGGACACTAGTAATTAAAATAAACTAATTGTGCTTTGACATGAACTTTATGGTTGAGAGGATGAGAGGTATACTAATCCAATGAATGGTTTTATTACACTGTAATGTCATATATAATTTATAATTATTCACAAATTACTTCATAGCAATAACAATAATGATTAACCTTATTAAAAAAGTGGTTGATCAAAACATGTATTGACATGAACATCTGTATGTATTAGTGTTTCCCCATATATATTTATGATAGTTTCTATATATAACTCACATTAATTAGATTCACTATAAATAAATCTATACAATTTGAATCTCTTGAATTTATCTCTGACCAGAAAGGCATTTAGTTTTGAGGTGTTATGTTTTATCCCATGAGAAGTTCTACATAATTATCCCAACAAGGTGAATAAAAACCCATGTAGTTTGGTTCCTTTTAAAGAGACAAGTCATAAATATAATGTTCATGTTACAAGGTACATTTTGGTGTATTTTATGGATATTAAACCTTGAAAAATAAAGGTCATTTTTTTCATGTATCCCAGACCATCATCATTATTTTTAAGGTAATGATTTTATAACAAAAAGGATCCTTCTAATGTTGATTCTTAAGGACCATCATTGTGATTTTAAAGTTTATATTTCATGAACCATAAAAACATTTAGTTTATTTTTATAGGAACTTTAAATATTATAAGATTTTTAATTTCATTCAAATTTGATTACTAGAGGGAAAATAAGGTAGGAATGGATGTTATGAGACTTATACATGAGAAACACTTTCTATTTTAACCAAATAAATTGGTCAGGTGATGATAGGTTAGGGATTAAACAAAGATAAGATCCCATTAACGATCATGAATAATTTAATAAAATAAGGAGGAGTATTAAATGGTTATCTAGGTTCTAGGTGGACATAATATTGATTTAAGAAAACCAATTAATGTCATAAAAAAGGGATAATCTAGAAAAGATTCTATTAGTCCTCCATGATAGGGAGTCCTTGTTATCAAGAGAATATATTATTGATTCAGTTATGATGAACCTACTAATTAGAAAGAAAAACTATAGGACATATCCTACAAGAACCAATATTTCCATTATCAATGGAATACATGATCTAAGGAAAGCACAAGTACATGGACGGTGACTCTATAATGTATGAATAGAGACTTTTTTGGAGGCCTTGATAAAATAGGAATATTGAGGTTTTAACCTTGGTGAACATAAAGAAACATATTTTTTGGGTTAATATAAAGGTTTAAAATATCTATATAATTGATCTGTATTAAAATGGAAAACCATATGAAATATCTTCTATAAGAGTGGTTTATCAAGAAAAGGGTCTCATATGATATGTGAAAATTGTAGAATAATAAAATGTTAGCTCTTATCTGGGTGAATGGGATCCACAATTTATATGGGGGTTAGAGCATTATTGCAATATAATGTTAACATGGGTAGCCCTTCATGCATAAATCACATAGAAAAAATACGAATTCCTACGAGTGATTTTATACAAACTAATCTATAAGGTTTTTATATGAGTGATTCATATTACAAAAAATTCCTATGTGAACCAACCATTGTAAAGCCCTAACCCAAATCACTTAATATAGGATGGAGGGTCACATGGCCTCAGGGATACCTCCCCATATTCTAAATTCATTAAAATAGTTTCATGGGCCTAGAGTAAGAGTGGAGAGACAAAACCCTCATATCAAATTCAAAAATATTGGAAATAATGAAAATATTAACACCCATATTAGATATTTGATTATTCATAAATACAAATATTCAATGGTATATAAAATTATAGAATACATAAGTCATATAGCAATATATACCCTAATCACCCACTGGAAAAATCCCAATTAAAATAAAAAAATGGTAAATCACATGCACACTAACCTTACTTCCATCATGTGGCCTCACACACACTCTCTCAAAATAACCTCAAGTTAAACTATCCAAATCCACTTCACATATTATGCTGAACGTAGAAGTAAATATACGATATTCTTGTGAACTAATATTCCCATGCACTATGTGAGAAATACATCTTAGAAGGGTCTCACAAGTCCCCCTATGTTTAAACCATCATATATATATTTATAGAAAATGATGTAAATATATATTTCACACATGATTCTTGGATATGTGGTGCTAACTATGCCACTGTGACTCCCTAAACAGCAGGTCACTAGGTGCTAATAAAGACACCGTGAGACTCATTCAAATCATCCTCATTATCATGGTGGAAACCCATATATATCTCATATTATTCCATAATATGGATTTTAAACCAATACATAGAGACTCATAGTAGGGAGGCAACCAAAACCTCAACCCAATACACATAGACCCTAAGAACGGTTATATTACCACACCATGACCCAGTGCCTCATCGCTCAAGAAAGTGTCCCTCAGTGTCACCTCACATTACATTGTACCATTACCCAGCACCCTAGACATTCCTCACCCGATGCCTATATAAGGAAAGGTCTAATTCAGAAACAATCATCCCATGGGTCAACCATTTTACAGAGGGATATCCACCAACCATTCGAATAATTATTTCACAAACAAACAATGTTGTAACCCAATACATAGCATAGAATATTAGAACATCTGGCCTATCTATCAACAATGATCTCATGTAATAGAACATATCATCTATGTAACACCCCAAGCTTCCACAGTATGTTTCACTTCGAATAATGCAATAGCCTGTGTTGTACGCAACCTCGAGCTCTAACACACACCACAACGAATAAAACTAGCCGTTGTGAATAGTAATACCTACTTTTTGAAATTTTATAAATTTTATATTTCAAAATGGACTTCATTTTTGAATTCCTAATATTGAAATTAGCCTATGTTGAATTTTTTGTAATTTTCTGAGAACTTCCAAATTTTTATGAATAGTGAAAAATACTTAAAACAACTTTTTTAATAAAAATAATTTATAGTGATAAGTTATACTATTGAGTGGTTTCAAAGTATAATTAGAATATATTTTTACCATTTTATCCAATGGTGGTCATTAGAATTAATTTAACATTGAAATTGGACATAAACAATTGCCAATCTTTTGTTATAAATTGTTTCTTAAAAACACGCTATTTGTTGTGACAGTGGGAATTAATTATAAAATTAATTAATTCAACTTACATGTTTGGAATTTTTTAGAATAGACATCATTTTTGAATTTGGAATATCAATTATAGATTAGGGTGAAATTTTGGCATTGTTCTGAAAAACTTCAATTTTTGATGAATAGTGAAACCACTAAGTGGTAGTTAAATAACTGATTTTTCGTTTAAATGAAATATTACCACTTCTGTGATTTGATTTTCAAAAATCCGACATACATGGTTGTCATTAAGAAGTAAAATGTGGTTCAATGAGATTAAAATAATTTTTTGGTGAATAGTAACTTTTAAGTTCTTAATCGCGATTAGAGGTAATTAGTGTAGTTTAAGGTAAAAATAATGTTTTAATAATATGAGATGAGCATGACACTTGTCCTACTCCTATTGGATGAGTAATGTCCGACCAAGACAACCCATGGGTCAACTTGGGGACCCCATGGAGCCACATTAGTTGGAAAATGACATTAATATATATTTATTTAATGTTAAAATTAAATTGACACAAACATGAGTTATTTTACTAAAATAGTTTTTAAGTGGGGTTACACAAGTCCAAATTTTGACTATAAATATTCATTAGAAAGATAAAAAGATTTCCTACATCATAGTAGTTTTTTTTATAATTTTTAGACATTAAATAAATTAAATTATTTATGACATCATTATGATGCAGTGATGACCTCATTATTTAACGATTTAAATAAAATGGGAAGATAATGCAAAATCCAAGGCATACACTTGTCCAAATCCTATTGCATGAGGTGATTTAGAAACCTTATCACCTTAGACTCGAATTATATAAGTGTGGGACCTTTATAATCCTAAAAGAATTGTGAAATAATGTAACATTTCAATCTTTCCAAAAGTGCCCCTCCTCTCCACTTATTAAAGGCCCCCACCTCTCCCACCTCATTTACTCTTTAAAGCCATTTGGCTCGGCCAACCTCTGCCCCAATACTCTCCCAACTTCCCCCTATTACTCCTAGAAGCCTCATGTTGGGCAGAACTCTTCTCAAGGAATCCTTTGGCTCAAATCAAATAGAGTTACCCGATTTTGAGGTAATGTCTTTTCTAATGTTGTTTTGTTTTATTTTTCTTCTCCAACCACATAAACTCTTTTTATTAATTTATTTTGTAACAAAACCAGTATCCTCAATATACTAGGATGTTGTTATAATAAGGATTCTAGCTACACTTACACACAACTACATCTAATTAATAAAGAACATACGGTTTCTGTGGATGGAAAATTTCTGCCTCACGAAACGATGATTGTTCAACACTCATTAACACCTTCAAAGGTGGCCATTAAGATGTCACTATTTTTATATGTGATATATAATATGTTTATGTTTTACTTATGCTTCTGTATTTCTCATTTATGGCATACTTTATGATTTCCATTATGGGTAAAACACGATAATTTCATTTTAGGAAGTGCGGACTACCGCCCCCTCAAAGTGATTTGAATCGTTAATGCCATATGTGGGATGTATAAAGGATGGATAAAATGGTATTATACACTATATTATACTGGAATTATATTATACATTTATATCATTATGATTTCGTTCCATTAAATATGAAATTGAAATGAAAGTAGCGTTCATGCGTACGTACGGCTTACCGTCTCCATGAACGGTGCATTTCATTTCTTACCTCTAAAATGTTACGTAGTATTATGAATGAATGTATATACTGGATATATATGATATATATGATATCTATATCATGAATATAATTCTGGATATAATGGATATATATCACCACATAAACAACTTGTAATTATAAGAAGTTTATTGTTGACTCAAGTACCAAAGATCGACAAAACGACCGTTATTAACTTAAATAATTACATAATGTTCATAACATGGTAATAAGTGATATAAAAGGAATAATGAACATGAAAAAGGTTCTTAATTAAATAGAAATTAACTCTAGTTTATTATTCAGGAGGTTAAATAATGGTCGAGTCAGGATAAGACGCAAGGTAAGGGAACTTCTTAACCCAACTTCCATTCTTTGGGATAATCTCCTACTTTCAAATTATGTCATGATATTATTATGTCCTGTTTTGTATCTTTACTTTCTTTATGTGTACCTATAGTGAATACACATAATATATCTATTTTATTTTAAAAATTATCTTTGTAAGGACTTCGTCTCAATCTCCTTTCATTGAGGCATATTTGGTTTTATACAAAACTTTCTTTTATACGGTGTATAAACCCCTTTGACTTTTACGTATATTCAAAAGGAATCTTTTTTATACGAAGAATTTTACTAAAAGACAAAAGGGGAATGTTTTACTTTCTGTACTTATGCGGTGACAACGACTTCTCCGCCACCGTGACCATTATTTGAGTTTCGGCTTCCTCTACAAGACATCATTTTTTTTAATGAAAAATAAATACAAAGTTTTAACTTTCTTTTATTTTGGTATTGAAAATGGTTTTGAAAGCGTTTTTATTATATAAATGTGTTGTATTGATATCTTGTGATTGAAATGTGGAAATGTTATGTTTCCTTTATGCATGTTTTATGTGATATTATTATGTTATGGTTTATGATATGTTTAAACCTATTCATATGAGGAATGTATTGGACTTAATAAGTGATGGGTGGAGCCCGCTATAGCTCCTCGATGCATCGGTAGGTCTCATGAGACAACTAGATGTGGAATTGGCCGAGGCACTTTCCCAATTTGATTTATGGTTTTGGCCGAGGACTTAATCATTTTAGACGTCTTGGCCGAGGCCTTGACAAAATGTTTCAGAATGTCTGGCATTATACATTCCCTCATTATGAAAGTGGTTATTGATATTGCATTTGATTATTTGTCCAGTAGAATATCCATGTGAATAAGTAAATGACATTATCTCATTTTACTTTTGCCATATTATGTTGAAGTTCATGTTTAAGAGGCTTTTGTTTTAGTTATACATTGACTTAAATGTTAATGTTTATTTATGAAAGCTTCCGCAATATTGTTATCCTTACTGAGCATCTGAGCTCAGCCCTTTAAATGTTTTAATATTTTTCCAGGATGTGAAGAAGTATTTTATGAATGACCTGCAGGGACAGTCAGAAGAGGATATTAGTGTGGACTATGAAGACCATGTTATTGTAGTTTGTTTTCTTTTTGATGTAATGAAATACTTATGAATGTATCTAGTGTTTCCAAGGCTACTAAACTAATCGGTCTTTCGAGACTTGATCTTTTGTGATCATGCCAATGATACGAAGTAATGCACCGACTCTGGGTAGCTGGGGTCGGGGTGTTACAGTTGGTATCAGAGGCAGTTTAGTACTAACCTTGGAAGCTAGATTTAGATAAACTCTGATTAGAGCACATATCTCAAGGATAGACTTTGAGGATTAGAATAAAAGAACTTCCTAGAATTTGGTATTATAGAGATGTTATGAGTTTTCTAAGCAATACATCCCTATCTGGATACGAGCAAGTAGAGGCGGCTCTGGCACAGATGTACCTAGGGGTAAAACCCGAAAACACCGCTTTGAGCTAGACTCGAACGGGAACTGGTGCACGACAACGGGCCTTGCTGCACTCTTGGTTACGACACTCTCGGGGGATATGCTTAGGATAATTCTTATTTTCTTTACAAACCACTATGAAGGGTTATGAGTATATACTTCCTCAAAGGAAACATTTCTTTTTATGATTATGGATTATATCCATAAATAGTTCAATTTATGTAAAGTATTTTACAAGTACGGAATTATGTATTTTGATTCATAAACTAATCTAGTTTATTCAATTGTTTAGAAATGGCGCCTAGTGGAAGAAATGGAATCCGTATCAATGCACGAACTCCGTGTAGGGATTTCCCTCCTGCTCAAGATAATTATTGTGGATCTGGAGATACAACTGGTGCTGATCAACTTATTACCATACTGGGACAACTCACTCAGGTTATGAATAATAACCTTACTCGTATGGAGCACCCTGATCCGCAACGTGGAGGATCAATGCTAGACTGTTTCATGAGGCAACAACCACCAAACTTCAATGGGAGTACAAATCCTATAGTAGCTGAGCAATGGATAAATTCCTTAGAGAAAATATTCCATGCCTTGGGGAGTAGTGAAAGGGAGAAGGTTGTCATGGCAGTTTACCGCCTTACTGGAGATGTCGATCAGTGGTGGTCGCTGATTCAAAACACAAAGGAAGATGATGACGTATCGAATATGGAATGGAGGGAGTTCAAAGAGCTTTTCTTAGAAAAATACTTTCCTCGTGACCATCGAGCAGATATGGAAAGGAAATTTCTGAGTTTGAGGCAGAAGGAGGATGTGAATGTCGCAATGTATGAGGCTAACATTACAAGGTTAGTGAGGCATGCTGCCGATTATATGCGTAACCCAAGGAGTAATATTGATCGTTTCTTTGATGGGTTAAAACCATTTATCCTTCAAGCTTTAGTATCACAATCATCCTCATCATACAAAGATATTGTCTCGTGTTCTATCAAGACAGAAAAGAAATTCTATAAGTATTATGACAACAATGTAAAGCAAGAGATGAAGAGAACGGGGGAACAAGAGACAGATAAAGGGAAAAAGGGAAAGAAGGATTTTCCAATATGTGATAATTGTGGGGAGAATCACCCTGGTACGTGCCTAAAAGGAATGGGAGTTTGTTATAAATGTGGAGAAAAGGGTCACCAGGCTCGTGATTGCAAGGGAAAGAAAGAGGCTGTCAAAGTTGAATGCTACAATTGTAGGGAAATGAGGCATTATGCAAATGAATGTCCTAAGCGTCAATGAAACTTACCTCAGAAAAAGTCAAGGGTTCAAGGCCAATCTTATGTTGTGACTACAGTTGAAGCAGAATAATTAATGTATTGGTGCTTTTGGACTCAAGGATTATATTCTGGTTATAAGAATAATGTGATATATATAAGGACTGTACTGCAATACTTGTTGATTTCAGTAAGGTTTTAATATGATGAAGGTAATTATATTTTTAGTATGTGACAATAAGAGAAACCTTACTTTGTTTGGGGAATCTGATAAATTGATTTTGGAATTAAGAGACCTTTTAGAGGAAGTCTGTACAGAGGTATTTTGGATAACTATAAAGGTTGGAATGGATTAAGTTGAACTTTGGATAGTATTGTTTAAGGTTAAAAAATTTATGAATATTATTTTTGGAATATTATGATACTATAGTTTTAGGAAAAGGACAACCTGCAGGGTGGAAAATAACCTATCGCGTCGGACAAAGCTGCATGAATTGAACCCACAACCATAGTGTGATAAGCCTTTATTTCCTACCACTAGCCTATAGAAAGTCCCTAGTTATTACAAAATAATTTTACTAATCTAAATGGTACGTGTTAACATTTGAAACCTTATAAAATTAGGATAAATAGAATATTTTTGAGTTCCGTTACCATTTGGAGTAAAAGTTGGGTTTGTGGTAAAAATTTATTAATGAATGAAAGTATACATAACAAGTATGTATATTCCCTTACGTTCTTAGTAAATCTCCTAAATAAATTCCTCAACATTATAAAAGGTAACTTAAAACAAAAATGTTGTCGGTTAACTTTTCCAACTGGGGATTCAATGACCGTTTATCCAATCACAAGTTTGTGATTTTCTTGTAGTTAAACTTTCTCCTAATCCTGTTTTCTATAACTCTCCATCAGACCTTGATGGTTTGTTTCTCCTCCATATCCATATTTTCATAGAATCCTAGAATTGGCTATATCGGGTGACCTTTGTACTTATCTTTCTTTCTTTTAATGTTATATATTTATTAACCTTATTTCTGATGTGGGTTTTCCTAAAAGGTATTTTCTCTTTTCAACCTTTTATTTTCAAAGAAAATTTTCAAATTGCGAGGACACAATTTATTGAAGGAGGGGAGAATGTAACACCCCAAGCTTCCACAGTACGTTTCACTTCGAATAATGCAATAAGGTGTATTGTATGCAACCTCGAGCTCTAACACACACCACAACGAATTAAACTAGCCATTGTGAATAGTAATACCTACATTTTGAAATTTTATAAATTTTATATTTCAAAATGGACTTCATTTTTGAATTCCTAATATTGAAATTAGCCTATGTTGAATTTTTTGTAATTTTCTAAGATCTTCCAAATTTTTATGAATAGTGAAAAATACTTAAAACAACTTTTTTAATCAAAATAATTTATAGTGATACGTTATACTATTGAGTGGTTTTAAAGTATAATTATAATATATTTTTACCATTTTATCCAATGGTGGTCATTAGAATTAATTTAACATTGAAATTGGACATAAACAATTTCCAATCTTTTGTTATAAATTGTTTCTTAAAAACACGATATTTGTTGTGACAACGGGAATTAATTATAAAATTAATTAATTCAACTTATATGTTTGGAATTTTTTAAAATAGACATCATTTTTTAATTTGGAATATAAATTATAGCTTAGGGTGAAATTTTGGCATTGTTCTGAAAAACTTCAATGTTTGATGAATAGTGAAACCACTAAGTGGTAGTTAAATAACTGATTTTTCGTTTAAATAAAATATTACCACTTCTGTGATTTGATTTTCAAAAATACGACATACATGGTTTTCATTAAGAAGTAAAATGTGGTTCAGTGAGATTAAAATAATTTTTTGGTGAATAATAACTTTTAAGTTCTTAATCGTGATTAGAGGTAATTAGTGTAGTTTAAGGTAAAAATAATGTTTTAATAATATGAGATGAGCATGAAACTTGTCCTACTCCAATTGGATGAGTCATGGCCGACCAAGAAAACCCATGGGTCAACTTGGGGACCCCATGGAGCAACTTTAGTTGGAAAATGACATTAATATATATTTATTTAATGTTAAAATTAAATTGACACAAACATGAGTTATTTTACTAAAACAGTATTTAAGTGGGGTTAAACAAGTCCAAATTTTGACTATAAATATTCATTAGAAAGATAAAAAGATTTCCTACATCATAGTAGTTTTTTATAATTTTTAGAAATTAAATAAATTAAATTATTTATGACATAATTATGATGCATTGATGACCTCATTATTTAACGATTTAAATAAAATGGGAAGATAATGCAAAATCCAAGGCTTACACTTGTCCAAAGCCTATTGGATGAGGATATTTAGAAACCTTATCACCTTATCCTCAAATTATATAAGTGTGGGACCTTTATAATCCGAAAATAATTGTGAAATAATGTAACATTTCAATCTTTCCAAAAGTGCCCCTCCTCTCCACTTATAAAAGGCCCCCACCTCTCCCACCTCATTTACTCTTTCAAGCCATTTGGATCGGCCAACCTCTGCCAAAATACTCTCCCAACATCCCCCTCTTACTCCTAGAATCCTCACTTTGGTCAGAACTCTTCTCAAGGAAGCCTTTGGCTCAAATCAAAAAGAGTTACCCGATTTTGAGGTAATGTCTTTTCTAATGTTATTTTGTTTTATTTTTCTTCTCCAACCCCCTATACTCATTTTATTCATTTCTTTTGTAACAACACCAGTATCCTAAATATACTAGGATGTTGTTATAAGAAGTATTCGAGCTACACTTACACACAACTACATCTAATGGTTAAAGAACATACGGTTTCTGTGGATGGTGAATTTCTACCTCACGAAACGATGATTGTTCAACACTCATATAACACCTTCAAAGGTGGCCATTAAGATGTCACTATTTTTATATGTGATATATAATATGTTTATGTTTTACTTATGCTTCTGTATTTCTCATTTATGGCATACTTTATGATTTCCATTATGGGTAAAACACGATAATTTCATTTTAGGAAGTGCGGACTACCGCGCCCTCAAAGTGATTTGAATCGTTAATGCCATATGTGGGATGTATAATGGATGGAGAAAATGGTATTATAAAATATATTATACTGGAATTATATTATACATTTATATCATTATGATTTATTTCCATTAAATATGAAATTGAAATGAAAGTAGTGTTCATGCGTACGTACGGCTTACCGTCTCCATGAACGGTGCATTTCATTTCTTACCTTTAAAATGTTACGTAGTATTATGAATTAATGTATATACTGGATATATATGATATATATGATATCTATATCATGAATATAATTCTGGATATAATGGATATATATCACCACATAAACAACTTGTAATTATAAGAAGTTTATTGTTGACTCAAGTACCAAAGATCGACAAAACGACCGTTATTAACATAAATAATTACATAATGTTCATAACATGGTAATAAGTGATATAAAAGGAATAATGAATATGAAAAAGGTTCTTAAGTAAATATAAATTAAATATAGTTTATTATTCAGGAGGTTAAATAACGGTCGAGTCAGGAGAAGACGCAAGGTAAGGGAACTTCTTAACCCAACATCCATTCTTTGGGTTAATCTCCTACTTTCAAATTATGTCATGATATTATTATGTCCTGTTTTGTATCATTACTTTCTTTATATGTACCTATAGTGAATACACATAATATATCTATTTTATTTTAAAAATGATCTTTGTAAGGACTTCGTCTCAATCTCCTTTCATTGAGGCATATTTGGTTTTATACAAAACTTTCTTTTATACGGTGTCTAAACCCCTTTGACTTTTACGTTTATTCAAAAGGAATCTTTTTTATACGAAGCATTTTACTAAACGACAAAAAGGGAATGTTTTACTTTCCGTACTTATGCGGTGACAACAAATTCTCCGCCGCCGTGACCATTATTTGAGTTTCGGCTTCCTCTACAAGCCATCATTTTTTTTAATGAAAAATAAATACAAAGTTTTAACTTTCTATTATTTTGGTATTGAAAATGGTTTTGAAAGCATTTTTATTATATCAATGTGTTGTATTGATATCTTGTGATTGAAATGTGGAAATGTTATGTTTCCTTTATGCATGTTTTATGTGATATGATTATGTTATGGTTTATGATATGTTTAAACCTATTCATATGAGGAATGTATTGGACTTAATAAGTGACGGGTGGAGCCCGCTATAGCTCCTCGATGCATCGGTAGGTCTCATGAGACAACTAGACGTGGAATTGGCCGAGGCCCTTTCCCAATTTGATTTATGGTTTTGGCCGAGGCCTTAATCATTTTAGACGTCTTGGCCGAGGCCTTGACAAAATGTTTCAGAATGTCTGGCATTATACATTCCCTCATTATGAAAGTGGTTATTGATATTGCATGTGATTATTCATCCAGTAGAATATCCATGTGAATAAGTAAATGGAATTATCTAATTTTACTTTTTCCATATTATGTTGAAGTTCATGTTTAAGAGGCTTTTGTTTTAGTTATAAATTGCCTTAAATGTTAATGTTTATTTATGAAAGCTTCCGCAATATTGTAATCCTTACGGAGCATCTGAGTTCACCCCTTTCAATGTTTTAATATTTTTCCAGGATGTGAAGAAGTATTTTATGAATGACCTGCAGGGATAGTCAGAAGAGGATATTAGTGTGGACTATGAAGACCATGTTATTGTAGTTTGTTTACTTTTTGATGTAATGAAAGACTTATGAATGTATCTAGTGTTTCCAAGGCTACTAAACTAATCGGTCTTTCGAGACTTGATCTTTTGTGATCATGCCAATGTTACGAAGTAAATCACTGACTCTGGGTAGCTGGGGTCGGGGCATTACAATCTAACCTCGCAGGGTATTCACTAGGTCCTATAGACCCTCTATATTCTTTCCCCACTAATAAATGCATATCTATTTCACCCTATGATACACCATGGTCCATAGTCTCTTCCCAACCAATACCATAGGGTCCATTCTATGTCCTAATAACTTCCCTTAGTACTCATGGTACCACTTCCCAATGATCATCATAATCCATCATGCTCTAATCCTCTTAGTATCCCAATGATCAGTTATAAAAATTTTATATGAGTCACACCTATGCCCCATCTCATATCTTCTAAGGTAGAAGTCTCGACCCATTACATGGAAGAAAATCTATTTTACATGTCCTTTATTGTCTTAGTGAACTCATCCTACTCACAATTCCCACTGATCCATATACCAAACCAAGAGTGTGTGACTCACCTGGTGTAAGATGTATGATCATCCATCCCATCATCACATTGAATAAACCTCTTTTATCTATTCAACCAGTCAATGGGGAACCAAAATAGGATACTCACATCTCATATCATGGTTGAGACCTCCCATGGACACTTATTTTATCAAATGAAACTCACCCTTTTGGGGCATAGTCATTCGTAAATCTGAATATAACCAAGTTCCAATGATAATTTATCATAGTAAAAGGAGATAAAACATCATCCTATCTCTTCACATTGGACACTCCACATCCATATATGTTCCACCTAACCCTAGAAAACATGCATTGAAAAGGAAATTCATACATTAAATTCATATGAAATTTTATTAAAGGAATCACCTACCCCCATCAAGGATTTACTAACAAATAAAATATCTCTACCACCTCATCCAATAACATTCATGCCTCTTCGAACCTCAATTGTGCCTCAATCAAGCTTATACGACCACCCATTCTATGATCTCATCTCTCATTACATAAATTATAGATTATAAATAACTAAAATTATTTAATAAAACAATACAAATGTTGTTAGATTGAATAAAACTCATTGAGCACTACAAATATGCGAGAACCATAACTAATCACCCAGAGAATGTATATGGAATACCCACAATTCAATATTGATAAAAACATTTATCATTTGACACCCTATCATAATTATATTTCATCCAATTTATCAAAACCCTTAAATAAATTAGGTTATTGGATTAAATATTATGAAAAAATGATGAACTATGTAAAAATTACTTCCTGGATTATACTCTATGTAATCTGGGAAATATCCCCATCAATCTTGATAGATTACACCATGGTCTGGTGGAATCAAAAATGAATCCCATAACAAAAGCGAATTAAATAAGATTGATTTTATGGAAAAAATAAATAATTCAAGATAAATTAAATAAATCCCCTCATATCACTAAAAAAATCCAAATTGAACCAACTACTTCACATGGAATCTACTGAGATAAATGGAGGAGGTGAACCATCCAAGAATAGAATCTCTGAAGCACCATGACATCTTAAAACACAACTCTATAATTCCAAAAAGATAAAAATATCTCCACTAGAAAAATCCCATTACAGGATCAATCATATAACCAATGGGCCATATAAGATGATTAGTGGACCTTGGGATAACTGGCTATCCAATGAAATAGAATGGGAGACAAGTTTTTATACTGACTATTTCGGGACCTCTGTTGGTGTTTTTAGAATCCTTGACCCCTTGAAACATACTCTAATACATTCATTAACCCTTTGTGACATCCCTAAGAATGCAAAAATTTAAATAATCACATATTTGTGATGTTAAAATTCTTTAGATATTATTATGAGTCACACTTTTCGAAAATGCATTCACCAAGAGCAAAAAATCAACTTTTCTCATGAATTATCTAACCAAAATGATGTGGGTCACTATAGACATAAAATATTTATATGGGATAGGTATATTCAAAAAAATATTATTTTTAAAACCACCAAATTATTTAGATATAAATTAAAAGTTTTCATTGGGTAATTATTCATTAAATACCTTTCATGATGGATTTTCTATCAAAATATGTGATTTTTTGAACTCCATGCCTCAATAAATTACTTCATTCTCAAAATTCATGTAGGGAATTTATTTATAAGAAATACACATAATCATTTGGCTATAGAAAATTAGTAATACTCAGAAATAAAATAGTAGTTTTTGTTATATTCGATCTTGAATAATGATATCATGAATAATGAATCCTACTACATATAAAAAAGTGGCCAATGTAGGGAAAATCAGCTCACTACAAATGATTTAATCCCTTGATGAATTTGATATGTCCATAAATGATGATTGTTCAGCCAATAAAATTGATTAATTCACTGAAAGGATTTCACAAGGCTATAAATGAGTACCATAAAGAATACATAAATAATGAATGTTTCATTTTATTTTAACATTACCACAAATGGGTTTTGGTTATTTGGACCCAATTTTACAAGGAACTATTGCACTTTTATATGGGTTACTTATTTCTTCATGTTTAGACATGTACACTTTTATTAAGTGGTTTTATTTCATATTTTTCATTCAAATATTATACCTGATGTATTTATTGTCTTTCCTATGAATTAAAAAACCTATAAATTAATACTTCTAATTTTATAATGAGAATATCATAAAAATTATGTATATCTTTGTTATGGTTTAATTCCATTGATAATCACCTATTAACATATATTATTCTAAAAAATTGAAATATTTTGTCATTTTTCTCTTAAATGGGCACTAAAGATAAATTACAAGTGCCACATTTCAATTAAAAGAGGAATTTATAAACCGAAATAATGATCAAAAGACATGAAATTAAATTCTATTTTTTATTTATAAAATATAAAAAATCTCATTAATATTAAAATTAGAGTACTAGAATATAAAAGAAAAAATAAGTATAATTATTTTTGCAAAATCATAATTAAACAACATTTAAAATACAAAATTTCATAAAAAAATCATAAAATTGATATCAAAATTTTGTGGATTTAGTTTTTTTGACCAATATCTTTGTAGTGGATCCTTGTTTTTGTTTTATCATGAATTTTTGTCCTAAAATTTTCCCTTCAAATACCTTTTAATGAAACTTTTCTCAAATTAAATCCATTTGTTTTCTTCAAATGTTTCCAAAAGAATCTAAGGTTACAAAAAAAATTATAAAAAATTGTTCCAACAATAAAAAATTATTAAAAAATACATTAATAAAAATTTGTAACGTATAATAAATTATATCTATAAAAGGTACTTGAAAATATTTTTGGATCTACATAATCAAATATTTGTCTTCCTAAATTAAAATTTCACAAATTGAAATTTAAAAGTGTTTTTTACTATAATATTTACGATATATTAGAATATGTTATAACCACAATTTCCATACCAAAACTATTAATATTCATATTTAGTATTTCATTCCAGCAGTTGGTCTAAGAATGAAATATATACATTATATTTAACTATGTATTAATTCTTTTTTGATGTTCAATATAAAATTCCCACTTGGTAACCTTATTTGTTTGAATTAACACATTTTCTTCATTGGTAATCATTTTACCACTTCCACTTTTAGGAATGAATTGAACTAATGTAATCAAAATATTTTTAGATATAGGGAAAATAATAATTACATTAACCAATTTTGTTACGTCCTCCCTAAATCTAGTATTTTATAGATTCCTTATTTTCTATATAACCCTTATATTATGTCTTGTTTTTAATGGGATTCTCGTGCATGTATAATAATGGATTAGAAACATTTATATAGTTAGTGGTCTAATAAATGGTACTTAGAAAAACTCCAAGAACATAAACAATACTTACATCTTCACTCTTTTCATGTTTATCTAAAACTGTAAATGGAAAATTATTACCGTCACACAAAAATATGTATTTTAGATGATAAGGTATGCATTTAAACTATATTATTCATGATTTTTTAGTTGAAGTAATAAATTTGGGCTTCTGAGTCCCTTGGTCCTCAATTTGTGGACTATAATATAACTACAAATTAGAACATGCCTTTTGGTCTCTACTTTCATCAATAAAAACTCACTAAATTTTGGGTTTAATTCTCTCTCAAAAAATGAGTCAAATATACACATTTAATTTGTTATCAGATTCTTCTAAAATATCCTAAATTGATTCCCCCAAATTAATATCATAAGATGGTTTTCCATTATCCTAGGTTCTCTTATGATTCTCTCTCTCCCGGTACTCATGGATATGTGAGTTTACTTTTGAAAACCCATTAGTGAAAATGGAATCATCTATTCTTCCTAGACCTTATTTGATTTCCTTCATGATTTTTTCTTCTCGTTGATTAAATTTCATAATATATATATATAAATATGAATTTGTATTTTTTTCATGTCTAACTTCTTTTCTTTTTTCTATTAGGGTCTTTATTTTCTTACTACATTAAGGTAATTCATCCTATAATGGTCTATTATTGATAACCGTTTTTCCCATATATATTCCCATTCAAGAAGAGACATCATACTAGACCATATTTTTGTTGTAGGATTATGGTATTCATAGTATATTTTAAATATAGAATTATGAGTGTATGATGGAAGATCCCTCTGAGGTACCTTATTTTGTTTATTTTTTGGGTTCCTTGTTTTGGTAGTTTCACTTATTTTAGTAACAAATAGTAGTCAATATCACCTTGTAAATTTTCTTTTGTTTCTTAATGCATCATGAAAAACCACATTTTGATCATTCATGATAGTTTTCTTAGTGTTTTGTGCTTGTGAGTTTGGTAGTGTGTGTGAGTCATGTTCATGCTGTCTAATAATATGGTGGTTTAGTCATTTTTTAATTAGTTTTCCTCTAGGTTCTATATAGATGTGATTACATTTATTTTTGTTCTCTTATTCATGGTATCTTGGATTTTTTGTGGCAAGGTAGTTTTTCATGGGAATCAACGTACTTTAGCTTTTCATGGCCCCCTTGTTCATTTTTAATAAATGTAGTATAGAAGTTCTCAAATTTTTAAATTCTCATGTAATGTTTCATTGGACATATCTCATAAATTTTTTCAAAGTGAATATATCTGAATAATATTTAAAGGTTCATATCTATAGTGTAGGTGCTATGTTTTCAATGCATTGATATCTTTTTAGAGGCATGAATCTATACATTTTCATCATTATCAAGGGAGGGGGTGAATTTATATTGTTACTAGTGTTTTCTTTAGGGAGGTTTTGTGTCTTGCTTCATAGTATTGATGGAGTTTCATAATAATGAAATTGAATCTCTTAGAAAAACGTGGTTGTTTCTTAATTTTGGAATACTATGAAGGTGGTCTATTGTTATTTCTATATCATGCTCTTTGTTTCTATTGTGTTGGTTGTTTTATGGCATTGATGGTTCTTATGTTAAAATCATAATAATAGGTAGTAGAAAATGTGATGTTCTTGGAGTGGTCTAATGGTGGAAAGGTGAAAATCATGAAACATTGATAGGGGTTGTAATTCCACTTGGATGATTCGCCTTGATTAACACGATGTGTGCCCATGGATTTTACAGACTAAGGAAACATTAATTTGATGACCATATTTAGGATCCCACCTTTATTTTTCTCTGAACCATCTAATATCTGTTTTCCATGGGAATTTGATCTCTACCCCATCTATATGTCCCATTTTGGCATCAGAGTGGCCCTTTTGGTTTATTTTCCTATAAGAAAACATTTAAAAGTTTGTTGATGTTTATTTTATTTCCATTCATTAATTTAGTGGATATTTTAAATATATATGAATTATTAGATATATACACATAAAATGAAATGTATATTTAAACAGACCTATTCTAAAATGAGTTTTTTTATAATTTTTAGGACCTAAAATTCACTATTTTTACATCCAAAATTTAAAATACATATTATACTAATCAAATCAGTCATTATCGCCCTGTATCAATTAATGGTCATCCAAATATGATATAAAAATCCCTATAACAATCAATATAAATAACTATAAAATCATTAAGACATACAATTTTTCCAACATCAACTAATTGATCATAAAACATTCTATCAAGAAAATTTATTTATCTATAAAAAAGTTGAACTATTAAAATAGTTATATTTTATTCTTAAATTTTCAATTTTTAAAAAAATGTTAAAGGAATAAAATTATTGTAAATTCCAAGGAAACACTAAATTATTCTACCCAATAAATTCTAGTTGATGATAAATCACAAAACTAATGAGATATTTAAATTTAATATGTGTTTTTTAAAAGTTTTACAATTCCCAGTGATAAGTATTGTAGAAATCTATACCATCTTCTATTTTTTTGATGATTCTATTAATGTATTAAAAATACGAAGGCATTTTTTATTGAATCAATTAAAGGATTGTTTTTATGATTCATTTAAAATATATCATATATTTTTTTAAATATTTTTTTATTTATCATTCAATTATTTATTTGGTGGTAGGGAATGGGTGGTGTAATATTTTTACGATATTTGTGATTTTTTCCCTCTTCTCTTCAAATTTATTTTTTTCCTTATTTTTATTAATTTCAAATATATTCTTTATAATTTTTTATATGGTAAACAATAATATTAATCATTTTAATGACTCTTAGGTTGCAAAAAAAATTTCAATATTTTCTTGTTCTGTATGAACGAATATTCCAATTATATTATTAAAATGTGTTTATTTTCAAGATCATTTTTTGAATTGACAGTTTTCTACTCGTTTTCCTTGCTAGCCAAGTTTTCTAGATATATTTTATCATCTATTTATTATTTAAAATGATCATATAATAATATTTTTATTATTATAGTTTCATTATAACTATGTTCTTGTGTAGTCATCCCAATTATGGATATACCAATCATGTTGTTTTCTCTAGGGCCATTCTATATTATACATGGAAAAATCCCTTTTACTCTATGACACATCCTCTAAACTAAATGACCAATAAAATTTTAAGTTGTGTATTCATTATTTTTTAGAATCCATTTATGTTTTGATTTATTTGTAAATGCATTCCTTGTTTTTTTCAGAATAATAAGTAACAATATATTGTAATTGAAGTATGTTATGATGTGAAAATCTGAGTGGTATGTGATATCTAATTATCCATTGATGAATTTATAAAAATATGGATGAATTTTATTGGATGGATTGAAATAATTGGAAAAAAATTAATATTATTTGTTGGCCCCAAAAAATGTTTATAACATAATATGGGGGGATCAAGCTATGTAAATTTTGATTCATTGCCTTTTTTATTATATTTTACCTATTTTATTAGAGACTATTCTATCATAAATTCAAATTATAGGAAATAAAAAATCAATAAAATAGAGACATGAATGATTTTACATATTTCTCTTATATGGATTAATCCAAATAGAATGCATGGAACTATGGCTATACATCTGAAGCATTAATGATAACTATATCATTGTTATAATATTCAAATAAGATAAAATTAATCTAATTTTATATATCTATGAACAATAAAAATATAATTTTTTCATTATGGAATAGAACACACATATCCTCTTATAAAATTTTAATCTTCCATGAGATAAAATTTTTGACACACCAAAATATGAGGCATCGATATGATCCACCTATTCTGTTGAATAACTCCCAAAGAACTTATAGCGAGAGTGTCTCATGAATCAATTTTTCGTCATCTTCTTTTCACCATGAGAATTAAATCCCTATTTTTATTTTTTTTACAAATTAATATGAAACTCCTATTTTTCTATATTTTATATTCATGAGAATTGTAATTCTTTAACATTATTTATTTTTAATAAAATCTACCCACATATTATTATGATATTATTAATTTTCTAGAAATATTTTTTAATTTATTCAAATATCATTGCAACGTTTTTAATGAAAATAAATTTTCAAAAGGGGTAGGTTATATTCCTCTTCTTTTTCACCAAACCAATCAAGATTCCATATCATAAAATTTAATCCTTCCACAATGTAATTTTTTGTCAACAATTGGTTCCTGAAGAATATTCCAACTGATTTGTTTTCTAAAATACACTTATTATATACTATAGAAAACCCCATGTTACAAATTTCATTATAAAAAACATTGTGTGCATGAAAAAACTATCCTTCAACTCCATTAAAATAAATAAAATTACATAGATTGAATCTCCCTTGAATATTGGTTTCATTATCATTACTCAACATTGGTAATAAGAATAATAATATTTTATGATAGATAAAATATACTTGTAACTACTATTGGAAAAATTATGAAGCATGGTGAACTCATGACTGACCTTATGATACTTTTCTTATCCTAATGGGAAACATGAACACAATCCTTTCATGTTTCTGCATCACCCTTATAATTTTTTTCCCAAACTTAGGATTTTCTTTCACCGACATTATGAGGTCTTGTCACAAACCTAAAAGCCTCTCAATACAAACTTATGAGGTTTGGTCCCAACCTTATGAAGACAAAAAGATTCTTTACAATATTTCCTTCACATCATAACTTAACCTTATGAGTTATTTTACTAACCATACAAGGAAACATATCATCCTTATGTGGTGGTCCTTCTCAACCTTATTTGTGTTTATCTTTAACCTACACGTATGAATACATCCTTTGTCCATTAATAGATTTCCCTAAACCATTTTCATCTTTAAAAATAGAAAATTCAATCACTAAAATAGACCTCATTTGTGATTCCTTCTACATTATTTTCAATATAAATAACATAAAGACCATTCAAATAGGGATTTTTTTTATAAAAATTACCATTGTGGTTTTATTGATAATATTAAATAGATTTAAAAATTTATAATTTGAGGAATTTTAAAAATTACTATATATAATAAAATAAACTTGAGCCTATTTCTTTCAAAGAGTGTATCAATTATTTATGTAACATCATAAATTAAGCCACCTCAACTAATCATTGGATGAGAAACAGTTGTTAAATGAAATGATCCTGAGTAAAAACCTCATGGACCTCATCTCTCTTCATCAATTTCCAAAATGTTTTCTATGATTATACTCACTTGTATTAATCATTAAATTACTCCCCATTTACAAAACACAATTTCCCACCCTTACTGATAAAAAGATTCTCCACCATTGTCGGGGGAACCAAAAGTGAACCTCTATAAAATTGAAAAAATGATAGTTTTAAACAAAATATAATACAAGAAAAATATTATTACTTTAAATTAATATAAATTACATTGGAGAGTGGGGGTCCCTTTTACATATCATTAGTGTGGAATGATTTAGTTGGACACTAAGTGCAATTTTACTCCATTCAAAATCTAACATATGTAGTGACTTGGTCATAATATAATACTATTGATTATGAGTAGATACATAATCCAACAACATATCATATTTATCCACATTCTACTTTAGGAAATGATATTTAATTTCAATATGTATGGTCCTTTAATGATTAATGTTATTATTTATGGGATTTAAAGAACTCAAGTTATCTCACTTGATAGGAATATGGGATTCAATTTCTAACATAAAGTCTTTATGTTCTAGTCTCATCCATATAAAATTTGTAGGATATTTAATGGTTTCTAATTATTAAGTATCCACTTTGATTAATTATATAAAAGATTTATTATCATTTATAAATGAGATATAATATCTTCCATGATATAATGCACCTCTACAATTTTACTTTTAATCATTCACCAAGCCTGCAAAATCGGAATATTTATATCCCAAGAGTTTTTGTAGTGAAGTGTGGTAATAAAAAACAAAAAATTTATAAATTGGTTTATATAAGAGTTTTTAGACATATATATTTAATATATATATATATTTAAGATAACTTTTATAATGATAATATTTAATTTTTTCAATATGTGGATTGGTCGAGTGGTTTCCATGTATAAAAAATTCTTAATGATCTTCTATAAAGTGTCTATCGAACACCTTTCCATCCAAATCCTTTTAATATTTTATATGGGTCATCGATAGTGTTTTCACTATTTTAAAATTATCCATTTGAAATAATTTTAATGCATCATTATCATATTTTATTTGATAAAAGATTTATTATACTTTCATTGTATCACATTCATGCTAAGGAAAAATGGTAACTCAGTAAATTATTTTATTCACACCACATGATTTATGAATACTATTTTTATTATAAAATATATGAGACTAAAAAAATGATTTTATCTATATAAATGAGAATAACCACCCACCTCATTTTATATTTCTTGATGTATAGGTTCTAAAAATCCCATACTCTTTGAAAACCAATCCTCTTTTTGTATTTATGTAAACCTAAGTATTAGGCCATCAAAGATTGTTTAGGAAATTCATGGACTTATTTAACTGACACACTATTTTTTTCTATATCCATTGAAAACCCATTATTTTAGTCAATATAAACCACTTATTCATTTAAGCTATTCTATAATACAAATTTGATACACATTTGATAGAATTAAAAAACATTTTCAACTACCATATCTTAATCATTCGTATAATTTCCATCTCTTTCAGTTGGGGAAATGACTCATCCATACCAATTCCCTATATTATGGAGTATCCCTTTAACACTATACATTATTTCTTCCTTTCCAATTTTCTATATTCATTGATTTCATTTTAAAAGCCACTATTTTTTTAGATAATATTTTTTTTCCAAATCATTAGGACAACTTTCTAAATATTTATCTTTTCAATTTATAAAAGCTCCATATTAAAATCCTTAAACAAAAGATTTTATCTAGTTTTCTACTCATTGTTATTAGGAACTAATTGAGATAAAAAATATATTTCTTATGCCTTCATCCTCCTAGTCTGAATTTTGGTTTTCTAGTCACCAATAATTATTTAAACTGATTTATGCCTTATTGGGATTTTAGTTTTTATCATTGGAGATAATTTATTCTCTTAATCACCATAGTATTCAAATGATACACATATATATCGTTGATCTATCCTTAAGATATTAAATTCAACATCACATTCTCTAATTCTTTCATCACTTTTATTGGGTAAAATATTCCACCATATTTGAAAATTATGGTCATGGTAAAAAATTGTTCCATTTTGGATTTTGAAAATTGTCCCTAGAATTTTATTTTTGAATTTCTATACCTTGATTTTGGCTATATATACTGAAAAAATATTTATCCCAAAAAGATTAGAAATTTGGTTTATTCTCATTATTGAGAATAAAACATGGACTTCTAAAAACTCAAAAGTACTTGAGTGTTTGGTTTATCACATACAACATCTCACAATGTGTTTTATCATTATTTTGACATATTAAATCATTTTTAGATATGTACATTTATGTGAGAATGAATTATTTCAAATATGTATCTAGGATGTTCTTTAAAATGACCATTTTATGATACATATTATTGATAATGTGTGTTCTTATTTCAAAAATATATATTTTTACATATTTATTATTGATAAAACAAGAATTGATGTTATATTCCTCTAAGCATATTCTTATACAATATTATTGGGGAAATAAATTCCATTAGTATTCAAGCATCTTTTAATATTAATCGTAAGCATTTTTCCAACCATCACCCGTAATGGGTGATACACTAAATGAAATAACATTATTAAGATATAGTCATCATCCATGATATCTTACTGTAATCGTAAATGAATAATTAAGAATAATATTTCTCCTATATGTATTTAGGATTCATTGACCAACACATATCCACTTGCACTAACTTAATAATATTTTTTGACATAAACTCTTTTAGATTGTATGTTTTTCAAACAATTTTAATTTTTTAACAAGTATCACATGTATACTTATGATCATGAGTAATATAAGCGATTCCTCAGGCGACTTTATTATTTAAAAATTTCTCAAAATATATTTTTCTCAGATGGAAAAACATCTTGTGTGATAATTGAGTTTCCCCTTCCTTCGAAAACATACACCTGTCCTATTCCCCCATTGACATGATAGTGGTTTCCCTATGAGTTTAAGCATTTCAAAAAACTAAACAATCAATTCATTTTATTTTTCATGTTTTTTATTTAATTTCAATTTATTTCACATGTTTATAGTTGAGTTAAACTTGGAATGTTTTTTATGATATCATCAATTAAAATTATTTCATGTTCCTCAGTTATTTTACAGAGATGTTTTCCTTCTTTAATCCAATAATTTTTATCCATTAGTCATTTCAAAATGGTAAAAATCCCTTTCTTTTTATTTAATGTTAATGATAAGGTCTTTATCACCCATCATGTGTGATGTACATCCACTTTCTAGAATCTTGGTTATGGACCATTATATTTCCATGAAGTCTATTAAAACAAATTTGGATCTTTCAAAATTTCCATTCTATATCACTGACCACCAGTTTACCTTATTTTATAGTGTATATTTATTTTTCTTCTATTGTTATATAGATTTACCGTCCTATTGATTAATATTTTTTTATATTCTATCTTTTTTAATGAATTCTCCTTCAATTGTGTACTCATTTTATGGGTCTCCCTTAGCACAGTTCCCTATATGTTTTATTGAAATGTAACACCCTTGATCAAAAAACATTCACAACAAAATAAATAACCATTGAAATCACATTGAGTGTATGAAATTCATTACATATATTTTTTGACCACTTTCTCTCTAATGTATCTCTTTGTAATGAATATCACACACTGAGTATACCCCATTTCCCACAATAGAAACACCTAATTTTTTGTGTCTTATCTTTAAACAATACTTCATAAATAATTATATTTTGAGGGTTATATAGAAAAATATTTTTCTAATGTGTTAATTATTAAGGATTTTCTCCCAATGATTCTTTTCGTTTCTTTTTATCATCCCATAAAACTAATTTTATTATGTATTTTACGTGATACATGTTGAATTGTAATAACTCCTTTAGTGGAAACCGTGAAATATTATTTAGCTTCATTATGATCTACATAACCTGAACTCCTTGAAGCTATACTGAGAGTGTGGAGTTTTTCTTGATCATCACACATTATATTTAACATAATGAATTCACATTTATGTTCCTATATTGTTTTGACGTATTATTTTTCTACATTGGTTATGATATCACATATCCAGAAATATTATTCAATTTTGAATGAGAGATAAACCGATTTTCTTCAATATAAAAATTCTATTTATTTGAGTTTTCAAATCTCCACTTTAGGTTATAATTTCTCCTCTTTTTATTGGTAGATATAGGGCTTGTAATCATGTACACAATCATTTTATTTTTTAACTATTAAGATTTTAATTTATTCAATAGAAACCTCTAGATTAACTTCATGCTAAATTATTCCTTAAATTTTAAAATATTTATCACTGATTTACCCCACATACTAATTTTCTAAAATATCAATATAGACCTCTTCATTAAGGTCACTAAAATCCTTGATCTCCTGTACTTGTTCATATTTTGTGCTATCATATTGTTTTTTCAGTAATTTAATTCTATTGATGAATTTTTATTATGGTTTCTTCTTCATTTTAAGGACATTGAATTATTTATTAATGGGTTTTCTTCATCATCATAATCCCAAAACAACATTAGACATCTTGCCACAAGTTCCTAGACTTTACCACACCAAATAAATTGAGTGGTAACATTACCTTGATTTTTATTAATCCTATTTGGAGGTTATAGAAAAGAAATGAAATAAACTCATCAACTTCTCAATCATTGTGTTTTGACTTAAGTGTGAGTTTATTCATATCATTGGATGTTATGTCCTAATAATTTCCTTTTTCACATATAGTTCTCATTATTACTCATTTCATATGACAACGGTTTTCTATATAGGCTATCATATAATTCCTCCTTCATATATTTATCTTAAAAAACAACAAATTTTCGACTAAACTGGGGTGATAGTATTCTCAAAAAAGGATCACATCCTATGTATTGGAGTGATTCTAGGTATATCAATTTTTTATTTTCCCTTTTATCGATGATATTATCCCACTTTTAATCATGATTCTTCGATCTTATTATATCTTCCAAATAGTTGATATGAAATAATGATGTAAATAAGAGAGAAAATAAGGATTTTAATTTGTTCAACCAAACATGATTACCCAAATATCATTCATACCAATGTTCATATGAACATGAATTACTAAATCTAACATATTTAGGTTATAAGATTTAGATGTTCTAGATTAACCCTCTTATTTAATACCCAAGAAAAATGGAATGATCACTATTATTCTTATAGAATATAACCCACTACTCCCCATATTATAGTATTATAATCTATGATCCAAAATTTTCATTACCCTAAAATATATCATATCAATATACTCCACATTTTCTTTCTAATGAACTCACTAAGAACTTATAGTGAGAGAGTGCATAGCAAAAATTTTATATTATTATTATTATTATTACAATGAGTAATAAATTGCCCCTTTTTAAATTTAATAAAAAAAATATAAAACCAATATTTTTCTCTCCTCTTCATTCATAAGAATCAAAATTCAATACCTTTTTATTTTCAGTAGAATTTTCACACCTTATCTTATGATATTTTCCTTTATATTTTAATTAGTATTTTACTATTTATTTGTATTCAAATATCATATACGAAATTTTAATTTAAAATATATTTTAAAATGGAGTGGTTAAAATTCCAATTTTATATACCAACAAAATAATCCTTACATATAAAAAAGAATAAATCTTATATGATGTAATCTCTAACCAACAACTATATCCTAAAGGTTTTTTTTTCAATTAGTTCATATTAAAAATAAACTCACCACATGTTATAGTAACCTTTACAAAACCACATGAATGAACCATGAAGTTGTGTGCATGAAAAAAATAGCCCCATAAATGTAGAGTTAAAATCACTTAAAATTATAAAAAAACATGGCTTGAATCTCCCTTTAAAATTGGCATGATTATATTCACTCAAATATGGTCGCAAGAATAATCATATTTTATGAATGATAACCTATAACTATAAATATTACTGGATAACCATACAAAGCCTAGAGAACCCATGGTTAACCTTATGATGCTTGTAGAAACCTTTTAGTAAGATATTGAAAAACCTTACACGAGTTTTAGTTAACCTTATTAAGTTATATCAAAACCTTAAGAGCAACATTCACAATAATTAAAAGGTCTTATAACAACATTATGAGCCACTAAAACCATCATTTTGAGATATTTTTCTATCATTAAGTGGTCACACACTAAAATAATATAGTCTCACATACGATTTTTCTCAATCTAATTAGTTATTACTCCATCCTTATGGGGCCCCACAATAACCTTACAAGGTCGCACCCCAGGGTCTATCTCAACCTTATGCATGTTGTCTCAATATTATATTTATGAAGACATCTCTATCCTTTAGAATATTTCTAAAAAACCTTAAATCTGTCAAATTATAAAGAAGTCACACAAAAAAAAACTTCATTGAATATTAATTCCATTTCATAATCAATAGAAACAACTCAAATACAATTCCATGGGGATTATTACCAACATTGTTCTATATCTAACCACTAAATGATGACTTTTTTTAATTTTTTGTTTTCTATACCTGCATATCAATGATTAAATATATTGAATATATATATATATATATATGTTTGTTTGTATTATAGTGAAACATTTATCCCTGAAGGACCCATATTGTTTTCAAGGATATATTATTATATGTTTTTTAGTTATTTAAAACTATAATTTTTTAAGAACATTATTTTATTGAACATTATTATTTTTAAAAGTGTAAAATTAACATCTAAAACTTATACTCCTCTGACCAATTTTTTTGTTGTGAGATTTTGGAGATTTTTTCATAAATTTATTTTATATCCTCATTTTTCATATTTGAATAATTAACACTAGAACCAAGGTCTATAAGATTTTGATTAGAAAGAGGGAGTTCCCCATAAAATGGTTACTTTAGAAAAATATGAGGGTAATTGATGATGAGTACACTAAATATAAATGCCCCAAAATATATCTATATATTCATAAAACATTAGTCCCTCATCATAAATGAAACTAGTAGTTATAATTCTCAACCTTATAGTCAATATTTTATGGAAACATTTCATTACAAAGGCCTAGTATATTTAATCCCATGTGTCTTTAATATTTTAATCTAATTATTGGAAACAATTTAAATAATTATTATTTGACTAAAAAAGCAATGAACCTCATTTATAATTTTATTCAGTGATTCCTTACGAATTTTTTTGTTTTATACTACTTTAAAAATACCTAATTAAGGCCAAAATATTTAACTAATCATTCCATTAAATTATATAAACATTAGTAAATGAAATATTTTAAAATTTTAATTTCTATAATTTTAGGTTATCTTAATTTTTGATGCATTTCGTAAAAAAATTAAAATTACCTATGATTTGGTCAAAAAAATTCCCACTCATAAAGAATGTTTTCAAGTTTATCATGATTATTTGAAATCCTACCACCTAATTTTTCTATAAAAAACAATTAATTTTTACTAAATGAATTGAAATTTTTTCCTATTTATAGTATTATTGTTTCTAACTTGGTAGTAAAAAAAGTTTCTTGTTTTGAAAAAATTAAATTACAAAGAACAATAATATAGAAACAAAGAAAAAAAAAATTCACATTAAAATATATAAAACCAATACCCATAAGATAATATGAATAATATAATTAACACATCAATTGATTCCTAATAAATGGTTCCAAATTTTGATTATAATTATCTTTAATGGTTGTCCAAAACATTTATATATAATTTATAGTAACATACATTAATAATAGAGTGTTGATGGTTTTAAACATAAGTAAAAATGCATATTAAATAGATTCAAAATTTTAAAAATATACGATATAATAAAATATAAAAACACTATTTTAAAATTATGTAAAGATGAATAATGTTTTTATTTATAATTAATTATGAAAAAAATAAATTTTTATAATTTTTTTTGAATAAGTGTTTTAAATAATATTAAATTCAAAAAATGAGGGAACAAGGGGAGTTGATATTGATGAAATAGAATAAAAATTGTTATTCATTAATCATATTATCTTGAACCGTAAACTAATTGTGAGAAAATATTATTAATATTTTGTCAAAAATTAATAATCTGTTTTAATGAAATATTTTATGATCTATCTAGAAAAAAAATTAAACATTAACTAAACGGTTTCTCTATGATCATCATATATGATCTTTTGATACTTGTTTAACGAATAATAGTTTCTTTTACAATGGAAATAATGTAATTATTAATTAAAAATGATATTTATACAAGACTATCAGTGCATTCATTCTAGAAAAATATTTCAGGATTGTGCTTAATGAAAATTATTTAAGTATGGTATAAATTTATCAATTTTTGAAACATAATATGAAAATATATCATAAATGAAAAAATTTAAAATTATTAAAACACGTGAATTAAAATAAAATAATTAATAAATATATTGTTTCAATGAATTAATTCACCCCTTGAAAAATATTTAGGTAAAAAACATTTCATATATCGTAAAATTATATTCAGAAGTCAAGAAATCTTGGTAAATTCTATGATATAAAGGATCTTATCCATCCATGAGGGCTCAAACATCTATTAAGAATCCAATCTCCAGCTTTGAGTCAAATCAAAACTCATGTCCTAATGCTTTCTCATGAAATACAATTATATTATTCTCAGTCTTGGGCCTATAACAAAGTCAAATGCCCCAAAAATTATGTGTCTCTATAGTATCCCTAAAATATCTATATCCCAAAATTCTGAAAAATTTCATTCTTTTGAACAATTAAAGAATCTTTAATTCGATATGTTCAAATTTTTATTTTATATCATGAATACCCTTATTTATGTTAAACCTCCTCGTATATTTATTTTACTGGTGACTCTTAGTTTCACTTATATATTTTTCTTCGATTTTCACCATCTACATCTCACCATAGTGTAACAAATTATCTCGCCAACTTAACATTTTATCTATCGATATAACTAATTTCATAACACTATTCTACTATGTTTTTAGATGATCCATATAATTGGGTAAAAAATTATTATAAAAATGATAAATAAATCCCTAAATTAAGGATATGGGAAAACATATTCTTGATATAGGGAGGATTCAGTGAAGGGGGGGGAACTTATTTGGGAAGGAATTTTTTTACAAAATTTTTAGAGAATTAACTTTCTATATCATCACCTTATACTCAAATCCTTTAATGAAGGTGATTTCCAAGAAACAAACTTCTTCATAAACTATTTGTAGAATGTGTTTTCCCAGTAATCCAATTTTTTTTTAATTTTTTTTTCTTTTTTATTTCTAATAAACTTATAATTACAAAATTTCTTAACTATTGTTTTAGAATTGCATCTGATAAATTATTCTAAAAATATTATACCCAATAATCCTCCAACCAAACCTACATTTTATAGGGGAGTCGTCCTTGCAATAACTTTTGGGTTTTTTATGTGGTATTATAGTTCTATGTTAGTTCTATAGGTACTCTAAGAGGTGGGGGGGTTAATAAAGTTGTAGGATTATTTAAAAATTATAAACATTTTTACCTATTATGTATTTTTGGATATTGTTCCTACATGGTTATAAACTATGTTCATCCTTTAACTGATGTTCTTTATTCTCAACTTCACTAAAATACCATTGGGGGATGCAATAAATAAAACATGTAAGGATGTGAGGATTATTACTTTTTTACCCATATTGGGAGATATCTATGGAGTATAAATTGGAAATGTATCAATATTCCAAAACCCACTAATATTCACATATTTAGTTGCTAAAATATAGACTTGGTAACTTCACAACAAGGATCACTTCCTTTATAATTTTTTTAGATCATTCATTCATTTACCAAGTCTTACTACCTTTCCTCATTCAAAAACTACTTTGGGCCGGATAAGCCACAATTTATTTAGATAGAAGTCAATTCACAATAAACAAAAAATGTATACAGCTGTGAATTTTCTATTATGGGTAGATGTGATATTGAACCTCACTACTATCTTTTAAAAAATACATTGTAAAATGATTTTTCTAGGGGTTTGAAACATTAATTTTGTGTGTTGTGGATCGAATATATTTACATACAACACTTTAAAAGATTCCCCCTTGTTTGAAAAGGGATATTCATGAGGTTTTAGGATCCCACTCGTCATTAATGTACATAAGTTTGTGATCGATGTCAAGTCAATCCACACTCTGATATATAGAAATTTTGTAACAATCTTAGAGAGTCTCTCACTTTTTTCCTATTTTGATATATTATATTCTTCTTTATATTATTCATATGGGGAAAATAAATACTTGATAATACATTATATATTTTAAATTTTGAATCATCCATAAATTTAATTCTCAAGAACTCTCACACTTGAGTATTTATTATTCTCATTCAAACTCATTTACATATTTTCTAATGAGATACTTTCTCTATGTGAATATAGAAACTACTATGAAGACCTCATTAATTCAATCTTATAATATCCATGATCTTTAAAAGTCTCACAGTAATAAATTCTATGTACCACTAGGAATTTATAGAAACTCACATGACCAATTAATTCTCACACATGAATCAGCTTTAAGGGATAACCTGATTTACCATGGTAAAATTCTTGTAACAGTAATCCTCGTTTAAAACTAAAAAAGTATTATTTAAAAAATATCGCTTCAATATCATCTTGAATAATTTATTTAATTCCAATTATCATGATAATTAATTAATTAAAAAATATAATAGGAATTATATTATTTGAGAATATTTTACTTGAAAAATTATCAAATAACCATTTTGAATTATAACTAAATAATTCCCTTATATATTCAATGGCTCATTGGAAATATTACCAGTAGTTTTCCTAAAATATCTCTGAAAACAAACCTTAGTTTCTCTTATAAAATTCTTGACAAACCAATAGAATAATATATATCTAAATCAGAAGAACCATAGATTGGACCTTTAATAGTGCGTGAAATTGTATTAAGCAAGCTAAAAAGTGTTGTTCTCCTAATAAACATTAACAAGATGACACCTTTATCAATGCTAAAAGTTGTGATGATAAATGTCTTACTACTATAGTGTACTTTTGAAATTATAACACACTACATAAAAAACACATGTAGGTAAACACACATGTATGAAAATTTATAATTTAGATGAAATAAAATTTACATCATAAATAAAAAAACACTATACTATATAAATTTCAATCATTATTTTTTATAATTACATTTTCTAATACCACAAAAATTTAAAAAAGACCATGTTTCATTATCTTTGTCACCCACGAACCCCTCTAAAAAACCTGATCTTGGCACCAGTTGCTAAATAAACTACACCTACCCGAGAAAAAGAATTGACCACTATAAGAAATAAATTATTTTCCTAGAAATAAATTATTTTCCTAGAAATAATATTAATAAATTAATTAATCCCAAATGTGAATCAATAAATTAATAAAATTTTAAATTTGAATAAAACATCACACTTGGAATCATATCAGTCACACCATGCATCTTATTAAAGTGGGGAAGATTCCTATATGTTAAAATTTTCTTATTTATCATTGTCCCAATGTATCAAAACAATCCAAACCTGTTTCCATAGTTTTGAGTACGTCACATTTACTATTTTCTAAAATGTTATTTTAAACTAAAAACACACACATTAAGTAATATCAGTCACATCACATATTAGTTTTATGTGAGACTAATTCTTACACATAACAAATTAATTAGGAAACATTTTCCTTGATTATCAAGATAATCTGGATGCATTTTCATGGTTTTCAGTGAGGGACATAAGTTCAAAAAAATTGTTAATTTTAGACAGATAATGAACACTTTGTGTCACACTGAGAAAACAATTGATCATATTGATGTGTGGATAATTCCTAAATGTCACAAATTACTTATGGATCATTTTTTGATTGTATCATAACAATATTTATTTTTTTTCATGGTTTTGAGTATTTTACTTGTATTTTTTTTACTAAAATGTTAATTTTAAATAAAAAGACACACTTAGAGACATACAGGTCACACCATAAATTATATTGAGGTGCAGTTGATTCATACACTTAAAAAATGACTTATGTATAATCAAAATAGAGTATCAAAACAATAAAAATGCATTTGATCAATTTGGATTTCTTCAGTTGTCTTTTTTGTAAAATTTCATTTTAAATTAAAAACAATTAATTTAATTCATACCAGTCACATCATGTGTTGGTTTGATTGATAGTGATTCATACATATAAAAAATGTCATATGTGTCATTGTCCAAAATTATGAAAACAATTTGAGATTGTTTACTTTTTGTTAATGAGCGATACACATTTTGAACTAAAATTTTAACTTTAATCTGATAAAGAATACTTTGAGTCATATCAGCTACCTAATATATTTGAATACAGTGAGGATGATTCCAACACTTCCATAATGACTTATTAATTGTTTTCATAATGTATAAAAAAATTTAATGTGTTTTCTTGGTCTTGATTATTTCAGTTTTCCTTTTTATGAAATTTATTGTAAATTTTTAAAAAAACGACACACTTTGAGTCATACATGTTACATTGTGCATCAGATTGAGGTGTGAGTGTTTTCTACATGTCGAAATTACCTATTAATCAGTTTTCTATATTATCAAAATAATATGAATATTATTTCTTAGTTTTTAGTGTGTTAGTTATGTTTTTTCATAAAATTATCTTCTAAACTAGAAACATGAACATTGAGTTTTATCGGTCACATCATGTGTGAGTTTCATGTGAGACTAATTCCTACCAATAAAAAATGGCTTATGAATAATTTTACCAAACTATAAAGATAACTGGAGTTAATTTCCTTGTGTTTTAGTGAGTTACACTCTTTTTGTACTAAAATGTCAATTTTAAACTGATAATAGACACATTAAGCTATATCGGGCCAACCATGTATCATATTTAGGTGAGGATGATTCATATCTGTCAAAAATGTGTTTTGGATCATATTAATAAATCATAAAAACAATATTAATGAGTTTTCACGGGGTTTAGTATGCCACTTTTCTTTTTTACAATACTAAATATCAATTTTAAATAGAAAGGCACAATTTCAGTCATACCAGGAACACCGTTTATCACATTGAGTTACATATGATTCTAACACATAAAAAATGACTTATAGATTATTATGTTAAAATATAAAAACAATACAAATGTTCTTTATTTGTTCTAGGTCTATCATTTATAATTTTTGAATAAAATGTCAATTTAAAATACAAAAGATACATCTTGAGTCATACCAGTCACCTGATGCATCAAATTGAGGTGTGGTTGATTCCTAAATGGAAAAAATGACTTATGTATCATATTCATAAAGTATATAAACAATCCAAATGTGTCTTCTAAATTATTAGTACACCACTTTTTTGTACTATAATATCATCTTAAATTAGAAACATGCACTTTGAGTGATACTGGTCACAACGTGTATTGGTTTAAAATTATATTGATTCCTACATATTTAAATTGACATATGAATTATTTTATTTAATTATCAAGAAAATCATAGCATGATTTTTTGTTTTTCAGTGAATGATACACATTATGAACTAAAATGTATGTTTTAAACTCATAACATACACTTTTAATCATACTTGAACATATTGTATAATATCTAGGTTATTCTGATGGCTACACATTAAAATGACTTATGGATCATTTTCCAAAAGTATCAAAATAATGTAGTTTTTTTCATGGTCTTTATTAGGTCACATATCATTTTATAGAAATTAATGTCAATTAAAAAAACACACTTGTAGTTATATTTCCAATAATTTTTTTCAGATTGAGGTGTTGTTGATTCCTATCCATTAAAATGACTTATTTTTCATTGTATTAAAGTATAAAAATAATTTGTATGTGTTTTCATTGATTTGAGTATGTCAGTTTTCATTTTTACTAAAAGTAATATTAATTTGAAAATAAATATACATACATGGATTCATACCAACCATACAGTACCTTGTATTGAGGTATTAATGATTCTTAAATGTCACAAACAACTTTTGGATCATTTTCCTAAAGTATCAGAACTATATGAGTACATTTTATTAGTTTTGAGTATTTAAATTGTATTTTTAAAAATATTATTTTCATTTTTGAATAAGAATACATACTTGGAGTAGTAAAAGTGACATTGTGTTCCCGATTGAGGTGACTAGGATTTATACATGTCACAAATGAGTTTTGGATTGTTTTACTAAAGTATCTAAACAATCCAAATGTGTTTTCTTAGTTTTCATTATATTTTGACTGTTTTGAACTAAAATATAAATTCTAAATTAGAATCATAATTCATTTCATGTCGAGAAAACTATGTATCATATTTAGGTGTGGATAATTGTGTATGTGATGTGTTTTTTATTTCAAATATCTACAAAAATATAGAAAATTGAGAACATGTTCCTTTGGGATGGAAGAGGAGACCCCATGCTTCCAAAAATACCATATCCAAAATCAAAATTTTCCCTATTTTCTTAGTTATTGCAAATATATTAATGATAACATAATACTCCCTCATTATATGTTGAAAATAATAATAATTAGATAAAAATGATAAGAATATTAACATAAATGTAGTAGATAAAATGGTAAAAATTTTAACAAAATAAGTAGTATGAAATCACATTTTTATGATGACTATACATTTAATTGACTCATTTATTTTTTTCTATTGTCTCAATTGTAGCCTCAAATTTCAATATATCATGATTAGAAATCTTGGTTGATATCCTAGATATTCCTTTACCTTTTCTAAATAGATATTTCTTTAGGGAAAATAATAAATCTTTTGGGATATTTATTTACATTGATGTTCCCACTGTGAGTCTCGAAGATTCATCAGTGGTGAGAATATCCATAGATATTGTTATCCCTAATTTGAACTAGATCTCTCATTGTGTGCAGGATTATTTCATCTATCCTTAGAATCATTTCTCACCTTAGCCCTCATATTCTGTTCTTTTTGTCACCTTCAAGGGTATTACATTCTGATTTGTAGAATGAGGCTCAATGTGGAGTAGGATATTCAACCTCTTATTATACTCATATAGAGTTCTCCCCCTCTTTATATTGATTTTAATGTTCCCCCCTCTTCTCAGGTTCTGATGCCTCATGTGTTTTTTCCTATACCATCTCCTATCATCCCCATACCTCGTGAGATGCATTCCTTATGCTGGGTCTTTTCACCCCTTACTCTACATGGGCCTGATTCTCCATGCCTGGCCCTAGTCCCCTTCATGGATCTGACCATCACAATCCATTTCAAGTATTACCCTGAATACCACAATAGATGATTCAAAAGTAAAGATATTTTTAATGTATTTGAATGATTTTATTATGCTTTCCTTATAGATCATTCTGGATAGATGGAGTTAAGGATCAGTGATCATATGAGACTCCACCATCATGCTAAGAATAACTCTTGTATTCTATACTTTAGATCAGATGATCCACAATCCTTAGTGTCCCCTATAAATGATTCCCATCAAATCACCTCACCTCCCTTAATGTAGTTGGAATCTTTGAACTCTTCTGGTAGCCAAGATACCTCTACTCCCCATGCCACTATTGTATCTCCTCAACATGTTGTGAACCAAACAATGTCCCCATCTAAACATAGAACTATTATCCACTCATCCCGTAACACTAGGGCCACTCTTCTTGGGGATGAAATGAGGCACACCCAAACCTAATGTGTCGTATCATCATGAGTAATGCTTATACCCTTGGTCCCATGGCCAAAACTGATTTTATTTCTATTGAATAACTATTCTATATATCATTTATTGAGGTATTCTAGGAACTGAAGCAATATCTTTCAAAAATAAGAGATTTCATGAGGAGAATAAAATTGAAAGGCTTTATTCTTGAATAACCTACCAGTCACCATAATTGGATTTTCTGGGATTCTCATACCTTTGTAAATATGATTTAAACCTCCTATTGGAGTGTCACCACTAAAATCATTACTAGTTCTCAACATCTTTTTTTCTCCTTTCTATATTGTAATTTTGATACCTAGTAAAGAGAATCTCTATAGAAATCTCATGAATATCCGGACCCAGAGGACACACTGTGGCTAGTAGGAGGTGATTTAAAAATTATAGTAAATCCTAGTGAGAGGATAGGGTGAGGGTTTTTCCTCAAAATAATAGTATGTACATCACATATATTATGCCTCTTAAGGGTCTCATGGACATGGGATTCACAAGAGATAGGTACATGGTGTAATAATTAAAATGGAGGTCATCAATTCTTAGGTTTTCTTACTTGGTGTCTTTCCAACATTCGATCTGTCCTGGCCTTCCCAAATGCCAAGGTTTCTGATCTTGTCCATAGATTATCTGACCACTCTACTATTTTCGTCGCTTTCTCTTCATGGTGGGAAATTTTTAACCACTATTGTTTCACCAAATCTGGCCCAACCTTCTAGGCTATCATCAGGTTGTGATAGACTCTTCGTATAGTCTTATTCACGGTTTTGGTTGGATTGAATTTCATAATAAATTATGATGACATAGAGTAGAACTTCAGGTATGGTTTGAAAATAAAACCCCCATCACAATTACCTGAAATTTTTTATCAAGGAGATTGAATCCATGGAGAGAATCATGGAATTATATTGGTGATATTCTTTGGTTGGGGAAAATTCTAGCAAGAAGTCCATCATAGGGGGTAAGGATCTAATAGAGGAATGGGTGGATCATGAACAACCATGAATTAAATGTATTGATGTTGGTGATTGTAATTCAGTATACATCCATGATTGTATTAAGATAAAATGTAGGTTTATCATACCTAACATCAATATTGAAGATGAAATATTTATTGATGATCATGAAAGAGTTGGGAGATTGGTTGAAACCCACTTCAATGAACCCATAGTATGTTATAAAACACATATGCCCGAAGGATATCTAAGAGGGTATGATGAGTTATTATTGGTGATTCCTAAAAAAATTTATAGCTAGTACAATTTCCTTTTCGAATTTGATTTCGATGAGAAGTAGTTCATTGAGGCTATGATGATTTTCAATTTGAAGAGTTCCCCAGTGTCAGATGTCTTCCAAGGTGCCTTCTACAAAGTATTTTGGGATGTGGTGAAGTTTGATATGATGGAGGATGTCAAGGACCTCTTCAAGGGATATAGCTTTCCCCATGTTTTATGCACTACCACACTAGTTTTAACTCCCAAAACCAAATATACCTCCTATATCAACCAGTACATGTCTCTGACTATGTGTAATGTCCCATATAAATTACTTTGAGCAGTAATCATTAGGCGACTTGCTTCATATCTCCCCCATTTGATTTTTAGGGGTTGTCATGGTTCTGTGAGGGAGAGGTCCATTCAAGGGGCGACTTCCTTTGCCCAAGAGGTTTGTCGAGGATATTAACATTAATGACATGGATATATATTGCCCTTAAAACTCAACATGGATAAGGTGTATGATCTAATAGAATGTAATTTTATCACCAATGTTATTTCATGAATGGGGTTTTCTACTTAGGCCACTCACTTGATTTTCAAGTGTATCAACTCCTTATAGATGTCTATTAATTTTATGGGAAAGATCCATGGATTCTTTAAGGATGTTCTCGGTCTAAGACAAGGGTATCCAATCTCAGGGTATTTTCATCATGCCCCAAGATGTGATCATTTGACATATCAATAGGTGCATAGGAAAAGGTATTATTTTTCGTTATCAGTTTAGACAGAGAACGATTTTTATTTTATAAATCATGTATGCATATGAGACGTTAATTTTCATAAATGTAAATAAGAGTTATATTCACGGATTCAATAAAATCAAATAGAATTATTGTTGTTGGAGTTCCAATACATCAAAAGATGAAATTGAACATTTTACATACATATTCGATGCCAGGAATGTCGAAGAATATCTTTAAGTATCCATTTGAATATGAAAAATGGGTCATTTCCCATGGAACTCCTAGAACCCCCCATTTCATCTAGAATTAAGGTTTCCACCACTTCGACTACTTCATAACTTGAATTATGGGTTGTGTCACAAACTGGAGGACCATGTACATCTCATTCCTATGTAAGATAAAGTTAAATAATAGAATCCTTTCTTATATCCCAGTTCATGAACTCTTTTCCATTAAAGACCTGAAGGGAGTGGTGGTTAATATCGAAAAAATCTTGGCCTCTTTTATCTTTGATGATAATTTTGATGGAAATTGACATTGGGCCACGTGGGGATGGAAATCCAGATATTTTGAGGGGGGAATCAAAGTGGAAAATATCACCAAAACTATTCATGGAATGCATGAAAATTTCTCCTGGAAATTCATTGAATCAAAACCTCTATGGGGTAGGTTCATAGAGACTAAATAAAATGAGAATGAAAGACAACTGACTAGAAAATCTTTCTCCATACGAACAATAATTATTCCTCTTATCAAGATGCATCAGCCTTACTCCAGGTGGATTTTAGACATAGGGGAGATCTCATTTTGGCATCATAACTGGGTTGGTTCCAGATTTAGGCTTTTAGGATTCCCCATCAACAGTATATCTATAGGGTCCTCAAAACATTACCAAGGGAAGAACACACTCCCACATTCACAATGAATAAGTATGAAAGAATTACTATAGGTTGAGAAAAGAAAATGGATGGAAGTTGAATTGAAAAAATTGGAGGAAACATGAGGAAATTGAATTTCTAAATAGTTTTAAACAACCCACATACCATCATTGGGAAGGGTTTGCAGAAAGCATGAACCACTAACCAAAAATGTGCGGAAGGACCCACGAGGCTCATCCCATAAAGCGATGAATAGGGAACCCATAATCCCATGAGCAACATAATTAGTAGAATAAAGTGCACAGAGTCCATCTACATACCATATCTCGAACTCAACCATTTGTATATGATGAAAATCATCAGTGTTATGTGAACCAATAATAGCAAACCGCAGCCTCTGCACACACAGGTTGACAGAGTCTTCTGTGGATCATGATATCTCTTCATGGGATTCCAGAAATGATACCTAATTCCCATAGATATTATTGTCCCAAAGATCTATAAAAGGATCACTAGAGGAATAAGAAATATAGAGAGATGAATAAAGCATGGAGAAGACCCTAGAGTTTGGGAGAAAGAATTCAGAGAGGATTCTATATTAGAATTCAAATCATCACTGGCGTACAAACTGAGAACCTAATTTCCGTAGGTATAACCCTCAATGACCCATAAAAAGATGGAACTTAATAATAGTGGGTAAACCAAAAACCTAGTTTGGGTCATTGTGAACAAATAATTCCTCGCAAATGAACTCCCCACGAATGACAGGTTCCAAGACCCTCCTTAAATAAGGAATGTAGCATAGAATATCACTATGCAAATTGAACCTCGTGCCATGTATTGCATCTGAATGTGGATGGAACTAGAAGAGGCATGGTGAAATGCATACAGGACTGCATACCACTATGGTGTGTGGCGGTCCATGCCCAAGCCCGTGTACCTCTTTAGTACATAAACAACCCCTTTTCCTTTATACCACAATGGTATGTGGATCTCCCCACATCCCAAATTGGAAAATAGTACACAGAAAGGGGCATCTATGGGTATCCATCCCTCCTACTGCAATATCACCCCTCCATAGCTCCTCCACTAACCAATCCCCCATCGTCAAGACAAAGCCTCCTCCAAAGCCACCTGGCGTCTATGGTCAGATCATTAGGCACATTAGTCTGCCCCTTTGAATCTACATACCCATGATAAGCTGAGTTATGAATGATGTCCCTACAACGGTTCATACTCTTGGGATGCCTATAAGTCTACATTCCCATGGTAACACAAAGTACAACCTTTGGACACAGACATGAACCTCTTTATTATAGGGATTAAGGTCGATCACTTGATTTTCCATTCAACGAGGAATAGTGATCAGTGTAAGGAATCATGTTATCTCCTACTTTTAATAAGAGGTGGCATTCGTCCTCTTTCCTAAAGCACATTCAGGGTCACTCCCACTGAGGTAAGTCCCTAATCTTCTATGGGCCAAGCCACATGACCCCCGATGTGATCCCACATTGAAGGGTTATTTTCACTGTGCCCTCTCCCATTGTCACCTTGAATTCTTCCACCATAGTTCCACTATCTCCCATCAGTGAGAGAGGAGGAGAGTGGTAGGTTAGATCTATAATATCTTATTGTTTCTCACAATAAGTTTTACTCACTTGGGATTTGAGATTTGTGAATATTTCAACATGAACACGATTATTATGGAACTATAGGAACTATGATTTTTTTTCAAACCAGGATACATAGGATGCTTTTTTGAAGTCCCGATCTCAAATGGGTTCCATTTAGAAAGGATGCACCCAATAATGTTCCCTCAAATGGGAAGCTTCCATGCATAATCCCCAACCCATACCGAACTATGTGGTATCTAATTCTTCTAACGAGGATACGTAGGAAGCCCATCTTATGAGTCTAATCCCAATATATAGGCATCTTCTTCCCCCTAGATGATGATAATCTCCAGAGCACCTTATTGAATGGCTTATGTCTGCATTGCTACCACAGCATCAAATACATGTATTCCCAAGAAAATATTACAAACCAGAGGTATCCTATAGATACACTATTTGAGAATGATCCAAGGATTCATGAACATATGAAAAAGACATAAATCTATAAGAGAGTCCCAAAATAAGAAATAATTCCCCCCAAAAGGGTGTGATGAGATCTTCCTCCCATCCTCTCAACCAATGGAGTCATTAACTGTTTTTGGCCAAATTACCATCCAAAAAGTGCCTGCCTTTGGAAAGTAGTTACAAGAATATTTGATATCAGGGCCATTAAGTGTTTTTGGCTCCATGAATGAACCCACTGGAGCCCTCCTGAGGAAGACATATACTAAGAGGATGGATTATACAAATACTTAATCCCATAGAATCGCCTACTGGGACAATTTTATTGTATAACCTTCTTCATAATACAGAATGGATAAACATCCCAGTCCATGTAGGGTCAATAAAATCATCCCTTAAAAGATAACAACATGAATTGGGTCGAAACAAAGATGGCGATGAGGAAGTATCTATGATAAAGAACGAATTCTTGTCACCCGCCATACCATTATTGTTATTTTACAAAGACCATAAACACGCTTCCACAGAGGAAGAAACAAATATGGTGAACCTTACATGAATCCTTATCCAAGGTTGTAGTTTTACCCCACTCAAGCCCCTTTGCCGCACATAAAAAAAGTGTGGAATGGGGACAAGTACAATATTCAAATATGAATATGATCATGATTGACTACTTTGACCAGAATTTGTTATATATATATGTCATATATACATATTATTGGTTTCCAAAGAGAAAATTCGATCCAAATAACATCCTGAAAACCATTACAGATACATGCCTTATAAACCCCACAAGATGATGGGGCCCAGATGAAGAGCAGGACACACTCACCAACCCATCGTCTTCAAAGATGGGTGTCAAACATGGAGATCAAGGAGTACCACCAAAATGTTACTCTACCTATAGTGGAGTCTGCAAGACGATCCCTCCAGTCTATGAAATCTCTCTAGCCACCTCCTTAGCCATAGAAGACACCCCAGTAAAAGTTTCCCTAGTGGTCATCTTTATCCATTTCAAAAGACTATCCTCGAAGAGTGATAGTGAGTAACTCCCTTATATATGGGAGGAAGATGAAGTTTATGAGGATGACCTCATCTAAATTACTCAAGGGTCCTAGTCAATATCCCCTTATATAGTTCATCTCTACCCACACCAGATGACAATATATCTTCATTATGATAAAGATCATATGCTGATGGCCCCCTCTATTGTCCAGAAGACACGGGCCACTCAGGCAACCCGCCGAGGGAATCAAACATATAATCAAGAACTTGTTATCAACCTGGTTCATAAGGAGAAACTCTATTGTACAAAAATTATTGACTTCAAGAGGCAGACATAAAACTTTTCCCCATCCACTCATGCCGACCACAAAAACAGGGTTGCACAATACGAGCATGTGCACATTCCTACTACTAATCGTCGGTCCCTCCATGCAGATAGAGTGATAAATTATAAGAAGATACAAATTTATTCTTATACACTAAATACCTTCCATCAATATAGGACATCAACCTAATATAGGAACGCATAATTACATGTTGATTCATATCAAGACTGTCATCAAAATATGGCATCTAGAGAAGATAAGGAGATTCAAATTACTAAGGATGCATACACAGCCCGTGAGACAAATATAGTGGAAAGAGAATAGAAGAAAATTACCACTCGTAAATATGAATCCCATCTATAAAATAAGGTGGAAACCAGAGAAGACCAATGGAATAAAACTAATTCCACTGCCCTAGAACTAGATAACTACTAGTATCTACTAGTGAACTATGGAGGATCAGAGTAGGCACAAACTTTTGCTCCAACATTAGAATGAGCCTTCATATATGTTCAAGCCAAAGTTGTATCACAGAACATCCTAGCGATGAGGGAAGATCAAACATCGATTTAAGAACATATCCCCCAAACACGCCAAGATGTCATTGCATCAATGGAAAAGGCTAGGAACCAAGCCCACAACTCAGTTTCCTCGAACAGAATGACTTACTCACAAAATTGGTTACTCACCCTGAAGTAGTTATTTATCCCAACTCTAGTCCAAGAGGGTCAATGACAATATATTGCGATACACAGACAACTAGATTGGGAAAAAATACTCCTTCCAATTTGGGGACACCGATCCAATGTGGTTTCCACTCTAGGTCAGGCATATATCCCAACCCTAATTCAAGATTACTATCGGTGTATCCCGGTGACATCACGAGAAGCAATAAGATATGGTTCCTTATATGAAGGTCATTACCAACATCAGACGACCCCAATTTCCCATAAGAGATCTCCAAAAAACAAATGTGACAAATGCAACTAGGAAATGAAGAGAACATACATGATCCTACTCTACTGGAAGTTGTAGTTCTTGATGATCTCGAACATATATCAATAAAGGATCCAGACCATGTCAGTCCATTACAAATAATGGAAGTGGAATTAGCTATTTCAAAGTCCCTCCTTACAATATTTCTTCCAGTATCTCTGAAGGTCCTCTCCATAACACCCATGAGGGATTACTCCATGGGATAGGAATGATAGATCATGAGAGCATATCTCCTGATGTGTGTTAGGGTGCCCCTCCCTTGACCTGAAGATCAGATAGCAAGAATATCCTCTCCTTGTATCCACCCTGATGGTCTCCTCCAGTTTATATGATGTAGATATTCTTCTCCTTGTAGTCAGACATCGAGTAATGATGGTAAACCTCATCATGATGATTCTTATTGTGAAGGTCCTCCTTTCAATAGCAATTACTATAAAGGCCCTACCCATAGTAACATAAAAAAATTAGAAGTTCCTCCCCTCATTGAAATACAACTTAAAGGCCCTCCCTGGGATTTACATTGTAGAACTTATCCATACATCTAGATTCCATGCTATGATAGTAGTCCTCATCATCATAGAAGTCATCGAGAAGGTCCTCCCTATACTGAAATTAAGCAGCAAGAAGGTCTTACCCATGTTTTTACCCACCCTAAAGGTCCTCCCTAGGGTATACGCTATAGGAAAAATCCTTGGGGTCAATCATCAAGTTGAAATGGTAGCCCTTAACATTGTAGAATCAATTGTGATGTTCCTCCCCAAAATTAGAATTCATACTGGCAAGAAGGCCCTCCCCTTGCTGGGACAAATGTTAGAAAGTCGTCCTACCCTCAGGCACTTAGAAAGATGGATTCAGACATGTCAAACACCCTATCTATAATGAGTGATATCCTTTCTTTACCAGAGGATGGCCATAGGCCACACTCATATTCTAAGCCACCCCCACATTATTCACAAATCTAGGATGTACCCACCAGCTCGGCTACTTAGAACAAAATTATTAGGAAGCAATCGAACTGGGAATATCAGTTAGAGGATTCCTTCTAAGAACAAAAGTCAGATATATTGATCATGAAAAGACAACATTCTATGGATAACATAATAGGGATGTATTGGAATATGGAATGTTTTCACTTCAACATACCAAGGGAGTTATTTGAGGAATGTATGCATTACATTCTCCTCAACATCTGGATGAATATTTTCCAGATAAAAGAAAATTTACTTCTCTAGGAAGGGTATGCTGACCATGTTAACATATTAGGGAAGTTATTTCATCTAATAAACTTGGAAGCCATCTTTTCTATAGGGAATCCACAATCAAAAATGAAATATAAAATCCTTAAATGGGCTTCCCTCCATGCATTGCACAAGTGGCGTTTCCTCACCGGTGATTCCCCATATGGAGTTCATATTAGGGGATGGGGAGAACATAGAACTCTACAATTCACCCCATGTACTTTCCAGTAGAACTAATTGGAAATGAAATCATGTAATATCAGTACCCAAATAAAAAATAATAATAAGAAATACCTACCCAGGAAAGATGGAACTATCAACAAAAATCATCCCGAAGTATGTCTCAAAAGCTTGATGCCTGACAAGATCAAGCCATCGAAAAGCTTATTAGCTAGGGAACCGAGAACATCCTGAAGGCTTCCTACCTAAGGGATGCCATCCATCAATCAATGCTCATGTCTTCAAAATCCTATAAATACTAGGAAGATCTAGCACCATATTATGCTCACACCTATATGATAATGATTGAAATCAAAAAGGTGGAAACTGCGATGGCTACCACAGAAATATGGCATCATTCCCTGCCAACAAGGTTGAGGTTTTTTTTATATATAAATTCAATAATAAGAGTAAGAAGTTGATTTCATAGTGCATTAATGGAAGAACAAGAGAAACCCCGTCTTGTCGGAATGAGTTCATTTTTTACATCAAATTCCCGCACATCGGACATCTATTTTCTCATTTATGGGAAGATTGATGAGTAGTAGGCCACTCGTTCCACCCCATCTCGTGATTCATACCGCCCTAGATGAACACACATTACGAGGTTAGCTTAGGGATCCCTTTGGGTAATTTGTCTCCAATAAGCCCAAAAAATTGTGCAGAATTGAAGGAGAAATTCCAATAAAGGACACATAAATAATTCATACCATTCAGCACCGAGAAGACCATCCCCAATGTGGTATGCATTAGTGAATGTGGTAAAAAATCAACTTCGTGGATCTGAAAATAAATGATACAAATGGAGGGGACACAAGATAAGATAGTTCCCCCCAGAGGAATTCTAGACTGAGCTTAATGGTGTGCATTCCCGGAACCAGAGAGCAATCCTAAATATAGGCACCCCCTTGGTTAATTCATCATTACCTCCATCATGAAACTACAAAAAGAATAAGAATGAATAACATATAATCATTTAACCACATCCTCCTCCCCCTTATAATGTTTCCCTCACTCTTGAGGAATTAGTTTCCAAGCAGGAAGAAGACATGAAAAAATTTAGGTGAATGAATGATGATCTGCATTAAGGGAGCTATCGTGCCGGGTGCGTGCCTCCTACGAAACATGAATAAATGTTTCCAAAAGAGGATCCCCTTCAACAAAAAATAAACCCTATAAATTAATTCAAGTTCATATTACCATCAAATAAAACATCAGGACCATCAACATACTTAAATTCACCCCCGAATGACATCAAGACATCCCTACACTGGGAAAGCCACGTGACTATATTTATGCGAACTCAAAAATGATGCCCCAAGGTTGGTATCCCCCCATATTATAGTAGTATCAAAACAGTCAGATTTGGCCCCTTGTGCACTCACCCATGCTCATTCTTGACATTAAATGAATCAAGGGATCTTGAATAATGTTGTGAGACTAACAGCTCAACTAGAATCCAAGGTAGGGTGGTGTGCTTCAATACAACTAGATAAAAAGTCATACCATTAATGGGTAAGCAACGTTCTGCCACCACCAAACTATATAAGCCTCATATTCCTAGTGTTCGAAGGTATGAGAGACTTGGAACTACATATAATTACCTATCACTGTTACTATGATCCCATGATGGGCACCCCAATGTAGTAAAAAGTAGTGAAACTCAGGTGCTTCATGAAAACCATTCAGGTTCAGCCTTCGTATTGTATATTAGATTTCCATCTAACTCAATCACAGGTTATGAGGACCTAAAAAAAACAATTTATCTTCTAGTTTAGTTTGAAATTACCAAAGAAAATGGTCAGTGATCTCATGAACTGCAAATAGAGAGATAATGAAATAGTTTCATAATTCATTACTAGATGGAAATGCCCGACATACTCTCTAACCCAGATTCTACCAATGATGAAATTATTTCTATGAACATCTATAATATGTGTGATTAATGTAGTACACCATATATCCTAGTGAAGTACAAAAGTGGGTTCTGAGATTTCTTCACCATTACCAATGGATATAAGTCTCTTTTCTAGTGGACTAATATCCTATTTCGGGTGGCCAATCAGCCCCAAGAAATAGAACGAGAAAAAATGAAGCAACAAATATCATGCTTAAGCCCCCCAGCACCAGCTCCAGTTGCTAGTACTCTACCAAACCGTACAAGACCCCCTTGTACGCCAATAGCAACGCCCACCATGGAAAGATGGCTAAATGGGTGCTAAACGATATTATTTTATGGAGTGATGAAATAATTTATACTCATTCTTTTATGACCATGTCCCTGAATACATCTTAAATACCATGAATTGAAATTTGCTCCAGCTACCAGAGCCAAAATGAGATGACGAAGTGGGTCTCAACGACCATCTGAAATATTGTCCCTATTACCTGATATTGTCACACACCATCAAAAATTGCTTCCTATTCAAGTATCCCTTGCAATATTTGGTGGATTCAAAGACAATCATGTTGGGTCCACGACCAACATAAGTGGCATATGTCTCTACATTATACCCAAGAGAGGAAGAGTAATGGAAGACAATCACGAAAAAAAGAGCAAAAATTCTACATTTGGATGACTCGAAAAATAGTAAACCAAGCTCAATGAATCAACTAGACATCATTGAAGCAACCAACCATGCCCCCAATAGATTCTAATGGAACACAACTCTTAGCCTTATCCCTGTAGTCCTATAAAGACCATAATAGAATAAAGCAGAAGCAAGAAGATGAGATAGAACCGAATCCAAAACAAGGCTTGAAACTTTAGGACTTATTTCTATAAGACAAAATAAAATGGGAACCAACCTTCTAAATAGCCCAATGGGAACTTCCCCACTAAATGACACCATCATAAGAAGATAGTATGACAGAAGCATTGTTAGATCGAGAACAGATCTTCGGCTCCATTAATTTCATTTACTTGATGGACCCCTTATATAATGAAGTCTATGTCCTTGAACATGATTTCCCTGCATCCAAATAGAGAGACAGAGGGGAGGCCACAGAGGCCATGGGTTTCCAGGAAAGCATGATTATGGAAGGAGTCAAATTCCAAGCCATGCTTTAGCTCAAACTGTTAATATTTTTGTAACTTATAGAAAAAAACTCTAGCAGACACAATAGGAGTTGGAATCTCCTTCATCCCCTTCTGGAAGAAATCTGAGCCCAGTCATCATAGAGTATCGTTTAATGGAAGATAAAATATCTAATTACCTATGTAATACAAGAAAAAAAATTCAGTCGAACTAAAAAAGTACAGCAGTTCCATCAACTCCTATCTCAGAGGTCTGTCCATCTACGTCCAATGATCAAGCCCCAAAAGTGCCGATGAAAGAGCATCCCAGAGATGGGAGGTGCTAACATTTAGAGAAAAAATATGATATTCAAAATCAGATATCCTCAGTACTGGTGAATCTATTGATCCTAGATGCCTTGAGTCTGTCTGCAGACCAATGGGAGGAACTCATCGAAGCATTATTATGCCTAAGAATTTGAGGTCGAAGTAGTAGCACCCAATGTCTATTGAACGTAGGACAATCCCAAATAATTCCATGTTGTCTTCTCCTTCACAGTCCAAGATGAAGATGCCATCATGATAGGGAAAATTAAAAAGTTATATGTGTCTAGAAACATAAAAAATATTACTTTAGAATAATTTTAATTGACATATAATATTGAGTAAACCTCCCCATGTTGAGAACACTTCATTGGTTGGGATATGATGAGGAAATATTAACACCCTACACCACAACTCTACTGGGGTATGACAAAAGTGAGAAAAAGCTATTGGGATGAATCATGATTAAAACATTGCTTTGAGATCTCATATCCGATTCCGAATTTCTAGAAGTACACAAAAGCATGACCTTCAACGTCCTATTAGGGAGGCACTTGCTGCATCACAACACATTGATTCCATCATCATACCACCAACGCATCAAATATTACGCTAATGGGAAGAATGGGATATTTCATGTCGATGAACCCCCATTCGAATCCTATGAGTTTCACTACAAAGATTCATAGTTCTATGAAATGAAAGAGAATCTATCTTCAGCCAACGATGTTGACTAAATCACTACCCCTAATGGATTGGAAATGGCTCCTACTGATCCCCACCAATATCTGGGGGAATAATATGTTTTACCCATCAACCAAGTTGAATGCATTAATTCATTCTTGGCTAGAGACACATTCTTATGAATGATTTCCATTATGACTGCCAAGTCCAAAAACACTGAAGAGGAGGTTGGCCCCTATGATGTTAGCGAAGGCCTAGAAGAAGATTCTCTCAGACCATCCTTAGGACCATAGACAGTTCCCACCTTACTCATCATGTTAGAATATGATTTCTCTCCTAACATCAGAGAGTTCATATAGATAATACAATCTCCATCAAAGGAGGATTACAATGATAATGAGGGTAAAGGAGGAGAAGAATAAGATCTCAAAGATTCCCCTTCCACATTCTAAAATAGTGTTTCAACCATAATCGATGAACATAGAAAAATAAACCTAGGAAATCAAGATGACCTGCAACATACTCTAATTAGTCTGGATATGAATTTCGAGGAGAAAAAGGCATATTCCACCTTTCTAAAAAAGAATCAAGATGTGTTTTCCATGAACTACACTAATATTTCTGGCCTTGATCCTGAGGTCACCACTCATCATCTGGGTTTTCTGAAAGATTATAATGGCTATAAGCGAGGTGGCACAAATACCCACCAGATGAAAGCATTCAAAATATAGGATGAAGTTGACAAGTTGATCAAAGATAACTTTATATTGAAAGTCTAGTATCTAATATTGATGGAGAAAGTGGTTCCTGTCAGAAAGAAGAATGTAAATATTAGAGTCTGCACTGACATCAGGGACCTCAATCATCAATCTACAAAATATGATTTTCTTGTCTCAGTCAAAGAATTGTTTATCAAGGAAACCACCAGATATGAGGCCCTCTTTCATGGACATCTATTCTGGATACAACCAGATCTAAATATCCTCTGGAGATGAGGATTCTATTTCTTTTAGGGCCCCTCAATTATTGTTATATTATAAGGTGATTCACTTTGGTCTAAAAATGTCATCACTACATATCAGCACACTATGCATCACATTTTCAAGCCCTTCTAGGGAAAATTTGTCAAATTCTACATCGACGATCTGCTGCTTAATTCACGAAAGCCATCAAACCACCAGGTAGATCATGAAACTATATTCAACAAACTATGAAATGATAGTTTAAAGATAAAACCCCTAAAGTGTTCCTTCGATGTTACCTCTGAGAAATTAATCAGATTCTTTATACGCCATCACAAAATTGAAGTTGACACTGAGAAGACAAAATCCATCCATGGCATGTCTCCACCTTACAACCTCACTGTGTTTAGTTCTATCCAGGGGAACCTGGCTTACCTTTTGTGCTTCATAGCCAACATTATGGTTAAATATTTACCATTCACAAGGTTAATGAAGAAAGGGGTTATGTATGAGTGGGACAATGATTTTCAAGAAGAGTTTGAAAATCTAAAACTATATCAACTCATACCATCGATGATGATGTCTCCAGTTTAGGGGATGCCACTCATTTTTCATGTAACCACATTGGAAAGGTCATTAGGCTCTTTACCAATGAAAAATAATGATGTTGGTTGCAAAGACTGTCTCTATTACCTCATCCAAACAATGATCGATGCAAATACATGATATTCAAGAATCGAAAATAACTTCCCAGCCCTAATCTTTAATGTTTAATAGCTCAAGAATTGTCTACAACACCACAAGGTCCATCTGTTGTCCTGCTTCAACCCACTAAATTATATCCTCAGCCTTCCCAGGATAATTAAATTCCTAACATGAAAAATAAAATTTTAATTTTGAAACTCATAAGGCATCAAAAGTTCATGCTTCCTCCTACATATGAGTCAAATCTATGCAGAAGCTTCAGTAGTCCACAACTGATCATGGTCTTGAATTTCGTACATTCCTAGACACATATTTCTGGGTAGTCAAACACCCTACTTCCGAAAATCATGGGTCCCCATAAAAATTCATGGTTATCGTAGATGGAAGGCCAATGTCTAGAGGACATCATTGTTTGGGTATGAATATCATGCCCAGTGGCTCTGCATGTGTTTCCTATAAAACCACTGTCAATCAAAGGAAAATTTTCCCTCAAGAGATTCCAATCCCACTTTTGGTCACCCAATGTCTTCAAATACCTATGTAATTCCTCTTGATCTAAGCCCCCCAGAACTATAGATTACACATTTTATCATCACTCATGTCTAAGAAATGCAACAATATCACGACCACAATTAAATTGAATACATTTATGGTCTTTGGGACAATATAATATCCTCTCTACATTACTCTAAACAACATAATATAATGTCCTCACTACATGTCTCGGAAATACAGAGCATAATGTCCTCACTGTATTACTCTAAACTATACATCACGATGTTCTCTCTAGATGAATATAAAATATACATCTTAATGTCCTCACTATATGAAATTAAACTATTCAACATAATGACCTCGATGCAAGACTCTATAATTCCCAACATAATGTCTTCTCTCCCTAACTCTAAACTGAACAACACAATGTCCTCCCGACATGAATATAATCTTCACATCATAATGTCCCTGTTGCATGACTCTAAACTGCACACCATAATGTTCTTGATGCATGACTCTAAAATGCATCACAAAACATCCTTACCACGCGATTCTAAATTGAAAGTCCAGAAATGCCATGATCATATGATGTTAAATTAATGGGTACTCCAATGATGGTATGGACGACCGACCAGATTCACCAAAAGTATGTACTTTCCCGGAAAATGAAAAGAAATCTTGGGTTCTAATTTGTACAGATACAGAGAATGTCCCACATGTTGATGCTCCATGAAAATGAAAATAACATGCAAGAGAGGAAGAAACACATCAAGAGGTTGATCAACAACTCTTTCAATAAAAATTGATTCCCGATGTGAATCGAAAAGGTAAAAAAACATTAGATTATGACTCCCTAGTCATCTCTAAGGCTTTTTACTCTTCCACAAAACCTTTTGTGGATCATGAAATATTTCATCATGTTTCTCACAAGAAGACACCACCCCTAGTTTCTACCAGAATGGTGGTTGAGAAGACATATACAAAGGAAATGATGACACCAGTAAAAACAAACGCTTCTTCTAAAAATGA